>CM040437.1:68881801-69607628 GCA_022702705.1 Papilionanthe hookeriana x Papilionanthe teres
GCATTTGAAAGGTGAGTGATATGTGGGCAAAGCTGAAGAAGATCTATGCTGGAGCTGAGAACCACATGAGAGTGTTCCAGATTCAACGTGAGATGAAGGCAGTAGTTTAGAGTGATAGATCGATTCAGCAGTATCCATAGAACTGGAGCGTCTGTGGGCATATCTTGATCACTTCTCACAGATATCGAGTTGTTGCGATGATACAGGAAGAGAGTCATATGAAGTTATACTTTAAGCCGAGTGGACTTTCAGGTGCGCGATTAGCTTTGATTGCTTCGAGCTCATGTATGATAGGTGTCCAGAAGAGACTCACAAGTGCTACAACTGTGGTGAAGTTGGGCATCCGAGCAAGACCTATCCCATGTCACTTAAGGAGAGAAAGACATGTGGATGTGGATAGGATGGAGGCCATGGTCATGGTGGTAAAACATGTGGAAAATGGGGCTATCAGGCAAATCTGATGGTAACAGAGTGAGAAACAGGTGTGGTTTTTATCAATGAAGATCATAAGTGTCTAAAGCTCTTTAAGAGGAAGCAGAAAACAGTAGGAGATGGGGCTGATGATATCTCCAACTGGTTGTCATCAAATAGTAAGAATGTCACTTATGCTCACTTTGACAAATATACTTGTGATACACATGCTCGTCTTTATTTCTACCACAGAATAATCAGAATAGAGAGTAAATTCTGGTGCATCTCGACAAGTAACAGGTAATGCTTGAGGGTTTTCTTATACTCTCCTATCAGTACTAGAGAGCATCCAGAGGGCTAGATCGTTGATGGTAAAACACAACTTATATCTGGTAAGGATGCTGTGAGAATACCAATTATATGACTGTCCAATGTTTTATATGTTCCTTCTTTTCTAGTGAATCTTTTATTCATTAGTGTCATTATTCTCAAACTAAAATGTATTATTTTTTTATATTCCTAAAATGATCTTCCAAGAGAAATGGACGAACAAACACTTGGGACTGAAACGTGACATAGTGAACTCAGGTTCTTGACCGGGAGCGGTGAACTCGGCTTAGCATCTATGTTAGAGAGTGTTAGAGTATGAAAATATGAGACAAGTGTGGAAGATGTGTTGCTGCTACACACAAACACATGAGACGCTTAATTATTGAGTCAAATATATCTTTCTTGTATGAAAAGACAAAATAAAAAAAAGTTTGTTTGTGATGCTTGTGAGTTTGACAAACTTACTAGAAGCTCTCATATCATTTTTGGGAATATAAGTTCTGGTATTTTTGACTTGCTACATTCTAATATTTGAGAACTTTATTCTACAAGTTCTATGAATAATTATCGATATTTTGTGATTTTTATTGATTTTTTTCTCATCTTACTTGGTAATAATTAATGAAAAATAAGTGTGATGTGTTTATTTGTTTAAAGACTTCCCTAAGGCAATCCAAACTCAATATAATGCAATAGTGAACGTACTGAGGTCTGATAATTGGACAGAGTACCAACAGAATATTTAGGGAATACTTGTCAGCCTAAGGGATACAACATCAAACCATATGTCAATACACACTGGCACAAAATGGAGTAGCAGAGAGGAACAATAGATACATTCTAGAGACAGCCTGAAGCATGATGATAGCAATGAAATCCTAAAGCACTTATGGGGCAAGTATTTGACAAGTGTTTAATTGATTAATAGGATACACTCGAGAGTCTTGGACTGGCACTCTCATTGTCTAATGTTGAAAGAAGATAAGAGCGGGATCTTTCCATTAAAGCTTTTTGGATGTATATGTTTTGTGAAGAATAACAGGTCATCAGCAGGAAAGTTAAATCCCAGAACTGTGAAAGATGTGTTTGTAGTTTATTCTGCTATCCAGAATGAGCAAGTTTGTTGGAGCCAAATAGAGAAGAGACTGTATGTGAGTATTGATGTGTCGTTTAGAGAATTTGAACCGTATTGCACCAAGGAGGTGACCTCACCCTCCAGTTACTTATCAAATACTGGAGATATGAGGCAAGCAGGGTGAGTGCAATGAAGAGAGTGTGATATATGTGGGAGTAATGACTTGTCATGTGATGTTGGATGAATTAACCGAGGAACTAGAAAAAGAGGAGAGTGAATCCAGACATAGTGGGATTTAGGCTGAAGGTGAGCTAGTGGTGTTTACTTGTGCCAGCAAAATGAGGGGATCGTGCCTGCAGTGCCACTTGTGCCAGCTAGTCCATTTTCCGGTCTTCCCCTACTCCTGAGACACCTATACCATCAAGCTCTGACTCAGAACTCCCAGGTAATATGATCCCCTCCTACTAACCCCCTAACTTTAGATAGAATCTCTCGCAGCAATGTGGGACATCCTCCTAATCATTTTGAGTGGGAATATGCTATTACTTATTTTGTTTTATATTCTAACATATCACCTTTACTTTGAGCATTCATTGCATCTTTAGATAATGTATCTATACCAAAGTGTTGCCAAGTTGCTAAGGAGGATCTCAAGTGGAAAGCAACTATACATGAAGGGTTCAAAGCTCTCAATAAAAATCGAACATGGGAGAAAGTGCCACTATCAGAGGGGGAAAAAATAGTTGTTTGCAAGTGGATTTTCACAGTGAAACAAACTCCATAAAGGAAGGCAGGGGGATACAAAGAACGACCGGTGACGAAAGGATACAGTCAGAAAATGGCTTTGACTATGATGAAAGCTTTGCACTAGTAGCAAAGACTAGCACTGCAAAAACATTGGTTTCTCTAGTAGTGAATGGTGAATGGAGGTTACACAACATGATGTGAAGAATGCATTTCTTCATTGTGAGTTATCGAAGAAGGTATATATGGAGATACCACCAGGATTTGATATAGTCCAGACAGTAGCCAAGGTGTGTCAGCTCAGGAAGTCACTGTATAGCTTGAAGCAGTCTCTCAAACATGATTTGACAAGTTTAGAAAGACTATGGTGGGGCATGAGATATCAGCAGATCACTGCAAACTATACGGTGTTCTTTCGACAGCATGAATGTCACACCACTATACTTGTTGTGTATGTTGATGACATCATTGTCACTGATGATGATGAGGCATATAGTGTCCAACTAAAGGTGAGATTGTGCAATGCATTTGAGGTGAAAGATCTTAGACAGCTCAGATGCTTTCTTGGGATTGAAATGATCCATGGACCTGAAGGAATGATCTTGTCCCAGAGAAAATATGTACTAGATCTTCTTATACCGGGGTGCAAACTCGCAGTCCCTCCAATTTACCATAAGACCAAACTACAAAACCAGGAGGACTAGCTGATCGTGAGAATAACCAGAGATTGGTGGACCATCTGATATGTCCGTGTCACACTCGACCCGACATCTTTTCTGCAGTAGCATGGTGTCCCGCTACATGCATGATGCAAGGAAGAGTCATATGGATGCAGTGGATCAGGTTCTACGGTATCTAAAAGGTGCACCATGGAAGGGGTTAAATTTCATGAAGAATGGACATGTAGATATTAAGAGCTTTTGTGATGCTAACTGAACATGTTGTGCGGATGACAGAAGATCCACCTCAATATATTGCATGTTCATACTGGACAACTTGGTCTCTTTAAAGAGCAAGAAACACTCTATAGTAGCGAGGTCAAAAATAGAGGTAGAGGATAGGGCCATGGCCTTAGGAGTTGCCGAGATGATGTGGCTGAGAAATGAGAGCCTAGTTGGTCGAGCTCAATGTGGACCAAGAAACTCAAATGAAGTTGTGGTGTGACAACAAGTGAGCAATCAACATTGCTAATAATACGATGCAACACGATAGAACCAAACATGTGGAGAAAGATAGATTCTTCATCAAGGAAAAGCTGAATAATGGGATACTAGAGCAAAGTCATGTAGCCACTAGAGAGCAAGTGGCTGACTTTCTTACTAAAGGACACAGTTCATTAGATTTGTATAAGTTATGTGACAAGATGGGCTCAGTGGATATTTTTTGCTCATTGTTAGGGGAAGTGTTGAGAATCGGACCTTTATTAAGGTCCTATTGGTAAAAGGAAAAATTGAGTAAGTCCAGGGTTTTATTTGTATAATATTGTAATACCCTGTACAAAGTACGTTTTGAACAATTTTTTCTTGAGTGGACTTATCATAAACTTTAGATAGCAAAATAATAATAATAATAATAATAATAATAATAATAATAATAATAATAATAATAATTTTATTGTGCTCAATAAAATCAAACCAAAATAGATGGGATGAAAATGGTACTGATGACGATAGCTTAAGAACATGTACAGAAAAATAAAAGGGAGTAGTACCTGCCCAGCTTTTAACTGCGCTCTATGGACAAGAGCTACATGTGAAGTCCCAAATGCAACAGGTAGTGCTCCAGCCTCTACTAGATCACATCCATCAGGCACTAAATATCTTTTTATTCGAGAAATAAAAAATTAAAAATCACTTTCAGAAGTTGACCAGCAAATCCAAAGAATTATGCCTTGATACTAGTTTCACAAAATGTTGAGAAAGAAACGCCAAAAAAAAAAAAAATAATAATAATAATAATAATAGAGTTTGGCTTCCCAACATGATCAACCAACTAAAGAGTCCTTCCGTTTGAAAAACAGTTTCAATATCAGATTCAAGAGAATCTCCACAAAAAGACTTACAGTTCTTTCTCATCAGCCACGATCAACTCAGCGAAGCTTCCAAGAGCCGCCATCGAGCAAACCTTGTCCCCAACACTGAATCTCGTAACGCGCTCTCCGACGGACTCCACGACGCCCGAGTAGTCCGATCCCGGTATGAAGGGAAGAGAGGGCTTCTCTTGGTACTTCCCCAATATCTGGAGGTAGTTGGCGAAATTAAGACTCGTAGAATAGATCCGAACCCTCACGGCAGTGGGAGAGTTGAGCTCAGGAACAGGATGACAGCGAGACAGAACAATCGGTGATGAATCATTTAAGGGAAGTGTTGGGTCGCCGATCGATTGGCACACCAGAGCTTCCATGAGAGCCTCAGTTGATCGAGAGGGAGGAACTCCGGCGGGTGATTGCGGATATTTGACTTTGGGGTTTTTATCTTCTTAATATATTGTTTAAATAACGAGCATCAGAGTGTAAAGTGCAAATCTAATTCCGATAATTTATATGTGTCCTTTTATCTCATTTTTTATGGAAGTGTTAAAATATGTTTGGATTATTATAAAAATGATTTTTAATAATCCTTCATGTGGATATTTTCAATATATGTTTTTTAAAATTTTATTCTAAGAATTGATATTATAAAAATTAAAATTAACATTTCAGCATTATTTTTTAAAAAAATTACAATTAAAAATAAATGTTAAAATGATACTATCACGTGTTTTATGAATTTAGTTAGAAGAATGTTAATCGTTCAAAAAATTGATTTGAATTTTGGCAAGGAATAAGATCAGATCGAAATAAACGTCGCAAGCTATAAGCCAAAAATGTTGGATCAAGTTTTTTTTGAGCCAACCTCAACTCTATTCGAAATAAGATCGTGAACAATCCTAGTAATTTTTGGGCTATCAATTTAGCTCGAACAATGTTAATTATTCAAAAATTGATTCAAATTTTGACTCAAATCGATACCTGGTCGAAATAAATGGGCTAAACTACAAAAAGTCAAAATCTCGAATTGAATTTTTTGAGCTGATTTTGACCTGACCCCGCTCTAACTCCAAATCAGATTATTAACCACCACAATTGTATATATATATATATATATATATATATATATATATATATATATATATATATATATATATATAATTGTCCTCTCTTGAAAAAAACGAATAATACTATATAAAGTTAAAGTTTGTAGTGTTTGATAAGATGATAAAATTTAAAATAATGAGTTTTTCCCACCATCCTACCTGCAACAATGAAGTAGACAAAGCTAGCGCCAAGAGAACATGACTTGAATGCATTACCTTCAGCCAATTATGGTATCATTTGGAAGGACTTCTCCACCCGACTTATTTTTTTAAATGAAATTCTATTAGCATATTCTATATTAGTTTGATTGAAGTAATTTTTTATAATTTTTTTATTTGGTTAATTAAAGGGTTGCCTTGTAGACTAGAAAAACTAATAATTTGCCAATTGGACCCAAATTTGTTCATTCCCCAAGAATGAGAATGGAAACAAGAAAGTAGGTGAAAAGAGGGGAAGATTTAGGAGTCAAGTATTGTGGTATTAAATTCCAACAACCAACCCTTGCTGTATTTGTTGTTATGCTACTAGAATAATTGTGGAATGAAAAATATTTCCTTGACATTTTTATGATCAGTCGATCCTCTTTGCCGGCCTTTGGTCGAGTTTGTCATTCGGGTTTATATGTATAAGTTCGATTTTTACATGTTCCGCTTTTGAATTGATTGGTCATCCAAGTTGCTCGTCTCTCTAGTTGACTGGCTCTTAAATGGATTTGGGGTCGGTTAGTCGACTAGTCATTGTTTGGCTAGTTTATGCTTATATTGGATATTATTGTCTCGTTTGTATCTTTCGACGTGTGTTTGATACAGAACCATCTAATATGGCCAATCACATTTTCTTTGTACATTGCCCTATAATAATAATGATTATTATAAGATGTTAGACAACATAGTTAATAGGCAACTTCGACGATCATGAGTGAACTTTTTTTAATGCTTAAACAATGTAAAGTTTTTTTAATTCTTCAAAATTTGTTCGGTCATAGTTTGAACATGATTTAATCATCCATCAAATTTTATACGAAGCAGATAATAGCTTGGCTTGTGCTAATAATGAGTGTAGTTTTCTTTAATGGTAAAGCGAATATCAATAATTTTTGTGTTACGTGAAAGATTATAGAAATAAAACAACAATTAAATTGATTGAATATTTATTGTGAAATGAGCTAAGGAATTGAATATTCAAAATATATTTGTCTCAAAGATCTTGAATACCAAGTTACAGAGATGAATAAAACTAACTGTTTTGATGGAGCAATATTCACGTCTTGAATCGAAGTTTGTCCTTTGGACCGTGCTCAAGGAATAGAGTCGGACTCCAGGGGAAGGAGAAAGAGAGGAGGTTGCCTCGTTGGTGGGCAAAGAGGGGTGATCCCTAGGCTCAACGGCCCCTATTATTTCACACAAGGTCAGTTACAAGTGAGGGAAAAGGGGAGCAAGCTCACTACATGCATAGGAGAGAGAGCCTAAGGGACCCCTCTTTACATAACAAGGGGTTCTTTACTTATAGAGAAATATGAGGAGGAGTGATATTACAAGTACATCCCCACTTTACAAGAGCAACGGAAAACATTTCGGTCCAAAATCAAGAATCACCCTTCACTAGCGTAGGATGGCATGTTAAAGGTGGCCGCCCGACTGAATGTGGTTGGCCAAACTTCCTCTTGTGGCCAGCCAAGGATGGCCAACCAACTAGGGTTGCCCATGAATTGTTCATTATGGAGTTATCCCTTGGTTCTCGATTGCTAGTCCATCAGGTGGTCGCCCATGGTGGCCAACCAGTTGAGTTGGTCAGCTCAAGTGGGCGTCTGGTGAAGTTGGTTAAGAGCGTTCTCATGCGAATAGCCATAGGCGGTCGGCTAGCTACTCCTAGTGGAGGGCCTTAAATGACCGACCAAATGGTGGTGGCCAGCCAAAGTGGCTGACCGATTGTTGGCGGTGGCCTGTCGAGTGGCTTGCTTGGTTGATCCGATAGGTCCATGGCTGCTTGCGTGTCTCTTGCAGCGGCGACTTTTCTGACTCGACAAGACCTATTTTTAGGCTATAAATAAAGCCCCCAAGCTTTTTAATTCTTAGAGTCCAAATTACGATAAGAATGGAAAACTTATTAATGTAAAAAATACTATTTCATAAACCTCTAGTTGGACTTTGACATATAACTGCCCTCCTACTAGCCTTTGGAGATTTTTTTTTCTTTTTTTTTTTTTTTTTTTTTTTTGCAGAAATAATCAATAGCAAGTGTCAAGATTTTTGGAGAGTATCATCAAGCTATTTTTTAAAGTTTTTTAGATAGAAAAATTTTCTCAACTTAAGCCCGCTTCTTGCATATCTCTCTTACACTTGTCAAAACATTGCCTATGGCAGGCCTCACCTTATGTCAGGTCTTAGGCGGTATTGTCGCTTCCTTCGCAGGAGTAACCAACAAGACTCACTATTGGAATGATTTGTATCATACTCGTTGCATATCTTGAAGCTTCAAAACAATGAACCACTTCCATAGCTTCCTCTGAATTGAATTTCATGAGATTTTTGGAGATTTATTGAGGTCGAGTGAGAGGTTTTGTTTACTTATTCCAGGAGGTGGCTGACCAAGAGGGTTCTCATGTTGCCGGTCAACTGTTTCAGAGAGTTGGCCCTAGATGGCCGACCGAATGGCTTGCTTGGTTGATCCTATAAGTGTATGGTTGCCAGCGTGTCTCGGACGACGGTGACTCTTCCTACTAGGCGAGTTAAATTTTTACGCTATGCAGCACGATATGAATTCCTCTAATAAAAATAGTAATAAAAAATTATTTTGGTTACTTTCTTAATTTGAAATCTATTTATATTAAATATCAATTTCTTATTTGTGTCTGCTGTAGGATAATAATGACATAACCTTGTTAAATCATAGTGATATTAAAAATAGAAGTTGTGAGTTAGAAAATTCACGGCAATACTGTGATAATTTAACATCATAGCTTTCCACAAATATCTAACACACATAAATATAAAAGATTCATTGGAGGAGACACTATATATATATATATATATATACATGGAGAAAACCATCTTATCAAATTAAAATAATCCACAATGTAATCAAGACTACAAATGTTCACTTCACCTTGATTAAAGAAGATGAGATTACAAAATGATATTAAAATTAAAATTATTTTCTCATAACCCAACAAATATAATTATTAAGAATAATTGTGAATATAATTATTGTAGCCTATCTATATTAGTCATAATGAGATTTTTTTAACTGTAGTTGGCTTTATAAATTGTAGTTGACTATAAAATTTATAATTTATGGCGATGATAGTCATGGTAGAACTACCAAAGTCATGATTGAAAGGTATAATAAATGTAGTAAGCTACAAAAAATATAATTGCAAGAAACTAATAAATAGTATGGTGATCAAAGTGTAGCTAGCTGTGGTTAATGACGATAGTTAGTTGTTGGCGGTGAACTTTAGTGGTTAATCATCATCTCAGGTGAGCTACGATAATCATTAGGATTTATGAGTTCAATTTCACTAGTCAGCTCACTCTTCTCTTCGTTCCTGCCCCTATTGAAGAATGAGAGCCTGTTTATTATTTTTGAGGGAGACATTTTGGTAAACTTAGCCAATTCCCCAAAATACTATATTGGACGGTATATAATAATTCCCTTGATCACAAAATCTTTTTAATATTGAAGTGTCTTAAAAGCGATCAAATAAATTGTTAAGAATCGACATATTCGGATTGTTCACTCCACTTGATGAACAAAATGAGCAAATTATTTAAAATTTTACTTCAAATCTCAGCACTAAGAAATAAATTCGATAAAAATTAATGAGACTGAAGAATAGAATCCTATGCTTGGAAATAAAAACACCTTTATAAATAGAAGAAAATTATACAGAACCTGACCTCGCAAATGAGAACTTTCTTAACAATTTATAAGTCATTATTCATGAAACTTATTATTAATAAAAAAAAGTATATTAAGCCTGCTATGGCTGTAATATATAGTGGGGCGCATAAAAATTGCCCTCAAAGAGAGCTAAGTAAGAAAATCAACAATTAATCATATTCAAAATAATGCCTACATGTTCATGGCCTTGATGAGTTTCTAAAATCAAATTTCTCAATTAATATAACATGAGAATAAAGGGTGTTAACTGCAAAAATATTTTACATAATACACAAAAATCACTATTATAAGAGAGCGTACCCTATTCACCGAGCCATAAAAAATTCCAGGTAGAAAGAAATTCAAGCTCCAACTTTAACAGCTGAATCTATAGCATCAGTGCTGTTCTGCTGCAACCATAACTGGGCGTATCTTCCAGCTCTTGATAAAAGAACTTCATGGTGTCCTTGTTCTACCACCTTCCCATTTTCTAGAACAATAATCTGGAAAAATAAAATAAATAAATAATAAATTGTGAATCGATGTAGCCTCCTAACTCAAACAAATTCATAATTGAATGCCACTATAACTAATCTAAAAACTAAGGGCACATTTACATACAGAGGACACAATTCTGATGTATTTACATCTCACACCTAAACTTTCATATTTACAAACCCAGCAATCAAAGCTTTTATATCATATCAAAACTATAACTATTACCACTTTTTAAATGTAAAATATACCATTCCATGCATAGGTTTAAATCACCAAAGAATGATGTATGTAAATATGAATGTTTAGGTGTGTATATGTAAATACATAAGAATTGCGTGCAGAGAGAACAGATGTTTCAACTAAAATATTATATTTACATATAATGCAAAAAAGTTTTGGGGCATTTACATACACATAACCCAATGCCCACGTATTTATATATTTAATACCTAGAAGCATAAGAAATGTAAACATGTTCTTATTTCACGTTAGAATATGAATAAACTAGAAACAAAACAAATTTGAAGCAAGAAAATAAAAATAAATCATGTGCTTTAGTATTCAATCAAGAAAGAACAATGCACGAGCTATCTAACGAAGGACTTGAATCTTCTATTGCGCACCTCATCACACTGCATGGCCGTCGTAAGCCTATGAGCAATGAAGATGGAAGTTCGATTCACTGACAAAGGTCTCAATGCATTCAAAATCTCAGCTTCGGTTGTGCTATCCAGTGCGCTCGTAGCTTCATCACACAATCTAAAACCACAGAACAACAGTATTAAGAGCTTGTTATAAACTAGGGATTGTTTGGGATCAATTTTATTTTTTATTTGTATTTATATATATTTTTTTGTTATTTAAAACAAATTTATTTAGTGTATTTTTTATATATTTATATTTTTAACTTCTAAAACCAAATAGACATGCTTTTGAGAATACTCAAACATCTTTTAGACGTTTAAAGTATTTTCAAGAACAATCATATCTTAATCAAACATACCAAATGCATTGTTTCAAATCAAAACTTAAATAATACAGAAAAAAAAAAACAAAAAACAAAAGTGATCCCAAACAGTCCCCACAGACCCATTTGGGATCACTTTGGTTTTTGTTTTTTTACTTTTTATTTTTATTTTGCTTTAATTATTTTTGAATTTGAATTAAAGCATGTTTGGTTGTAACAGTTGTTTTTAAAAACATTCAAACTATCTTTTAGGTGTCTTGAGCAATTTTAAAAACAAGGTGATTTGTTTTTAAAAAAAAAATAACAAATAAAAATTATAGTATTCAAACATGTGTTTCAAAAACAAAAGTAAAAAAGAAAACAAAAACAGAAAACAAACGGGCCATAAGATTTGCCATATATGCATAAACAAAACAAACCAGATTCCTAAGGCATAAAGAATGCTTATGATCTGAACGCAATGTGGCTAACCATTCATTTCTAAACTACATGAAATATAACATTAATCTAAAATATAGAGTTTAGAAATTAAATAAATAGATGCTAGCTAACAATTAAGGCAAAAAAAATAATGAACACGAAAAAAAAAATTGTGAACATGCAAAAAAAAAAAAAAAAAAAAAAAGAGGCAAACATAAGCTAAGGACTCGAAGCATATACCACTCATAGTACCTTAAGCAAAGCATAGGGTTCTCAGGCACTCTCTTAAAACATAGTACTTAACTAAAAAAATTAGAAAAATGTATAGGTCAGGTTTCCTTAAATAAGAAACGCCACCATGAACTACCTGCTTCTATAAGTTCAAAAAGACTTCTGAATATTTGCTAGTTCGTAAAATTTTGCCATTAGAAATCAATCTATCAATTCACTTTGATGCCGAGTACAAACAAGAATAAGTATAGCAAAACAAGCAAAGCAAAGATCAAACCACTTACAAAATTGAAGGGGCCTTCAAAAATGCACGGGCAAGAGATACACGTTGCTTTTCTCCTCCACTTAACTAATGACAAAAGACAAGGCAATTCTATTTTAGCATGCATAAAAATATAGCCTGGACCAAAAAGTGTTGAGTTACTAAAAATTATTCCAGTAGAGATAGCACAAAATAAAATAAAAGGAAGCATATGTTGGGATGGTTATATTAAATTAACGGAAAATTTATGCAGCACATATTTCTTATGGATTTACATATCTCACACCTAAAGTTCCATATTTACATATATATAACACATGGGTGCTTTAAACCTATGCATGAAAAGGTGTATTTGTCTTTAAAAAAGAGGTAAAAGTGCTATTTTCTTTTTATGTGATGTAAAATTTTTGAGTGCTGTGTGTGTAAATATGAAAGTTTAAGAGAAGGTATGTAAATACATAAGAACTGTATGCTATGTATGTAAATATCACTACTAAATTAGTATTTGCGTTTCCTTGTCAGATTTTAAAACCATACAGAGTTCTTTATGTTCTGTTTCTATCTACAGATAACTTATAACCAAGCCTGATACAATGAAAATGAGTAACTATAATCTACAAAGATAAGTGGCATGGTAAGTAATCATAAATTTGGATCCTAAATGTATCTGAAATCAGAAAGAATTCTGTAATTTAGAATACCAAGTGCCGGTATGTCAATGATAGTAACAAACCTACTAAATATAAATTCTACAAATATTAAATTTCCAACGAGAACAGTTGAATATTTATTTAGCCCAAACAGAGACCGTGTAGAGATCCTAAAGGGTGCGAGAGAAATTGTACGATCAATTACGTGAGCGGGTAGTATAGATGACGGCTGAAAATAGGCGTGAACGGCGACAGAACAGCAAACAGGAAGCAGAAAAATGTTGGTTACTGCTGTAAACAGCAGGTCATAGCAGCATCGACAGCTGTCCGGCTGAAAACAGCAGACAAAGGGTGAATCGGCGAGGTGTGGACGGCATGGGATTCACCACCTATTCCTAAGCAACACACACCACTTGTGAAGGGGTCAAAACACTCCGGACAGCGTAAATCAGAGACAAGTCTCTCATAATTCATAAAATCAGAAAACTAAAATCCAAACAACCTACTACAACATATATAAAAGTCCCCTAATAAAAATAACCAAATTGAAAAATAGGAAAGAACTAGAAAGAAAAGAAATAAAATGAGAGAACATGATGAAACTAATCTCACAATTGCAAGATCCGAGGCTTGCAGACCCACAGAACCAAGATATCCCCGCAAATGCCACATTCCGCATCATTCTTCCCAAGTAGGAAGAGCTACGTCTTCTTCCCAAGAAGCTTCTAGAATTGATCTATCACAACCATAACAAAGACATTGTTTTGTTGGTTATGAGGAAACTCCACTACAAAATTTATACTCAAGTCAATTTCATGCAACTCTAAAACACATATATCCTTATAAAGTCTGTCCCGATAGAATAGATATACATACCTTTTTTGGCATAATTAGAGCTAGAACTACAAATAAACGGATATTCACATGAACCAAGCTTCAAGGCATTTAAATATGTAAACATGTATTTCCAACTACACGTAATCCACTGGTGCACTTGATAAACTGGAGGAACTGACACTGGAATAAAATATACGGTATGTTAGATCATTCACAGTGGCGGTGGCCTGGGAGGTAAACTGTCAATCTGGGCAATTGACAATTCTCTCGACAAAGATTGCTCCTTTCCTAGTATTAGCTCATAGAACTTAGTACATTCTAGGACAACTACTATTAGTCTGATTGGAGTCTCTTTCATGGGCTCGGATTAAATCACTAGTATTTCTCCCACATCTGTGGGTAGTTGGTACTCTCCAATTTCCTCTTTTGGGTTTTCACCCTCTGTCTCCACCATTGCACCCTACTCAGTGAAAAACATTACCCTCCAATTCGAGCAATCATACACAATGTGCTCAAAGACATGACACTCGAAGCACTCCCTGGCTAAGACAGATCTGGAGTGTTGGTTATCTCTACGTTTTCTCTATTTTGAACAAGTTTTTTTCTCGAAAGAGGTCATCACAAGGCGACAACTACACCTTACAAATATTGTTCAACCTTAGGACCACATTACTAATAGACGATCTCAGTCCTCTAAGATATCTTGCTATTGTGCTCCTCAGTTTCCACCAACTCACACTTCACTATGAGTTGATTAAACTCAACTGTATACTCCTCCACGCAAGAATCTCTCTAGCGCAAGTAGTAGAGTTTTATGAACGTATCATGTCGAAAATGTGAGGAAAGGTATTTGTGTAGCATCTCCGTCTTCATCTTAGACTAGGTGGTGATCATACTCTTGATTCCACAATATCAGCTACATTTCAGGTTCTCACCGCAAAGAATCATTCTTCTTGAGGGATAAATACCAATTTAACTTTCTTATCTTTGGGAACGCCTTTCACTCAAAAATTCATTAGCACTTGATAAACTCATTCGGATTCATACGACCATCAAAATCTGATATATACACATTTACTCCAAGATCCTGGCTTCTTCTCTGATATTCCATGTCAAATCATCGAGGTATTCATTCTTCATTATTGGAAACTTCCCGATGGAATGGATTCACTTCCTTCCCTCAATTTGATGAGTCACCGTTGTGATATGATTGACCTCATTGGATTGTCTCCTCTCAAAGACGGCGAGACTCTATTGTCATTGAAGGATTTTCCATTACATATCCTCTATAATAAATTCTTAAACACCTCAATAATGGTTTCTCCATAGCGGCATGCCACACTTTTCTTCCAATCAGATTTTCAACAGATGTTGGATTGCAAATCAAAACTGGCCGAAGCTTTAAATTTTGGTGGTAGGTGCCGAGGTGAAATTTTAGTGAATATGGTGAAGTTGGATTTTGAAAATTTAGAGTTGAAGCCAGAAATTATGGTATGAATGAATTCGGTATAATGAGAAGTTTTTTTTTCCCCTTAATTTTGGATTCGAACAAGAATGACAAATTCCTAAAATTTTAGGATTTGTTGTGCTTGATATTTGATAACACCGTTCTAATGCTCCTAAAAGTGTGAGAGAACACAAACGGTGTTGGAGAAGTTGTCGGATTAATTACGTGAGTAGGGAGGATGGATGGTGGATGAAAATTGTCATGAATGGCGGCGAAACCTCGAACCAGAAGAAGAAAAAGAGTGGCGGTGGTTCCTGCTATAAACAACAGGTCATAGCTGCGTTGATGGCAGTCTGGATGAAAACAGCGGGCCAACAGTGAATCAGTGAGGTGCAGACGAGAAAGGGGGTCCATCACTTGTCCCTAAGCAAGCTACATACGCATCACTCGTGAAGGAAAGAGGGTACAACACCTTGGAGAGCGTAAATAGGAGACAAGTCTCTCGTAATTCATAAAATGAGAAAACTGAAATCCAAACAATCTGCCACAACATATATAAAAACCCCCTAATAGAAAATACCTAATTGGAAAATTAGAAATATAGGAAAGAATCAGAAAAAGAAAACTTGCTGAAAATAGGGAAAAAAATAAAAAATCATTAACGAAGCCAATTAATCTCGCGATCGTGAGATCTACAGCTCGCAGACCCACGGATCTGTGATGTAAAAAGCTTTATACAATAATCCCCATAGCAGCTTTGTTATCATAGTAGACAACAGAGGTCATCTTTATAATGAATAAAGTACCTTAAGTCCTCTCTCTCCCACAATAGTAGAATACATTTCTGGGAAATTCATGATTGTATCATGAATAGCTGCACGCCGAGCAGCCTCAAACACCTAAGAATTAGGATAAAAACAATAAGTTTTGTTCTTGTTACATAATAAAACTTTTAACATCTATTTTCTTACCTCCTCTTCCGTTGCAGATAATCGACCATAATGAATATTGTGGAATATCGTGTCATTGAAGAGTACCTGCAGAGAAGTTAATTAGACATAAAAAGAGTATCATAAATCAAATCCCTCTTGACAATAAACATGGGACCCTATTTGCCTTCTTTCAACATATACGGTTTACATTTAGTTATAATTTTTATTCTTTTTTTTTTTATGGAAAGGGGTGCTCATTAACCCATATGATCTTGGATTTGTAATTTTATAATTATTTTAAGAATCATGATACTTGGTTTGGTTATCTATACGAAAAAAATTCATATCAAGGTTTTCATGTTAAAAAATGCATCATCCAATCAACTATATGTGATATGGAAGAAAAAAACTGGAAGATAAAATGTATTCTTTTCAATTTCCGCATTGGTGCATTTTGTCAAATAATTCGCGAAAGTTCTAAAATATTTTTTGGCATTTGTTCCAATAACTTGGATCCTTTTTTTTCACAACTCGTAGAATTGGTTTTTCTAAAAAATACCTCTAAAAACACTTGAATGTTTTCATTTTCTATTTTATTAATATCATTTATAGTTAAGGGAACGCTATATGCTTTTATAACCATAAAAAAAGGAGAAAGTCCTATGTTCAGGAATCAACAATTCTTGCTGTACTTTCAATCAACAAAGCTATGAGAATTAGCAAAATTCTGCCTGAAATTACTTTGTTGGCTATACATATAGAGCCTTACTCCATTGCCTTTTGCGTTTCCACATGGTTTCTTTATTTTTTTCAGCTTTGGATATATTTTATTATGACCTTGTCTTCTTCTTTGTAATTTACTTTACAAAAATGAGAAGGTTCATGTAAGTTTCATTTAAAAAAAATAACCAAGCTGCAATTTTTGAACCAAATAGTTAGGTATTTGGGACCATATCAATAGGATATAATACAATGTTTTAGAGCAAGATTGTTAAAGTCAAAAGTAAGCAAAGGAAGATCCCAACCAAAAATACTAGCACACATTCTATAAAGAAGATGCCTTGGCAGCAAACAATATAAAGTTCAGATATAAGAAATTCATAATCACATTATCAGCAAGGTAGATTATTTGTATCATTTTTAAAAAAAAAGTAAGATGGTCACTTTAACCATTCCCAACATGTTATTTCAACTTGATACTACAATTTTGCCATTGTTAAATCTTTTTCTTTATAATTTGGCATGTTTTTTATAATTTTAGTTTGGCTCCTACAATTTCAATTGTCCCAATCAAATCTCTATAATTTAAATGTATTATAATCACATAGAAAACTCAAAAATATACAACATAGAAAGCTAAATTCCAATAAAAAATGAAAAATAGTTGATTTGTCATGTGAATCCCATCACCTAACTTAAACTCGAGGGAAGAGTCTTTTCTTAAATTTTGTTCGATCAGAATTTGACTTAATAATGTCATTTGACTTTTGGATGTAATTGCAATGATTTTAAATTATAAGAAAGGCGGTTTGCCATATGTATTTTGTTTTCACAAAAAAAACCAAATTGAAATAGAAATTTTCTGACATATAATTGATTGTATTTATATTGAGAAGTAACTAGGCTCATTATAGAAATTCTTTAAAAAAATTGTTGTCATTTTGATATTTTTCGGGGAATTTCATATGTAACACTCAAATCTTGTCTATATACATAAAGAAAACCTAGACGCATCCAATTACAATAACATAACAAAGATCTTAAAGAGCGCAATAAGGCTGCTTACTTCTATTATAAATGATTTGGGATCACACGCAAATGCATACATACAAGTCTCCATACAAATTTCAAATTTTAGTTTTGTAAATAATGCAGATTCCGGTGCATACATACAAGTCTCCATACAGATTTCAAAATTTAATCAATTTCAACAATACAACAACAACAACAACAACAAAGCCTTAATCCCACTAAGTGGGGTCGGCTACATGAATCCTTTTTCTCCATTGCGTCCTATTAAGTGTCAAATTTTCGTTTAATTCTAATAAATTAAGATCATTTTTATGCAATAAGCCCAAGTTTTCCTAGGTCTGCCTCTGCCTTTCTTAACATAAGTTGTATTTAAAACATCTACTCTCCTAATCGGATCATCGAGTGGTCGACGTTTAATGTGACCAAACCATCTAAGGCGACTCTCTCTAATTTTATCCGTCATCGGTGCAACTCCAACCCTTTTACGGATATATTCATTTCGCATTTTGTCTCTAAGTGTAAAGCCACTCATCCACCTAATCATTCTCATCTCGGCAACACTTAACTTAACATTATGCTTCTCTTTTAAAGGCCAACATTCAGCACCATAGAGCATTGAAGGTCTCACCACTATCTTATAAAATTTTCCTTTCAGTCTAAGCGGAACTTTTCTATCACACAATAGGCCGGACGCATTCCTCCACTTCAACCAACCAACCTGAATTCTACTATTAACATCCCCATCTATATCACCATCGCTTTGAACAATGGACCCGAGATATCTAAATCGTTCACACCTTTTAATAATTTGATCACCCAAAGTTACACTGCTTGTCACTAGACCTACTATTACTAAAATTACATTCCATGTATTCGAGTTTTAGTTCTACTCAAACGAAGACCTTTAGACTCCAATGTAGACCTCCATAATTCGAGTTTTTCCTAGACTTTTTCTCTCGTCTTATCCACAAGGAGGATATCGTCGGCAAAAAGCATACACCAAGGTACATCCTCTTGTAAATGCCCGAGTAAGACCATCCATAAATAAAGCAAAAGATATGGGCTTAAAGCCGATCCTTGATGTAAACCAACGAAATAGTAAAATACTTGGTCAATCCTCCTTCGGTTCGAACACATGTAACGACTCTAGTATACATATCTTTAATGACTTGAATATAAGTCATATCAACACCTTTCTTCTCGAGGACTCTCCAAAGAACATCTCTAGGAACCTTATCGTAAGCTTTTTCTAAATCAATAAAAATCAAATGTAGATCCTCCTTATTATCTCCGTACTTCTCCATCAAACCTCTCAATAAATGTATAGCTTCCATGGTAGACTCGCCTGGCATAAATCCAAATTGATTATGAGAAATCTTCGTAATACGTCTTAACCTATGTTCAATTACCCTCTCCCATAATTTTAAAGTATGACACAACAATTTAATTCCTCTATAATTTGCACACTCTTGTGCATCTCCTTTATTCTTAAAAATGGGGACCAAAATGCTCTTTCTCCACTCCTCGAGCATCCTTCTAGTTTTTAAAATAATATTAAAAAGTTTAGTAAGCCGGAAACTCCCAAATCACCTAAACATTTCCACACTTCAATTGGGATATCATCGAGTCCTACGGACTTTCCCCCTTGGTTTTCTTTAAAGCCTCATCAACTTCTTTTACTTAATGCGACGGTAAAAATGAAAAGTTTTATTATTATTAACGATATTAAGATCACTAAGGTCAATCGTACTTTCAGCATCATCATTAAAAAGTTTATCAAAATAACTCACCCACCTATGTTGAATATCTTTTTCTAAGAAAATCACTTTTTGATTTTCATCTTTAATACATTTTACTTGAGTTAAATCTTTACTTTTCTTTTCTCTTTGTTTGGTTAGATTTATACATATATTTTTCACCTTCCTTAGTATCTAACGTGTTATAAAGATCACTAAAAGCAGAATTTTTAGCGTCACAAATTATTCTTTTACACTTCACTGCAGTCGTTTTATAATTTTCCCAATTCTCAAAGCTTTTACATTTACATCAATTTTATAATAAAACTTCTTATATTTTATCTTTTCTTGTACATTATTATTCCATCACCAACTATTTTTATTTGTAAATACATTTTCTTTTGATTATCCAAGTACATCTTTAGTCGACTTGTTTAATAGTATTAGTTAATTTTTCTCACATAATATTCGCGTCTTCATGAACATCCCAAATATTTAAATCTTGAATTTTACTCATAAAAATAATTTTATTTGTGTCTTTTAGATGCCTCATCTTATTCTACGATGTTGAATCCTAGTATTCTTTATTTTACAACTCTTCATCTTAAAATCTAGAACTAATAAACGATGTTAGGTACTTAATTGCTTCACTTGGAATAACCTTACAATCCTTACAATCTCGACGATCTCTTCTTCTCATAAGAAAATAATCAATTTGTGTTTTATTAGATCCAATTCTTATAAGTAATAAGATCGCTCATCTCTTTCTTGAATAAAGTATTAGTAATAACCATATCGTACGCTAAAGCAAAATCTAAAATGGTTCTACCTTCTTCATTAATCGCTCCATAACCGTAGTACCACTATGAATATTTCGAAATCTTCAACCACTCTACCGACATGCCCATTTAAATCTCCTTCAATAAAAATTTTTTCTTCGAGGAGTATCGAGTGTATTAAGTCTTCTAAATCGTTCCAGAATTTATCTTTAGAACCTATATCTAAACCAACTCGAGGAGCATAAGCACTTATAATATTAAAAATCTTAGTATCGATAATAATCTTAAGTCTTATAATTCTATTTCCAACTCTATTAATTTTGACAACATTATCTTTCAAACTCTTATCTATAATTACACCTACACCATTTCTAGTACGACTCTTACTGGAATACTATAGTTTAAAACCTAAGTTATCAATCTCCTTAGCTTTTTCTCCAACCCATTTAGTTTCTTGAATACATAGGATATTTATCTTTCTATGGATCATAATATCAACCAATTCCATTAGTTTACCATTGAGAGTACCTATATTCCAGGGATCCTATCCTAATACTAGTATCATGGACTAACTTCTTTACCCGCATCCGTCCGTAATGTGGGAACCCTTGCTACTTGACACTACACCCGGCGCACGTGTAGCGGCCCTTGCACACTTTCCATCGTATTCAGAGCCATATGGCGCGTCGGCTTCCAGGGACGCCCTCAGCACTTACACAATGATCAAAAGGATTCATGTCATGAATTTTTTTTCGACAAGTTTTACGCTGGCTGTCGACTACCTAACGCAACCCTCCACTTTTCACATCCGGGCTTGGGACCAGCAACGGCAGTGTTAATCAATTTCAACAATAGAAAAATAAAAATACAAACAAACGATGGTAGTTCCTAATTCCTACCAAGAAAATACCTCCTACGGAGCCATTAAAAGAAAAGAAAGTAAATAAATAGATATCATACTTCAGCATATTGAATTGTGCAAGAAAGTATGAAATTGAAATTGAAATTGAAATATGCAAATTTCTAAGGTGAGTAGATAGAAATATATATACTAGACTTACAGTATCCTGTGGCACGACACCAATACACTTACGGAGACTTTCCAACGTCACCGCACTTATTTCTTGACCATCTATTTGAATCTGTAAAAAAGAAATATGTTAGGAAATTAATGAGAAAGAAGTTCAAAATTATTTAGATCAAAACATGAAAAACTTTTAAGCATCAACAAGTATGATTCTGGCATAATACTCATTCCTCCTCTCACTGATCTATATAATAAAACTTTCACCTAATTGAGAAAGCAAACTTTCTGAACTTTGATTTTAACTTCAGTTGATTCTATTTTGGTAGTTTGTTTGATTTTATGGAGGTTCAATTTTAATTATAGTAGTTCAAAAGAAGTCAAACATGATAATCATTATAAAGAGCAAGTTATATCTAATAACTATATGGTTTGTACTGTTAGTTCATTCGTATTTTGATTTTCTATAGTTGATTCTCTAGTTTTCTAATAATTCGTCGGTTGGTTCTTTGGTTTATAGCTATTCCATGATTTCTTTATTGGGATTTTATTTGGCTATTCCTCTTGAGCTTACAGTTGGTAGTCGTTGGGTTCCTTGCTTAAGTACATGCCATTTTTTGTTGTTGGGCTTTCAGACGGAGTGCGGCTTGTTTGGTAGTTATTTCCGTCCTGACTTGTGTTTTTTTTTTTTTTTTGAGACTTACTGGATATTCTATTTGGTGACTTTCGGATTACATATTTAATAGATAATTGGCTTTCCAAATAGCCCGAAATTTGGGATTCACCCTATCTATTTATGAAAAGAAGCCAAAATCCTAGTCATTTTGTTATTTTCATTGATTACAACTCTGTGTTGTGCTTGCAACAACAACAAGCCTTTATCCCGCTCAGTGGGGTTGGCTACATGAATCCTTTTCTCCATTATGTATTATTGAGTGTCATATTTTTATTTAATTATAATAAATTAAGATCATTTTTTTATACAATATGCCGTCTTTTTAGGTCTACCTCTATTTTTCTTAATATAGGTCGAATCTAGAACATCTACTCTCCTAACTAGTTCATCATATGGTTGATGTTTAATTTGACCAACCATCTAAGACGACTCTATCTAATTTTGTCCGCCACTAGAGCTACACCAACCCTATGACGGATTCATTCATTTCGCATTTTGTCTTTTAAGTGTCAAGCCACTCATCCAACTAAGCATTCTCATCTCAACAACACTTAACTTTATTTTATGCTTCTCTTTTAAGAACCAACATTCAGCACCATAAAACATTGCAGGTCTTACAACCTTATAAAATTTTCTTTTCAGTCTCAGCGGTATTTTTCAACGACAAAATAGACCCGATGCATCCCCATCCATATCGCCATCACTTTTGTGTTGTACTTGCATGAAGCCAAAATTAACAATTTGATAACTTCTTTCATGTTTCCTTTATACATTATACTTTTAGTAATTGGATTACCCTGCTGAATTGACCCAAAATTTATATAACTAAATTTTTTATATGGATGAATTTTGCTTGACCAACAATCTAATCGATCAGCCATATTTATGTTAAACTTTTATTTGGGGAAACATTAAATTATCATTTGTGGCAGATGCTTTGTTTCAACTTTTGATAAAAATGACAGATTGATGGTCCTTATATAGCATATTACGTTCACACTAAAAAAGCTTAGATCATCAAATGTCCTACATCATTAAGTATTATGCTTTAATGCCTCATTAAGATAAAATAAATGTACTAGATGCACTTAATTTGACATTATGATGATAGATATTACCATTTTCACAAAAAAACTAAACTACTCCAAGTCCTCTCAAGAGATATAAAAAAAAAAAAAACAAAATCATAACGCCAAGTTTGCATTGTCAAAAAGGGTAGCTTGGAATAGGGTAAATATCCAATCTTCCGTCATTTCATTTTCATAGGGAATCCATATGGCATTGAGCTCAGCAAAAAGAAAGGAATCAATATATTACATTTATAGTGATCTCATGGTTAGCACGTAGAGAATGAGAGAATTTCGTGAGAATTTTTAAAGCACAAAAGTATTATTATCAGTGAATTAAACAAGTAAAAAATAAAGCAATTACAAAATATAAATGATGAAAAGAAAAAATGAAAAGCAAATGCATATATAAAGCCAACCGATAATGAAGGAACCAATAGCCAAAGAATAAGAGGCTAAAGGGTCCTAATTAAAAATGTCTAACATGAAACCAAGTATACTTAGGAGAGTCGTATAATTTCTTCTCTTTATTTGTCTTTTAACATATAGAATTTAAAACATTTTTATTCACAAACTCCTCTCTAAGCTAGAAATGCTAACCTCACAGGTGGACACCCACAAATGCTGTGACAATTTCATTTTTAGGTTATTATAATATGGTGGGAACAACTGAATTATAACATAGTAGCACTTCCTATCAAACTAAGGAATTCAATAAGGCTGAAATGAAGGTTAATCTTTCATCAATCAGCAAATCATAGATCACTTAATTTACTTCCTCGGTTTAGGCTGTCAACTTTTCCTTTTCAATATGAGAGATAAAATTAAAGCTATGTTCAATGCAATGTTAACATTCAAACAAATTCGCATGGTAGTACTTAGTATGCGTGAGAGATGAAGTTCTAAAGAAGTGTACATCTTTTTAAAATTATAAATAGATAATGGACATAGAATTAGATGCTAAACTTGGGCAAGATACACATATTGGTAAAAACTCATTATTGGCTATGTAAATGACTAATATCATTATCAAAATTGTCCTCAACATCATTTCTATCCATAATACCTTAGGCCTAATCCACCATCCTCATTCACTTAAATTAACTTTATCAACCAATGCAATGGACACATTTGTTCCCATTTTTTCCACAATATCTAAAACATCAAAATTCGTTTTAATTATCTAATATTGAATAGATGCAATTTGAACCATTCTTTTACTAGTCATTCGTAAATTTATCTATTCCTTCTTCCATACATCCATTTAAATAGTCTCACTTCAATCACACTCAACTTGGGTACAAATTATCTAATCCAGCATTCAGCATTCCAGCCTAAACATTATCAGTCTAGCTGTAATTTTGTAAAATTTACCTTTTAAGTCTCCAAGAATAATTAAATAACAAAAACTTTTAAAGCAATTCTTTATTTTAATCAATCAATAAAAAAATGTACTCCATATTTCATATAATAGTTCCAAAATGCTTAAAGCTCGTCATAAATAATTATCACTTTAATATTATCAAAATAATTTTTAAAATTTCTTACAATATTTAATCTTTATTTCATTAATTCCAAGTCTTCTATCTTATAAAACTATTTATCCAATGTATTAACTTCCGTTTTTTACTAGAGGCTTTTACATACATACCACAAAATTCTTACATATTTACATAGCTAACACCTAAACTTTCATATTTACATGCACAACAGTCAAATCTTTAATATTACATTAAAAATGTCATTACTATTAATTTTCTATAAGTAAAATGCATATTTTCATTATGACATCAAAGTGCTATAAATATAAATATCAAATTTTAGGTGCTAGATATGTAAATACATAAAAACTATTTGGTCTAAAATGTAAATTACCCTTTTACAATAGATGTCCCGCAAGCTTGAACAATATCATATTGAAAAAAAAAAACCAAAACGCTTTACTAAGAACATCCTTTGTAAGCATCTTCATAACCAATACAAAAAGATATGAACTAAATATTAATCCACGCCATAATACAACTAAAATTAGAAACTCTTTGGTTACTTCACAATGACTTCAAAGATTAGTCAGCGTTCCATCATAAATAACTATAACAGCAACAGCATATACTAATTTCATTAAAATAAAAAATTCTTCCAAAAAAAATATTTCTAACATGAAATCAAACTATTATTATCTCCTCAAAAAAATTTGAGATTATTCTGAAGAAATGAAGCAGTAAAATGGTTTGGGTCTGATGGGCATCAGCCTGCTATGCATTGAACCGTTGTTTTATTTTTAAAAGGACTAAAAATTCAAGAAAGCATCATAAAGACTTATGTGGATTGACGTTTTAATTGGCTCAGTTAGCCCTTTAACTTACATGCCTTTAGAGTAAATAGGGAAAAGGTTAGATATGCTAATAATTAAGTTAAACTCGACAATTTGCAATCTCATTTTTTTGACCTCTTGGTGGTCGAAATGTGCACAGCTTTCCTGATGCCTTCTTTTGATTTCATAAAGTGCTAAATTCAACATATGCGACCGCGTCGATCAAAGATATAATAGGTGTATTTTAAAATCAATTTAGCAGTCTACTTAATTGTATCATTAAAATTTGAAGCTTCATTCTTTTTTTTTTCCTTTAGCACAGTTCTCAAGCTTTCCTTTCAGAAAGAGATAGGGGCATTTACATACATGCCACACAACTCATAAATATTTACAAATCTAAGGCATAAACTTGTTATTTACGTATACAACACTCAAATCTTTAAAAATAAATCAAATAATATCATTTTTACTAGCTTTTTCAAAGTGAAATACAAATTTTCATGCATTATGATATCGAAGTGTTACAAATGTAAATTTGAACTGTAGAATGTAAGATACTAATCAATTGTGTAATATGTATGTAAATTTCCCATTGAAATAATAATTGTATTCTAAAAAACCCTTGGAAATACCCACCTCATAGATGAAACAGAAGGCATACAAATATGGAACATGTCCAAGAATGCAGCAATACAATGATTTTAATTCATATAATAAAACAGCTATGTACACTTATACAAGTAAATGCTAGTAAGGTATAGATTGTTTGGTTCATATTTTTAGTCTATTTGAGTGAATGCAAACAATAACATATTGTTTGTTCGTACAGTAGAATCTTCTGCAAACTTTTCAATGCCATCTAAAATATTTTTTTGTTGATCTTTCTTTTGACAAACCATAATTTTGGCCTAAACATAACCACATTGGTAGTGCGACATTGCTAAGGCAGGGCTGAAAAGCCTACATGCAAGCGAGAGTTCTATGGTATGCATGACAAGAGAAGATAAGACAAGTTGTTGGATAGGAGCTGAGAGTGGAGATGATCCTGGAGGAAAGATTGAGGGGAGAATAGAAGCAAGGCGAGGTTGGAATGCAATTTACCAAAAGACGAGAGAGGCAAAGAGCGAGGTGAACAAGCATTGTGTGAGAAAGAAAATGAGATAGAGGGAGCAATAGTGTATTGAGAGTGAGAGTGAGAGTGAGAGTGCTAGGGAGACTGATGACGAGCAGTCAAAGAAAAGATTATTACATGAGAGAAATTGTAGCAACAGTTCTCTGCTTTCAGGATCAATTGAAGCAAGAGCATGGGAGGGTTTGCGTGAATTGCATAGAAATTGCAGTTGATAAGATGAGCAGAGTTACCATCATGTATGAGGAATTTTGGTTATTAAGGTAACATGGGATAATTTCATTGGTTGGGGAAATGAAGGGATTAAATGGTTTGGATCTAATGGGAGGCATCAACCTACTAAGCTTTGAACTCTTTTATTCTTGGAACATCTTAAAATTCAAAAAGTATCATAAAAACTTTTGAGGACTAAGTTATTAACTAGCTCAATTAGCCCTTGATCAAATTAATTAACCCATCTTTAGGGTACATAGTGTAAAAGTTAGATATGTTAATAATTAAATAAAATTTGACAATTTAATTAGAACATATTGCAATCTCATTTTCTTAACCTCTTAGTTGTTTCAAAGTGGATGGTTTTCCTGATGCCTTCCTTCACTAGACTTCATAAAGCGACAAAATTAAAAATAACCTTCAGTGTGATTGTAAATAAAGAAATCAAACGTTAATTTTAAATTATATAGGAACTATAATCAATTTAACAATATATTAAGTTGTATCATAAATTAAATTTGTTTCTTTTTTTTCTTTTAACATAGGAGTTTAATGGTTTTCTTTCAAAAAGAAATAATAATTGTGTTCAAATATGCCCTTATGTCTTTTTAATGCAAAGTAAAATATTTCGTGAATAAATAAAAAAATAACAAATTGTTTATTTTACACGGTAGAAACATCTGAAACTTCAAAATTTTCTTTATTCATCATTTATCTTACCTTATTATGATTGCGGATTTTACTTGACAACTTTATTGCAATTATATAGAGTTAACCTTATATCTTACAATCAAATATATTAGTTTTCGTAAAACCAGCCCCATATGTGGTTATGTCCAGGATAAAATTGGGACTTGTTCAGAAGAAAGAAAAATAGAAGACAACTCTGCTACAGAGTTAAACATCAACCAAATCTCTTAAACAAGGAATGATGATCATCCATGAATTACAACTTTAGGACATTATCTGGTAATAAAGCCTATCTGATACCCGAGGAGAACCCAAACCACAATCCAAATGCAAATTTTTATTGTTGAAATTAAAAAGGATTACACAGACTCTTGATAATAAAAAAATAACAATACAAATATGGAAAACACCCAAGGGTGGTGGACGGCGGCTGGACAGCGGATCAGGAGCTGGGAATGGTGTTGTAGTGACTGTAAGTTGGGGAAAGGTAGCTGCAGGGTTTGGGACGGGTTGAGGAGGCTTGCAGCAGGGCAGGAAAGGGGAATGCAACTAGAGAATGCAGGAGACGAGGCTTAATATAATGATAACACGGCTGGGAATTGGAAAGTGGTGCTGGAGTGGGGCTGGAGGATGCGGTATGGGAAAAGAGGGGGCTCAAAAGGCGGAAAACAGCCTGGGAGCAATGAGTAGCTGCGGGAATAGAAATTGGATGGAGGGAGATGGCCTGTAGTGGGCTTAAGGGATGCAGGAACAGAGGGTGGGCCAACTGCTGGAGAACGGGAGAAGGGGGCAGCAACCAGCGGCTGGTCTGCCAGGGGATATGCTATAGATGGCTCTCCGGAGAAAAGGGCAGCTGGGACAAGCAAGCTGCGGGAAACCTATGGGCGGCAAAGAGGGGAGATGGAGGTGGACGTCGGAGAAGATAAATCACCTAACCATTGGATAAAACCCTCAAGGGGGGAATAGGATGCCGGCTGCTGGTCCTCACAAATCTGAAATCAGAAATAACATAAACTGAACTCCTAAGACCCAAAAACACATAAAAATATAAGTGGGATGGGCAGGATATGAAAATAAGAAGGTGGGAAATTTCTCGCCTAATGAAAAGAGGGGAGGAGGGGCAGATTCAGCCCCCTTTCACAACTAAACGGTTTGTGTCAAAACGGTTCAGCTTTTGGAGGAAAACCCGTGTCATTTTCATTATTACTTGTTATGCTTTATCTGATCTATAAACAAATGAAGCAGAAGTGAGTACTGAATTAGCCTCATTTATTCATTGTCAAAGAAAGCAAGAGTGAGGCTTTCAGAACAACCAAAATTATAAAATAAACACAAGGCTGGGGTATAATTTCAGCTGATAAAAAAAAAAGTGGGAACTTTACATACATAGCACACAATTCTTATGTATTAAGATATCTCACACTAAAACTTTCATATTTACATTCATAGCACTTTGGTGCTTTAAATCTATGCATAAAAATGGGTATAACCCTTTAAAAAGTAATAATAGTGCTTTTTGATATGTGTTATTAAAGATTTGAATGTTATATGTGTAAATATGAAAGTTTAGGTGTGAGATATGTAAATACATAAGAATTATGTGCAATGTATGTAAATGCCCAAAAAAATATATTTTTGGAGAGAAAAATTAGCCAAAGCAATCTTTTCCTTACAGTTCCAGAATCAGGGGTGAAAAATCTGTACAGAAGTCTGAGTATGGTTGACTTGCCTGCGCATATAAATAGATGTTCAAACACACTAAGGTAACTAGCCATTACATTCAAGAAAAAGCAAAAAAATAAATAAATAAATAAGTAAATAAAAATAGAAAAATCACCGGTAACACCATCAGCACCAACAACTAGGAGCCAATTTCAATCATTATCTATTAATTGCACCACATGAGGGTAAGAGGAGCTAATTATCTCTTAAAATTGTAAGATTCTCATAAAAAGATTTGGCCTAGGACAAGCAATATTCTAAAAATAGTCCAATAACTTGCAATTTATTATACTTTTACAATCATTTGGGAGGAAACAAACGAAATCACTGAAAAGGTTCAGATGTGTAACAACTTGAATAAAAGGCTCCAATATTTTGTCTAATAGGTATGAAGCTTGGTCATAAAAGAACTCCTAAGATTTTAAAACATTTCAAACAACATCTGACCTCTCACATTACATATGTATCATTGTCTGGCAAAAAGAAGTAATATCCAAAAATTTAAAAAGAAAAGGTACTTTGAGCAGAATGGAAAGTATGTGTTAGAAAATGTAAAATGCTAACACAAGAACTTGCAACAGAATGTCAGATCTTAAAGCATACCACTTCCGCTTGTCCCAACAATGGCCACGCTTCTTCCTGCAGGCACAACAAATGAAAGACCATCGAGAATCTTACGTTCTTGAATGTATCTGGATATAGGAAAAATGTGCAGTATAAGACATTGAACAGACATGAGTTCAGTTAATAGCATTACTAATAAGTAAAATGCCAAAATAGTCCTGTGACTTACAGTCTCAGAGTCTATAAAAGCGACAAATTAGTCCCCCGATTCCATAAATTAGGGTTGAAACAGTTCTCTATGTGAATCATTTCAGCTCATATTAAAAGATTCCCGAGAATAAATTGAGACTTTCATAGACTCTTGGACTAAAATAACCCAATGTAACATTTCTACGGACTATTTTTATACTTTTCACCATATTAATACAGGATGAGAGATGAAACCCTACAATAAAAAAAATTCAGTATGGGTATTGCGATCCCGAACAGTCACAACAAAGAAGTATGCTAGCAAAAATCTCCTGAAGTGATTAATTAAATCAACAATTAGGTTGTTATTTTTAAGCTCTTCATGCAAAAAAAAAAACATTACTTAGATTCTGGTTAGGTTAAAAAAAGTTTCATCTTTCTTTACCAAAAAATCTTAAACATGACCCTCCGCCATACTACATGTTGACAAATATTCAGATCCATTCTATGTTAAAGGAAAAAGAAAGATCCACTACCAAAAGCTCAATGTCAAACATCAAGTTCAATGACAATGAAAAATGAAACGACATACAAAAAATTGAAGGGGCATTAACATACATACCACTCAGTTCTTATGCATGTATATATCTAACACCTAAACTTCAATTTTTATATATATGCCATCATACCTATATATAAAAAAGGCGTATTTCACTTTTAATAAGTTAAATTTTGGTATTTTTTATGTGATATGAAATATTTGAGTGGTATAAGAGTAAAATCAAAAGTTTAGGTGTTAGATATGTAAATACATAAGAATTTGGTGGTATCTATGCAAATGCACCAAAATTTAAATGCTCTCCAACGACACAAACAATTTCATACTCGAGGAATATTTGGAGATTATAGAAGATCAAAGTTATAGGAAGAATAATAACTCAAAGAAATGCCCAGTAACAGAAAAATGTGAGCATCTCACCCGAAATGCACATCCCTAAATTCAATGCACCCTCCAGTCAAGTTTAATAGCTTCGCGTTTTCTTCATCTTTGATTTCAGATTTCTCCTACAAAATTTTTTAAGAATATGAAACGATAAATTAAAAGAATCATTTGCAGACTCATTAATTCTCCATACAATTTCAGAAGTGTAAACAAGTTAAGAAGGGGTTACAACTGAAGATACAACTAAACAAAGTGCCGGGGGGAAGGGGGGAAGGGGGGGGGGGGGGGGGGCATTTGCAGAGCCACAATACTATTTTAGAAAATTTAATCACAAATGTGTAAATCATAGGAGGTAACACTATTGGATCTATCGTAAGAATTATGCAGAAGAAACTCTTTGGTTATAATATACAGGAATTAAAACAATATCAGAATTGGCAACGAGGTACCTCAAGCAATTGAAACATAGACTTCATATCAATAAGGCTTTGCCGAGTTTCTCGATAAATACTTCCAAGAAAGTTGAGAGGCAATGAGAGTTGGAAAAGGAGGCCGTTCACCATGACCTGAGCAATGCAGGAAACAAGCAAGTCTCAAAAAGAAAAAGCACATCCATTACAAAGTCTAGAATAAATTGATAGATCTGATCTTAATTAGAAAATTATATTAACAAAAATGCACTGTAATTTGCAAAAAAAAGTAGTAAATGAAAAGTATGGGACACTGCTCAAATGGGTAATGGAACACGTGCATGATCAAAGCCTTAGGTGATTGATTTGTCCAAAATTGGATGCAAAGAGGATTTTCCTGGAACCCACTGTACAGTGAACCAACTTTATCAAATAAATTTGTCCAACCAAACACAATAAACATTATCATAGAAATTGTTACACATCTGGCATGAACACCAACCATGTAAATAAAATATGCTTCAACAATTTCACCGAAAATCACCTTGCTATTACATTTCAAATAAATCGCAAAAATAGCCCCCAAAATTTTCATATGTAGCTAATTTAATCCATGAGTATAACATTTCTCAAATTTAGTCCCTAAAAAATAAAGAAATGATCCCAAATGATCCGTCACGTAAAAATTGATGGAAATTGGGATAAAAAAATATCCCAATTTAGTCTATTGACCGTACAAAATTGATCCAATTTAATCCTGAGAGACCATTTGGATTAAACTAGAGAAATGTAATAACTGGGATTAATTAAGACACATATAAATATTCCGGGTCTATTTGGAATGAAACCCAACCACATTTTCATACAAAAAGTGCAACAACTTTGTTTGCTTAGGGTCTGTTTGGGGCAGCTACAGCTTATTGAATAATCTGCTGATAAGCTGATTAAAAATAATCTGCTTTGCAGCAGCTTTGTTTGCTTAGGGTCTGTTTGGGGCAGTTGCAGCTTATTGAATAATCTGCTGATAAGTTGATTAAAAATAATCTGCTGATAGCTAGATACGGTGGTTATTACAAATTTTTATTTTTTTGGAAAAGCCAGACTTCAGCCAGAAAGCTCCCACCGCACCTAAGTAAGTGTGGTGTGAAAACGTTGTTTTCAGCGTTTTGAAAACGCATAAGCTGTAAAAAAAGCACTTTACCCAAATAGGACAGGTACGTTTGCAAAACGCTAACGCACCAAATAAGCTGCCCCAAGTGTCTCATATCTTCTGCAGCCCAAATGATACATTATTAGCGCCATAAATTGCACAAGGTTATGTGTTCTCCAAAAATTATGACAGCTCCACATGAAATCTCTGAATTTATTTTTATTTTTATTTTGTTGAGAGAGCTTTGGAGAGTTGAATTTTCAGAAGGCAAATTGGATTGGCACAAACCCCTATGGTTAATTACCCCTCCCGATAACAAGAGACCACTTTCGATAAAAGCGAGTCATTAAAAATTGAATATTCAACATATAATAGCAGCACATATACATTTTAAAATGTAAAATCTATCATCTGAAGCTTAAAACGGATGGTGGGGGAATGAAAAACAAAATTTGATTAAGATCACATGGTTTTATCATCTCGGGTCATCATGATCCCTGATCTAATTAGTCAGAGATAGTCGACCCAACCTGACAGAAGGATTCATGTCAGCAGTCATGTGTTGTATCATCCAAGAGATCCTTGTAGACCTGATGTGATGTTTGATTAAGAGGACAACTTTAAGTTGACCTTAGCCAATATAAACTTTATGCCAATCAATTATACTCTTATAATTCACAACTCAAATGATAGAAAGTTGTTGAAGAACATACGTACTGCGGTCGTGACCGAAATATAATGGTGTCATTTAACGACAATCACCTGGTCAGAGGGTGCTCCACGTAACCATTATTTTGTGATGTCATTTGGCGGCAGAATCACGACGACAGATGACTCAGGTCATGTCCTTACAAGCATGTGATTATTTTAATTGTTAATATAGAGATGCATTTGATTTGGCATTCGCTCTTTGTGAGATAAAGTCAACCAAAAGTTTATCACCCACGATAAACTGTTGTGTAGAGCGAATGGATTTTACTTTTAAATTTTAAATAATTGAATTTTACATATATATTAGTTGGTTATTTTGAAAACCTTGACTTTAAAGTATCACGACCGAGCCTTAAAATTATGCAAGATTGAAACAGACGGTCGGACTGTAGAAATTAAATTTTCTATATCTTTTAAAATTTAATAAATAAAATAGTCACAAATCAACTTAAATTAAAGTAATATATTTAAATTTACCTCGTTACTGGTTGCTCGAGACTTCCATACATGTTTTCTCTTCTAATCACTTAATAAAACTGAAATGTTAGTTTAAAATAACTGCGAGCTAAACATGAGAGAGGAAAATAATATGCATGTCAGTTAAAATTTTTAATAAATTATTATAAATATTTGATGTTATTCAAAGAGTCTTACTATATTAATACCATATCAATATCATTTTATACCAAAACAATCGTCACAGAAGCACTGTCTAAAAGTTTGTAGCAATTAAAATACTCAAATATCAATATTATTTTTCATTTACGTGCAATGGTACATAAGTATTCCCCACTGGTACCATTAAAGAGTGACTCTATCATAGTCGGTCATGCACATACAAGTAATCTATGCAAACCATATCATTCATCATTTTCATATCACTTAACATGTAACATTATAATACATTAATTATTTTATATTATGAGATTATAAGCATTCTCATTGAAATGACCAATAAAATTTAATAATAGAACAATCAATTGCAATAATCAAGAAAAATTAACAACCGATAAAACTAGTATAGAAAAGATTTCAAAATGATACTATAATTTAAGAACATGAGTACTCAAATCGTTGATAAACAAACATCGATCCTTCAAAAAATTGGAAACCTAATCATGATATTTATATTATCAAACTTTAATAAAAATAAAATTTTATTTATTAACTTTATGTTATTCATGTATGAAATTTCCATATTTTACTTAATTTCTTTATATATATATATATATATATATATATATATATATATATATATATATATATTATTAGTTTTATTAATCAAATAAATAAACCTTACCTCAAAATGGTCGCACACGTGAAGTTCCTTTGCACCTGAGCTCTTCCTCGTGCCCGAAAGCTCCGACACGGTTCTCTCCCTCACCAGCTTCCCCACCTGCTCGACAACGCACGAACTTGATCCTCCCTCCTCCTCTGCAATTCTCCTTCCTCTCATTTTCTTCTACGTTAGTAGGCTAGGTCACGTCTCCTTCGCCGCTCCTTCCTTCGATACACGCCGCTCGACACAACAAAGAAAGGAGCAATCCTCTTCTTCCTTCACGACATCGTATCCTCGTGTAAGAAAAATTCTCAGCACCTCTCCTTCCTTCTGTTGTCTAACCGCACACCCGAAAGCTCCCGTCTCACACATCAATTTATGGGGGCGACGTCACCTCTTCGGCTTCCGACTCCCCTTGGTTCCTCTCGCTTCTTTTCAGTTGCCCGACCCCTTTTTTCCAATTCTTTGTTTCTTCGTTTCCTTTTTTGACTGTTCATTTCCTCTCCCCGAAGTATCTGAACCGTTACATAACGATTAACCCCTCCGGTTGAAATCTTAGATCAATATGGCCATCATCAAGGAGTTAAACATTTTAAATATTTATATTTGAATGAAATGTTAATTTCATCCTTTTATGATACAAGTCATGTTGACTCCTGTCCTTACAAGAAGAATGATCGGATTAAGTGATTTGGACTTACAAATAATTATATTAGGATTTTGAAGTTTATTTCAAAATAGCTAGACTCCTCAACTCCAGTCACTGCGAAAACGGGGATCAGACTAGTTGGGTGGAAGCTACAACCCTATCCTTAGAAAAGGCAGCTTGATTAGCCCACGCAACATTCACAAACCTAGTATCTGAACATCCCATATATTGGTTGTAGCTCATTCTCAAACCTAGTATCTGAACATTTAATATATGCACTTTAGCTATTTTAGCTGAAGCATTTGATGTCTTAAGGAAATTTATATGATTTTAAAACATGAATTAAATCAAATAAATTGCACACAAGTTTTCATTTTAAGCACTTTACTGCCTTTTATTTGCTAGCAAATGTATTGTGAATCAGGTGACAAGATTTTAAATTTCACAAAGCTTTGTATTTGAATTATTTTCCATATCCCAAAAGCCTTAGTCCTAAAATCATAATTTTAAAGTATTTTCATATTTACAAGCTTAAATTTTAAAATCCACATTACAGTATTTTAAGACCTGAAATTTTATATTTTAAAAACCCAGAAATTTAAATTTTCAAAAGCTTATCAGCCTAAATATTTAGAAACATAGATCCCTGATATTTTCAACCCTAAGTGCCTAAACATTAAGAACTCAAGTTTCTCAATTATTTTAAAAGTCGAACGAGTCAAATTTTATGTTATTTTATAAGCTCAAATATTTTAAAATATTAAATTGATTACAAGTCTAATCACCCGAAATTTCGTCAGCCCCATGACATCAACCCACATTAGGGGGGCACGGGAGAGTGTTCGTCTTCCTACCTATCCCAGAAGAATCGTTGGTCAATGTCATAAGACACCGCGGCCAGTGAATAAAAAGAACATTTAACCCACGATCTCAAAAGATACGACGGATCTTCAATATACCTGCAGAAAGTGTAAGGTTACAAATTAACATCACAATTTCGGCAGCCATCTGGCGCCCCTACTAAGGGGGCGTAGAAGAGTGTCAAAAGAATCGCAAATTAATGTCGTAAGAGACTACGGTCGGGGAGCAAAATTAGAGTTTTCAACCCGCAGTCTCAAGACACGCAAAAAATTAGCAAATTGAACTTTTAACCCGCAATCTCAAAAGATGCAACAAACCTTCAATACATATGCAGAAAAAGTTAGGTTGTAAATCAACATTGCTTGTTTTAAAAATAATTCTCAAGATGAGTTAGCGATTTTCTTGCCTGGCGGATACTGGGCTCTCTCGAATGGAGATTTTCAAAAATCTCTCACTGCCCCAAATTTATACATTTCCGAGCTTCGCGTTGTTGACGACAAAGAAAGTAATGATAAGATAAACATACAACACATTTCTCTTTTATTTTTATTACAATAAAGAGCAATAAAAAAATCAAATGAACAGTCAACATAAATAAAATAAGTTCGGGTAGAGAAAAGTGATCAGCTAGGACTAAATTTGATGCTTGAGCTTGAATAAAATGGAGAGCATCGTTTTTCCTTTTTACGTTAAATCAACAACACAGAGAGAGGCATAGATCTAAGGTCGAAGGGATAGCAGGGTCGATCACAATAGGGATCGGCGATATCAAGGGAGAAAAATGAACGTTTTGTGTGATTGTAAAGAAGAACAAGAAGGCTCGGGTAATTGCAATGGATGATTCAGCGAGACCGACGAAGGACAGAAGCGAAGGATTTCATGCTAGAACTTCCAACAGGGATGTGTGACAGTTGAGTTTGGGGTAAAATGGTTGTAGCGGCTCTATGCGAGGCTATGGTAGGGCGAATCAATAGTGAAGGGAGATGCGGCGTCAGTGCGAGGTTTTCCGACAGGGGAGAGACTTAAATGCAAGAACGACGACGGCTTAAGAAACCGTGAAGGAAGAAGCGTGCACTCCTCGGGCGTGAGGAAAAATCAAGCGGACAGGCTAAGGCACAGAGAAAGAAGCAATAGGCTTTTGTTCATGCGGCTAAAGTAGAAGTACAGAGAGGCGGAACAAGCAAGGGCTTGTTGCAACAGAAGTTGCGTGAATAGATAATGGAAACTACGAGAAAGAACAAATAAGAGAATTACGATTTTGTTGCACTGTCAGCTAATTTTTTTATTTGATTTTAGAAAAATATATTTTTTTATTAAATATGTATATAATTTTGATTTTGAAAAAAAAATAGAATTTTAATTTTGATATAGATAGTTGAGCACAATACCTACATCTCGAAAGATAAGTGTGTCACTTGTTGTCGGTCATGGATTTGTTTTTGTTTGAGATTTTTAAAATTATTGATTTAATTTAATATATGTAATTTTGATCTTTGAAAATAGCATTTTAATTTTGAAAGATGAAACCGAAGAGATGTCACATACTTCAATAATCAAGTACCATCATACAAGCAATACGTTATTCCCAAGAGATAGGCATATTACTTGACAAAGAACTCGATTATATAAGCTACAAAATTCATGATATTTGATTGGTCTGCGAACTTTTTGTGTGGTCGACAAACTCTCCTACCTATTATAAAAATTAGATAGAGTTTATTTTACTTGAGTTCAAAATTCCATATAAAGGTAAGCCCCTATAGTTAATTATATCTCAAATGATTGAAACAATTCAAGAAAACTCTCGATTAAGATTGGTGGTTCTGTATTCAAGATTCCAAAGTTTAGGTTTTCACAGTAGGACACAGAAAATTAAGTGGGAAATGACTAAATGGGAGCAGTTATTTTAGAAGACCTGAAGGGGACGTTACTGTTCCTGAGGAGAACCCTCAGTGACTTCTGAAACTATCCTACTATGTGGCTGTATTTTGGAGATGATGTTATTTAAGTGTTTAATCCTGCCAATTTTATCATTTGAGACTTATACTTGCATAATACCCGATTTAAGCAAATAGCCTGCGGAGATAAGAGAGTTTAAATCATATCGAACGACAAACTCAGAACCTACGAAAGAGTTAGAACTTATGCTGCGCAACATGGTTGTGCATGGACCTAAAGAGAATGTGAGGATTTACGTCGCGCTAGACGAGCTACCTCGAAGTCCTATGAATTGTTGTTTAAAACTAAGGAATGGTTCAGATGGTGTAGATCCATTTCGCGATTCATCCTACTTGTGGTCCGTGTATAACGTCTTCGTGCTACCCACAAAGCTTACTCCAGGCTTCTCGTCGTGACGGCTTCAAGTTTCGGGTTTAAGGTTTGTATGTATACATGCGTTATGATGAGTCAATGGTCTACCATGGTGTATCTCCTAACCAACATTTTATTGTTCTTCTATCCTAGGGCTTTACAAGTATAAAATAAATGTGAAAAAAGAACATTAAAAATGCAGTAAAAGTGCAGTAAAATGTACTAAAAATTAAATAGACCCACAGGTAATAGTAAGCAAGTGTTGCAGAGAATTTAACAAGCACGGTTAAAATACATATATATAGAAGTGAGTGAAAGAGCATGTGACACATATGAAAGATTGAGTTGGGCCGTAAGAATTCGGACTCGGGGTGGACTCAGAGCTGACTTGTGTGCTTTTTAATCCAACTTTGGATAGGAGCTGCCAACCAGACAATCTGAGGAGGGCAATTCCTTGCAACAATGGAAGCGATTAACAAGTGAATCTTAATAGAATTTTATCAAAGTTTCTTCAATTTTTCTTGAATGCAGAGTTTGCTTAACAGTTAAAAGTAGTGGTGTTGCAAAAGTTTTTTTTTTTGTAGTATCTGTGTAAATATTTTGGAAAAGTAAAATAGTCCACAAGTTGCTAACTTTGATCGGGCCAGAACTATCGGCAACCTAAGAAAGCAAGGAGACAACTTCGTACCAAGAGTTGGAAAACGACATCATCGATCCTGCTTTCCCCTCACTGAAGATCATCGAAGCAGGAGACAATATTCTATCATACCACCTTAGCACGCATAAGCACTATCATCATCACCTTAGACTCTGAGTCGTCCAACTTATAGTCTTGCTTGATAACCCTTATATCTCTATCTTATATGTACTTATATCAGTATATAATAAGGATATAAGCACATAACATAAGCCATCAAGCAAGGAAAAGAAAAAAATACGAATCAAAGGGAAAAGAAAGGAGATGGACCCAATTCCCAAAATCAGTTGACCGGAGAGGTAGAACAATTGGTAGATCATCTCAAAAAGAAAAGGGGCTTAAATCTTCCCAAAATAGCAAGTGAAACCTAAAACAATACGCAAAGGGGCCCCAAAATCAACTCCAAAACAGTGGGCAAAAGCCCCCAACAACAACTCCAAAACAATGGGCAAAAAGCCCCCCGAAGCAACTCTAAAACCGTAAGAAAAATGCCCTCAACAGCAGCTCTAAAAAAGTGGGCAAAAGCCCTCCAGAACCAACTCCAAAACTGTAAGCATGTACTACTAACAAAAAAAGCTTTTAAACCCTTTCCAAATCATTATAAATACGAAACCAAAACATAGCCTTCAAACCTCCTCTTGAACAATAAGCAATCAGCCACAAAAAAATGCATTAAAATGCACCAAACAGCTAGTAAAAATCAACATAAAGGTGCATTTAAAGGCTCTAATTAGCTAGCAAAACATCCTCAAAAAGGTGCACGGATCAGTAAAAAAAAACAGCATTTTAACCTTTTCAAAGAAAGTATGTAACTTTCCAAAACCAATATAAAACCAGCCCCAAGAAGAAATGTCTATAACTCCTCCAAGCAGTCAATAGATCAGCACCAAAGGGGCACATAAATTCTCCCCGAAACAGTGTGCATACGCAGCTCAAAACAGTAAGATATATAGCCAAGAGCGACTTTTAAATCCTCCCTTAAATCAGCAAAAAATAGAGAGCAAAGGCAACCCTCAAACATTCATAAATAAGCAAAACATAGAACAAAACAGCTTTTAAATCTTTCTCCATAAACCCAGACATCTCTACAATTGATGGTGGGACAAAGGTGAGGAGAAATTGAAGGAGTTACTTCCGTACTACCCAATTCCTATGTGTTTTATATCTAAAATCCAAACTAAAATTTTTTACACGAGTATCATCGTAACCATGCATAAAAAAAGGTGAATTTCATTTTTTTTGAGTTAGAATGGTGGCATTTTCTATGTGATACAACAGATTTGGATGCTATAAATATAAAAAGTAATGTTTAGGTGTCAGAAATATAAACGCATAAAACTTGGGTGGTATGCGTATAAATATGAAAGTGTATGTGCTAGATATGTAAAGGCGTAAAAAATTGGATGGTATGCATGTAAACTCTAAAACAGTAGACATATGGCTCAGAAATCAACACTTAAACTCTCCCAAAACAACAACATTTGTGGCCTAAAAATCGACATTTTAAATTCTCTGAAACAGTGGCTTGTGTCCTGAAATCAACATTTGAAACCCCCCAAAGCAACAAGCATACAGCCCAAAACACATATCCACAACTTTTTCAAAATAACATATGTTTTCAGCTTTAAAAGAAGAGCTTGAACATTATCCAAAAAGCAATCATTCAACTTCACAAAAAATGTTCAAGACCTTTTAAAACAGTGAATATAGCAACCTCAAAACAGCAAGTTTACAAGATTCAAAAGATGTAGCTTGGCCTTTTCAAATCAGTAAGTCCATTTGGAATATGCCAAAACAAACCAAGTTTAAGGTGCCAAAAGTTCAATTGGAACATGTTGAAACATCAAGTGTAAGAAAATCAAAACACCCTTTAAATCCTTCCCCAATCCTTAAAGTATTTATGCATATGACAGATAATATATGTTCTTTCATTTGGAATGTCAAAAAAAATGTTTCATGCCAAGTCACAAGTGCCACCATGTTCATGTTTTGATAAAAAAGAAACATACTTTCTCATGAGTAAAGTAAGATACATGCAAAGAGCTCAAGAAGAAGAAAAAAAATCAGTATGTTCCACAAAGTTCAAAGTGTATCCAAGACAAGGAGCTCATGCAAGAAAACTTGCTCCAAGAGGTAAACACACACTTTAGCAAACCCTAAAAGGTCATCTCTATAGCTTTCAAAAGAGCCAAGCATTAACCATGGATTAGGAAAGAAAACCAGCGAACATCCATGTGTAAAGAAGGTTACCTCCCATTGTAAACCAAAAGAAATTCAAGAATAAAAGCCAGAGAAAATCCATCAGCACTGTCACTTACTAGAGCTTCAACAAAAGCTCAAAAAGAACTCAAGCAATGAGGATCCAGCAAAACCTCAACCAGTCCCAAATTCCTCTCCCACAGGGGATTTTATAACAAAAGGGAAAGAAACTCACATTTACCTACAAGAAGAGGGAGAGTTGGCCTAGGACTTCACAAAGAATGCGAGGAGGTCGGCTGGAGCTTCGCGAAGAACAGGAGTTGGCAGGCTGAAGCTTCGCGAATGGGAGTTCGGCCTATTAGGGCTCAGGCGAGAAGGACCGGTCGAAGAAGAGGAAGGAGAGATCGGGTTCAGGCGAGAAGGAAAGCGGGTTTCGAGAACAGAAGAGGGAGAAGTCGCGCACGGAAGAAGAGTCGGGGTAGTTTGGAGAAAAAACAAGGGCAAGGGGGACGAACCAAGCGAGGGATTAAGTAGGTTTTTTTTATAATGTTTAATATTTAAAATCCCCTGATTAGCGCATTATTCGTTCGTGCACGAAACTATATCAAAATGTGTGTCTCTCTACGTAAAATCGACATCCTGTACGTGCTCGCGCAATCCATTTCGTCATCCGGGGTTGTTTGGACAAACTCGTCGACGATTAGGTCAAATTGAAGTGATAATTGTGTATTTTTCATGTGCAAGGAACTCAAGCAATATGAGTGCCTTTTCAAACTAAAATCAAAGTCACGGAAGTGCTCGCGTGGTCCGTTCCGTCATCTGGGGCTATCTGGACAAATTTAATTTTCGCTAAATTTTAGTTCATAGTTGATCATTTTAAAATTAATTTCAGTTTTAATTATCGGTCAAGTGTATGCAAGTGTAGGTGATGCAAATGAGGTGTGCACAAGGTCATCCTAAAGCTTCAATGTCCTATAGGAACCCTCTTTGGGTTTCACCATGTTGGTCTCAACCAACCAAGTGCAGGTGGTCCAAAATCACACATGTGAGACCACCAAGAAGAGCCAAGAGGTGGTTAGAATATCTAAGTGGTGTGGGTCTCATCACTAGGCTTCTAAGATGATCAAGAGAAAAGTCCTAAGGCTAGATCATAGGCTCTAGGAGAAAGAGTAAGGCAAACCTCAAAATGAGGTCAACATGCACAAACTTTGAACCGGAGACAACGAAGCAGAAGAAGAATATTGGAGACGAAGGGAGAACTTCGAACAGATGAACGAAGGGTATCGAAAAAAGATGTGTCAGAGAGAAACTAACACCATAGGGAATCTAGAGATGCACGATGAATAGGTAAGTTACAGGGGACGTCCTTTTACTTCGAACAAAAGTGTGAACAGTAAATGAGATAGAACCGCAACCAATGACTTAATTTAATTTAATTTAATTAATAATATTAATTATTTTTAATATCCTTTTAACGTTAACAAGTTAAAAAAAACAACCACAAATTGTAACAAGCTAAATAAACAAAATTCAACGAATTAGTGAAAAAATAAAGCATTACTAATCAGTCACTCCATATTAAAATTACACAACAAAACAATGAAATCCGACCAAAAAAGAGAAGCTTGCATTCCAAGATTATTTTTGTTCAAGCTTTCATCTAATTAACAAGTAGCAATATAAACTTCCACTTTAATTTTGTAATTCTGAAGCCATTCAAAGATTAAAAAATTAAAATGTTCCATAAATTGTGTACTTAAGATTTCATTAAAGATATAGATAAACAAACAAAATCAAAGGGGGTAAGGAGAGGGGGGTAGGCATAGATTGCTGATAAAGATGCTAAACTGAGAAATTAACAGACTGTTGCTCCTCTCTAACCTAAAAGTTGAAGTAAAGGCAATATAGTATAGAGTGAATAACAAATAAAATAACAGATATAGATGAGAAATTCAAGATGATTAAAGTGATTTACCAAATCACCAACTGTCATGCCACCGCTCATAATCCCATAGGAACATAAAACCATTGCCGCAGAAAGCGCCATGCTAAATATAACATTTTGGCCAAAGTTCAGAAACGCAAGGCTGCTTTGAGTTTTCAATGCAGCATCTTCATACTCTGAGATACATCATCCACTCCAAAATTAGCCTACATATTTATAAATAGTAAGTAAACAAAAGAAAGTAAATATGTGTCAAGGCCACCCTTCCTGTATTAATTGAATAATTAGTGTACAAAATGCTAAGATCTAAATACAAAATTCAATTTTCTCATAATAAAGCTTGCCATGAGCAAAACATGTCCATGCCCACATCAATATGGCCGCTCACATGCCCATTAATAGAAAATGCAGGAACACCAAGGGGGAGGGAAGAAGAGTAAGATTTGGGGTTGGGCCGGGGGTGAGGGGGTGGGGGTGGGCAACGGAAAGACAGGAGGAATATTGCAATAAATAAATAAATTTATAAGGAACACTTAACAAACCATTTTACAGCGCACAAGATTTGTTACAAATCAACTAATGAAATGTACATAGAAGCACTGCATTAAGTAAAGTTGGTACCACAAATGCGTCTACAAAACTAAAAATCTCAAAAAAACAAAGATCAACCACTCGATTTTCAAAATTTTACTTTCAAATTCAAAAAACTTACTGCCTAGACAGTAATCAAGCTGAACCAAGCATAATAAGGATTAGGCTTAGCTTTAACATACAACAAGTTGCTTAAATTTGGCTTGAGTTTGAGACGAGCTTTTACATAAATGCTTTGTAAATGATCACTTTTGTCTTGTACTTGGCACGTTTTTATTAAACAAATGAGCACTTAACCAGCATAAAAAACAAGCTCATATACAAAATAGTATTAAATAACACCCATGTGATTGTTATATTAATAAAAAATTTTGTTAAGTCTAAATGAACGGGCAACTCAACAAACTCTGAATGAATATATAACTATTAACACCAATTAAACAAAGTTGAAAACATACATAATTATTTCAAACAAATAATTATTATGCTCACAAATAAATTTTGAAAACTACGTTGTACTGCACAAAAAAATAGCAAAAAAAAAAAAAAATCAAATCAATAAGATGAAGTAATCAATAGAGAACACAAAAAAATAATTACGAACCACGTCACTTTAATCTCATAGAAGTCAAGATAATTAATGCAACTAAAGAAGTAATAAAAAAAGAGCAAATCTCTTATGCTTTTATTCCAATCTTCTCCACTTGGCGAATAGATGTAAGTGGATCTCTTTCTTGATAAAGCTGAAATACATCCCTAAGCTTCACTAGAGTGATAGCCAACTGAAGTTGCTTTAACATACCAATAAACGCATTATTCATGCACTTTAAGCTAAAATGAATTTCATGCTTTCTCTCACATTATGAACGATATGACCTATCATGAAAAGTTCAACTTGCACGGCAAATCAAACAATTTTTAATTCAAAGGAAACTTTACTGAAAGTTAACGATATCTCACAAAAGTCCCATTATTTTATCATTATGTGAAGCATTGTCTAGAATCACAAAAGAGACTATAGTATCAATTTTCCACTCTTTCAAGCACCTCATAAAGAGCATACTGACGGTCAAAAGCTCTATATGGAGAATTGGCATCAACAAAATTTAAGACACGCTTCTATGACTTTCACTACTTAATACCAGGACATCTACTCACAATCTTAAATTAATCATTCCAATCGAACTTCACAACACTTTCAAACTCTTCTTGATCTCATAACTAGAAATACAAACATGTGTAGCCATTGCGGGTGAAATCTTCTGATTGAATAGGCTGGCTACATCAAAGTTAAATACTCCATATCATGTGAAAACAAATGTAAACTCATGAATCATAATCATACGAGATGTAATCTATGTAGTTAAATATGGCCATACTTTCAAATTAGAACCCATTATTTTTACTAGATGTAGGACTTGGTTGTCATTTTCTTAATTTTCTTGAAAAAATATAAGTTGCACCATCTCTATTTTCTTCATTTATAACTTGCTAGGTTGTTTTGTATTGTTTTAAACTATTTTTTAATTTTACAACAGTAAAGTCTCTCCAAACTTTTAAAGTTCCTCTTTCTCTTCATACTCTGAAAGTTGTTCACTTGATTATTATCATTAAAAAAATTCACAAGTCCATAAACATTTACAATGTCATTAAATACAAAATCCACCAAAGTATCAGACAGTTTGAGCACCGAAAAAGTCAACATTGGAAACTACATTTTTTGGTTGCATATCTAGAGCTAAAAAACTCATGAACTACTAAAATCATAAAAATATGGCTTTAGAAATATCTAACATGCAACACCAATCAATGCCAAGGTTTATGTTATGACGTTATTATGACATGCAAACTAGAGATTAAATGCAGGATTATATCATATTATACATAACGACCTAGTTCTTACTTTAATAATAACATAATAATAAAAAGATTGACGTTAAATCAATTATAAAAGAACCAAATGTTCAAAATATTTCAGATTTATAATTTACCAAACATAAGGATCAATTTCTCAATAGATAAAAAGATTGATGGTTCAATAAGATCCAAATTATTGCTCAATCAAATAGATGCAAACACAAACAAGATTAGAAGATTGAAAATGAAAAAACAAACTTCCAAGATATCTTATTAAACCCTAATTTTTTGTGAAATTCTTTACTAGCGAACAAAAACAAATAGGCACACTTGGAAGCTCAAATGATCTTGGGTGAGATTGAGGAGTTGAACAAAATCAAAAAGGAGAGTGATGTTTGGAGAGTTGGAATAAAAAGAAGACATAAAGATAGTGAATTCACAACAATTTGATGGTGTGTTGGAAAACATACATTGATGGCTAATACAACACACTGACCATAAATGAGGAGGAGAAAATGTGCTCACATAAAAATCTCATGCGACTGCGCTAAGAAGATTAATTAAGGGCTAAGATTGCTTGCACAAATCATGAGCATTGATGCATTGGTTCTAGGCTAACCAAGAAAAAAATATGCTCATCTTTAAAGGCCCCACTTCTCATACACACGAGGTGATTCAAATGATGCACCGATAGAAGTGCAACTCTCACAGGCTTGGGCAACTAAAAAATGGAATTGAAATGGAAAGTGAGGAAAATATAGAAAATGGAATAAAAGAGACCAAAATACTTAATAAAAAAAATACTATTCAATAATTAATTAAACAAGCTATACTTAAACTAATTTTAATTAAACAAAATATATAATCTGCCATCAAACTTATGATCAAACATTTAACAAGCTACTTATTTAACAACAAATAAGATATTCCTGAACGCAAATAATTTAGTTGGAGCGTACTCCAGCTTGACAACTATAAACTTCATTCATTTAAAAAGTGTTGAAGTTGAACAAGCATTAGTAAAACTGACTACAAGCTATTCAACGAGTGCATTAATTCATTTGCAATTCTTCTTTGTTCGCTCTCTAACATGAGAAAATTCCTAAATAGAGCATCACTGAAGAATTTGCTCTCATATACTTAAAGAGTATGATTCCGCCTGAATCTTAAAATCATTTTGAAATGTCCCCACAAAAAATACTTCCAAGCATGAAAAATACAAAAAAGATATTTTCTCCTATTTAAGATGAGTTTTATTGACGATAATTTCAAAATCTACAAGCGTGAATAATGCAACTATGTCATCACAACCGTTTAGAATTTAGAATTTTCTTATTATCAAAATTAAAAATTTATTTTTAAAATTTGATTTTAATTAATCATTAAATTAGGGTTTGTATTTACATGCTCGTGAAGCTATTTTATTCCTAATTTTGCTATTATCCAATATTTGCAACATATTGGTTCTACATTAATTGGAGCAGATTGTATTGTTGCATTCATCTTTCAAGTGTGGATCTTTTGTCAAACTGTAGCTTCTTTAGGAGCTCCTTTTGTGATTGTTTTGCAATTACTATTGCTTTTTTTTTTAACTTTTCATCTTTCAGCCTCCCTATCTTTCCCTCACACATGTTTTTTCTCTTTGCTATATCTACTGATATCTTTTTTTCCCTTGCACGAAATTTCAAACACCAAGGTAACATTTGTGACTTTTAATTTTCTCCTCATTTAGAACCAATTTTTTTACATTATTGATCTTTTCTTTCCTCAATAGCTTGTATTCACATGAAAGTTCTATTTTTGACACATTATTAGGCATCATCTAAAGATAAATTGCATTGAAAATGTGCAGTAGAAATCCTAAACCCTAAGAATATCCCTATTTTCCCATAAAAAACAAAGTGATCTCCAACAGTAATTTCATCAAAATTCACGAAGTACAGTATTTACTTTCTTTCTAGTTCATCATCAACATTAAGTTTATCCCAATTATTTTGGGCCATCTTAATGAATCTTCAGAGGGCGTTCATTCCCGCAAAATATATTTGTTTGAAATATTAAACATATTTCCCATACATCTGACCTCTTTCTCAATCCACTGACGCTATTTTATCTACCCATGTTTTTTTTAACCATATGTTGTAATGTTACAATTCAATTGCATTCACTTCTACCATTACTCTGACATAATAATTCATTAACTTTTGTTTCCTAATTTTTTTTCACACATTCTTCTTAACATTTTCATTTCATCCAACCTCAACTTAGCCCTAAATGATATAATAGATCAAAAAACTTAAATCCATCACACCAAGATATATTTTTATCTCCTAAAAATAACGATTGATTTAGGCACACCATAAATATACATCATATACATCACATAATCATTCTTATTTGTTGATCTTCCACTTATTTTAGCATGTTTCATCAGTTAAAACCATCAATTACAGAAAAACATAAACCAAAGTCCCAACAATTGAATATACTTTCTAAACTGATTCAGAATAAATTATGAAATAAATAAACTTAAAGATAATGTTTAGCACAATTCTACTAAAATTGCAAGCTCTTTGGTCGTTTACAAGTATTTCGAAAACAAATCAATAAGCCATCACATGTATTTCTAATACCTTCCCTTCTCTATCTAGTTGCATTCAACTGATTTTGTCCGACCACCAGAAAGACCAAAAAAAAGAATAAAAAAAGTTTAGCTGCTTAAAAAATTTGGCAAAGATTAGCGGATGCATCAATTACAAGTATTCAAGTAGCAAACTCAACCAATAAAAAAAACAATACAATCTCAACAAACAGTTGGTTCTACCCATGCCAAAGAAAGCTCAAACCCCACTTGAGATTTTCTTTCTGTGACCTAGCACTTTATTACTCTGCAAGTGGCGGCAAGTGAGTTTGAGCATTTCGTTGGCAAAAACTAGACAGAACAATGTTCTCATTTTTTAAAGTAAATTTTAAAATAATAACAATAATTAGTGATCTTCAATCTTGAGGGTAGAGGTGTGAACGATCTGATTTAGAGCTGATCCAGGGCTGGCTCGAAATCGGATCGAAATATTTTTGAACAGATCGAAATCGGATCATGGATCGATCAAGTAAATTTTGATCCGATCCAGTGTAGATTGGTCCGATTTTCAACTAATGAGCCAGATTTGTCCGGTTCGAACCCGCCTTGGCCCGCCCGCCAACCCACCAGAAAAAAATGAATTTTATAGTGAAATGAGAGGATTTGAACCCTTGTCACTTCGCTCAAACAAAAAAGACCTCACCAGCTGAGTTGGCAATGCATTATGCATGTAAAATAAGAAATTATTTCGATCCCAATCCAATCCCGATCCGAGCTAAGGACGAAGCGAAATCAGATCGAAATAAATTTGATCATTTAATTTGGCTCGTAACTCGGCTTGAATGGTTCGATCAGAGCTAAAATTCGATCTGATTTTCGAGTGATTTAAGATCATCGAGCCAATTTCACACCCCTACCTGAGAGCAAGGAAGTCATGTTCAACTTTTTTTTCCTAAAAATTAAAATATTAATTAATGGGATGATTAACTGAAATATTACTTATGCTTGGCAAAAAAAAAATTAATATAAAGCATATAAAACGAAACTCAAGTAGCCCAACCAAATATAGAAATTGAGTTCACAAGAAAAGACATCTTCTAAAACAAACAAATGTCACTATAACACACTTCAATGTGATTCGTTATCAAATTTAATGTCAAAACACTTTGAAATGCCTATGGTTAACAAATCATAGTAAATAACAAAACTGCCTAGTAAAACATTTTGATAAAATAAGTTGAACGATAGAACTTACTCTTTAAATATGAGTCATATTTAGCAACTTCAAACGACTCATTGTTGAAATACTTGACAGTCTGGACATAAGAACAATGCAAAAAATCGACAAGTTTATATTTAAATAACCTCATTTTAAAAAGGAGGGGTTTTCATACATACCGCACAATTCTATGTATTTACATATCTAACACCAAATCTTTACTTTTTTACATTAGTACCACCCATATCTTTCATATCACATCAAAAGTCCATCACTATAACTTTTAAAATGTGAAATGCATCTTTCATGCATTGGTAAGGTGGCATGAATGTAAAAATAGAATTTAGGTGTTAGATATGTAAATACATAGGAATTGAGTGGTGTGTATGTAAATCATGCTTAGAAACATGAAAAGAAGCAAAAAGTGCAAGAACTACAATTAAATGACCTCATAATTTAACAGAGAGTCAATTGCCCTTGTACTTGCATCATTATCAGCTTTGTTCATCGCTTGTCGAAACCGAGTTCGCCACTTTTGAGAAAAGAACATTATTAGGAAATAATTTTATAGAAAATTGCTAGGAATGAATCGATGAGTGAAAATAAAGACAGAAAGAAGAAATTACATTGATACCCATTAAATAAGATCATTGGTGCAAAAAAAAAGAAACAAATTGGTCCACTAAATTTATGAAGCATACCTGAGTCACAACTAAAGTAAAAGCAACATATGCTGCAACAGAAAGTGACGTGATCCAAGCAAAAGTAGCTCCAAATTTGTATGCGAGAATACCTGATACCATAGCAATCTGCACGAGATGTAAACTATAACGATCTGAAAACAACGAACGAATTAAATAAAGAGAGGCACATAAAATGGTCAGCAACAACTAATTATCAATCTATGCAATCATGATTTTAGATAGGGGCATTTACATACCTGCCACCAAATTCATACATATTTACAATCAAATTATTTTTAAAATTTATGCCGCAAAAATCTTTCATATCACATAAAAATACCACCATTTTAACTTTTAAAAGTGAAATACAAAATTTCATGTGTATGTAAGGTGGTACGTATGCAAAAATTAAAGTTTGGATGTTAGATATGTAAAAACATAGGAATTGAGGGTGTGTACGTAAATCTTCCTTTCAGATAATATCCAAAGACCCTTGAAGATGCAGTCAGTCAGTCAACCAAAAAAAGTCATAAAATAGCAGACAAAGGTAACCAAATTAGATTAAATAATTTGTTAGATTAGTACAGAAACTTCATATCAATTAGAAAATGGATTACAACATCCAAATATCATAAGCACTATAATATGTGAGATGAAAAAAAAGTACACAAATAATCAGAACAATGCCATGAAAGGTCAAGGAAAATTCTAAGAAATGCAAACATAAATAATCAAATTTTCGAAGTGAGGAAAAAATTAAAACTCAAAATTGCCGTTAAAAGAATTAACACATCAAACATCAAAGCATGATAGAAGGAAACATTAAAATATCATTTAATCTTTTTATAAACAAGTCTTCCAGTAAAATAAATTCATTTGACACAACAATCAAACTGAATAAAAATATCGATAAGAACCTCAAAAAATTTCGTAAGGAATAAAAAGATACAAAGATAATGAATATTTGTTTGCCGACATATATAACACAGTTATAGAAAAAAAAATCAATAAATTGGAAAGGTGAGAACATGTCAAAGACTGATAAGATAGAGAGAAACAAAATTGAAAAAATTATATCAGTGTTGACCTCATTTTAATGAGGTCTTAGGCTTTTCTCTTTAGACCCTAGGATCTAGCTTTAGGAGTTCTTTACTGACCATCCTAGCGGACTAGTCACGGAACCCACCTTACATGGAGCTTCGAACCACTTCTGACTCATTTTGTAAGCACTCGCATGTAGTAGTCCCAAGCACTCGACTCTTTGTTGCAAGGGCTAAGGACTAACATGTAGAGAGCTCGAAAATGAGTTCCCATAGGGGCAGACGGCCTTAGGTGAACCATTAATGACGTTAGAATTCACGCGCACCAATTTGACACCTTTTTTGGCCCGACCGTCGGCGAACTTGTCCGGAAGACCTCGGATGACGAAACGGACCACACGGATGCGTCCGGGACGTCGACTTTAGCTAGGAAGCGTACCCATATTGCTGTGGTTCCGAGCGCGCGCGAACGACACGAAAATCGAAGCATTTTTCTTAAATTTTGGCGGGACGTGAATCCGGGCTCGACTTGGGTTTAATTCAAGTCCAAATTGGGCTATTCACCCCAGCCCATTTGTTTCTTTTAAACTCATTTTTTTAAATTAATTTAATGTTAATTAATTAGGGGAGGAATTAATTTTGGCGCCCAAATGCGTCAATAAATACAGGAGCTCTCCTCCCATTCGCAGATCAGTTCTCCTCCCCTGTTCGAGCACCAAGATCAAGATCAGCTCTCCTCCCCATTCGATCAAGATCCCCATTCGATCAAGATCGGCTCTCTTCCCTGTTCGAACACCAAGATCAAGATCGGTCTCTCCCATTCACTGGCTTCTCTCTCTCGCACGCCCGCTCCTTCACGTAGGAAGAAATTCAGACCCTTGCCTCCTCGTCTTCCTCGACTCTAGTTCTCCCGCTCGACACCGAAACCTGCTCGGCTCGCTCTCCCTCTCGATCGAACTTCCCCACCTCTCTCTCGTTCGACTCTCTTCCTCGCTCGCCAGAAGGCCTCGCCTCCCTAGCGCAACCTGCTCCTTCGCCCGACTCCCTCTCGCACCGAAGCCGTCGCCTTCCCTCTCGCACCGAAGCGCCGCTCGTCTCCCGCTCGACTCGATCCCGTCTTCCGCACCGAAGCCGCAGAGCTTCTCCCGTTCTCGCCTGCTCGATCCCACCACCCACGTCGGATCCCCTGCTCCTCGCGACAGAACCCTCGCCTCCACTCGACACTGAAGATTCGCTCGTCTCTTCCTCCTCGCGCAGCAGGCTTTTCCCGTCTGGTCCCCTCCCGGATTGCGCCTTCCCCGCGGCATACTCTTCGGCTTCGCTCCCGGCTCCGGTAAGTCGGGTAAAATCCAAACTCGCTTCTCGTTTTGCGGCATAAATGGTTACCCGATAGCTGATTTTAGGCATGATTTAACTCAAATTTTATGGTGGTTATTTCTGCTGTTGTTGGATCCTTACCTTAAATCATAGATTTTCTAAATCAGAGAAGAATTTATTAGATTTGAGCTTTGTTTTTTTTTACTTATCCTGATTGCCATTTGCCTCACTAGTCCCTTCCTTTTCTTTAATTTAATCTTTCCGATTGGGGCTTTTACATACATACCACCTAATTCTTACTTATTTACATGTATAACACCAAAACTTGAATGTTTACATTCATACCATCTTATCTATGTTTGAAAGTGCATGTTATTTCTTAAAATTTAAAATAGTGTTTTTTATGTGATGCGAATGATTCTTGTATTATAAATGCAAAACATAAAGTGTAGGTGTTAGATATGCAAATGCATAAGAATTAGGTGATGCGTATGTAGACCTATCTATTTGTGATGAATTGGATGAGTCTGCTTTCATATGACTTGTTATTAGACAGTTCAGGAGAAGTTTTACAGTTTGTTAGCACTCTTACGGTCTTAGCTCAATACATTGGCTACTCAAAGAAGAATTGCGATATCACTCTAGCTTGTCTTTTTGTTTATTTATTTATTTTTACTGTGCTTTGCCCTACACTTCCGTCGAACTTGGGCCTAACAAATGTCATTTGGAGCCGTTTTATGTGCTTGTCTTTGAGCTTTTAAAATGTTATTTGAAGCTTGTAAAAGGTGCTGATTTATGACTGTTTTGAGTTAGATTTTTGTGATGATGTGAGATTTTTATATTTGTTGTTTTGAAAGAGATTTTGGGCTGATTTATCGGCTGATTATCTGTTGTTTGTCGCCGTTTGTTTAAACTGCTGTGAGGTGCTGTGAGAGGCTTAGAAAGTGCTGTCGGGGTGCTTGGGTGAGCTGTTAGCTACTGTTTGAGCTGGAAAACTGCTGTGAAAAGCTGCTGGAAGAGCTGTTAGCTGTTGTTTGATGTTTGGGATAGCTGTTAAGTGTTGTCTAGCCCTTAGAAAGTGCTGCCTAGTGTTGTAAAGAGCTGTAGGAGTGCTGTGAGAGCATTGGAAGTGCTGTCTAGTGCTCGGAATTGCTGTTTGGAGTTGCAAATCTCTGTAAAAGTGTTGTTCGATGATTAAAATTGCTGCGAGAGTTGTTTGGAAGAGTAAAAGTGATGTTTGGAAGAATATAATTGCTCTTTGGAGTGCTCGTAAGTTGTAAGAGAGCTTTGGAAGTCACGTGACGTTTATTTGGAAGCCATATAACTATTGTAGGCGAGCGAGAAAGTGCTGTCCTTCGCTTAGAAGCGCTGTAGGAAGTAGTTTGTGCCTTGGAAAGTGTTGTCCAACATTTGAAAATCATGTAGGAAGCTGTAAGAGAGCTGGGAGAAGGGTATAATTGCTGTTGGAATCGTTTGGAAGTCATATAATTGCTGTTTGAATTGTTTGGAAGTCAATTAATTGTTGTTTGGAGTGTCTAATCACTGCCCCGAGTCGTAGGAGGTCGTAGAGTCGCCGCATTGGCTTGCTAGTTGCAGCTCCGGGTCGTTGGAGATCCTGAAATTGTGATTTAGGCCCGGTTCACTTGTTTTTTTTTTCTCTCTTTTGGCTTTTGCTTGTGTTGGAAGTGAGCCGGCCTTCTCCGTTTTCTTTGTTTTTTTTTATTGTTATTTAAAACGGTTAAGTCACAAAAAGGGGAATTTCTGATTTAATTTGAGGAAGGATAAGTCACTCTTAGCCACTTCAAGCACAAGTTAGAGTGTAAACTTCCTAAACCTTAGGTGCACGCCTTAGGTGAAACATCCTTACCTAACCCACAACATAAACTTTCTAAACGCCAGGTGCACGCCTTGTGTGAAACCTCCTTTACCTAACCCACAACATAAACTTCCTAAACCTTAGATGCACGCCTTAGGTGAAACCTCCTTTACCTAAACCACAACATAAACTTCCTAAACCTTAGGTGCATGCCTTAGGTGAAACCTCCTTTACCTAACCCACAACATAAACTTCTTAAACCTTAGGTGCACGCCTTAGTGAGTCACCCACCTAACCTTAACGCAGACTTCCTAAACCTAGGAGCACACTCTAGGTGAGAACCCATCCACCTAACCTTCAAACGCATGATGAAACTAGACACCGACCCTAATTCATGAGCGATCGAGACACGGCACAGGAGAATGCGCTGAGGCTTGGTTCACCCTTCCTAATTAAATCAATCGTAATTCACTAAAATGACTTAACTAATATTGAAACCCAACGTCTCCGGGATTCGAGCTCGAGCATTACACTCGGATCCTCCCGCGATTGGGGACATTTGTTTTGTCACATATGGATCATCTGACCAGTGTAAGTCTGAGGTCTAGGTAGCGAGAGCGATGATAATAATCTTTATATGTGCTTATACGAGTGATATGAAGGATAATTAGAATAGTATCTCTCACTCGAGGATCCTCCATAAGGGAGAACGAAGGACCAGATGATATTATTCACCAACTCTTGGTTAGAGTGTTTCCGGCGATCTTAGGTCGTCGATGAAACTTAACGACGATTAGAGTGACTAACCCGTGGTATATTCTTTCACAAAATATTTACAAAACAAAAATAAAAATCTCTTTTGCATTAAAAAGAATCTCGCATAAAATCTTAAACGACTTTTGCATGAAAATAAAAGAATTTTTCCTTATAAAATATATAAAGGTCCATGGTTAGTCACTTGGATTGGGTTAAGAACTACCCTCCTTAGCTCGTCGGGTTGGTAGCTCTTATCCAAGATCGGGAAGCATATGATCCAGTTCGAGCCCCCACCTTTCCGATGTCTTATACTCGGTCTCGATCTTCCATATGTAACTATGAGTTTTGCTTACGATTTCTACGACTCGTTTTTTTTTCTTGTCGAGATTTCTTTTCTTTTTTTACTTAATTTGCCATGCAAGTTTATTTAAGTCCATTCATAAGTCATACTTATACTTTGCAATACAAATTATACTAACTGATAATGAGATGCTTGAGTACGCTTTTGACGTTTATTCTATGCAATTTACTTTACTTCACTCCACTTTCTCTGTGCTTTCTTTTTAGCAATTTTACTTGCAATTTACTTTACCTCGCATCATAATCGAAACAACAACAAAATTTGAAACATGGAACACACTTGACAAAACCGTTTGAACGTCAGACTTTGGGATTCTTCTTCAACAATAAGCTTGGAGCATACACAGTGGACAATAGCAATGAGGAGCTTGGATCGAGAAGTAAGAGGATCTTCAACAATGAAACTCTTCCAGTTTAAATAACAACATATAGGACTTCGAGGTAGTTCGCTTAAGACGACGTAAACCCTCACTCTTCTCTTTAGAACTACATGCTGACCGTGTTGCTTATGATGTAAGTCTAACTTCACTTTAGGTTAGAGGTTGTCGTACGGTACGACGTTGTCGGCCAACATTTTTTTGCTTTAAAAGAATATAAGTTTTGGTGATTTAGTTTAATATAAAAATGTATATGATTTTGAAAATAGTTTTGAAAATAGTTTATTTTAATTTTGAAAAATGAGACCTCATAGATCTCATTTGTCCAGTAATTTGCATAATCGTGTACGATGTCACAAATGATACACGTTCTCGAAAGAGTAATGTATCTTGCGACGGTGAACCGATCATACGAATTAAAGGATCTCGTGACATCCGTTTGATCTGCGAACGCTTTATGTGTGATCAAACAAGTTCCTCTACCAATAGAAAGATTAGGTAGGGTTTATTTCTACCAGGTTCCAAGCTCCCTATAGAGCGAGCACTATAGTTAATTACATCCGAAATGGTCGGTGTCAGCTTGAAAAGCTCTCGATAATGATCGGTGGTTACGTCTTGAGAATCGAGGGTTTAGGTTTTCACGGTAGGACGTGGAAAAGCGAGTGGGAGTGGCTCAAGTTGGAACAATTATTTCAGGAGTCCGAAGAAGAAAAGGTAGGAGATGTCGCGGATCCGAGGCGAGCCCAGTGACTTCCAATTATCATATGGTGCGTGTCGCGTTTTGGAGAGGATGTTATTTAATTGTTTAGTCCTGCCGATTTTATTATTTGGGACTTCACACTGCATAATACCGATTATGCAAATAGCCGCGCGAGATAGGAGGGTTTACGTCGTACCGTACGACAACCTCGGAACACTAAAGCGAGTTAGGACTACTGCTGCGCAACACGGTTGCACGAAGCCTAAAGAGAATAGTGAGGGTTTACGTCACGCCTGGCGAGCTACTCGAAGTCCTATATGTTGTTATTTAAACTAGGAAGAGTTTCTTTGTTGAAGATCCTCTCATTGCTCGATCCAAGACTCCTCGTTGTCTTGCCACGAAGTCGACTCCAAGCTTACTGTGAGGTAGTGACCACTAAAGTCTCAGGTTCAAACGGTTTTGTCGAGTGTGTTCCCATGTTTCAAGTTTTGTTGTTGTTTCGATTTTGCATGCGAGGTAAAGTAAATTGCGAGTAAAATTGCTTAGAAAGTAAAGCGCGATAAAGTGGATTGCGGTAGAGTAATTTACGGTAAATAAACGTAAAAGCGTACTCAGGCATCTGCTACTGGTTGTATAATTTGTATTGCAAGTATAGTATGACTTGCAGATGGACTTAAATAAACTCACGAGAGAAGTAAGCATAGCAGAAAACCGACACGAAAGTCGGAAAATAAAGAAAACAAGTCGTAGAAATCGTGAGCAAAACTCGTAATCACATATGAAAGATCGGAGCTAGGTATAAGACATCGGTAGAGGTGGGGGCTCGGAGCTAGAGCACGATGCTTCCGACCTCGGATAAGAAGCTCGCCAACCCGACGATCTAAGGAGGGTAATCCTTAACCCAATCCAAGTGACTAACTATGGACCTTTATATATTTTATAAGGAAAAATTCTTTTATTTTCATGCAAAAGTCGTTTAAGATTTTATGCGATTTCTTTTAACGACGAAAAGAGATTTTTATTTTTGTTTTTGTAAATATTTTGTAAAATGATAGAGTCAACGGGTTAGTCAGCTTTAATCGTCTTAGAACTACCGGAGACCTAGGATCGTCTGGGAAAACAATCTAGCCAAGAGTCGGCGAATAATACCATCGGCCCTTTCCTCTCCTCATGGAGGGTCGCTCGAGGTAGGAGATACTTATTCCAATTATCCCTCGTATAGCACACATAAGCATTATCATCATCGCCTCGCCATCTGTACTTCGACTTACACTGAGTCGATGATCCATATGTGGCAAACAAATGTCCGCTGCAGGGAGGATGCGAGCGTAATGTTCGAACTCAAATCCGGTGCGTTGGGTTTCGATATTGGTTAAGTCGTTTTAGGGAATTCCACGATTGATTTAATTAAGGAAGGTTGAACCAAGCCTCAGTGCATTCTACGGTGCAGTGTCTTGATCAGCTTGTGAATTAGGGTTAGGTGCCTAGTTTCACTGTGCATTTGAAGGTCAGGTGGATGGGTTCTCATCTAGGGTGTACTCCTAAGGTTTAGGAAGTCTGCAGTTAAGGTTAGGTGGGTGACTCACCTAAGGCGTGCTCTTAAGGTTTAGGAAGTTTATGCTGTGGGTTGGGTAAAGGAGATTTCACCTAAGGCGTGCACCTAAGGTTTAGGAAGTTTATGTTGTGGGTTAGGTAAAGGAGGTTTCACCTAAGGCGTGCACCTAAGATTTAGGAAGTTTACACTCTAACTTGTGCTTGAAGTGGCTAAGAGTGACTTATCCTTCCTCAAATTAAATCAGAAATTCCCCTTTTTTGTGACTTAACCGTTTTAAAAGAACAAAAATAAGTCAAGAGAAGAAAAGAGGCCGACTCACATCCAAAAAAAACTAGTAAAGCCAAAAAGGGAAGAAAAAGCAAGTGAGTCGGGCTGAAAAAATAAATGTTCAAATGGTGCGTTGAAGTATTGCCGGGCAGCAGTTAGCAAGCCTACACAATGACCCTACAAGCTCCTACGACTCCGAGCAGCAACAATAAGCATCCCACAATACTCCTATGACCTTTAAATACTTCAAACGAGCAATCATAAGCACGGGACAACAATCCTAAAACTTCAAGCACTCCGAACATCACTCCGTGGCATTTAATGACATCGTATGGCTTCCTACAACTCTCACAAGCACCAAACAAGTAATTACTAAATCTCCAAACAACGAATTAAATCACTCCAGACAACGACTTAATTACACCAAACAAGACCTATACTCTTCCAAACAACAATTTACATAATTCGGACATCCACCGAACAGATCCAAATAGCAATTACATCATTCCTAGCTCTCCTACGAACTTCCTAAAGCACCTATTCAACAAATCGAAAGCTTTTAACAACGATTGTATAGCTTCTAAAACTTCCAAACATCAACTTAGAACGACTAGACAAGCATTCCCAAACAACGAACAAGCACTCCCAAGGGCCAACAGCAGCTTTCTAAAGCCAATTCCGAGCCTAACAGCACTTTCTACAGCAAATTCCAGCTTCTCACAGCAAGCAACTGCTTTCCCATGGCTTTCTGCAGCAAACAACAGCCCTCACAGCACTTTCAAACAGCAAACAGCTATTCTACAGCTTCCTACAGCAGCCTACAGCAAATTCCAGCTTCTCACAGCTTTCTAAACCTCCTACAGCAGCTTTATACAGCAGCAATCAACATTTAATTAGCACAAAAGATCAGCATTTAAAGGCTCCTATCAAATGCATTTAAATCAGCCGCAGAACACTTAGAGATCGTAGCAAAATAAGCCCTCGAACGGTCTTAAACTATATATTTGAATAAGCCCAAAACAATGTACAAAGACTTCGAAGCCATAAGCAATTTGACCCAAACATTTTTTTTTTTTTTTGGAAACCTCCCTCAAGCATCATTTAACACAAAGGAAAAGAAGGGTATTGACAATGTTTTAATTGAAGGAATATTCACATTTGTACCACAACTTCTATGCATTTACATTTCTGACACTTAAATTTTGATTTTCTTTCATTTATATCAATCAAAAACTTCATATAGAATCGAAGTTACCACCATTTTAACTTTAAAAAAAAAAAAGCGAAATATAACATTTCATGCATAGGCAAGGTTGTACATATGTAAAAATTGAAATATAAGTGTTAAATATATAAATATAGAAGAATTAAGTGGTATCTATGTAAATCTTCCCAGGTAAAAAAAAAACAACAATCATATGCTCGAACCCATAAACAAATCAAAATATCCAAAATAAGCTTCTATGACGCTTGCAGATTAGAGCGACTACAAATTTATTTGAAGTCAAATTAGAGCCAAAATAAAAGAAAAGGTAAAATTGAATCAGAACACATATCATATTCGCATATATAAGGAGCTGAAAATTATGAATAAGTAAATCCAACAGGTGAGGCAAATCCCAACGTCATTGTTTCATCTAGGATCATGGGTTCGCATACATCACAAGCAAAAATCAAATTCAGGCATCATCGAACAAGAACCCTAAAATAATCAGAAATCTAAAACAGTATAGGAATGGCAGTAGTTATGGAGTCAATGCCAAAACTAACCTTAGATCAAGGGTTAGAGTCTACCTGGAGTCGATCAAGAAGCGGGAGGAGTCGGGATCTTGACTTCTGGCGGATGGGGCTTTGTCGCGCGGGAGAAGGCGAGCAGGGGGGCGAACGGCTCTGCTGGGTTGAGCGGGAGCGTCGAACGGGAGCAGGTTTCGATGCTGAGGCGGGTTCGAGCGAACCGAGCGGGAAAGGGGCTTCAGTCGCGAGCGGGAGCGTTGAGGTTCTTCGGTGCGGGAGACGAGCGCGTGTTCGGTGCCGAGGGGAGGCGACGGCTTCGGTGCAGGCGAGTGCGGGCGAGGATTTCGTTATCGGGCGAGCAGGTGCGGGATCGAGAGGAGTCGGGCGGTTCTTGGGTGCGGAAGAAGTTCTGCGACTTCGGTGTGGGAGACGGGATGAGTCGAGCGATTCTGCATGCGATCGAGCGGGGCTTGTCGAGCAGAGGGGGGCGCGTCGGGTGCGGGAGTCGAGCGGGGCTTCTGTGCGAGAGAAGCCGAAGGCTCGGTTTGCAGAGGGAGGCGAGGGTGTCGAGCTCGCGAGAGTTTCTGCGTAGGGAGGAAAGCCGATCTTGATAGAATGGGGATCTTGATCGAAATGGGGAAGAAAGCCGATCTTGATCTTAGTGCTCGAACAGGGGAGGAGAACTGATCTGCGAATGGGAGGAGAGCTCATGTATTTATTGACGCATTTGGGCGCCAAAATTAATTCCTCCCCTAATTAATTAACATTAAATTAATTTTAAAAAAAATGAGTTTAAAAGAAACAAATGGGCTGGGGTGAATAGCCCAATTTGGACTTGAATTAAACCCAAGTCGAGCCCGGATTCACGTCCCGCCAAAATTTAAGAAAAATGCATCGATTTTCGTGTCGTTCCCGCGCTCTCGGAACCACAACAATATGGGTATGCTTCCTAGCTAAAGTCGACGTCCCGGACGCATCCGTGTGGTCCGTTTCGTCATCCGAGGTCGTCCGGACAAGTTTGCCGACGGTCGGGCTAAAAAAGTGTCAAATTGGTGCGCGCGAATTCGAACGTCATTTAGGGTTCGCCTAAGGCCGTCTGCCCCTATGGGAACTCATTTTCGAGCCCTCTACATGTTGATCCTAGCCGCGCAACAAAGAGTCGAGTGCTTGGGACTACTCATGCGAGTGCTTACAAAAATGAGTGCTGAAGTGGTTCGAAGGCTACATGTAAGGTGGGTTCCGTGACTAGTCCGCTAGGATGGTCGATAAAGAACTCCTAAAGCTAGATCCTAGGGTCTAAAGAGAAAAGCCTAAGACCTCATAAAAATGAGGTCAACAGACGTAAACCCTCATATCTCTTCGGGCTATTTGCATAATCGGGTATTATGCAAGTGTAAGTCTCAAATAATAAAATTAGCAGGACTAAACAATTAAATAACATCCTCTCCAAAACGCAGCCGCACCATAGGATAGTTGGGAAGTCACTGAGGCTCGCCTCAGATCTGTGACATCTCCTACCTTTTCTTTTCTTTGGACTCCTGGAAATAATTGTTCCAATTTGAGCCACTCCCACTTGCTTTTCCACGTCCTACCGTGAAAACCTAAACCGTCGAATTCTTGAAGACAGAACCACCGATCATTATCGAGAGTTTTCTCGAGTGACACTGAGTCATTTGGGATGTAATTAACTATAGGGGCATTGCCTCATAGGGAGCTTGGAACCTGGGTAAAATAAACCTCTACCTAGCACTTCTATTAGTAGGGAAGCTTATCGATCACACATAAAGGTTCGCGGATCAAACGGATGTCACGAGTCCTTTAATTCGTATGATTGGGTACTCGTCGCGAGATACATTACTCTTTCGAGAACGTGTATCATTTGTGACATCAGGCACGATTATGCAAATTACTGGACAAATTAGATCCATGAGGTCTCATTTTTCAAAATTAAAATAAACTATTTTCAAAACTATTTTCAAAATCATATACATTTTTATATTAAACTAAATCACTAAAATTTTAAATTCTTTTAAAAAAAAAAATTGTTGGCCGACAATCAGAAATAATTATTGATAAACAACCGTATACAAAAAAAAGAAATTGTAGGCGCATAAGGAAAATAAATCTACAGTGTTCAATTTAAACTTGCAAATAATTTGAGTATTTAAATTAAGGAATTGGATCATATGTAATTAAAGGAATTGTGAAGGCTGTTTTCATGAAAAGCAATTCTGATTTCATGCAATGAGTCCTGGCCATCCAAGCTAGATCGGATGTCTAGAATCTGTTATTACTCTACATCCTATCAACTGCAATAGCTGCCTATAATTCAATTCATTTAGTGAACAGCAAATGATGCTTACAGCCCCAAATGTAACAAACTCCACTTTTATTTCCAATGGGCATTTACATACATACCACACAATTCTTAGATATTTACATATCTAACACTTAAATACCACTTTTACTTACTTTTTATTAGTGAGATACACATTTTCATGGCACCAAAGTGTTATAAATGTAAATTAAAAAATTAGGTGTTATATATGTAAGTATATTAGAATTGTCTGGTATGTATGCAATTTTTCCTATACCCAAATGCATTCCCAAGCAGTAATGATGTCACATACCTCGAGAATAGTTGGTACAACATTGAAGACCATAGATGACAAAATAAAGTTAATTGCCCGGCTTCCTCGGTCAATTATGCGATTCAATGCGCCAGTTTGACGGCTGAATATATAGAACCACTAAAATTATGACTTCGCATGGTGATGACACTAGTACTAAACTCAAATGTAATTAGGATTCAGAATTAAAAAAAAAAGATTTGTCAAAGTACCTTAAATGATACCGAAGATCAAGATCATGCAAGTGTGCAAAGACCTGCAACATAATACATAAATAACTTGTTATGTATTACCAATCATTTGTTATGGAAACATAATGATTGTTTAAGAGTGAGAATCATATACAAATATTAAAAAGAAATTAAATAACTCAAAAGATAAAGAATGGTTAATTTTAAAATATGAAAAAAAATGCAAATATTAAGCCTACGCTGTAGTTGTGAGTTTAAGATGACTAAATACTACTGGTAGAAGTATTTACAAAAAATCGACAGAATTACAAGATAAGGCATGGTGAATAAAAAACAACTCTACCCATAATTGTCAACTAAGTAAAGTGTTAAAATAATCCTGACCATTTACATGGGCTCATTTCAATACCCGGATCTATAAAAGTGTCAAATTAATCCTAGACTCCTTCAATGAGAGCTAAAATATCCCTGAGGATTATTTCAACCCATATTAAAAGAGCCGAGGAACTAAGGGCCCGTTTGGTTCCACTTTTTTGCTCGCGGAGCGGCAGAAGTGCCGCGAAATTTCGCCGCGGTACTGTTTGGGAGAAGACTTCGCGGCAACGTGCCGCGAAGTTTAGCTGAAGCCGGCCGCGGGATAAACCCCGCGGCCCGGCCTTCGCACCTCGCGTTAGGTAAGGAAGTCCCTCGCTTGCCCTCGCCCTCCCTGCTTCGTTTTGCTCCTTCACCCTCGCGAAACACATCCCTCTCGCCAAATCTCTTCTGTCAACGACGACACCCGCGTACGAGCTGGAGCTGGCGGAGAAGGAATTTATCAGGGCATCTGGGTGCGTTCTCGAGAAGAGTTAGGTTGAGAGAATGAAGATGGTTGACACTCGGAGAATCGGTTCCACACGCATAGAAATCACTTCCCAAGCTTGCCATCAGCTATTTCGTCTTGAAATCTCTTATTAATCATATGAACTGCCTCCTTTGGATCGGTTCTAACGGAGTTCAACTCATGCTGAAATTTTTTGTTGAAAATGTTAGAATGATATTATGCTTCCGATTATGATTGTATTCCTAAAACAGATTCCCGCTTCACTTGAAAATTGAGCTGTAAGAATCACATTTTCCGCATACTCACTGTCGGGATCTTTCCTAAAAACTCACGAACAATAATCACTCGCATGTACACAATTCCATTTTTATTTCGTTTGTGTTATACTTCGAGCTTCTTTCGGATCCGAGCAAAATCTTGAGCAAAGAAAAAATTTTCAAACGAGTTTTCATAAACGAGGCGATCTAGTCATTTTTGCCTGCATAATGCTTTTTCACAGACAACTAAACAATGAACAAATCTTACCAGTAATGCTTCACGTAGCAAGATATTCTGTAATGTAAGCTGAGAAAGCTGCATGACGAACCAAACAGACCCTAAATTGGCACTTCTATACACTTTGGGATTGAAATGGCCACTTGCAAAGAGTCAGGGGGCCATTTTTACACTTTCTTCTTTGTCAAATAACTCTCGCAAAGATTTGATGGTATCAAAAAAAAAAGACCAAGCTTACCACAAGTGATACTTCCAAGCTTGCAGCCGGGGCTCAAAACAGTAACAAAAGAGTAAATAACGACGGAGTAATAGAAGTGTGAGAACAAAAAAGGAGGGGCATGTGAGAATGTTTTTGTGAGGTTGCAATTGTTGCCACTCAATGACGCTAGGATGTGTAAAGTGCGAAGGAAGAAAGTCTCATTGAAGCGCACGAGCAGTGAGCAAGTAGGCAAGCAAAGCATGAGCAAAGGTCAATGCAAATCTAACAAGCAAGCCATGAGGTATTCAAAAGTTAAGGTCACAAATGAATCGAGTTAAACCAAGCAAAAGCTTGCTCAAGATTGAGCTCATTTACCGAAACTCTATTCAAGTTTGACCACAAACTCAATTTGTATATTTGTAATAGTATTCAACCGCAATTTATATAAAATTGTGATTGTATGAGCTTGATTATGGCTTGGCCCATTAGGTAACTATGAAAAAAGTATCTAGGTTATAAAAAAAGCACCATTATCGAGCAGCTGCAAAGTTTACTAAACGTGCCTTATCCAGCCTATTGAGCTTAAAGAACAAGGCTTTAATTAAATTAATTGCCAAAGAAATAAGCATTTTTACGAGCATAAATAAGTAGCTTGTTTCATATACAAAATTTATCTAATATAACAAAAAATAAGACAACTAATATAATCACATATTACATAATAATGTAATCGAATCTTTATAAACACATCATGGAGCTTCTTAAAAGGTTTGTTCTTAAGCTTTAAATGATATTCCACATGATAATAAATGGCCCTTAGTATCAAGTTCTTCAAGCTTGTATATTTATCAATCAAATATTCATGAGTGTTTAAACTTATTTGATTAGTTAATTAAACAATCATAAACAAGATTTAACCAAGCCAAGCCATGAGTAGCTTCTCAAGAGTATTGTTTCATTTACAGCCCTATAAATAGTGGCAAGCATATTAGTTCACATGAGGTGTGAGAGAAAAATGACATAAGCATATAAGCAAAAACTGGTTGTCTTTGTTTTTGGCCTTCCTGCACAAGCTTGTTAACTATATTCTTGAATGTATAAAATAGAATTGAGATGAATAATAATTGCTTATGTAAAATTGTTATTGTCCCATCAAATCATATTTGGGTAACAATACAGTATTTGTGTTTAAATCGTCAGGTTTAATTTCAGGATTTCAAAACTAAACATATACAGATAAAGTCAAAAAGTGTTATAGAATCATACGATGCAACAAAATTGAATATCAACTATTAATGACTTAAAAGAAAAATTATCTTGAATTATAAACTAAAGCAAAATATAGATGTAATCATCCTAGTTCAAATAAACACTAATCTATGTTACCTCTTTATAATAATGTAATGGCTGTTAGTACAATTAGTACAATAGCCAATACAATTGATACAACAAGAAACACAAAAAAACTCCTCAAATTTTTCAATTGTCTTCATTCTGTTTCATCAATTTAAGATAAGCCTTCATCTCCTTGCGCTCTTTCAATATTACAATCATAGACTCATCTCAATCTTGCACTCAACCAATTGAGCTTTGACCAATGTTTTTGGCACACTAAGTGCAATGCAATGCACAATGCATCCCTTCACCTCGAAGTGAGATCTAGGATTTTTTTCTCTAAATTACTCAAAATCATACTTCACACTATTAACCTAATCCAAGTTAAGATGTTCTGGAATTATAGTCACCCGCTCTTCACTTTTAAGATGCAAAAATATCCGTTTTTTGTTATCAGACACATATTATATTTCTCCAAAAGTATCATCTAAGACACTTTTATCACCTCCATTAAGACAAGCATTGGTCATTTTTGGATCATTGCAAAGTAATGTCAACGGGTCTTTAAGTCTACATGAAGCTTAAGCTTCATCTCATTAATTTGATCGCCTCCTCTTCTACCAGAAGATTCAACCAACTTTGTCAGTTTTGAATTGAAACCCAGGGGATAAAAGTATGGGCACACACTGATGAGAGAACCCCCAATCTCATGGTTATTACATGCTCATTTTCCCTCCAAGACAGCCATTTGTATGGAAACTAAAAAACTTCTGCAAATTTTCATGGAAGCAGTTGAATCAAGACAAGAATCTTTGTCAAATCCGTCATGTATCTCTTCCATGCTACCCAACTCAGTCAAAAAGCCAAACTCTGCATCCTATAGGGCTCTAACCAAGGTCTTGAGTATCACTAAAGTCTTGCACAAACAAAAGTCACCGTAAAGCATCATCTTGTCTCCCTCATGGAACTCCATTGTCAGAAGTTTCCAATTCATCTTAGATTTCCCTAAAAACTGACACAATTTGATACACAATATCAAGTCAACACTCCCTAAATCCAAGGGAAGAAAATCATTTATTACCTAAATACCTTCCAGTGTTAAAATCACCATCTTACAAACTCCCCTCCTCTTCTTCACCTGTCCATCCCCATCATGATTCCAAACTTCTGGTGTTAACCATCTCAAGTCTCAATTGTTTCACAACTTAAGTAGAGATGTAGTGGGTGGCTCCACTATCTACCAACACAACTATGTCCCGCTCTCCTATATGTCCCTGAATTTCATAGTTGTAGATGGAATTAACCCCACCATTGAATTCAATGAGGCTTTTACCACGTCCAAGTGAGGGTGTTCCTCCTTGATCATAACCTCCCCTCATCCTGTCTCCTTCTCATCACACAGTGACAATCTGTAAGGTCCAATCTTTGCAACAATGTTCAAAGGCAAACTTCTCGTTACACAAAAAATATAATCATTTGGCTTGTTTCTCGTGAATGTCCATCTTTGAAAGGTGTTTGAATGTCAACCCTAATTGTGGCCCATTATTAATGTCTCATGAAGCCTCCCATTGGAATCCGATTGTTAGTTTTTGCCATCGTCGTAGCTATAGCACGTCAATATGGTACTCAACTTGTGTTGCTCCTATTAGCATGATCCATTGCATTTTTCTCTTAAAGCTACTCAAATTTCATAGTTTCCTCCAATTCTCGTGGTCTCAACATATAAAGTGATGCTCAAATCTCTAACTTCAACCCATCATGATGTTTCCTTCCAACACTACTTCCGATATCTTTCTCAAACAGCAAGATAACATCTCAAATTTCTCCATATAATTTATGACGGACCCATTTTGGACAAATGCAAAAAACTGCTCATAAACTTGGGCTTATTGCATAAAAAATGACCTTAATTTATTAGAATTAAACGAAAATTTGACACTAAATAGGACGCAATGGAGAAAAAGGATTCATGTAGCCGACCCCACTTAGTGGGATTAAGGCTTTGTTGTTGTTGTTGTTGTCGTTGTTGTTGCTGCAAAAAACTGCTCATATAAATCTCCTCATGTGGTTCTGAAATGCTCCATCAATAAATTTTTCATTTCTTCACATATTTTGATTTGTTGATGTTGTCTTATCCATTGATACCATGCTAGAGCATTCACTTCCAAACACAGGCCTGCTGCCATCAATTTTTCTTTCTTTGTTAGCCCATTAACCGTAAAGTATGTCACCACGCAATAAACCTAACCATAAGCATCCTCTCCTTTAAATATTAACATTTTTAACTTCCTTATGCGTGAGTCGCCTCTACAATTTAAACATAATATTGAAGATTGAACAAACTATGAATTTGTTTTTCCAAAGAGTGGAGCAATATTTTCTATTCATCTTAATTCATTTCTTTATTTTTATTACTACAAACTACCTCGTAGGATAAACCTTGAAATACTAGGTTGCCTTTTTTTGCATAACAAGTACTTTTTGTTGCATATTTCAATATTATCATATGATAAGGAATGCATGAAAAAATAAAAACAAAAAAGGAAAGATTTATAAGTACAAAGCTCTTTAGTGAATCTACATTAATCAAAAAGGAATAAAAGGAGATTTTTGAAGGCCAAGTGTTCACCTTCCTAGAAACAGTGCGGATAGCTCTCAATGATACCTTTGAAAATACAGCATTTCTCAATTCTGTTCATAGAATGGCATAATCGATGAATATAATTTGCTTAAACTTGAAAACAAAAAAAATAAAAACAAAAAAAAATTCTGAGAAAAGAAAATGCTTTCTCAAACTAAACTAATCAACTTAAATAACTTAATTTACTGTTCTAGGCGTTGACAATAAAAATTGTTGAAACTAAGCAGGAGCAGGATTTGAAATTGGCGGAGTGCTGGCCTGAATGATATCATTAAAGTTCAATAGAGGATTGGGATCAACCTATCTTATGAACTCTTGACATAATGGTATGTAGGGTATTTGGATCCCGTAAATGTGTCCACTATTTTAAATTTAGAATTTTTGAGTTCAAGTTCTCAAAAAAGATGTTAAGATTAATTACATCTTGGGTGGTATCCAAGAAAACTCTTGATTACAGAATGTTGCCTATGTTCTGCTTGTGTTTATTTGATGATAATGAATCATTCTATTGAATAATGCGGAGACTCGAAATAAAGATAATCAAAATATATGAGCATCAAAGCATAATTAAATAGGCAATTCTTGGCGTGGTAAAGATGGTGAAATCATCACACATGCTAGAGTGTATACTGTGGTGGATATGTATTTACAGGATAGTGAAGGGTATAGGTGAGCTCATAGCTCGAGAGAGACATAGTCATAGAATTGTAATTAAACAAACCCAAATCATGAAGAAGAAGAAGAAGGAATCTTTACCATAAAAATCTTTTTTGAATTAATTTTAGAAACATAATATTAGCCTATGAAAGCTCAAGAGAATGAAAGCCAACAAAGATGACTTTGAAGACGATGGGATTTATATTCTATAGCATAAGACAATTCATGGATCAACAAATATATATACATGGTGGATATGTATTTACAGGATAGTGAAGGGTATAGGTGAGCTCATAGCTCGAGAGAGACATAGTCATAGAATTGTAATTAAACAAACCCAAATCATGAAGAAGAAGAAGAAGGAATCTTTACCATAAAAATCTTTTTTGAATTAATTTTAGAAACATAATATTAGCCTATGAACGCTCAAGAGAATGAAAGCCAACAAAGATGACTTTGAAGACGATGGGATTTATATTCTATAGCATAAGACAATTCATGGATCAACAAATATATATATATATATATATATATATATATATATATATATATATATAACTCACAAAAGATAACAAAGAATGAAGGCTTTATAACTTGTTAAACTTTGAAAGACAATTGACAATAAGAGATGATCCAAAGAGATATAACCTAAGAAGGGGAACCATCCAACAGAAAGAGTCTATCCAAGTATGAGAAGGCTAGCCTAAGGGATAAGTAGACTAGCATACCAACTAGGATGATTATCCTAAAGAAAGAAAACTAACCTTACCATATCCCAAGGAAGAAGGAAGATATTCAACCTAAAGACGCAGTATACATCATAAGAAAAGGCTGACTAAGCCAAAGAACCGGATAAATTAACCAATGGGATAGGAGGCAACCCTAATCAAGATCCCTTAGTTGTCCATCATGCTGGATCGTTGTACTCTAATTCTACCAAATCGGAGGAGATGATCATACTTTTCTAACCAATAGGATCCTTTCAACAACCACATCCTGCGTTAACTGAGTAAATCTTATAGACCTAGTGGTATAAAGGAGATCTAATCCAATGTTGACAACTAAAACTTGTACTCCACAAAGAAGAAGACCAATGGAGGCTCTAGACCTGAAGGATTGTGACTCTTCTAGACCAAAAGAAACCCATGTATTGGGACCTTCAACGTGACCACATTGATATTCAAAAAGACAAGAATGTTAGACGTACATCCTGCCTAATCAAAAATGTCACGACAATGAGAGTTCAATCTAACTCAGATGGAGAAGAAGCAAATACAGCTTAAAGCTATAGCTAGACGGAGAAGAGGCATGTGTGTGAAGTATGTATCTAAGCTACATGTCCCAAAGTAAATCATAGGCTACATGCAGAGTCACGAAATTATGATAAAACGTATCATTAGCAAAATTGGAGGCAAACATATCACTTGTTTATACCTAGCATGATAAATAAAATTTCAAATCACTGCTCCTAATAGAAACATAGGCTAGGTGTGTCTTCATTAAAAAAAAATGAACTATAAGTGAATGATGTGCACTACCAGAAAACTCGATTCATCAGTGACAATCAAAGCAATGTCAATTACAGAGCATCACAAAACAATCAATATTAAGTAATAAAAGTAAAACATTTAAAGACAGAAAGAACAGAGAGTATAAATCTCTAGCCACCTATCCTCCGTAGGGCTGCTAACTTAAAGACTCCAATAAAACAAACGACATAAATAAAAAAAAATATATTTTTGATCACAACACAGCCACAAGCATGTATTATTAAAAATACTGCATCATACTACATGCTACACAAACCTAGTCAATAAAAATAACAAGAATGAGGCAAATATGTTGCATATGCATGCGTATATAAATGCACAATCATGGATCCTGTAGTGTGTAAACGGCAGGAGTCATAATCATTCCAATCACATAGTCAATCTATAGGAAGTTATTATTGATGACAAAAGCTTTCATATTTTTTTAAATGGATGATGCAAATGAGATAAATATATTTTTAATCAACATTTCTCTTTTTCATAAAAGATATGTGAATTTTTCTTTTAATTATAAATTGTAATAAATATATGATGATTAAAAATGCAAAAAACACAACACATTTATGATGATAGATGAAAATATTTTGTATTTTCTAACATAAGCAATTTACTTAACATTAAAATGCTTGTTTTTTGAAATCAACTAATTTCTTAAGAAATTTGATTTTCATACAAAACATTTCATTTATTACTTAAAATAATCACTTCCTTGTGGTAATGCTTTTGTATGCATAAATTAATCATACTACTTGTTAGTATTAAAACTAATGTTTAAAATTACGCAATTGGTATTGAGGTGTTTTTCCATCATGGGGCGAGGCATAAGCTTCATGGCGGTTCGAGACGTAAGCCTCACAGTTTGAAAATTGCATAAGTCAAAATAATGAGATAAAAATAATACATTAGCATCATAACTTATAACCATTTTAAAGAAAGATATATGCATTCTAGATTGGTACCAATTGAAAAATTTTGTTAATATGAAATAAAAATTTGCATAAGTTCCAAAATATAATGTAACAACTTGCACATCAATTGATCAAATCACTGAAATAACAAATATGATATAAATGTAGTATAAAATAAAAAAATAAGATGGAAGATGAGTTTAACGTAATAGATTTCTTTCACTGCTACTGTCTAACTAACATGATATCCATATATCCAAATAAAAATAAAATAAATAATCAAAAAACGAAGCTGCAAGCGACGGCAAAGGCAACAGGATCAGGCTACAAGGCTATAGTAAATGCAGTCGGTGATAGGGCTAAAACAAGCCGAGCTTTGGCAAGCTCAAGCTGGGCTTGTGTTCAGCTCAGTTCGAAATTGCTCGAGTTCGAAATCGGCTGGTGTTCAAAATTGACTCGTGAACTGTGTACTTGTGTTCGGCTCGATTTAAATATTCTTATTCGTATTTGGCTTGAAATTGACTCGTTAAAATTAATTTAAAAAATAGATGTTGTGTGGTTAATTCGAACCTGGACCAAATCTGTGCAAAAGAAGACATATAACTACATTATCATACGAGTTGCTATGATTCAAACTTAAATATAAATATATAGAATATATTATTATATAAGTGATATATAATATTTTATTATATAAATAATTATATATATTTTTTTTATTTCGAGTTAATAAGAGCCGAATATGAATAAACAAAGAGTTTTTCGTGTTCAGCTCATTTATTTTTTGAGCTCAAAACATTATTCGTGTTCGGCTCAAGCCGAACACGAGCTACTTAACGAGTCGAACACGAGTTGTTTGCGAACAAATAGCTTTTTCGACAGCCCTAGTCGGCGACGACATCAAAAACAAGTGACAATGATGATGGTAAGCTTGATTGTGGAGGGGAGCTCTTATGCATGAGAGGGCGGATTCAATTCATATTTGAATCATCTAATATATGGAGAAAAAAAGAATTAAGCATGAGAGGTGTAAGCCTGAACAGAATTGAGGCGTGACGCATCTACAGTGTGAGATATACGCCTCGCCCAAGCTGTTCCAAACATGCGATACAATAACAACAACAACAACAAAGCCTTAATCCCACTAAGTGGGGTCGGCTACATGAATCCTTTTTCTCCATTGCGTCCTATTAAGTGTCAAATTTTCGTTTAATTCTAATAAATTAAGATCATTTTTTATGCAATAAGCCCAAGTTTTCCTAGGTCTGTCTCTGCCTTTCTTAACATAAGTTGTATTTAAAACATCTACTCTCCTAATCGAATCATTAGGTGGTCGACGTTTAATGTGACCAAACCATCTAAGGCGACTCTCTCTAATTTTATCCGTCACAGGTGAACTCCAACCCTTTTACGAATATATTCATTTCGCATTTTGTCTCTAAGTGTAAAGCCACTCATCCACCTAATCATTCTCATCTCGGCAACACTTAACTTAACATTATGCTTCTCTTTTAAAGGCCAACATTCAAGCACCATAGAGCATTGAAGGTCTCACCACCATCTTATAAAATTTTCCTTTCGATCTAAGCGGAACTTTTCTATCACACAATAGGCCGGACGCATTCCTCCACTTCGACCAACCAACACCGAATTCTACTATTAACATCCCCATCTATATCACCATCGCTTTGAACAATGGACCCGAGATATCTAAATCGTTCACACCTTTTAATAATTTGATCACCCGAAGTTACATTACATCACTGAGACCTACTATTACTAAAATTACATTCCATGTATTCAGTTTTAGTTCTACTCAAACGAAGACCTTTAGACTCCAATGTTCCAAACATGCGATAGTTTAAATTAAATATTGAATAAACGAAATAGAAAAGAAATTGTGAAATTTTAAATAGTGATTAATACAATAATTTTAAAATTAATAAATACATAAGTTATTTGATTAAATATTGAATAAACAAAAAAGAAAAGAAATGATTTAAAAAATCAAATATATTATATGAAATTTTTTGATGATTTTTAATAATGTTCTAATATAAATTTTTTTATTAAATAATTAAAAAAAAGAGAAAATGTGATAAGCCATAGTTGTGACAACTTTTTTTTATGTTTGCACACTTTTGAAAGTGCATGCATTCATTTAAAAAATTAATTCATAATTAAACATTCTATAATTTATCTAATATTAAAATAAAATACAACAACAACAAACCTTCCCATTAAGTGCGTTGGCTACATAAATATTTTTTCTCCACTTGTCCAATTTTCATATTTTCATTTAATTATAATAAATTAAGATCATTTTTTATACAAGCCCAAGTTTTTTTAGGTCTACCTCTCCTTTTTTAACATAAGTTGAATCTAAAGCATCTACTCTCCTAACTGAATCATCAAATAGTCAACGTTTAACGTGACCAAACCATCTAAGGTGACTCTCAATTTGTCTGCTACTAAAGCTACACCAACCCTTTCATGGATACATTCATTTCGCATTTTGACTCTCTAAGTGTCAAGTGACTCATCCACCTAAGCATTCTCATCTCAGCAACAGTTAACTTAATTATATGCTTCTCTTTTAAAGGCCAACATTCTGCGCCATAAAGCATTATGATAGATCTCACCACTATCTTATTAAATTTACCTTCAAGTCTAAGTGGTGTTTTTCTACACACAATAGGCACGATGCATTCCTCCACTTCAACCATCCAATTTGAATTCTGCAAAAAACATCCTCATCAATATCACCATCACTTTCAACAATTTAATCATTGATTTTTACAACTCTATCATTAGATCTACTACTCAAATTACATTCCATGTATTGGGTTTTAAATCAACTCAAATGAAAGGCTATAAACACTAACGTGGACCTCCACAATTCAAGTTTTTCCCCAACACTTTTTCTAATCTTATCCACAAGAAGAATATCATCAGCTAAAAGCAACCACAAAGGTAAATCCTCCTATAAATGACCAGTAAGAGCATCCAAAACTGAAGCAATAAGATATGGGCTTAAAATCGATCCCTAATATAATAAAATAGAAAAATACTTGGTCAGTCCTCCTTTTGTTCAAACACAAGTAACAACTCTAGTATACATATCTTTAATGACTTGAATATAATTCATATCAACACATTTCTTTTCTAAAACTATCCAGAGAACTTCTCTTTAAACCTTAACGTAAGTTCTTTCTAAATCAATCAAAATCATATGAAGATCCAAGATCCTCCTTATTCTCTCTGCCTTCTAAATCAAATCCCTCAATAAATGTACAACTTCCATGGTAGACTTGCACTGTATAAATCCAAACTAATTATGAGAAAGCTTTGCATCACGCTTTAACATATGCTAAATTACTCTCTCTCATAATTTTAATGTATAACACATTAACTTAATTCCTCTATAATTTGCACACTCTTGTGCATCCCTTTTATTCTTCAAAAGGGGAACTTAAATACTCTTCCTCCAGTCTTTAGGCATCTTTTTAGTTTTTAAAATAATATTAAAAAGTTTAATAAGCCACCAAACACTTAAATCTCCTAAAAAATGTCATACTTAAATTGGGATATCATCAGTTCCTACTGATTTCTTGTCACGACACGGCCCGAAGCTTGGAATTAACCAAATAGAGTAGAGAAGGTTGAATGGTGAAAACTAAGTTTTTTATATTTAATTATCATTCAATAAATGAAAAACCCACTAATTAAATTAAATTAAAGCAGAATATTTAAATATACCTCGTTACTGGTTGTCCGCGACTTCTATGAACATTTTCTCTTCTATTCCTCATCTTTTAATCAATTAATTAAACATGAAATGTTAATTTAAAACAATAGTAAGTATATAAACAAAACTTGTGAATACTCCTAACCTACAATAATATAAGGGAAAAAAAGCAAATATGCATTCAAATTAAGTTTTTAATAAATCAATATAAATATTTGATGTTATTCAATTAATCTTATTGTTATCTATATCAATATATATATGTACAATTATCACAAAAATACGTCTAAAAGTTATACCACTTAAAGTACTTCAATATCAATACTTTTTTTATTTACGTGCACGGGTGTCTTAACGTTCCCCAAGTAATACCATAAATGAGTGACTATCACAGTCAGTCATGCACATAAAAATAATCAGCATAAATATATTATTCATGTGCTCGCCACTAATGCATGATAGTAAGTAGCTCTAAACATTGAAAACAATATGATTAATAAAAGAAAGAATATATAAATCAAAATAAAGCTTGTCCAAGTATCATCATCGACTAATCCAAAATAGTAGAGAAGAACAAAAATATTACTATAGATAAAAAGTACGAGTACCCATCTCGATAATATTATTAATTTGTTATTTGATTTAGTTTGCCGACAACTCTTATAAAATTGATTTTCATAATAAACATAGGTATTCGTATTAAATTTTCATTATTGTCCATTATGAAATCTTAATTAACTTTATTTTCGCTATTAAAAATTCATTAATCAAATAATAATATAAACCCAATTTTCCTTAAATAAGTTTGCTTTATTAAATTAATCTTATTGTATTAAAAACATATCTATATCAATATATATTTGTACAACCATCACAAGAATACGTCTAAAAATTATACCACTTAAAGCATTTCAATATCAACACTTTTTCTATTTGCGTGCATGGTACCTTAACGTTCCCCCACTAGTACCATAAAGGAGTGACTATCACAGTCAGTCGTGCACATAAAAACAGTCAACATAAATATATTATTCATGTGCTCACCACTAATGCATGATAGTAAGTAGCTCTAAACATTGAAAACAATGTGACTAATAAAAAAAAGAATATATAAATCAAAATAAAGCTTGTCCAAGTATCATCATCGACTAATCTAAAATAGTAGAGAACCAAAATATTACTATAGATTAAAAGAACGAGTACCCATCTCGATAATATTATTAATTTGTTATTTAATTTAGCTTGTGTTATAATAAACATAGTATTCATTTAATAAAATTTAATTAGTTATCCTTTCAATTAGCTATTAAATTTACATTATTTAAGTATTAAATTTACCCAATTTCCTTAAATAAGTTTGATCAGTTTAATCTTTCTCCTCTAGCTCACACACTTCGCCTCCTTCTATCCCCCTCCAAATCTGATATTCTAACTAAAAGTCCTAAATAAAAAATTTTCTATTAATATTACAATATATATATATATATACATATATATATATATATATACATACATATATACATACATACATATATACACATATATACATACATATATACATATATACATATATATATACATATATACATATATATATATACATATATACATATATATATACATACATATATATATATACATATATATATATATGTACATATATATATATATATATATATATATATATATATATATATACATATATATATAATTTTCTTATTAAACTAATAAAATTAAATTTTACCTTAAAAACCTCGGTTCAACCATAAACCAAGCAAAAATCTTCTTCCGTGATTAAGTCTCCTTCCAACGCACCAGGCTCCTTCCTTTCCTTCGATCGGTTGCACAACACAGACACCGCCTCCTCCTCTACCATGCTCGAGCCTCTCACGTCGTCACTTTCTTCCTCTTCTCATCAACGATGGCTGACTAGATACAGTCGAGCACCCTAGCACGTTCAGCTTCCCTTCCTCCCGCTTCTTCTGTGAGCACTGCGACACTGTCGTAACCTGCTCGACACAACAGGTAAGTCGACTTCAACAATTTATCTCTCCTCTTTAGCTTCCCGACTCTCGCTTCATCACTTCCTCCATGACTGTCCAACTCCTACTATGCTCGAGCCTCTCACGTCGTCGCTTTCTTCCTCTTCTCATCAACGATGGCTGACTAGATACAGTCGAGCACCCTAGCACGTTCAGCTTCCCTTCCTCCCGCTTCTTCTGTGAGCACCGCGACACTGTCGTAACCTGCTCGACACAACAGGTAAGTCGACCTCTACAATTTATCTCTCCTCGTTAGCTTCCTGACTATCGCTTCATCACTCCCTCCATGACTGTCCAACTCCTACTCCCCCCCCCCCCCCCGCTTCTTCTGTGAGCACTGCGACTATGTTGTAACCTGCTCGACACAACAAGTCGACTTCGACAATTTATCTCTCCTCTTTAGCTTCCCGACTCTCGCTTCATCACTACCTCCATGACTGTCCAACTCCTACTATGCTCGAGCCTCTCACGTCGTCGCTTTCTTCCTCTTCTCATCAACGATGGCTGACTAGATACAGTCAAGCACCCTAGCATGTTCAGCTTCCCTTCCTCCCGCTTCTTCTGTGAGCACCGCGACACTGTCGTAACCTGCTCGACACAACAGGTAAGTCGACCTCTACAACTTATCTCTCCTCGTTAGCTTCCTGACTATCGCTTCATCACTCCCTCCATGACTGTCCAACTCCTACTTTCACCCCCCACCCACCCCCCACCCGTTCCTCTTGAGCAAATGAAACAAAGAGTCTCCATCTAATTTTATGCATTAAAATTATTTTGTCTTTTAAATGTCTCGATCTAATTTTATGATAATGTTTCATTTCATTTTTTATTAACTCGTCTTAAAACCTAGAACTAATAATCAATGTTGAATTTAATAATAAAACATTTAAAAAAACTCCATAACCCGTATATATCCAATTTGATATTTTAAAATTAAAAAATTTAATTGAAATTAATAAATATTTAATTATATAAAGAAGCTATTCATATTTTTAGGAAAAGTGGAAAGCAATTTAAGAAACCCAATCATTTTAATTTTTTTAAAATTTTATTTTTTTTTTTGAAATTATGTTTGTTCATAAAATTTTATTTAAATTAATTGTCGAATAATCAAACTGACTTTATAAGTGATACAGTCGGATTGGTTGATCAACAAGACAACAAAATTAGTTGGGATCACAATGCAATAAAGATGTAAGGAAATCGTGCAATCGAAACCAAGTCATGAGATCCCAAATTTGATATTTGAATGCAACTAATTGTCTATTATCCCACCGCCTAAAGCTCAAATCAAAGGCTTACATGACAATTCCTAGCCAACCTAGTATATCCTTGAGTGGTGGCGATAATAAGGGTTCGAGTAAAGGGAGGTTCAACAACTGCTTGAAATGTTTTTCGATGACATCGGCCAAAAGCTAGATCACCCTTCTTTTTTTTAAAATCAAGTCTTTTATATAGACTTTCAAAACTTGTAAAAAATAAATATAGCAAACTTATGGCTTTTCTAATGAGATCAAGTTAAAGAAGTATGAGACCTTACATGCAACTAATTTATGAAGATAATCCTCAAACTAGGCAAAATTTCCACTTCATTATTCCTCCCATAGATTGTACTGAGTCATGGGCTAACACCTATTTCAAAAAAATATAACATATGTCATGAATCCCTCAAATTATCTTTTAATTTTCTAGATTTTAGCTTCTAGGATATAGAATAACCAACCTTCGATGTGTGGCACTAGTTAAGGCCACCACTGCAAAGTGAAAGACAGGTATTTATCCATGCATACGCTTAAGCTAGCTAGATTTATGAAAATAAGATCGACTTTAATCATCTTAATATCGTTAATAATAATATAATGTTTCATTTTTACCGTCGCATTTAAAATAAAAGAAGTTAACGAGGCTTCAAAATAATCAAAAGTGGAAAGTCTGCAGTTCCTGATGATATCCCAATTGAAGTGTAGAAATATACTGGAAATTTGGAAGTCTCTTAGCTTACCAAACTCTTTAATATTATTTTAATAACTAAAAAAATATCTGAAGAGTAAAGGAAGAGTATTTTGGTTACAGTTTTTAAAAATAAAGGGGATGCACGAGAGTGTGTAAATTATAGAGGCATTAAGTTGATGTGTCATACTTTAAAATTATAGTAGAGGATACCAAGATTTCTCATAATCAATTTTGATTTTGGTCAAGCAGGTCTAATATGGAAGCTATGCATTTATTGAGAGGTTTGATGGAGAAGTTTGGAGAGAATAAGAACGATCTACATACGATTTTTATTGATCTAGAAAAAACTTATGATAATGTTCCAAGAGAAATCATTTAGAGAATTTAAGAGAAGAAATTTGTTGATATGATGTATATCCAAGTCATTAAAGATATGTATACTAGAGTTGTTATTTGTATTCGAACAGAAGGAGGATTCAGCAAACATTTTCATTTCAGTTGGATTACATTAGGGATCGGCTCTAAGCCCATATCTTTTTGCTTTAGTTATGGATGGTCTTACTAGACATTTACAGAAGGATGTACCTTCGTTTGAGTACAATTAAAACCAAACAAAAGAATGCAATTTTAGCATTAGTAGCTCTAAAGATAGAGTTGTAACTATGGGTGATCAAATTATTAAAAGGTGTGAATGCTTCGGATATCTCGGGTACATTGATCAAAGTGATGGTGATATAGACAGGGATGTTATTAGTATAATTCAAGTTGGTTGGTTGAAGTGGAAGAATGCTTCGAGCTTATTGTGTGATAGAAAAGTACTGCTCATTCGAATAGGAAAATTTTATAAGATGGTGACGACACCTGCAATGCTCTATGGCGCTGAACATTAGCCTTTAAAAGAGAAGCATAATACTAAATTAAGTGTCGCCGAGATGAAAATGTTAGGTAGATGAGTGGCATTACACTTAGACAAAATGAGAAATGAATAGATACGTGATAAGGTTGGTGTAACTTCAATGGCAGACAAATTAGAGAGAGTCGTCTTAGATGGTTTGGTACATTAACGTCGATCATCTGTTGCTTTGGTTAGGAGAGTAGATGATTTAGATTCGATTTATGTTAAGAAAAGAAGAGGTAGACCTAGAAAGGCTTGGGCATATTATATAAAAAACTGATGTTAATTTATTAGAACTAAATGAAAATATGACATTCAATATAACACAATGAAGAAAAAGGATTCATATGGAGGGATAAAGTTAATTTAAATAGCTGATTAGACTTTAAAAATCTAAGGACCAAACTAGAATAATTAGAATCATAATAAATTTAACTTAATTTGAGATTTAATTTAATTTAGATTAATCAAATTAAGTTGATTAAGTTATAGACTTAGGATGACCATGGAATTTTTTATATTTATTTTTTTAGGTTGATTTAAGTGGACTTAAGAGGTTCCTAATGGTATAGATAACTATTTAAGAATGAACAACATATGCAGAGATTTAGATCTATTTTGACCTCTTTGATTAATTTTATTGACTAACAACTTGAGATTAATATTATTCTGACAGCTCTTTGATTAGTGGTCCTTGGTCAAGTTTGAGTCTAATCCATGACCATGGAATTTAGATCTGTTTCTTATATTAAACTGATTTGACCTAAAAGGTCCAAGGTGGCAAGATTCGCTTCCTATAATCTAAGGACTTTAATTGGGTCAGGTTTGATTGAGTCTAACCTATGAAGTTTCAAATTTACTGGATCTAACCTAGTGGATTTAGGATTAACTAAAAAATCCTAGTTCACCACCTAATGTCTAGGGAAATGCGACTTAAATCGAACTTTTTAGGCTTGGTCAACCCAAAGCAAAAAAGACAAGTGAGGTTGACCACAAAATTGACCAAGGGCCATGGGTTGATCAAATGTGACACTTCAGGTCAAGGATTTGTCCAAGACAACTCTAAGAAATCTAAAACTCATTTGGTTGTCTTTGGGCTAACCTAGGAATGCTAGTTTCACCACAGAGCAGCAGAATAATATAAATCCTAAACCGGATTGACCTAGGTCAAGCTAAACTAGCCTAGGTCACTCTAGTGCAAGCAATGAGCTGATATGGTTGTGTACGAGCTCCAAGAGCACGTGACAGGGGGTCATGAGCGGATTAACCAAACCACGTCTAATTAAAGGAATGATACTGAGACTAATCTAGTAGATGTGTCAAAACTTCATAGGTTGGTTAAGTGGAGAGCGTGAACATCGATAGGTCAATAACCAGGTTAGTAACTGGTGCAGTCCAATGATAAATCAAGACAACTAAACACAACAGGTCCAATATATAAAGAGAGATCCAACTATATCAATCAATAAAAGACTATCCATCAAATTGAGCCAAGTCAGATTCGCAAACAGCCCTAAATTATCTGAGTGAACCAAGAATGTCTGGAATAATCAAAGATATAGAGTTAAGTCAACTAAACACAACAGGTCCAATATATAAAGAGAGATCCAACTATACCAATCAATAAAAGAATATCCATCGAATTGAGCCAAGTCAATTTCGCAGACAGCCCTAAAATATGTGAGTGAACCAAGAATGACTGGAAAAATCAAAGATATAGAGTTAAGACAATACTACAATATCAATCTAGTGACCATAAACCCTAAAATCTTCATATTGGGAGTGTGTGCACAATGTGAGAACCAAGACCGTAAGTGTAAAAGACATGTCCAAGATAAATCGAAAAAGAACAGACAATGAATAAAGACTAATGGTGTTAAGGTGAGTTTAGAAAATACCATTACAAGCAGATGAACCCATTCTTGCTATTCCATAGCCAATTAAGACAGCCACTGGGCTCACAAAAAGTGCCAGTGCCATTGAATTACTTTCATTGAATGTTGATAGAGAACCAGCAGAAACAGTTATAGCTGTTAACCAATCCACAGCAATCTTGAATAGGAAAGGCACTTGAACATTTAAAACCTGACTTTCAATTGACAAAAAAAGCCAAAAGAAGGTAGAACACCAAAGTAAAATTCATTAGTAAAATGCAATAATCTTATTCAAAATTGTTAAAAATATGCTAAACTGTTACGAATTGGCCATCTAACCAAAAACAAACAAACTATAATACATTCTTTGTGCCAACAAATCTAGAATATGTCAATGAATCAAAAAATTGGAAGCAAAATTTCTCAAGTAACAGGGCATATTTCAAAAGAGACAAAGTAAGTAGGTTGCGTAAGAAAATAAAACAATTGTGCTGCTAAGCGCCCCGTGAAACAATATTATCTTTTAGTATCCCTACCTTTGCCCCAACAAGGAGACTTAATGCCACCATCACTCTCAAGCGGAACTCAAAGTTATCCTTTTGCCACAAATTCTTCAGAAGGGTCCGAAGGATTTGCGTATCAGCAATTTGGTCGTCGATAGCCTCCTTCCGAGTCTTATCAATTTGAACTTCCTTCTTAGTCCCACTAGCTGGACCTTTTGAAGCCACCTCACCAGCAGAAGTTGAGAATAAAGCATACCTTTTCTGCAAATGTCTCTTTGGAGACAAGATGAGGCGGTGAAATTACAGAATTACACAACGTGAAAACATGTAATATAGCATAATGCAGTAAACCTCATGGCATAAATGAAAGAAAGAATCGATTAAAATGGAAAGAAGTCAGTGAAAGTTGATAATTGGTTGGACTTAAAAAGGCATTGCAGCACAGTGATTCTAATTGGATTCATCATTCTGGAATTAGTAAATTGCATTAGATTATATAATGTTTCAAATGAAAAATAAAAAAATAAAAAGAAAAGACAGGCAAGTTTGTAAAATTGCATGTTACAAAATAGTGAAATCATTGCATAACTGAAAGAAAACATTGATTAAAATCGAGACAGTCAGTTAAGGTTGATGGTCCCAGAAATGAGTTAAGTGGGAGAAGATCAAACAATTCGTCAAAATACTGCAATAAACAACATTTTTGGCTCAAAAGAAAAAAAATAAAAAAATGAAAAAAGGTATTAGAGACACGTCTTTTCAAATCAAGGTTGTTGCATCTAAATTTAAGGGGCATATACATACATAGCACAAATTCTTATGTATTCACATATTTCACACCAATATTTCAATATTTACACACATAGCACTCAAATATTTAATATCACATCAAAAAATAGCACTATTAGCACTTTTTAAAAGTCAAATATACATTCTCACACATAGATTTAAAAAATCAAAGTGCTATATATGTAAAATATGAAGCTTAGGTGTGAGATATGTAAATACATAAGAATTGTTTGCTAGATAAGCAAATTCCCAAATTTAAAACGCGTAATAATTCATGCTAGCATGCAATTAACACATAAAGAACAATAGATCCAAGCACAGATGTGAAAGCAAACATATACAAGTGTGGATTCAAATACGAAAGCCCATAGGTGTGTACTTGTGCTAGGCGCACAAACGTGCACAAACCAACATATGCACATTTACACCTCACATAATCACTCCTAGACAGAAATACCCCTTTAGTAGACACCACCTACAAATACATATAGAAGCTAGTATACTCTTATCTTTGTTTCCATGATTTAAAAACGGATTCTTTTTAAATGAAAGATGAAATAGGGATGTGTAACCTGTCTAATATGAAGCAAGAACAAGAAATCTTTGGATTCAAGGAGTAACCACATCTATGATCATATTTAAATGAAGCTTCCTTCACGCCCACGCACAAGCACCCTTATCATGGATCATATACACATGCAAGGAGAAATACATCTAAAACAGATCAATGCATGAGTTGAACTTCTTAGCATCAACTATGTTAACGAAAGTAGAAATCTCCACTTCAGCTTGCATTTTAAATAGTTGCATTCTCCCTTCAATTGCAATAACCATATATGTGGTTTTATGGGATCGGAAAAACTGATTCATTGATAGAATTCAATAAAAACCTAATGCAAGGATATATATATATATATATATAGGGAATCAAGCCATGACCTCTCCTACCAAAATAATAATAATAATAATAACAATAATAATTATATATTATCAAATTTAGTAACACCAAGTATAATTGATTTATAACCAAAAATTAAAGTAAATCAACTATATCTTAATTAACTTCTATAATTCCAGCACTCCCAAAAGTTGGTCATGCACGTTAGCCATATCCAACAAGCTCACAAGTCACACGGAATTCAAAATGAGGCTTATTGTAAGAATATCTATTAATTTATTCAAGTAAAAACAAAGAGAACGCATATTAGCAACACAATCAATCTTCTATTCATAAAATATTTGTCAATCTCTACATGCATTGTTCTATCATGTTGTATAGGATTTTATTCAATAGTGATAAATGCTTTATTGTCACAATACAATTTCATAACCATGCTTACCGCCATTTTCAATTTCTTGTGAGATCTCACACCGTTCATTGGCCAAAGCTAGGTATTCTATTTCAAGGCGGCTTCTTGCCGAATTATGTTTTTTTCCCCCCAAAATACCTATAATATCTTGATGTAGATCTTTGATCACTAATGATCTAGTCTTATCTGTATTAATATATGCTTCAAGATGTTAAGCCTTTTTAAAGAACAAATAATTGCTTGGAGTACTTTTCAAGTATCAAAAAAATCCAACACGAGGCTTCCAAATGTTTTCAGTAGTGAACGCGTAAATTGACTCACAAGCCTTACATCAATAGCAATGTCTAGTTGTGTATAAAACAAGTCAATAAGCTTTCCTACAAGCTTTTATACCGTGTTATATTCACTATATCTAGTATCAGCTTCTTCATGAACATCATAAACCTTTAAATCTTAAAATTTACTATAAAAAAATTTATTTGTGTCTTTTAAGTGCACTCATCTAAATATATGATAATATTTTGTTGAATTTTTTATCTTACAACTCTTCATTTTAAAATCCAAAACCAATAATCAATGATAGGTGCTTAAACATTGCTTGGAATGATCTTACTTTACAATCTCGATAATCTTATTTTCTCATAAGAAAATCAATTTGTATTTTCTTAGATATATTATTATAAGTGATAATATGTTTATCTCTTTTCTTAAATAAATCATTAATAATGATAAAATCATAAGCTAAAGTAAAATCTAATATGATAACTTCTTTATTAGTAACTCCAAAATCATAATCATTATAAATATTTCGAAAAGCTTATACCACTCTACCAAGATATACATTTAAATCTCCTTCAAATAAATTCTTTCTTCAAAATGATTCATTTATATTAATTCTACTAGATCATTCTAAAACTTTTCATTTAAACAAATAAACAAACCTAATTAGAAAGAATAAGTACTTCTACCTGTTGGCATCAAGTTTTGATGTCACAAGTAGAGGGTGTCCACCTGCATGGGGTATACGATTCATCCGTAGCGTCCGGTAGCTCGGGACACCAATCTAGGACCATCTGACACTAGTTTGGGGCAATTAGCTAGGTTTGGTGGCTATTCAGCCCTACCCAAGAAAATTCCCTCTGAAAGGCCCATATAGAATGTAGGGCAGGGCTGGTGCCTATTCTAATGATTAGAAGTCGCCACACGTCCATCCAGAGCCTCCCATGGCCATAGGAAGTCACAGAGTCCACCGAATGGCGCTAAGAGAAAATTAGGGTTTGGGACACCCTATCCGCACTGCGGCTCAGGATGACTGTTAGCACCGATTTCTCCGATCAATGACCAACCAAAATACTCCAATTTGAAGTTATGGAACTTTATTTCACTCGCATGGAGTCTCCTGTAGCTTTCATATTGAAAAAATATTCGGCGGCATTCTTCGTAAAAACAAGGTTTCGAGCTAGACCAACGCCCAGGATCCCTTTCCAGACCGTCGAGCCCAGATCACTGGAGGTCTAGGACTTGATTGTGGTACCTGGACATTTTTTTTAGCACCTTGGCACCCAAAACAGGCCAAAACAAGCTTTGATTCCCGAGAGCTTCGCATTGGGCTCCGCTTTTCGGGCGCCAAGGCGCTATAGGAGAGCGCCTTGGCACAAAGAAACCAGCGCCGCTTAGGTTCCAGGTCTCGAAAATGGCAATTTTGACGCCGTTTTGAGTCGTTTCGCCTGGGAACTTTTAAAGTGGAAAGCTAACCTCCATTTTACCCTCATCCAAGAGGGCCTAATGCCTCTTTTGGAGGGCATTTTTTGTCATTTTCATGAGGGAGAGGGGTTTAACCTAACCCCTCATCTCTCATTTCGGCCTCCCAGCCGTTCGAGCCCTACGGGGGCTGATGCTCGGCTCTGCCTCCCTCCGCTTCTCCTCCTCCTTCATCGGTGGGTGGACGGAGAGGGCTTTTAGTGAGGGTTTGCAGAGGCTTTTGGGGAGAGCCCTTGGAGAGCTTTTGGATGGCTTGGAGTCCATTGGAGGAGCTTCTTGGAGAGAGAGCAAGGAGGAGGGGTTCTCTTCCCCTCCATCTTCTTCTTCTTCCTCCTCTTCGCCTTCTTCTTCCTCTCATCTTCTTCATATTTTCCTACGATTTGTGAGGGTGTGAGAAGGTTTTTCTTGAAGAGGAGATTGGGAGCAAGGCGCCACTCATCTACGACGAAGGAGAGCTTCAACTTTGAACGGGGAAGGCTCGTCGGAAGTTCGTCGAAGCATCGTTGGAGTTCGCTAGAACTGTAGGCTTCTCTCCTACCGATAGGAGAGTTTCATCCTACGTGAAGAAATGCGTCCTTAACCGTCACGGTGGTGAGATTTTCTAAACTTTGTCGGCCCTAGGGTTATTCCGTTCTAGGTGCGTAGATTCAATCGACCACACATGATGAATGTGCCGGCTAACACGTGTCGATCGGTCGCGCCGCCTATGTGATGGATCGTTCATTTGCCTAGAGGGAGTTGTAGGTTATGATCACCGTGCATTGGCTAAGTCCTATACGGAACCGAGTGATCCTCATTTTGTGAGCCTTAAATCTTAACACGGCCGTGTAGGAATCCCAATTTCCCACGGCTTTAGCGCTCCCAACTTTCCACGGAGAAGTTGGTTGAGTTCGATCTTAGAGGATGGAAAAACTTTGTAGCCAGTCCATCTTACAAGATCGTAGGAGTTCGTAGAGTGGAAAAAACTTTGTAGCTAGTCTGCCCTACGAATGGTGGAGAGTTTACCATACGAAAATCGGAGTGGAAGCACTCCACATTGTCACACCAAAGCTGGAGGCGGCTATGCTGCAAATCCAAGAGCGTAAACCCTAGTTACCAACGTGAAGCCGTTAGGACGAGTTCAACGTGTTGTCGAGCGTCAGGGTTGTATTGCATATGCATGGCCATTCTTGGTATTTCTGGTGTGTGGATCATATTGCATGCCATCTGCATGATCACTTGAGCACTTCAGGTCGATCAGTCGTCTTGTGCCGATCCCCAATCGTCTATTGGGTTCGACCGGTCGTCTCAAGACGATCACCCTATCTTTTGGTTTGATCGACTGCTATGTGTTGATCACCCGTCTTGGGTTCGATCGGTTGTCCCGAGCTGATCACCCACCCCTTTGGGTTGAATTGATAACCCTAGATCGATCCACCCGCTTCCTCGGTCTGACTGGCCACCACGGCCTGGTCGACCAACCATTTACACCATTGCATGTTATGCATATGCATGCTTGTCTACTTGCATGTTGCATCATATCTTGTATGTATTTGCTTGCATGAACATTATCACTTGCTTGAGCTGCACTTATTTCGGGTCACTGCCTCCTCGGCATACCCTTTGTTCGGGCAACTGCCATCACAGCATGCCCACCTCTGGGTCATTGCCTTATCGGCATACCCTTTTGTTTGGGTTGTTGCCTCATCAGCATACCATTTTGTTTGGGTTCACTGCCTCCTTAGCATACCCTTTTGATCGGACCGTTGTTTTCACGACATGCCCATGGCAGTAAGAACTGCATATTTGCAACTACCAATAGATGTATATTTTTCTCTAGATCACTGCATTTTTATTGTGCGGGCATTAAAATAACTTTAGAAAACAATTCCCTATCCAAGAAAGAATTCACTCAAATAATTTTTAAAGTACTCATTGCTAATATTACTCCTTAAAATTTGAACTTTTCTGCGATGTTGTATTTGTACCATGGTGCAAATTTCTCAAAAAACATTTTCCACGTAAGATTTTCTTTCACAAGTTAAATGCAACTCAATCTAGTGTGATCATTAATTGAAGTAATGAACCATTTGTTTTATTAAAGAGAGTAGATGTCTGACAAGTAACTCAAATGTCACAATGAATCATGGTAAACGTAGTGACATTTGTAATGTTGAAGTAAGGTGCAAGATCATATTTGGCATGCTTGCACACTTCATATAGAAATAAAAAATTAATTCTGAAATAGATTTGGAAATAAGTAATTTAAATATTTAAAACAGTTATGGCCTACCTATAAAACCATAGCATAATATCACTTCCTAATATGATCCATGCAAGACAAATTTACCTTCAAAATAGTAAATTCATGCCTATTTCTTGACACCAGAAATCATCCTCCCCGAAATCAATTTCAAAACTAACAATGAGATAATAGAAATTAGCATGACAGTGATGACAATAGGTGATCTTACTAGTGGACATAAATTGCGAGAAGTAGAAAAAAAGAGGAAAAAACATGAAGAGTTCGCAAAATAATGAGTTTGACTTTTCATATCCTGCCAATAATCAAAAGAGCACTGTCAGCAAGTTTGAAATTTACATTTCTGGCACAGGAACTGTAGAAGAACAGTCTAGAACAATCAACCATATGATTGATTGTACCTGATGGAATGAACCATGGTGGAATGGGGTTCGAATCAACACCTAAACATATAGCGGTTGGAGAACTATCCTTTTGAGCCAAAATGAAGAATGAAAATTATAAGTAGATTTGGAGATTAAAAAAAACTATAGAGGTATTGTGAAAAGGGTTGTCTCCATGTCAATAAAAGTCACTTGAGAATCTCTTTGATGTCTAAGGGATTCAAGCATCACGTTGGGACTTGGGCTCCTAGTTTGTGGGTTTACAGTGTAGTTTACAGCAGAAATTTTTTCTTTCACATCTTTAGTAAGGAAAGAGTTTTCTTCCAGGAATTCAAACGTCGGAATTCATCCAAATTTTGACCGAGGCCAACTAGGAACATAAAATCTATCACTTTCTTCAATTTTCTTGTGTCGTGCATGATCATTAAAGTTTTCCCAAACATTATCACAGTATTGTTCAAGTACATCTTTTGCCACTTGTTTAGTAGTATTTGTTATTTTTTCCCACATAATATTTGTTTCTTTATGAACATCCCAAATTTTAAAATCTTGAACTTTACTCATAAAAATAATTTTATTTGTTTTTAGGTACATTCATCTAATTCTACAATAATGAATACTAGTATTCTTTATTTTACAACTCTTCATCTTAAACTCTAGAACTAGTAATCGATGTTGGGTACTTAAATCCTCACTTAGAATGACCTTACAATCCATACAATTTTGACGATCTCTTCTTCTCATAAGAAAATAATCAATTTGTGGTTTATTAGATTCATTATTATAATTAATAAGAAGCTCATCTCTTTTCTTGAATAAAGTATTAGTAATAATCAAATCATATGTCAAACCAAAATCAAATATGGCTCTACATTCTTCATTAATCGCTTCATAATCGTAGTCACCATGAATATTTCTAAAATCTTCTAACACTCTACCGACATATATCCATTTAAATCTCCTCCGGCAATATTCGAATTGAAATTGAAATATTAAAACTTCAACAAGCAAAAAATATTGGATATATCCTTAATTTAATTTCAAATCATGAGAAAAACTTCTAGTATATTCATTTGAATTAAACAACTAGGATAACAATCCCCTTCATGATATGATTCGAGCTCAGGATTTCTAAGTGATGTAACATTATTTTGTTTAGCTTCAAGAAAAATAAGTATCATGACGCTCATGTTTGTAATCATTTATGGTTAATTTGCTAGTGGAACATTCTTTTTCCAATGCAAATGAATGTGTGAGATGAATGAACCACCAAAATCTTTATGTTCACCTTATCATTTACCTGTTTCTATTCTATTTCAGCTCATTTGTTCTACAAAAAATTGATAAAATGTTTCAATCGAATTTTGCACGATTAATTACCCAAGGAATGCTGATAGCTCTAAGTTAACATCATTATTGACAAGATTCATAATTATCATGATAGTGGCAAAACTGCAAAAGCTTCCCCCTGGTTGAAATTTTCACATTAAAATACTCTATGCTTGCAGTTTGTTGTGAATCAGTAATCAAACATTTATTATTATATGTAAACATTAGCTTTCCAAATGAACAAGAAAAATGGGGATAGAAATCTCCCTCTTATATAGTGTTGAGTAGAGAAACTTGGAGGAAATACTTGTATTAAAGAACTTACAAAGTCTGCCATCCAGGTTTCTTGAAATCAATGCCAAAAAAAAAAAAGGAAGATTTACATGCATACCACTCAAGTTGTATGAAGTTACATATCTAATAACTACACTTCAATTTTTATATAAATACCACCTTACCTATGCATCAAAGAGTGTAGTTCACTTTTTAAACGTTAAAGTAGTTTTATTGTTAAATTTATATGAAATATTTGGATATATAAATGTAAAAATTAAAGTTTAGGTGTTAGATATGTAAGAAACATAACAATTGGATGGTATGCATGTAAATGCACCGAAAAAATTTTATAATTTTTAACATAAGAAGTTAAGAACAAATATATATGTTAACTAGCAAAGGCAGACCATTAGCACAAGCAGATAGTAAGTAAAACACGGGAAAAAATCGTGCAACTCCTCGTAAGAGCCCCATTTGCCGTTCCAAAAATTTGGTTTTCAGCTTTCACAGTTTAGATGCATTTATCTGTTTGATTTCGTGAGCTTATCTAATCGACCTGATAAAAGCTATAGAATAGGGTGCTTGGTTAATGGCAATTGTTGGTAATTTTTCGCTTCTTACAAAAGTTGTCGTTTTTATCCTACCATTTTGTCTGAAAAAAAATACCGATATAATCATGCAGGGGCCAAACATAGCCACCTTCATCAGCATAATAGACTAGCAGCAATAAATCAAAAAAGCAGCTGAATCTTCCCGCCAAAGACAGCACATTCTTGTATAAGAAGTTCGCCAGAATATAATCAAAGAAACCAATATTGATCGTGAGGTGGCAATACCAGTTCGTTTGATGACCTGATTCTTTCTGGAGCAGAACCTAACAGAGAACCGTCCAACCTTCTCAACCCTCGGCCTCCTAACGGCTCGATGCTGTAACAATTACGAAACGGAAGCATGCCAACGAATGAACCGCCTCCAATATCGAACACTCTTCCCCCAACCCGATCCCACTCCTCTCGGGCCTCCCTGTCCAGTTTCGCCCATACAGCCGAGGCAGTAACGACGGGGCTGTCGAACCGGGATGGCGACAGAGGCACTCTTCCGGCCTGGAGATGCCTGCAGGCACCAAGGCACCTCGAGTAGGCGCCCATCATATCTTCGGCGTAAGAGAGTGAGCTTATGAAATCGGCGATGGTAATCTAACACTGCGATAAAATCGAAACCCTAGGATGGAAGAAATCAGTGAAACTGGCGCGACGAGACCACGCTATACAGAGAACTGAGGCATGTTTGGCTCTTGCGCATTTCTTTTTCTTATTCTTTTTTTTTTTTTTTTTTTTGTTAATTGTCTTCTAATATAGTAATATGGCACTTATTTTTTATTTTACGACTGCTTGAATCGATTTTATTTTTTTCAGAGAGTTACGCGTTACTTAAACTTCAATTATTATATAAATGTGTCACTTTAATTATGCATGAAAAAGATGTACTTTATTTTAAAAAAAATTAAAATTGTGATATTTTTGAAGACATTTTTGTGAAATAAATGTACAAAAATTATAGATATTAAACATGTAATTACATGGGTATTGGAGGATATGTATGTAAATGCTCTTTCTTTTACTTTTTATGGTTTATCTATTTTTAAAAATAAAAAATATAAAACATATTTGGTTGATTTTTTTTTAATACTATACTTTTTATAATATGATTGGGCTCGCATGCGCTCCAATATTTAACTCCTCCCTTGGGGTATACAACGTCTTAAGGATCCACCCAACATGAAAATATTACTTTTAGGCGGGCGAGCAAGGCTGGCAGCCTGGGGCGCAGGCGGCAGCCAGCGGCCAGCGGCGAACGACGATGGGCGAACTTCCGCAGGTGGTGGGGAGCACGGGTCAGGAGCTGGAAGAGGGCGGGGACAAGCAGGGCAGACGACGAGACTTGCTTTTTTCGTTGTTTTTAAAAAGAGATAAAAACAAGTTTTTAAAAATTTTGAGTATTTTAAATACATAAGTATTCCTCCAAAAAATAAAAAACTAAACTAAGACAAAAAAATAAATGCAAAAAAAAAGTTTCCTGCTTTTTCGCTTTCAAAATTAAATTTTGGTCACAAACAGCCATTAATTTGTTGTTTTGAACTCATAAGCTTTGCTCAACTCGACTCATTCACACCCTAATCAAAATGTTCCCTCATCAAAATGACATTTTCCTTCAGGTCACACCTAATGAATAGAGATCTGATAAGAGGAACAATGGAAAAGAGGACAAAGAAAGAATAAGTCACAAATAGCACTATTATCTGGAATATATGTCTGATAGTCCCTTCTGTAAAAAATAACCCATATATATTATAAGTCATATATGGGGTCTAACAAATTATATGATTATCCTCCATTTAATAGGAAAGTTATAATGATTTATTAATTATTACACATTTACATATTATTACAGAATTAAGCATTTTCTTACCTTGCAACTGATGCTAATGTTGTTTCACGTCTATAACTGTCCTAGGCATATTTGTAACTGTTTGGCTTGATCATGTGATATTCGTTCGGTCAGCTAAAAAGTCATTTAGCCGACTAAATTATCATTGGTCACCTTCTTCTGGGAGGATCCATTGTAAAGAGTCATTTGTTAGGTATGGCTCATATCTATAGAGGGAGTTTCTTGGTGAAGAGGCGTGACTCCTGATGAAAAGGAGTGTCTCTTGGAAGTTAGTGGGTTGGGGGGAGCGAGGGCGTGTTTGTAATTTATCAATGGGTTTTTTCTATAAATAGATGTGTAATCCTCTGGATATGTAACTCATCTGAAATAGTGAAATTTGTCGGCTCGCTCCAGAGGACGTAGGCAATTCTTTGCCGAACCTCGTTAAATCTCTTGTGTTCTTCTGATTTATGTTGATTCTTGTTTTCATTCCGAATTATTTTCATAACAATTGGTATCAGAGCCTCGTTCGAGGGAACAGGAGGAGATCGACGAGGGAAATCAGAGACGAAAATAAGATTTCGGTTCGAGGTTGGAAGAATTGCGGTGTTCTAGACGGGAGTTTGGCTTGGAGCGAGGAGTTCCAGAACTGCTAGTGGGAAGGAAGCGTCTGAATAGGCAGGAGTTCGTGGTCGCAGAAGAGGCGAAGGCTGTTCGCGAGGGCTTCTGGAGGAGGCGGCTCGCGACTGAATAGGCGCGACGAGCAGTTCGCACGGCGTTCGCAGGCGCGGGGCTGGTTCTTGCGAGGTCGTCTCTTGGTCCGGCGGGGCTTGCGAAAGCGACAAAGAAGGAAGTTCGGTAGGTCGGCGCCCGAAAAATTTCGCCGAAAGCACGTCGGCATCAGGCGACGCGAAGCAGTTCGCGGGTTCGGGCAGTAGCGAGCAGTTCGGACGGTTCCAGGCGCGTGAGGCAGTTTTCGGGACAGGCGTGCAGCAGGCGCGTGAGGCAGTTCCAGCCGAAGCGGTTCGCAGGAGGAGCGTTCAGGTTCCAGAGGTTGCAGCAGGAAGGGAATCAAAGAATCTTTGATTTCTACTAAGGGAATATTCCCTCCACCTCTAGCAACGTTGGGAAGAAGGAGGGAGGAGGGAGCGGAAGGAAGGAATAAAGAGATTTCTACTAGAGGGAATATTCCCTTTCCATTTTGCTGGAAGAGGTGCTGACGGAGATATTTTAATTGCTGTGCGGAGGGAATTTTTAATTCAACAGAGGAGTTCGGCCGGTTCAAAAATCCGCGGGAAACAAAGGTTGTCCACCGCGAACAGGAGCCTCGTTTTGCGGGAAATTGAGGTGTTCAACCAGTTAAATTCGCCGGTTCGTCGTGGGAGATTTTGTGACAAGTGGAGTTCGCCAGGGTGCAAGTGGCGAGCAGGCACGATTGTTTCGTGAACAGGAGTTTCGTGGAGGTTTTTCTTCAAACAGGTGCGAAGGGATTCGTGGCTTGCGGAAACTGCAATTGGCGCCGAGGTTACTGGTACGAACAGGAATTGTGTTTCGTGTGGAAAATTTGATTCACGAATCACAGGAGAATCGCGGGATAGTTGCTGCATTTGACAGAGAAAATTTCAGGTTTCTTTGAATTTATTTGCGGAGTATTTTCTTTTGTTTTTCGAAGCAAGGCGGGAAAATACGGTGCAGGATTAAATTCGGATGGCAATGTCTGGAGCAAAATTTGAGATAGTGAAGTTCGATGGAACCAGGAACTTCGGATTGTGGCAAACAAGAGTAAAAGATTTGTTGGCACAACAGGGAATTTTGAAGGCTTTGCGGGCTACGAAACCTGATAATATGGAAGATAAAGATTGGGAAGAGTTACAACTTCGAGCGGCAGGTACCATACATTTATGTACTGCGAGATGAGATTATGTATCATGTTATGAATGCGAAATCTCCGGGAGAAGTATGGAAAAAATTGGAATCTCGGTTTATGTCCAAATCTCGACGAATAAATTGTATCCGAAGCAAAGGCTGTATGGGTCGAAGATGCGAGGCGAATGCGATTTGTCACAACACTTGAATGTCTTCAATCAAATAATCACGGATCTGACACGGCTTGATGTGAATATTGAGGATGAAGACCGAGCAATGATTTTTTTGTGTTCGTTGCCTACTTCTTATGAACATATGGTGACTACTCTTACATATGGGAAAGAAACAATTAAAATTGATGAGATTACTGCAGCATTGTTGACTCACAACCAGCGGAAGCAGAATGCAGAGGAAAGCTCAAATGGTAATTTTTTATATGTTAAGGGTAATCAGGATCGTGAAAGTAAGGAGGAGAAGGAGAATTCGGAAGGTCGAAGCTTAAAGGCAAGAAAATTCGTTGCTTTAAGTGCGAGGAGCGGGACATATGAGGAGAGATTGTCCAATGCTCAAGAAGGAGACTCGTAATGTATCTTCTAGGGCTGTGAATATGGTACAGAGTGATACAGATTACAGTGATAGTGATGCACTTTCAGTTACAACAACTCAGTTAAAGGATGGATGGATTCTTGATTCAGGATGTTCTCATCACATAACACCGAACAGGGAATGATTTTCTTCATACAGGTTATTTGATTCTGGTTCAGTCTATTTGGGTGATAATAGACGTTACAATATTGCTGGTATTGGTACAGTCAGAATTCAGATGTATGATGACACTCGTCGAACATTATGTGATGTCGGGCATGTTCAGAGTTGAAAAGAATTTGATTTCCTTGGGCACTCTACACAGAATTGGTTTCATTCCTAAGGCAGATGAGGATAGGGAAACCATCAGAATTGTTAAGGGTGCACTGACTGTGATGAAAGGGAAGATCACTGCAGGTAACATCTATAAACTGTTGGGGAGTACAGTTGCAGGTGGAGATCGCTCTGTTGGAACATATGATGGAAATGCAGCAGGAACTTTGACTAAGCCAGGTTAGATGGTTTGGTGGCCCAACCCACTGGTGTAAGAAACTCCATGATCTATTTCTCCTAAAGGGCTGGATATTCGCAAGGTAGAGATTTTCTCCTAAGGGGCTGGATATTCACAAATGTGGAGATTGTTAGATGTATTTCTTCTAAGGGGCTGGATATTTGTTAAGGTGGAGATTTGTTTGGTAGGCACATATACTGGGTGAAACATTCCTCCTAAGGTGCTTGATATTCGCCAAGGTGGAGAATTGTTAGGTATGGCTCATATCTATGGAGGGAGTTTCTTGGTGAAGAGGCGTGACTCCTGGTGAAAAGGAGTGTCTCTTGGAAGTTAGTGGGTTGGGGGGAGCGAAGGCGTGTTTGTAATTTATCTATGGGTTTTTTCTATAAATAGATGTGTAATCCTCTGGATATGTAACTCCTCTGAAATAGTGAAATTCGCCGGCTCGCTCCCGAGGACGTATGCAATTCTTTGTCGAACCTCGTTAAATCTCTTGTGTTCTTCTGATTTGTGTCGATTCTTGTTTTCGTTCCGAATTATTTTCATAACATCATTGTCCTTTGTGACGATGAGTCCATTAGGCAAAATACACATTTTTGTAATATGGCAGGCAACCTACATTCGACCGACGAATTTATACATAATAAGTCCCCGTCAGGCTAATATTATCATTGTGAATATCATTTATGCTGGTTAAGTTTAAGTCATTACTGGTATAGGTGTGCGGCACTCCTTAGTTCGATCGAACTAATGCTCGACGGCCTAGAGTTCAACCGACTAGAGTGATGTTCAATTACTCTATTTTTTTTTACTCTCTTCTTGCAATCCGTTGGATCTCCTCGTGATTTGTGCAACAACATTTATATTGTACACAAAAGAATGTAAAAATTATGCTAAAAGAAAAATAATATTAAGAAGGTAACAAAGTTTAAAGGATTTTCCCCCACGTAATAGATTTATATGTATATGGCGTTCCCTCTCAATCATCTATATATGTTGATTAAAGCTTTTTAGTATGATAAATATGATATTATTCATCTGTCATTATTATGATTTATTGTTCGTTTATATAATATGAAATATAATGCGTATGTACTCTTTGGAAGCTTACATTTATGACAAACTCTGTCTTGCATTGCACCAACAAAATAATCGATTGGAGATTTAATACTCATCTCACTATTATTATGTTTGACATCATATGCACAATACTATATATATTTCCATATGTTATCATCATAACACTCTTAATAATTAACACTAATATGGTATAGAAGATTAAGATGCAATTTTCTTCAACAATATGCCCAATCACGCTTAGGAACTTTTTAAGCCATAGATGTACATTTCATTGCTCACACCGAAGTTGCCATATAACTGTGTTGCATATGTTACTTGACACATCCTTAACTTCCATAACATTTAAGAGTTCATCATCAATATCATAAACATTAATGTAATTTATTGTAGAATGATTAAATGTAAACTCTTAATGTATGGTCTAATGAAAATATGCACGTATATCAAAGACATATAACTCTACAGTACCATTCGCACCAAGAAATGGTGCATCGTAGATTATTTTTACTTAAAATATTCACAAATTTCTACAGAGAATTCGAGCATTATTCATTATTCCGCGACGTGTAATCTATTCTCATGTGATGAGTCATAACAAGTTGGCAACACAAATCAGTGCTTACATTTGATTAGATTATGTGTTGAGATTTGACTAACATATTATTTATTACTTCTTATTTTATTTTGTTTTTGGGACATTTTCAAGCATACCACATAATTCTCATGTATTTATATATCTAATTGCTAAACTTTTATATTTGCATGCATAATACTAAAAAATATAACATTACATCAAGAATATCATAATTAATTACTTTTCAAAAGTGTCATACAAATTTTGATGCATTGTTTTATGCCACCATTGTAATATACGTGCTGATATGAAAACTTATACGTTAGATTTGTGAATACTTAAGGTTTAAGCGGTATAAATGTAAATTTCCTTTCTTTTTATTCTCTCAAAATTTAGAGAAGCAAAATAAGAACATCACCTACTTTTTTGTCTCTATATGCCATTTACGAATATCACATCGAAAACCCCATGAAGCTTCGTCTTAACAAATATATATGAATTGTTGACAACTCTAATTGTTTCAAACCAACTTTATGAGAGTGATAATAGCTCGGCTAAAACACATGATTCTCCATCAAACTTTATATCAACTAAAATCAATTAACTTATGATCATATTAAAGTCAATTAGTTGAAATTTGTGGAATTGCCCTTATCCATATTGGGATAAAAATACTTTCTCAATAGATGTATCATGTCAATTTATCATTGATGGCTTATTGCATGTTATATAAATCATTTTTATACCAAACAGGATTCTAATTGGAAGTAATCATTTTTGTCAATGATGATTGTATAAATTCAAACGATTGCTTGTCAAAGAGATTGAAATCTTCCTTCTTCATAGTTGTTGGTTTCAATTAAAAAAAAACAAAGAGGTAGACATAACCTTAATATGGATAATTCTTTGTCGATGCCTTTTAATTCCAAAAGATTTTTTGATTTAATTAATCAATAATCACCATTCCCACATTCATGCGACATTACTCTCAATTACGGTGCATCCTCTAAATCTATATAGACTCTTATACTAGTTACTAAGAAAAAAATGTGTACATGAGAGCAATGATATACCAAAAAATGAGAAAATTTAAACAAAAAGAAAATCATGAAACAAAAAAACAAGAGTTTACATGATTCATAGTGATTTGTCTGCACTCATGCCCACGTGAAATGATAAATATGGACTAGCTTAAAGAACAAATTCATTACACAAGATATGTCATTTTTGTTATCAAACTACTAAAATTTCTCTTGTGTTTATGTATTTTTCCTGAAAAATGTGTATGATTAACAATCCTATACAATTGTGCTCGTGAGATAAAGAAAAGTTTATCATCTCCAACTCAGACCGCCCCAAATAGGCCCTTAAGCACCAACCCTCAAGGCAAATGCTGAATTGTTTTTGTTGAGAACTCTAATTTGCAGTTTCCACATAGGTTCGTTTAGTGGTTAATGGTTTAATGTTGATCGTTCAACAAAAAAATCATTTTAGTTGACACTTACAAGATAACTATTAACTTTTGATCATTATACCAATCACTTAGACATGTTCCTTCGCATATGATGAAATGAAAAAAAAAAAAAAACAATGATAAACATAAGTTTATTATAATGTCTTTGTGTGTGTAGGAAAATTTGTGACGTTGATGTGATAATTTAGGGTGCATTTAGGGGAGCTTATTCACAGCAGTGGCACACCACCAACTGTTTGAATATGGCGTTTTGGAGGCATTTTTAAAAACATCGTTCGCTTCTTTCTATGAAACGCGGATCGCGAGTAGGACTCTATGATCCGTGTTTCGTTCGAGTGATTTACAGTAAAGGCCCTCGCTCTCTTGTTCGCCTTCCTCGCGGACGGATCCGAGCCTCCGAGCCATCTCCTCTCCTTCTCCTATCGCACGTCGCTCGGAGAACGGGCGGAGCACGCTATTCCAATTTGCACATCCAGAGTCTCGATCGCCGCCACACGAGGATTTTATGACCGGCGGAAGGGTGCAGCGACGGCTCGCCGACGTGGACCGGATCTGATAGCAAGGCCGGAAAGCAAGCTAAGGCCGAAGTTGGTTGGAAGGGAGAGCCGGTCCTGGTGAGGTGGGGCGGCCGAACCGTGGCTGGAGATGAGGCGTAGCCCTACGATGGTTTGTGCAGCGGTGATGGAAGATGAAGCGCCCATGGATGCACACTCTATCTAGTTCACACTTTTTCGTTTTCTCTCGGAAACGAGAGGAAGGAGTGTTGCAGGAAGAATTTGTCTTTTTGAAAGCGGAGAATAATAGGTAAACGAAATATTAGTTTCTTAGAAGGTTCCATTCCAATGCATGTAAACAATAAAGTGCATTCTTAAATTCTATTAAAATAATTTGCGTCTTGAACCCTATACCCTATACCCTAATATATCGAGTGATTTCCTAAATTTATCATAGTTTGTTTAATATATAGGTTGTGCTGCATGTATTTCATTTATCTTTATCAGTGTGATCGAGTGTTGTAAATGCTTCATAAAATATTCTTGTTATTCTAGGTAAGTAGATATTTTAATGCATGTCATAGAATTAATATGTAGTAGTTATTTTCCTGGTATATCGTGCACAAAAATTTGTGTTAAAATAGTAATCTATTTATAAATTTATGCTTTTAGCCATAGAACTTAGCAATTGCTTTCCTTTTTTTGATTTAACTAACTTCGGTATAAAGGTCCTAACAAATTTCATGCCTCTATTCCCATCAGCTTCGGTTGCAAAGATTCATGTATACTGGATGTTGGCATAGGCAGTTGCTAAGTTCTGGCTTGTAGTTTGTAGATATCTACGCATATAATCCCTTAAAACGTGTGTGCAAGGTGGAGTTAGACATGTAGTTGAATTTTTTTTTTTTTTTTTGAATATTTATACCCAAAATGGTCTATTTATGATAGTTTAATCAATGGTAGAAAATGAACCGATAATATTGGTAAATAAAATTTAGCATTGAAAGATAAGGTAGAGGTCTCTATCTTTTTAACCTATTATTTTTTCTTTTTTTTAGGTTTCATGATACTCACTATTAGGAGAGGTCTCTATCTTTTTTGTACTGTTATGATGGGGGTGGAGTGGTTGTAAAATATCTAATGAGTAGACATTTCAGTTTTGTTGAAAACATTAAATCAGCAAATCAGCTGTTTACAAAACGTACAAACCAAAAAGCTAAACAACTTATCTAAAATAGGGGTATAATGGTCATTTATCCATAATCAATTGTTTTTCAAACACACAAATCAAACAGTCAGACAACTTATAAGCTACAACTGCCCCAAACAGACCCTTAGTGCCTTAGTGTTATATGAAAATTCAGAGCAAATACAAATAAAAGAAAAATAGTGAGAAGAAACACTAAGAATTTTACGTGAAAATTTTTGAATGAGAAAAAATCATGGGGCATAACCTAATCAAAGTAATCCATTATATGTTCGTAAATACAAGGGTTTCTCACGACAAGAAGAACGAGATTATAATTTTACGTTGAAAATTACACTGATATTTATACAGTTAAAAAAATACAAAGATTAGGAAATTCAACAATAGTCTTAGTGTGAGACGATTGGTGGTTGGTAGGGACAGGTGATGATTAGGGGTAGTGCTTGATATTGGTCAGTGGCTACAGAGTATTGTGGTTGGCAATTATGGAACTACTAATCGGCAGTGGCTAGCAGCTACGAATGTCGGTGGTTACTTATCGTCTTCTCTGCATAATAAGTTTTGGAATTTTACTTATTTTTCTCTTTTTATACCTCCCCCTCAAGTGAAGAGAGAGCGTTTATTTATCGCATTTTGGGAATGGGCATTTTAGTCTTTTGGTGTATAACTTTCCCAACCATCTTATCAGATGATTCATGTTGATCCTCTCTATTCATAATTCATTTTTTTAAGATTTTGCATACATTAATGACCTCAAAATTAATTGATCTTAGACCAATTGGATTTCTCTCATCAAGGCACTCAAATTTGATGTTTTTATTTGACAATCTAATCGACAATCCAAAGCTTCCAATCATGTCTAATTGGTTTGTTGTGTGCTTTAATGGACCCATGTTGAACTAATCTCAAAATCATTGGTTTAATCCTGTTAAGATGGTCAGTTTAACTATAAACCTGCTGAAATCGGGGTCCAAATCATTTTAAATTTGAATTTGAAAGAACTCTCATAAAAATGCATCTAAATTCATGCTCTATAAAAATTTGCTAACGCCGCATAAGTCTTAATTTTTTTCAACCAATACAATCAGAAGGTAGGTGTAGATCGCAAAGACCCTATGTTAATATAAGAATAATTTTGGAACTAATCATTACTTAATTGTATATTTCCTCTTAGTACCATTTCTACTTTTTATAAAATGAGTTGGAACTGCTGAAGAATATTCGGAGCAAAACATCTATAGGTTAAACACTTTTGAACGGGAACTCTTACCAAGAAGAAATTGATACATGGAGACATGATTAAATGAATAATATATGGGAATGATTAATGTGTCCTATAGTTTCTCTTAAATTGACTAATATTCCGCAAATATATCTTTTGAATTTAGTGAACTAAAATGTTAAGATGTCCAGTTCAATTACTCAATTACTCTAAGGGCTTTGGGCCATCCAAAATAATAATCTTAATACTATTAAATACTAAAAGATAGCTTTTTTTATATCATGACAGGAAAAGGGATAGACTAAATAAATAATTATTTCACATAAGGCCACTTTTTTAAAAATGATAACAAGGCTCTATCCTGTCTTGGTCTCCTATTGATTTGGAGTTGTTCCTCAAAATTATTTGTCCAGTTGTATTATTTAAATTTTATTACTTTTTACAAATTAAATAAAAAATGAAATTAAAAATAATGTGGAGCTGTTACTTATCACTAATAATTTTAAGGTATTAATAAAAATAAATAATTGTGTTCTTTTCTGGATATTAAAATAAAAATAACTAATAGATGGATTATTAGACAGTACGTTCTAAATTTATAACAAAATTAATTAACTTAAAGTTTTTAAAATTTATGGTCAAAAGAAAGATTAATAATCTGAATAAAGTAATAAAAATAACTAAATATGCATAAAAAATATCACTATTTTAACTTTTAAATAGTAAAATATAAATTTGCATGCATAGATAAGGTCCTGTATGTAAATTAAAGGTTGGGTGTTAGATATGCAAATACGTAAGTATTGAATGACATTTATGTAAATCTTTATATTATGATTGCAGAATTAAAAATCCAAATGAGGTTTTCTGAAAATTAGTCAGAATAATTAATAAAAGGGTTCAAAGATAAGGAAAGTGATCGAAGCACAAACGATATTTCAGTCGTGAGAAATAATAATCATAGAGATATCTAACACACATATTTTTATTTATTTATTTTGTCTCATGCTCACATTTAAGACTAATTTAATTAAATAGTTAATTATTTATTTATATATTTATTTATTTGGAAGATGAGACTTGTACAGTTTATTTATATTTCAAGTTGGACTTAAGTAGGTGCACGTAGTTGTATAAGGCAACTTGTGAGATGTGGCACATCACTCGGAAGATTCGGGGAAGCAAACCACCACCTTGGGGTGGAAGGACGAGTTGTATTAAAAATATAAAAGATAATGAATAAATAAATAAATAAAGATATACATACATAGCAATCAATTATTATGTATGTATGCATTTAAAGCATAATATATATATATATATGACACACGATGAACAAATTTTAATCTCAAGATAATTTTTTTAGTAAGAAAAATTCAGGCTTTTATAAAATATATGAGTCAAAACTCTAATTTTAGAAAACTCGTCATGACTAGACGGATTCCATGGCGCCAAACTTGGTCTAATCTGAGTCAAGTCAATCCTAAATCAGGTCGTTAAGACACTTTTGAAAGCTTTCAATACCCAATTGAAATGTAAAATGGATTTCAAATCCAAAAAGTCTAAGATCACTCAATTGTGACATCATTAAGGCATTTAAATGTCTACAAAATATCGTTTGATTGGGGGAACCTCACTGGTTCGTCTGATTAGAGTGGTCGAATTTATTTTCTTATTTGCAGCACAAACTCTATAAATAGAGCTTCATCCTCCTCTTGATAGGAGGCCTAGAGCTTAAAATGTAGAAAGATCGAAGCTTGGCGAACAAGTTGAACCCCCATGTTTTGCATCAAAAGTCCAGTGAATGTCGCCCGCTCCAACAATCATGAACCACAGCTCGCCAGCTGTTGTCAACCACCATTGGCCATCTTCCATTCCTTGCACTGAAATCCCTCAGGGAGTCACGAAGTGCATTGCAGAATCTCAGCATACATTGCATGATAATGAATCACTTGGTGGAGAAGCACATCGACTAGTACACCGCGTAACGACGCTTCCCTAAGACGGTTGTAACTGGCTGCAAAGGCCTTAGACAATTGTTATGGTTATAGTAGTCAACCAAGAATGTTGTAGACTAAGGTTGTAGCATCAGTTGGTCGCAGAGGTTGTACCTGAAACTCGTGATGCTAATTGATCATTTTGATCATGGATGATTCTTCAGAAGCGTTAGTAGGTCACCAATTTTGTAATGGAAAGTCGTAGGAGCTGTGATTCATGTAGGTTGTAGTTAGTCACACATGAGATAGTGGGGGAACTGTGATGATGTCCGTAGTCCATAGAGGTCAGAGTTTGAAGTTGTATGAGTTGTGGATCACGTAGGCTCTGGTGGGTCACATAGATTGTAGTCGTGAGCTGTGATAACATAGATATTGAAGTTGGGAGTTCCATGAGATGTTGACCATGTAAGTTGTATTTGGACACTTAAGCTGTAGTGGAGAGCTGAAATAATGTTTGTCGGCCATAAAAGTCAAAGTTATGAGCTGTGGGACACACTGGTTATAGTAGTTACATAATTTGTGATGGTGAGCTGCAATAACATCCGTAGGATACAAAAACTAGAGTTGAGAGTTGAAGGCAAGTCGAGATCGAACTGCGTAATGTGAGCTGGAGTTGAGCTACACGACCCTGCAATTGATAAATATGCAGAATTGTGGTTGTGCGATCACGTCGATCGCAATCTGTCATGGGACAACCATTGATCCTCTTGGACTAGATTGTTCGGTTGCTAATTTTGAAATTTTTTGCAATTGTTTCAAATTTTGGCCATTTATTCCTTTTTTTTTTTTTGCCTTTCTAAGCTTGTAAAAAGGCAAAAAAATGGAGAAATACAGAATTAGAGTCTTCCCATTTGTTGTTCAACATAGCCCCCTCGGCCCGCCAATTGGAGTCTCACCACTTATTTTTGTTTAATTAACAAAGCTCCATTAATGTTAGTTGCAGTCTATGTTGAAATATAAACTTGATTTTAGTTATTTAAATAAAGTCTAATAAGAGCCTCATCTAAAAGCTTATTCTAGAATGTGTGGTAGGTGTAGTAGGTGTGGAATAAATATGTAGTAGGTGTAGAATTATTATATGGTAGGTGTTGAATTATTGTGTGGTAGATGGGGAATTATTGTAACCATTGGATTAGAATTATGGTGGCACAATCCTAACCATTAAATTTGGAGGTGCCACTAGTATAAATAGGGGTGGAGTCTTTGAGTTTGTATTAAGCAAAGAAAATAAAGTGAAGCTTCTTCCATAAATTTCTAGCCTTTTTCAAATCCCAAAAGCCTCTCCATTCCAACATAGTGGTATCAGAGCCTAAAGGTTCCTTTATAGAGCAATGACAAATGGTGGTATGGTTTCCTTCCAAGTCCCGATGCTTAAGGAAAGCATCTATGACAATTGGAGTATCAAGATGAAGGCACTTCTTGGAGCACATGATGTTTGGGAGGTTGTGGAGAAAAGCTACGATGAGCCAAGCGACGAGTCCGCTCTATCCACAACACAAAAGGAGAGCGTAAGAGACTTGCGAAAGAGAGACAAGAAGGCTATCTTCCTCATCTATCAAACTTTAGATGAAGATGGTTTTGAGAAGATCTCAAGTGCTACTTCGGCCAAGCTAGCATGGAAGAAGCTCGAGGTTTCGTATAAAGGAGAAGAGAAGGTTAAAAAGGTACGACTTCAAACTTTAAGAAGTCAATTTGATATTTTGCATATGAAAGAAGGCGAGTTGGTCTCCGATTGCTTTTCTAAAGTCATTACAATTTCCTATCAACTAAAAAGAAATGGAGAGAAATTAGAAGATGTGGTTATCATGGAAAAGATTCTTCATTCATTAGATTTAAAATTTGATAGTATCACAACTATTATCGAATAAATCAAGAATTTACAAGCCATGACGATAGAACAACTTCTGGGTTCATTGCAAGCCCACGAAGAAAAGAAGAAGATGAATGAAGAGATCATCGAACAACTTCTCAAGACGAATATTCAACCAACTCTAAAAGATGAAAGCTTCAACAATATTATAAGCCAACATGGAAGAGGTGGTGGACAATGACGAGGTCATGCTAGCAAGCAAGGGTGGGGTTCCAACAATAACTATGAGAAAGGAGAAAGATCTACAAGAGGACGTGGTCGAGGGCGTTCAAATTCGAGGTACGATAAATCTCAAATTAAGTGCTATAATTGTAATAAGTTCAGGCATTATGCAAAAGAATGTAGAGATCCTACGTACAAAGTTTATGAAAGAGTCAACTACATAGAAGAAAAGAGAGAAGAAGATGGCACGCTACTACTAGCATACAAGGACAATGAAGAGGTGAAGATAGTACATGGTACCTGGACACCGGTGCAAGCAACCATATGTGTGGGAGACGAAGCATGTTCGTAGAGCTTGACGAATCAGTAAGCGGCAATGTGTCGTTTGGAGATGCGTCCAAGATAGAGGTGAAAGGCAAATGTAATTCTAATCCGCCAGAAAAAAGGGAAGCATCAATTTATTTCTAATGTTTACTTTGTGCCGAATATGAAGAGCAACATCTTGAGTTTAGGGCAACTATTGGAGAAGGGATATGATATTCACTTGAAAGAATATACTCTCTTTTTAAAAGACAATATTGGTAACTTGATTGCTAAGGTGTCAATGTCTAAAAATAGAATGTTTTTGCTTAACATTTAAAACGATATTGCCAAATGTCTCAAGGTCTGTTATAAAGATGCTTCTTGGCTTTGGCATCTTCGATTTGGGCATCTCAACTTCGGAGGACTCGAATTGCTTTAAAAGAAAGAGATAGTGAGAGAATTACCTTGCATCAAGCACCCTGATTAATTATGTGAAGAATGTTTACTCGGAAAGCACTTCAGGAAAAGCTTTCCAAGGGAGTCAAGTTCAAGAGCCCAAAAGCCTCTTGAGCTCATACATACAGATGTGTGCGGTCCAATAAAGCCAAACTCACTCGGTAAGAGCAACTATTTCCTTCTCTTCATAGATGATTTCTCACGAAAAATATGGGTGTATTTCTTAAAACAAAAATCAAAGATTTTTGGAATGTTCAAAAAGTTTAAGGCAGATGTAGAAAAGGAGAGTGGTCTCAAGATCAAAGCTATGTGATCTGATCGAAGAGGAGAATTCACTTCGAAAGATATTCAAGAATTTTGTGAAGCCAACGGAAGACGTCGACTTCTAACTGTTCCAAGACACCCCCAACAAAATGGAGTAGCGGAAAGGAAGAATAGAACCATTCTTAACATGGTAAGAAGCATGTTAAAAAGCAAGAAATTACCGAAGAAGTTTTGGGCAGAAGCAGTCGCATGTGCTATTTATTTGGCTAACCGATCACCAACAAGAAGTGTGTGGGGAAAGACACCACAAGAGGCATGGAGTAGAAGGAAGCCCGACATCTCTCATCTGCTAGTTTTTTGATGCATAACTCATGTACACATACCCAACGAAAAAAGAAGCAAGCTGGATGATAAGAGCGAGAAGTTCATCTTCATTGGTTACGACACCAACTCGAATGGCTACAAGCTCTACAATCCAAATACAGGGAAGTCAATCATCAGCAGAGATGTCATATTCGATGAAGGAGGAGAATGGGATTGGGAATCGAGGACTACAACTTTTTCCCATACTTGCAAGAAGAAGACGTAGAGCGACATGCGCATCGAACAAACAAGAGAAGAGCCTACTACTCCACAAACAACATTAACTACAAGTACTCAAAGTGACTCATCGTCATCAAATTCAACAGAAAATTCAAGTGAAAGAGTACCACACTTCAGAAGATTACAAGATCTTTATGAGGTAACTAACAATCAAGATAATCTTACTCTTTTTTGTCTCTTTGCCGATCGTGAGCCCATGGATTTCCAAGAAGCCATATAAAGCAAGAAGTGGAAAGATGCAATGGATGAAGAAATCAAGGCAATCGAGAAGAACGACACATGGGAGCTAGCTTCACTTCCAAAAGGGCACAAGGCAATTGGTGTGAAATAGGTGTACAAAGTAAAGAAGAATTCCAAAGGAGAAATTGAAAGATACAAGGCAAGATTGGTGGCAAAAGGCTACAGTCAAAGAGCATGCATCGACTATGATGAGGTATTTTCCCCTGTTGCTCGATTAGAAACTATTAGACTAATTATCTCTTTGGCAGCCCAAAATAAGTGGAGAATACATCAAATAGATGTAAAATCTGCTTTTTTGAATGGATTACTTGAAGAAATAGTCTACATTCAGTAACCACCAGGATATGAAGTCAAAAGACAAGAAGACAAGGTTCTAAAGCTAAAAAAAACTCTCTACGGGTTGAAGCAAGCACCGAGAGCATGGAATAGTCAAATAGACAAGTATCTGCAAGAGAATAGCTTCATAAAGTGTCCTTACGAGCATGCTCTTTACATCAAGAATGATGATGGAAATGTCTTGATTGTTTGTTTATATGTTGATGACTTGATCTTCACAGGAAATAATCCAAGCATGTTTGAAAAGTTCAAAGAAGCGATGACGAAGGAGTTCGAGATGACAGATATTGGGCTCATGGAATATTATCTTAGCATTGAAGTCAAGCAAACAGAAGATAGAACTTTCATCTCTCAAGAAGGTTATGCAATGGAGATATTGAAGAAGTTCAAGATGGATAATAACCAACCTATAAATACTCCTGTAGAATGTGGAGTAAAGATATCAAAGTATGACGAGGGAAAAAGAACTGATCCAACATTTTTCAAGAGTTTGGTTGGAAGTTTGCGCTACTTGACACGCACAAGGCCAGATATCATTTATGCTGTTGGATTTGTCAGTCGCTACATGGAGACTCCAACTGCTACCAACTTGAAGAACGCTAAAAGAATTATGCGTTATATCAAAGGTACAATTGATTTTGGTTTACTTTACTCATCATCTAACAATTTCAAGCTTGAAGGATATAGCGACAGTGATTGGGCCAGAGACATGGATGATCGAAAGAGCACTACGGGGTTCGTGTTCTTCATAGGAGATACTGCTTTCACCTAGATGTCAAAGAAACAATAAATTGTCACTCTTTTACGTGTGAAACAGAGTACGTGGTTGCAACCTCATGTGTTTGCCATGCAATTTGACTTCGAAACTTATTAAAAGAGTTAAGTTTATCACAAGAAGAGGCGATCAAGATTTCTATCGATAACAAGTCTGCAATAGCGCTGGCAAAGAATCCAGTTTTCCACGATAGAAGCAATCACATTGATACACGCTATCACTACATCGAGAATGGATCGAAAGAAAGGAGATACAAGTGCAGTGCGTTAAGTCTCAAGATCAAGTTGCTGATATTTTTACCAAGCCACTCAAAAGTGAAGACTTTATTAAAATGAGAGGTTTACTTGGAGTCACAAAATCAAGTTTAAGAGGGGGTGTTGAAATATAAACTTGATTTTAGTTGTTTAAATAAAGTCAAATAAGAGCCTCATCTAGAAGCTTATTCAGAATGTGTGGTAGAGTGTAGTAGGTGTGGAATAAATATGTAGTAGGTGTAGAATTATTGTATGGTAGGTGTTGAATTATCGTGTAGTAGGTGGGGAATTATTGTAACCATTGGATTAGAATTATGGTGCACAATCCTAACCATTAATTTAGGAGGTGCCACTAAGTATAAATAGAAGTGAGTCTTTGAGTTTGTATTAAGCAAAAAAAATAAAGTGAAGCTTCTTCCATAAATTTCTAGCCTTTGCCAAATCCCAAAAGCCTCTACATTCCAACAGTCTACCCATATATTAGTCTTCCAATCGGAGCCTCCACGCACGTTTTTTTTTCTTTTCTAATTCTCTACAATTTCTCTAATTTATTGTGATAATGATTCCACATCATAAATTAAATAAGAACTCCATATATTTTAAAATTATAAAAAAATAGCTAAGTTTTTTTCTTGCTACAAATAGTGTTTAGTGACAACAATGTGTCAAGTACTTATATCAATTCTTCAAAGTATGTCAAAATCATAAAATTAAAAAAAAATAATAATATCAGTTTTCTTGGGCATTTGGATATACATAACATAGATCTTATGTACTAACATATCTAATATCTAACATTTCATATTTACAATTATAACACTAAAAAAAATTAATATCAAATAAATAAAATCATCATTATTAACAACTTAAACGTGAAATATATTTTTTTGTGCATAAATTTATAATTCCAAAATGTTTGAATTATAAATATTAAACTATAGGTATTTGATATGTAAAGACAAAAGAATTTTGCACTTTTTTATTTATTTATTGATATCTTTTGCACTTACTAATTTATCTTTCAATATCCAATTTATAAATAAAGGATTGCTATGAACTTTCCCCTCATAAAGAGCCCAGCAAGTATTGAATATACAATTGTGGTGTATAGATCTCATGGTCCAGCTACAGGAATTGGCTATAACATATCCATTCATAATAAAATCTTAAAATATTTAACAGATAAAACTTTATCAAATTTTTACTCAGCCAAATTATATGTATTTCTCCTCCTCCAAATAATAAAACAAAAGGAAAATCTACAGACATATCACACAATTCTTTATGTATATACAAATCAAACACTTACAACTTTTATATTTATATCCGCTTAAGAAGATCGACTCACCCCTAACAGTCAACTCTGCCATGGAGTGAGTCGATCTTCTTAAGCGGATATAGCTAATGGAGAGCTCTGCCAACTTAGTCATGCGGCGAGTTGGGTTTCCTTATTGACTTATTGAACCATCTGTGAGCTAATGATCACAATTCATTTGTTAAGTCCATATGTCAATCAAAATATTTTAGCCAACTTGTTTAGTTGGCTCGAGCCAAGCCAAACATATTGTGGTCTTTAGGCCGCTTTGTGTAAGTATTACTTATTACAGTCAATTGCCACATGCCGCCTGGAAGTCCTTGCGCATCATTGTCGCACCCAGCCAATCGTTGCTTGTCGTTGTCTCCACCATCGACAGCAGTCCACCATCCTTAGCCGCCTTCATAGGGATTATTGACGCCCGTTCAGTACATATTTTAACTTCATTTTTCTTCAAAGGAATCAATAAAATTTGAAGCATTGCATTTATTTTATACTACAAAAAACTTCTACAAATTCTTTGATTTTATATTATTTGTGCAAATATTGTTTTAAAGAGTGACATATTACAAGTGGGAAATAATACTCATGCTGACATTTGTTAACACAACCACAATAATATGATGCAATTTTACAAATATTTTATTTAAGATGTCGTAATAGATCATAAATAGAATAATAATAAGCATCTCAAGTGCTTAAGAGCCATTAGTCCTTATTAAATAAGATATCAATAAAGTGAGATGTGCCCTAAACAGTTAAAAAAAAAACTGGAATGATATAATAGTAAAATCAAAAGCTTTGAATGATATATCAATTAAAAATCAAATTATATAATAATTCTTACATATTTAAATACGTGACGTCAAAATTTATATATATATATATATATATATATATATATATATATATATATATATATATATATATATATATATATATATATAACACTTATTTTTTTAATACAATATAATAATATCATAATTATTAACTTTTAAAAAGTAAAATTAAACTTTTCATGCATAGAATTTTAAAATGCTACAAATGTAAGTATTAAACTTTAGATGTTCGATATAAGTGCATAAAAATTGTGTGGTACATAGGACTAAGAATTTAGTTGAATGATCGTTAGTTTTTCAAAAATTGATTTAAATTTTAGCTCGAATCGAGATCAGATATAAAGAAATAACGAGCTATGATATATAGATTAGCTCAAATTATTTTTATTTATAAAAATTATGCATACATTTAAATAAAATCAAATACAACGACCGAGCTACTTGTCAATTCCAAGCTGAACTAAATCCAAATAACTCAATTTGAGCTATCTTGTTTTGATTTCTAGCAGATCAAGCCAATTTTGAGCTGCAACGGATCCAAACAACTCAATTTTTGTCGGCTCATTTCAATTTTGAGTCAGATCAACCTCAAGTCATGACCGCCCAAAAAATACATTTGAGCTGAATCTAGCGGCCCCGCCCCACCACAGTTTTAACAACCCTAATGGTATATGCGTAAAACTTGTACTACTAAGAAAATGAATTATTCTATTAGCCATTTGGTATATATAAAGTTTACCTTCTATCCCTTTCATCATGTCATATATACACGTAGAGAAATAGAGAGAAAGAGAGAGGGAGGGAGAGAGAGGGAGGGAGAGAGAATGGTTATGAAGCTTCTGCTTAGTATTGTGGTTCTATGCCTTTGCGGGCTTTCTGTGCACCTGTTCTACTTGTGCTGGTTAAGGCCGGAGAGGATAAGGAGAAAGCTAAGGGTTCAAGGTATTGAGGGCCCACCGGCGGCCTTTCTCCATGGCAATTTGAAGGATGTAAAGAAGCTTTTAATGGAGGCCAAGCAGAGAAGAGCGGAGGGAGAAGAGAAGATAAGGCACGATTATGCCTCTATTATCTTTCCTTACTTTGACAAATGGAGGAAAGAGTATGGTACGTGTTATGTTAAATCCGTATTATTATTATTGTTATTTCTGTTTTGTTTTGAGACTCGTTTGAATTTTTTTTACTTAGAAATTTTTTTTTCAAGAAATATATATATATATATATATAGTTTCATTCCTCTTGTTCTTTCTTTACCCTTTGTTCAATTCTTCGGTAGAGAAAATATTAGATTTGGATAAATGAACTATGTACAACGATGTGATGTGATCCACTCTGTCATTTGATCTTGTACTGACGTTCGAATAACACACGTAATATTTTATCTTGAATGACTTTATTGATGAGACATGCAAAACTCTTATACATTGAACACCCAAAATTTATTATTATATAATGATAATATTATGTTGTATGAATATATTTTACGATTACAAAGATTGTAACGTTAATATTTTTGATGTAATCTTAAAACTTGATTGATTTGCATGTAAATATGATTGTTTAAGTGTTTAGATATGTAAATAAGTAAGAGTTATAGGGTGTGTGTGTGTACACTGACGTAGTTGCATCTTTAGCCCCCATTGTTGACTTGCTATAGCTACTTGATTAATTAACATGATTCCATTTCGATACTTTACGCTAAACAAGCAATTCAAAAAAATAAAAATAAAAAAACTTTAATGGAAAACGACAAAATAAATTTGGAAGTGTAGGCCGTTTGATTGAAAAGAGCCACTAGATCGGGGCATTTACATATATACCACGCTATTCTTTAACATTTACATATCTAACATATAAAACTTCATATTCTACATGTATAACACTCAAATCCTTGATATAATATTAAAAAGTCATTATTACTTCCTTTTTAAAAGAGAAATATATTATACATATAAATATAAGGAGATTTTAGATACATATTACCTAAAACTTTCATAATTACAAACATCAGATAACAATTAGATGACATTATCGGCTTTTGATAGTCGAATCTATGTTTTCATTCATAGAAAATGCCATGTTTGTAAAAAAGAAACTTTTGGTGTGACATTGGTAAATCCATAAGAACTGGGTGTTATGCATGTAATTTTCCCTTAATATAAATATGAAAATTGAGATGTTTGATATATAAATCCATATAAGTTTGTCTTATATATGTAAATTTCCCAAAAGATAAGTTCCGTCATTTTCTTCTTAGAAAATTATATCCTTTTATTTAATAAGCATTCCAATCCTGTCACCTGTATTTCTTATTATCCCTACAATAATATTGACTTCATTACTCTATTATTTATATTTTTAAATATTATAATTTTAGCTTTTAAATAAGGAAATATATATTTTCATGTATAAGTAATACATAAAACTTAAAATGTAGGCATTAAATATATAAATTGTACGTCAGAATTGAGAGGTATATATGTAAATATTTCTTTACAACTTCAGATGATCGGGGCTATTAATAATTAATAAAAGTATTTTTAATGTAAAAAAATATGATTAAGTTTGAAATATATGTTTTGCAGGACCAATATTCATGTATAGTATGGGGAATGTGCCAATGTTACATGTGAGCCATCCGGACATAGTGAAAGAAATGAATTTATGCAAGTCTTTAGATTTGGGGAAAGCCACTTATCTGAAGAAGACACACGAGCCTTTATTCGGCCATGGAATTCTCAAATCTAATGGCGAATTATGGGCTTATCAGAGAAAAATTATTGCGCCAGAATTCTTCATGGACAAGGTCAAGGTAATTATCATTACTATTATTTTTTGCAATATTATTTAGAAAGATTTGGGTGGTATAAATGTAAGAAATTAAATTAAGGTGCTAGATATGTAAAAAAATAAGAATTGTGAGGTATATATATATGTTGAAGCCACTATTATTTATGATTTGTTAAAAAAATTAAGAAAATTATCCTTTAATTACTTTATTTTATGTGAATTTTAAAACAATTTATTTTTTAGTTTATTTATTTATGTATTAATTTGAAAAAAAATATTCATACATTTAGAAGTTGTTTTGAGCACTGTTAAAAATAAGTGATTTATTTAATAAAAAATATAAAAATATAAAAAGTACTAATTAAATAAATATATGCTAAAAACAAAAAAAAAAATTACAAATAAATTCTATAAAATTTTGACTAAATTTAAAATTAATTTAATCGCTTGCGTAACCTTTAAGATTCCACATCTGGCAAGTGTGCTTTGGTCAATTTAATTTGCATAATGACCTAATTTTTTAATTAAAAAATATGGACCGTTAATTTGGAGTTAAGGATAAATAAAAATATAATTGTATTGGTTGAAAGTCAATAAGTCTTAGGAGGAATATGATCCTACTTTTGATAAATCGAAATATTATATTATTCTACCTCTAGTGATATATAGGAGGAATAATATAATATATATATATATATATTTTTATTTTATGGTGCACAACATTACTTGACGGAGAATATATAATTTTAATGTGCAACGTGCAAGACTGGTCTCCGTAAATTAACAAATAAAAATTATTTTAATCCCCCGTGACCAAATAAATTATAAATATATTTATGAAGGACAATACATAAGATTTAGAAATCACTCGATTTCAATGTATTTAAATGTATTTGTACCCATGAATTGAATCGGAGCTGGTTCTCCGGTTTAAGGGTTGAACTGACGGTTCAATCCGGTTTTGAGCGGTTCTATACTGGAAGGGCTTTTTATGCTACTGAAATGAGGTTATTTATGATGAGATACTTTTGGGCGAACAATTATTAGGTGCGGACTTCGCACCAACGGAGGCCAGTGGAGGGCGCTATGTGGCAAGTGGGCCCACCACCATACACTGACATTAGTTAGAGTTAATGATGGCGAGCCCACTTGCCACATGGCTCCCCGCCACTGAAAAACCGTAGGTGCAGAATCCACACCTAATATTTTTTTCTTTTGGGCAGCTCAATCCAGTTCACAGTCATACAAGCATGTCCGGTCCTGTCCAATTTTCTAAACCTCGATTCTAATAATAAACGTATTTTTCCCTGAAATTTTTTGGGGCATTTACATAGATACCACAGAATTCTTTTATATTTACCCTAAACCCTATCTAACACTTATGCATTCATATTTATACACATACCACTCGAATATTTAACATCACATAAAATACATTTCCATCAAAATGTTTTTAAAAGTAAGACACACCTTTAATTTTCATGCACAGATTTATAACACAAAAGGCTAAAGTGTTATTAAGAGTAATTATCAAATTTTAAGTGGTAGATATGTAAAATACATAAATTTTTCTATATTATTTTACAGCAGAACTAATTGTGAAAGTCTCATAAGTCTCATTCACATTAAAAAATAGGAAGATATACATGCGTATATACCTCTCAATTCTGAAGTATTTACATATTTTAACATCTAAACTTTAATTGTTTTCATCCGTCCCACTTTATCTATGCATTAAAAAGTTCTATTTCACATTCTAAAGTTCAAACAGGGGCATTAATTTTGAAGTGATATGAAAGTTTTGGGTGGTATAAATGTAAAAATCAAAGCTTAAGTAATAGAAATACGTAAATACAAAAAAATTGGGTGGTATAATATATATGTAAATTCTTCAAAATAGTAAAAAGAAAACTAATACCACTAATTAATCATAAAACCAAATATTGTAATGATTAGATTAATGAACCTAATTAAAGACATTATATGGGATGCTAATCAGGGCATGGTTGATTTAATGGTGGATTCTGCTATTCCAATGCTGGAGACATGGGAGAGAAGAATAGAGAATGGAGGAGGGAGAGCAGAGATAAAGATTGATGAGGATCTCAAGAACTATTCAGCTGATGTGATATCAAGAGCAAGTTTTGGGAGCAGTTTTCTCAAAGGAAAGCAAATTTTTATGAAGCTGTATGAGTTAAAGAAAGCTGTTTCTAAGCCAAATCTTCTTGTTGAAATCACTGGAATATTCAGGTTTGTATCTCCTTCTGTAAAAACATACATATTTTTATGATATTATAAATATAAAAATCAAATTTTGGCACCAAACGAGGCCTCTGCTTTCTTCACACCAAATACATCCATTTTAGTGGAGTGAATGCTAGGTGAAACATGTCCAAACAGCGGCTCACATGAGAAAAAATATTTGGTGTAGACGATAGCTTGGATTGCATCATGCCATTATACAAACGGAATGGTGCGATCTTTGCCGTGGTCTAGACATGACCATCCCAAATTCACAAGTGGGTGACATGGTCTCCACGTGATTGATTCTCCGTATGTCCAAACAACCGCAAGCAATAATATTTCCTTCCACTGAGCTCATTCAATAAAACCTAATCAAATTTCCCTAACACCTCACTGCTCTTATAATCTCTAGACACATTCCTACAAGAAGCAACAGAGAGGTGTGGAGGCTGAACAGAGAGATACGATCGCTCATACTTCAAGCGGCGAAAGACAGAGATTTTGACGAAGGGCATTGCTCGCCCGAGAATAATTTTCTGCAAACGATTCTCCACAGTGCAAGCGTCACCAGCAATGGCCGCTGCAGGGGCGGCGGCGGCCAACGCAATGCAGAAGACTTCGTGGTAGATAATTGCAAGACCATATATTTTGCAGGACACGAGACCACCGCCGTCTCCGCAACATGGTGCCTTCTGCTGCTTGCCACGCATCAAGAGTGGCAGCACCGCGCTCGTGCGGAGTCTGCGGAGCTCTGCGCCGGCAAGCCGCCGGATGCACACTCCCTCCTCAAGATGAAAACGGTTAGTTCTATGATCCATTCATTCAAAAGCAAGTTTCTTTTTTGGCTCTTGGGGCATTTACAAACATACCACCCAATTCTTATTTGTTTACATTTATGGCACCAAACTTTAATTTTCTTGCATTTTATCAGCCAAAGGTTTTACATCAGGTAAAAAAATTACCATTTATTTTTTAGAAGGGGAAGTACAGGGGCATGCAAGCAGGGTTAGATGTGTAAATAGATATAAATTAGGTGGTATGTATGTAAATCTTTCTTTATTTTTCACAGATTATCAAATTTATTTTTCTTCTTACATTTATAGCACCCAAAAATTTTCATATCAGATTAAAAATATCATTATTTTAATTTTTAAATGGTAAAAATATACTTTTTTTTCATAGATAAGATTGCATGTAAATGTTTTTGTGTTTTATATGTAAATGCATGGGAATTGTGTGGTGTTTATGTAAATCATTCTTTATTAGTTCATAAATTTATCTTATTTTTTTATATAAATTTAGTTTACATTGTTTATTTTACAATATATTTAGTAGCATATGTAAATTTCCTCATGAGAGAAGCTTATGTGCACAATCCACATCAACTTAGGTGATCTTTCCATAACACTAGCCTACCATAGAAATCTAACATCAGCTTAGGAGCATTAAATGAATAAAAGGATAAAGAAGATCTCAACATCATAGGGTTGAAGACAGCCTCCATGCACTAAGTCATCTATGTATGAACATGAAGATTTATGATCTGGTAACTCATCCTCTTTAAGCTTTTCTCCAAGCTTTAAGGTGAATCTACTTCAACTTTGAAGAGAAAGAGATGAAGAGGAAGTTCATTCTCGTTGTCTTTATAAGGTAGTTAAGTGGCTCTCACTTAAGCTAAAATGAGAACGAAAAAGAGAAGTAGGGGGAAGAGCACACTCCATACTTTGGCACTGTAGGCTCTCCAAACTACTCTAAAAGTAATTCTAACGTTATGTCAAATGCCCCCCTCAATCTTAAATATATCTAAAAGCTAACTGAGCACACGATACTAAGCCTAACACCATGAAGCTATGTAGGGAATTGTAAGCACCATACTATGTGTAGCTTTGTTGTTTCAAATCCTTTGAATGGATGAAGCTCCCAATAGATGTTCGGGAATATGAAAACTTGTTTGAGCTTACAATATGGTATAAATACATTTGAAATGTAGCCCACAATAATTTGTATAAAACCTAATGCTAAATAGGAACCCTCAATAACCTTCAATTTTTGCATACATACCACCAAACTTTTATATATATACATACCTAACACCAAAACTTAAATTTTTACATGCATACCACATTATTTGTGCATTTCATACACATAAAAATTTAACATCAATGGAAATAATGGCACGAATAGGCTTACCTTCTTCAATCCTTTCTGACAAGAGCGGAACTGAAGGATGAGGGGAGTTTCGGTGCTATGTATAAGAATGATCCAGTTGTTCCCTCCCCATCTAGATCTAATGGCAACAAGATTGCGAATGTTTGTTCAGGAATGCGATGGTTTTTAGCGAAACCCTAAGGGAAAGGGGCTAGAGAGCTTCAGAGAGTTTATGAAAGAATGGAGACCGAGTGACGAAGCACGAAGAAATGAAACTTAAGTGAGCGGGATGGATATTTTAAGTTATGTGCGTCAAATTTCCCGCTAATTTGCGTCGAAAAAGTTCAACGCTAACAAGTAAAGTTTTTGGATCACTTTATTCGACACAAAATTCATCACTACTCTTGTTATAGTTTTGTCATTTCAGAATATCTTTTCTGTCGAACATTTGGACACAAATCAGACGCAAAATCTGCTGCAAAGATCAAAATTTATTATCTCCGCTTAATTGCCACAAATTTGACCCTAATATTTACGTCGGAAAATTCATATGCAAATATCAAACGCTAATATTATCTTCTGCTGTAGTGGTTGCGACAAGGGAAGCAAGTAGGAATGAGAGAAAGAGCTGTCTCGGTGACTAGAACAACATTAAATAACCAAGAACTGTTGTTTCAAGCGGAGGCAGCCAATTGGAATGACTGCGAGAACATCGAAGAAGGCATGGTACTGCAGAATATATAGCCAAGTAGGACTGGATGGTTGGAAGGCGAGGAATTGCAGGAAGAATAACAAAAGGACTGCTGTCGGGCGGCCATAGCGAGGAAGAAGGCATGATAGCGAAGAGAGAGAGATGCAGGAAGAGATAGGTAAGATAATCACTACTTGAAAACCGACATACATGTAAAACACACATGAAATTTTAGGGATGAGGGTACAACTCTTGAAGTGAAGAAGAGACACCAACGACTGTCCCAGTACTAAACAAATGAAAATCTAATCTTAGAAAAACAAATACAAATTTATAATAAGAGGATAAATATGAGTAGGCCTCACTCTAATTTGGTGGCTAATCTGAGGAAAAAATAATCTTCTGGCTATCAGTAATTCTGCTGCAGTTCGGGAGAATTACTCCTCTAACAATTCAGACGCCACAATCTGCAATCAACTTATTCATCATCAGAACTTCAGCATGTATGGGGCATCTATATGCTTACTTTCATATCACATCAAAGGAATCATCATTTTAACATTTTAAAAGTCATTTCAATGCATACATATGTATATAGATATATATAAATGGGCCGTTTTCCTGCTTATTATCTAAAATTTGAATTTTTTCATGCATATTATATAAAATTCTTATGTATTTGTATATCTAACACCTAAAGTTTATACCACTCAAATTTTTTATTTCACCTAAAAAATGTCACTTTTTCAACTTAAACAACGTAAAACATATATTTTTCATGCATATGTCAGGTGGCTTATATGTAAAAATTGAAGGTTAAATATGAGATATGTAAATACGTAGGAGTTAGGTGGTATGTATGTAAATCTTAGATTGAGAGAGATAAATCAATTAACTTCTCGAAAATGGCATGAAAATGACATTTACTCTCCCTGTTTTTCCTTATCAGCTAGCCATAGTGATCCAAGAGGCTCTCCGCCTTTATCCCCCCGGAGCCGTGGTGGCCAGAGAAGCTCTCCAAGACCTCAAATTGGGAACCCTAAACTTACCAAAAGGCATCAATATATTCATCCCCGTCCCCACAATGCATCTCGATCCCAACATTTGGGGTTCCGACGCCGCCGAATTCCGCCCCGAGAGATTCGAACACGGCGTCCTCAGCGCCTGCCGTCTCCCCCAAATGTACATGCCCTTCGGCGCCGGCCCTCGCATGTGTCTCGGCCAGAACTTCGCCATTATCGAGCTCAAGATCGTGCTCGCCCTAATCCTTCAGAGGTTTCACTTCCATCTGTCCGCCAACTATCGGCATTCCCCGACTCTTCGGTTGATTGTCGAGCCTGAGTTTGGGGTGGATTTGATCGTGACCAAGGTTTGACTCAATTAATGTTGCTGCTGATTCAGATTTGTAATTACATTTTTACCAGTTTCCATGCTCATGTATTTACACATCTGACATCTCAATTTCAAAATTTTATACTCATAACCCTTAAATTCTTAATATCATCTCACATCATACATCATACATGCCACCCAGTTCTTATTTAATTACATATCTATCACCTAAACTTTTTTTTTTATTTTTTATTTTTTTATTTTTTTTATAAAGATTGGCAAGAGGCTAATATAGGAGTCTTTTGACCAACTTCATGTGCTTAAAAATAACACCCTGCACATAGACAGGATCGAACCCATGACCCCAAAAATCTTATAAACTCTGACAACCAAAGAGTCACGATAGACGATAGGCAGCACAACACCTAAACTTAATAACACCAAATTCCTATTACATAGGGAACACATCAACTTTAATTTTTATATTTATACTGCACAAATCTTTTATGTAATATCAAAAATATCACTATCTTAACTTTTAAAAGTGCAATTCACATTTTTCACGTAAAAATTGAAGTTTTGGTGTTAGAAGTTGTATGCATGTACCTCTTCCCATCTAGAAATCATAAATGGAGTAAAAGTGTATCCGTTCAGCTAGAGCCATAAAATGACACATTTAACACAAATGTGATGAATTAGTTTTAAGAATTTAATTAATGTTAATCAAAATCGAATAAAACATTTCATCAAAGCCAGAATAGATCAACAAACTAGCAAAGTCTAATCGATCAAATCAATTTTGTTGATTTGAAGCCAATCGAATTCAACTGACTGGCTGCGCTGACTCATGCTAGTTGACCAGACCGGCTTTAACTAAGTTGAAGCCATACTAACTTAGTCGGCCGAGCCAGAGAGCAACAGAGTGATAGTGTTATATGTGTCAAATACCTAGAATATCTCGCATACCCCCATTAAAATAGGGGCGAAAATATAATTTCATTATAATGTATCATCTCTTTTATACACTACAGTAAAACTGTGAATTAACATTACAATTAGCGTCAAAATTATTTCCAATGCAGAATTAGCAACTGATTAGCGCCCATTAGCGTTGCCTCACAGCTATGCTTCTAAAAGTAACGACGCCGGCGAGTTGTGTCGAGCAGAAGTCGTTAAGACGACGCTATAGCGTCGGATTAGTGTCGATTATGGCTGATGCTAATTTCGCTGCAAGAAACCTAAAATAAGTCTTCCGTAAACAGTAACACTATTTTGCGCCCTCTTCTCCTTCAGCTTGGTTTTGATGCCTTCATCGCCTCCGTAGCTCTTCCGGCGAATCAGGCTCTGATTCACCACTCCAACCCTGTCTAACGTGAGAAATCTTGTTCCACACCTCCAAAATATATAGGTTTTGTTCAATTTTTTTTGATATTCCATTGTTAAGTATGCAGTGCATGTGGATTTCACGCTTTTCCTTAAGTTTAGGTGTGAGAAATGTAAATACATAACAATTTTGTGCTATGTATAAAAATTTTGGTGTGAGATATGTAAATGCACAAGAAAATTGTGGTATATATATAAATATAAAGTTTTGGTTTGAGATATGTGAATGCATAAGAAATATTTGAAAATTTTGGTGTGAGATTTGTAAATTTGTGATGTGCATGTAAATATGAAAATTTAGGTATGAGATATGTAAATTCATAAGAAATTTGTGTTATATTTGCATGTAAATAAGAAATTTTGGTGTGAGATATGTAAATGCATAATAAATTTGTGCTATGTATATAAATATGAAATTTAGGTGTGAGAAATGCATATAAAAAATAAATTTTATACTATGTGTATAAATATGAAAATTTAGGAGTGAGATGTGTAAATAGATAAGAAACTTGTGTTATGTATGTAAATATTAAAATTTTGGTGTCAGAAATGTAAATATATAAGAAATTTGTGATAGTTAAGTTTTCGGTGAAGTTAGGCTACTCTTGATTTTTGTTTGGTTAAGGGTATAAGATAGTGGTGCAGTAATTTAATACTGTAATGGTGGGTTGATGGGTTAGTTTAGTGTTAATGGGTTAATTAGTTGATTATTTGGATTTGTGGGCTATGAGTTTCGTGTATGATGTGTAGGCGAGCAAAGATTTAAAATATGTAGTGTGATGTGTATGTGCACTAATCTATAGAGCTACATTTATGGTATAAATGCAGATTTAAAAAGTTGGATCTTGGATGTATAACAGATTATATCAAAGAAGAAAATGATTAATTGACGAGTTTAATGAGGGTATTGAAGAGTTTGTGAATGTGGCATCTCAGCTGCCCGTTTACCTTCAAAAGGTAGGTTTCGATGTCCCTGTGCGAAGCATAAGAATCAAGCGTAGTTGACACATGACGACGTGAACTTGAACCTATACTGCATGGGATTTAAACCCTATTATTGGTATTGGACTTCACATGATGAATTAACTTGATGTTCAGTACGATCATGCGGAACCGAGTTATATCCCTCCAAACAATTCTCACATGTACGAGGAAATGATTGGTGATCATTTTGGAGTGTGCTACCATAAACCGAACAGTGAAGCGCAATAATTCTACGACTTATTTAATTCTGAATGTTGAAAATTTATTGATGATGTATCAACTATACAATAAGATTTACATTTATAAATATACCACTCACTTTCAATAGATTACATAATTGACACCTTGTAAAAATTGTCCAGCCACTTCAACTTAATTTAAACTCGGTTAAAAAAAAAAAATCAAAGAAAAAAATTATATTCACGTTTACTTTGATATTTTTTTTATCGTGTTCATGATAGAAAGTTTTACCTGGTTAATATTTTGGTCGGACTTCGATTGACCCGTCAAATAAAAATTGATCAGCTACTCGAAATGAACTAAAAATTTGACCCGACAACTAGAAATCGACTTATATCATATAGAATTTAACCTAAATGTCTATTTTGTCTTATGTTTAACTGGCTATGTGTTGAGCTCGGGTTCACAAGTTGAAGGTGGATCAGGTTTAAGTTGGACATTCTGTCCTATTTAATATTAATTTGATCGAGTTTAAGCTAGGAGTTTCGAATCGGACTCAAACTCAACCCACAAATCTCATTTAATACCCTATATATCAATTAATGTCTAAAAACTTTTGAATCGCTCAACTTCCCTCACTTGGTAGAACTAAACTAATAGTTATCATCGTAAACCTTTCAAATTTTTTATTGCTTGTGCATCTGCTTTGCAGTGCGAAATCGAGTGGTTAGACACATGAGGGTGGTTAGAGATTCATATCATAACCTCCAGCCATTCATTAATACATATATTATACATCACCCATTAAAATAAGAGTATAAATATAATATCACTACATTGTACATTATTCATTATAAACATGTGATCATTTTAAGAATAAGACATGAAGCATTATTGTTCATTATTATACAGTTATCACTCTTTCTCTCTCTATTTCTTCAGCTGTGATTTACGAACAAATCATAATTCAACAATAATAATAATCAATAATCAAAATATGTCTTCCGACAACCTAATGCTCATTGATCTTTCGCAAAACCTAAAATATTCAGATTTTTTTTATATTTTATCAAAAACTTCTACAATTACGGGGAAGAGTTTCATTTGCCATCATTCACCCACACAGATAAATTTATTTCAGCCATAAACATGATTTTTCAACATAAAATTTTGTATTTACATTTTACTACTCTTTTAACTATTTTTCTTTTTCACATAATTTTAATATTATATTAAAATGTTAAAAGCGAATCAACATGCTTTCTCCATTTTAATAAGATTGTGTTTAAATAAATATATTAATATAGATATATAGATGAGCATTAATTTTTTTAATGCTAAAAGTTATGGCTTTATTTTATTTGAGTTCTCACTCTTTTTAAGCGAAATAAAAAAAGACTTCAACTCAAATTAAAATTAAATAATACAAAAGATCGCTTTTCATATATATATATATATATATATATATATATATATATATATATATATATATATCCGTGCCTTTTACGTAATTCTTATATATTGATATACTACTACCTAAAATTTGATATTTATATTTATATATACAGTAAATTAGACATGATAATATTCCCCTTACAAAATCAAGGTGATAAAAAATTTAACAATATCCCACTAATGAAAAGTATAACAACAACAACATTAATAATAATAATAATAATAATAATAATTTACATATATACCATTACATTTCTATGTATTTACATATCTAACAAGTAAACTACTATTTTTACATCAATTCTACCTTACCTATACAAGAAAAGTTGAATATCATTTCTTAAAATGGTGGTGTTTTTTAAGTGACATGAAAGACTTACATATATAAATGTTGGGGCATGACGGAGAATTCAAGGCAGAAGAGTGATTAATTAGCAACTTAGCATTACACGAAAGTCCAAGATACCCTCAAATAATAGAATGGGTGAAGACTTCATGAATTTTTATGTGTAAAAGCCGAAAGGGAAAAAATCACGGGGCCTAGCCCAACTGAAATGATCCACTATAAGTTGTTGATTACACTTCTAGGCACTTCTCCCACTGGCCAAAAAGGGTTACATAGTTCCTCGACATACAATGTTTGTATGCCAAAGGAATCGTTGTACAATGATTGGGAGTGATTGCGGTTGGAAGTAGTTCTTGGGGCATCGATACTGTGTTTGGGGTGCGTCGTTGCACCATGCTCAGGAAGATGTGTTGTTCTGTAGAATGCTTCTTCACACTACAATGTTGATCGTTACTACACATAGTGCTTTGTTGCTTGGTAACACGCATTGACTCATCATAGGACTTTGCTACGAGTAGGGACAACTAACAGTGGTCAACAATAATCGATGGTGGTCAATAGTGACTGAGAAGAGGTGGTCGGCAGTTGTGGAAGTGGGAAGCATTCATTAGGTCTTAGGTCCGAAACGACACTAGAATTCATCTCATTCGCGGACCAACACTAAGTCCAGCTCTTCTTCAGGTTTAAGGCCTAGGTGCCCTTTTCAAGAAAGATGTAGGACTCAATTTATAGAGTCAGTGAGGCCTCCCTGTAAATAACGAGGAATTCATGCTACTCCATCAAACGACTTGGAGAAATTCCTTGAACCAGACAATGCTTTCTGGACATTTGAGCGTTTTAACAATGTCAGAATTTAGTAATCTTGGATTCATTGGATTTGTCTCGTCGAGACGCTCGATCTGATTATAAATTTATCAGATTTGAAATTAGATTGACCTTCCAATTGAGTATCTGAATCTTCCAAAAATGGTTATCAAGTTTGTTTAACTCGAATCAGATCAATTATAGTGTCATTGTGCACATCTTGTCAAATAGGTCAGTTTGAAGGTAAGTATGCTAAAATCAGAGTTCTATATGATTCTTAAGTAGAGTTTAAACATTTCTCATTCGAAAAACAAGCTCGAGATTCTTGTCATGCCTTGCGATTCTTATTGAATGATGAAAATTTATTCATGGCGTTTCAAATGTAAAAGGCAAATGTAGGTGTTATTGTATTAGATACATAAATACAAACATATTGGGTGGTATCTGGTATGAATGTAAATGCCCCTAATAATAAATGATGTATATTTGTAAGGGTCTTTCACATGGGGAATCGCCTGAATGCAGTGCTTCCAATAAGCTAGATAGAGAATCAGTTCAAGAACGAGAGAATCAGTGAAAGGCGGCCCACCCTCAAAGTGGTAGGAGTGAACTGAACCTCAAAGTGAATGGTTAAGTGTGTAGCAAGTTCCCTTGGCCTGGGTGGTCTCCATCAAAGTCTTCTCCAGCTTTCCGACTCAGACATCTAGATTGTGTTGCGTCTCATAGTCCTCTCACGTTCCCATATTAACTTCCTCGTTGCTCCCTCTGAACAGAGATTCATTCAGGAAAAAACACTGTTCTTATGTTTCGAGCAAGTCTAAGGAAGGGATAAGGAAAGGGTGTCACCCGGGAAAAGGATACGGGGGTCCTGGTCCTGTATAGGCGTGTTGGCCTTGTAAGATAGATTGACAAAAAGCCAGGTGGTTCCATTTACTAAGAAGTCAGGCAAAAAGGGGACTCAATCAGTTCGTCAACATAAACACCTTCACTCATGCTAGTCATGGCTCGCAGTTGCCATTCGCTCTGAAGGTATAGGAGAATGGCCTAAGAGCAGGGAGTCCATAAAAGTGCATATAGAAAATTAGATTTGAAAATATTCGCCAACAAACTTTAAGCAACAAAAAATATCAACTTGACGCCAAGATGTTACAACTACCTTACGAAACACATGATGGCAAACACATGATTGATATGTTAACAAAAGAGCATAAAGTAAATCACATATAAATATCCATCAAAGCTATTAATGTTAGAGAATGAAGGTGCTGAGAACGCTATCAAATATCGATGGAGGTATCCAATAAGGAATGTCAATGAAGAAAATTGATAGAAAAAGTCGATCTAATAAGAGAGAAAAACACCGGCACTTAAATAAATATCAAATGTTGATGGAGGTGACGATGAAGCATATAGTTAAAGAACATTGATAGAAAGCATGAGTATAATGAGCAAAAGCAACTTGTATAATAAACATAGAACATAAGAATATTGCAAGAAACATAAAACTTTGAGTTAGTTGACAAATGATACAAGCAGGTTGGCTAGAGGTTAATCTTTGTCAGTTTAAGTGTATATAGGTGATGTCAACCTATTCTTAGATCATGGCTACAAGGGGATTACTTAATCTTTTGGAAAAAAAATAGAGATATGGGCGTTAAAAACTAACCTACCATGCTAATTTGAGTTGAATCCGACTCGAAAAACTTGGGTGTTGATTGAAGAGTATTTTTTTTGGATTGGCTTGGTGCCAAAATCCCAAAATAATTATTTTTTCGGGTTGACTTGTCTACCAGAAATTAAACTAAAACTGACACACCAACCCTAAATTGACTCAAAGTTGACCCAAATTTGACTCAAAATTAACTTGGATCTTACTAGAATAACTTTCATATATATATAATAAACGGGTTATGTAGGTTGGGTTCGAGTTTGTGCTGAAGGCACGTCAGGTTCAGGTTAAGCAATTTCAGATCGATTGAATTTCAGGCCAAACTTGAAACTGGCCCGAGCAATGAAGTCTTCCTTTTACTCTTATATGTACTACACGGGAAAAAACAAATATTAAAGAACGAATTATTTGAAAAATCTGTTCTGCACATTCATAACACGAGCTTAAATAGGGTATTATGGTGTTTAACAAATAAAACCCTAAATCTTCAATATATCATTGTTGAAACTCTGAAGTGAAATTATCTTCGTAGAACACACATGTACAAGATAGCGATAAATAAAAAAATATCTTAAATAAAAAAGACATAATAATAATAATATTAATAATAATGATAATAATAATAATAAATAGTAATATTTGTAACAATAATTATATGAACCAAACTATTTTCTGCAGAATTGTAAAATATGACAACATACCATCCATAATGATTTGTAAATCTTCATGTTCCTTTAGTTTGAGATTAACATTCAAAATAATAAAAAGAAAAAAAAATCAACATCTGATTGAATTTAATTAAACATCAACATTGATTTAAGATTTCATATCTAACAGCTCAAAATGTGTAAAATATTTTCGATTCATAACCAACCAAATGATGCCTCAAGAAACCAACTCTTTCACAACAGAGAATTTGCAATGCTAGAATCTAGGGGCGAATTATTCCATCCGGAGAATGTATGCAGCGCTGGGTGCGGATTTTAAGGGTACTGGGTGGGTATTGGGTATTGGGTATTGGCTGTTATGTGGGTATTGGATGAGTATTGGGAGGGTATTGGATGGGTATTGGGGGAGATGCGTGTGGACTGCGTACGTTCTCCGTATGGAGTAATGGCTCGAATCTAGCAGTTAAAAATTCAAACAAAAAAAAAGGGGGCATTTACATGCATACCACAAAAACAATGGATTTATATATCTAACACCTAAACATTCATACTTACATGAAGAGAACTCAGATTTTTAACATCATATAAAAAATGCCACCATTGCTATCTTTTAAAAAGTGAATACACATTTTCATACATAGGTTCGTGACACAAGGCATTATAAGTGTGAATATCCGGCTTTGGGTGTTCAATATGTAGATACATAGAATTGTGTGTTATGTACGTAAATTAAAAAAAATCAAGCATTAAAAAAATAAAATTACCATAAAATTTAGCGTCCAAAAGTTTTCATCTCGCAGCCACTAACTACAGAAATTCATCTTCATGGCGTTCATACAATCAAGTAAAATTCAACCTATATTATACCGCATATAGGAGAATTTTAAGCTGTAGTTTATTAAAAAAAAAATGCTTCTAAGCTTCATTTTTGTTGGATTTAGGTAGAAGAAATGGTTCCCACCATCCAAATTCATATTTTTGATAAGGAGCAACCCATTTCTCAGTTTTCTCAAAGTGCAAATCAACAGAATTACAAATCAACGCTTCCTCTAAGGAGTTTGCTTCATAATTGCCTGATAAAACTCTGTCTAATCTCAATTTCATGAACCTGTCAGATGGATTATAAGGTTTTCAAGCAATGAGAAGGTTGAACTTCTGAATTATGAACTTTAAGGCCAGACTTATCTCTATAAAATGAAGGAACATTTACATATATACCACTCAATTCTTATGTATTTACATATCTAACATCTCAACTTCAATTTTTTACAAACACACACACATTTTATATATATATGTGTGTGTGCGCGCGCGCGCGCTACCTTGCCAATGCATGAAAGGATATATTTCACTTTCTAAAGGTTAAAATAGTGGTATCTTTTATGGGAAATAAAATATCTGGGCAGTGCAAATGTAAAAAAGCAAAGTCTAGATGTTAGCTATGTAAATATATAGGAATTGGGTGGTATGTATGTAAATGCCACTAAAATGAAACAATTGTTAAGAGGAAATTATTGCTAAAATTGTTGGTGCTCCTCCTTTTGCTGTTGCTTTTAATTATGAATACATATGCAGCGTGTTAGAGGAAACTCATGAAAGTGTTGTTCATAATTCTGTATTGCTTTAATAGTTTATCATTCTAAGACTGTTAGAATATGTGTTAATAAATAGGTTAATAACATTTTATTATTTCTCAACATCTCATAATGGCACCCCTTATATGTGAATAGATTACATGGAAGATTTATTAATTTCCACATCAATTCTCTTTTTCTACATGATATCAGAGTGGTGGTGGCCCCCCATGGACAGGAATATTTGGCCAATACCAATATAACACCTTGAAAATGTATCAAAATTATTGCCAAAAATTAGCCATGCTTGGCTGTCCAATTGGACAAGGATGATCTTACCCTCAAATTCCTTGGGGCCCTTGACTACAAATACAAAGATCTCAATTCCGTCAATCATGTCCATGAAAATCCATGACATTTGAAGAATTGCATAAAAATATCTCAAACTGCTCCAAGTATGGAGCAGAAAAATAAGCCAACTTGTCTCAAATATCAACCATTATAAACCAACCAACAAATTCTAATAGAATCACCTCTTCGAATACCATACTAAACATCATTACTCCTAAAACGCCAAATGAACAAAATATCCTAACACCTCAAAATATCTCACTACCAATTCAGCCCAACCCTACAATAATAAGTGCCAATTATGGCACCAATAAAGTGTTATTAGTGACTCACAATTACAATTAAAGACTAAGGGGTATTCTTGTACTTTGTGCATCCCTTAGGCCTTATCATTAGGCACCTTCTATTATATATAGTGATGGGTGGGTGAGGCTTTGTACGATGAGTGTATGTGAGAGCTATGTGTGAAATCCTGTCCAAGAAAGTAGAGAGAGAGATTAGCTGTGGCAAGGTGAGGAGTGCATCTAAAGGTGCTTGGGAGCAAGAAGATCCAAGAAGATGAGGGCTCATCTTAAAGCTATGTACTCTCTTGTAAATGTCTTAGTAAGATTGACGATGTTTTCCCTCCCGTGGATGTAGATCCTTTTGGATCGAACCACGTAAATTGCTTGTTTCTTGTTGTGTTTGTTCTTGTTCTTTCTTAGATGTTTTTCTAGCCGTGACGATTATCCCACAACATAAAGCCATTCGACACGACAATGACACAACTTGATCAACATGTCCATCACTCCTCAAGCCCACCAAAACTATCCTCCTAAACTCATCTAGTAGCCTAACAATCCTAAAACCATAATAGCTCCATGTCGAACCCCACTAAAGATTAAATCCTAAACTCAAGTGCATCTCATCATGTCAAATCTAACATTCAAAATATTTTCACGCTTGGAAGATTTGAGCTTATTGTATAAAAAATGATCTTAATTTATTAGAATTAAACAAAAATATGACACTAAATAGGACGCAATGGAGAAAAAGGATTCATGTAGCCGACCCCACTCAGTGGGATTAAGGCTTTGTTGTTGTTGTTGTTAGAATATCCCACCACAAAAAGTATTCATGTTAGTGACAATACCAAACTAACCATCACTCACACCAGTTCAACCACTCTCTCTTCTACCTTTATATCCTCCCTTAGAAAACAATATAGGACTGCCACTTATACAACAACAACAACAACAATTTAGGTTTGCCATTTATGATTAAAAAAATTATTATTGTTCCTCAATTGCGCCTAATTAATAATATTTGTTAAATTTCATCACAGTCATTTTTGGTCAAGGATCTTCGCTGCAAAATCATTTTTGTGTGAGATGCAACTAAAGATGACTTTTTTAAGGCCCTGTAAAATGCTTGGCCTACCTTATCAACCACTAAACCTTCAACATATTAATGCCATCATCATGTCGGTTACCCATCATTTGTTATTCAACATCACTTAGTAAGTTGATGTCTAAGCATATCTTAAATGAATCTAATGTATCTTGGTTCGTTTGTGATTCATGTGGTTGTGAGAAAATTAATAAGTTGTTGTATAGAATGTCATCGATTAATATTGTTTATCCATGTTGTGGGATAATCGTCACGGCTAGAAAAACATCTAAGAAAGAACAAGAACAAACACAACAAGAAACAAGCAATTTACGTGGTTCGATCCAAAAGGATCTACATCCACGGGAGGGAAACATCGTCAATCTTACTTAAGACATTTACAAGAGAAGTACATAGACTTTAAGATGAGCCCTCATCTTCTTGGATCTTCTTGCTCCCAAGACCCTTTAGATGCACTCCTCACCTCGCCATAGCTAATCTCTCTCTCTTACTTTCTTGGACGGGATTTCTCACTTGGCTCTCACATACACTCATCGTACATAGCCTCACCCACCCATCACTATATATAATAGAAGGTGTCTAATGATAAGGCGCTAGGGATGCACAAAGTACAAGAATACCGCTTAGTCTTTAATTGTAATCGTGAGTCACTAATAACGATTCTCCACCTCGACTCTCGATTTCGAAACTACGAAAAGATGATTCCTCCACTGGCCCCCGAGGGCCTCGGCCCGTGGTAAAGTTCACTAAGTCCAAACAATGTTTGAACTTAGCTATAGTGTAGCGCGCTTAGTGAGCATGTCGACGGGGTTCTCCTCGATAGGTATCTTCTCCGCCACTATTGAGCGCTTCGGCGACGATGTCCCTCACAAAATGAAGCTTTACATCGATGTGCTTGGACCTTTCATGAAAGACACGATTCCCAGTGAGATGAATAGTACTTTGATTGTCGCGAGAATACGATTACGCACTTTTGAGGTATCCCAGCTCTTCAGCCATGCCTTTTAGCCACATGGCTTCCTTGATAGACTTCAGTTACGGCGATGTACTCAACTTCTGTAGTTGAGAGAGCTACAACGGATTGAAGATTAGACTTCCAACTGACAGCAGTACCGAAGACAGTGAAAATGAATCCGGTCAGTGATTTCCGGTGTCGATACTTCCAAGCATAATCGAATCAACGTAACCAACTAACTTTTCTTCGTTGCCTTCCTGTCTTTTAAAGAGTAGCCCAAATCTATAAGTACTTCTAAGTATCTTAGAATCCATTTTAGTGTTTCCAGCTGAGTCGCACTGGATTAGCCATGAACCCGCTAACAACACCGACGGCGTAGAGCTAGATCCGGTCTCGTCGCACACCATACCATACATGATGCTACCAACCCCACCGGCATAGGGGACACCCTCCATGTATTCTTTTTCGACTTCGATCTCGGGTGCTTGAGAGTTCGATAATTTGAAGTCTCGACCAATCGGTGTTGCAGACTCACTTTGCGCTTGTGCATATTGAACGCTCGCGGAACTTTTCGAATATAAGTCTTCCGAGATAAGAATAAGTTCGCCCTTTTCCTGTCTCTCTTGATCTCCATTCCTAGGATCTTTGTAGCGAGTCCTAGTGTCTTTCATATCGAATTCGGAATTGAGCATACCTTTGATCTTCCGGACTTCCTCCTCGCTTCTGTCACTACTAACATATCATCTACATATAAGAACGAGTACGTACTTATTTCATCTGTCCTGCCACTTCATATATACATAATTGTCGTAGTTGCTTCGACAATGATCGATCTTCGACATAAACTCATCAAATCGTTTGTACCATTGTCTAGGGCTTTGTTTCAATCCGTACAAAGCTTTCTTCAGCAGGCAAACTTTGTCCTTAGTCTCCGGTGTGCTGTACCCATCTGGCTGATCCATGTAGATGGTTTCTTCAAGCTCTTCATGTAGGAACGCAGTTTTTAACATCTATCGCTCTAATTCCAAATTGAATTGAACCGCTAGTGCTAAAACCATCCTAATGGAGCAATGCTTTACCACGGCGAGAAAATTTCGTTGAAGTCGATTCCTTCTACCCGAGTGAATCCCTTCGCAACGAGTACGCTTTATATCCGATCTTTTCAATACACAGTGTGCCTTCCTTTTTCTTAAAGGTCCACTTGCAACCAACTACACGTTTGTTCGTTGGTCGATCCACAAGTTCCCAAATCTTGTTCTTCATCAGAGAAGTTATTTCATCGTTCATGGCGTCAACCCATCTATTTCTTTCCTTGCTCTTTAAAGCTTCATTATAGTTGTTCGGTTCAACTTCTTCTATTGCTTCAGCAACACTCAAGGGGTAGAAGATCATATCTGCACGACCGTATCTCTCTGGCGGTCTGATAGTTCTTCTTTGTCTGTCTCTTGTCGACCTGTAATCATCCGATCCGTTTTCCGCTCGTCTCTTGCTTGGTCCTCTGTCACTTCATCTCGATTGTTCACAACGATTCTTTGATCGATCAAAGTACGTAGTTGTTGCAGCTCCACCTCAATTGAAGAACCCTCCTTAGCGGCACTGATTTTGGTAACGTAGCTTTGCAAATTTGCCATTTTGGATTCATCGAGTCATGTCTCTGCTGATGATGCATTTTTGTTGATCTAGACACCAAAGTTTGTAACCCTTGGTTCCAGGTGGATATCCAATGAAAATGCACTTCAAAGCTCTTGCTTCCAGCTTATCTTGTCTGACATGAGCGTAAGCAATACATCCAAAACTTTCGAGTTATCGTAGTTACTCGGTTTCCGTACCACATCTCCGAAGGAGTCTTCATATTGATAGCTGTCGATGGACATCCGTTGATAAGGTGGCGAGCGATTACGCGACTTCACCCTGAAACTTTCGGTGACACCGCATTCAGATAGCATACATCTCACTCTCTCAGAGAGTCCCGTTCATCCTCTCGGCTAGGTCGTTACGTTGAGGAGTGTTCGGATCGTCTTGTGTCTTGTAATACCGTTCTTTCCGCACGGCTCTTGAACCGTTACGAACAATACTCTAAACCATTATCGGTTCTCGAAGTCTTTAGTTTTGCTCTCGTCTTGTTTTCAGTGAGAGTTAACCCGTCCCTGAACCGTGGAAAAGCTTCATCTTTAATTTTAAGGATGAAGACCCATACCTTCCCAGTGTAATCGTCGATGATAGACATGAAGTATCTCCCTCCTCCATGAGTCCGAGTCCTGGCTGGTCCCCACAAATCATCGTGTACGTAATCAGTGGCTTCTTCGATGTGTGATTTCGGTAGATAACTTCACCCTAGTAGCCTTCCCCGAGTACACACTTGTTCACGAATTCTAATTTGCTGACTCGATCTCCGCATACGGATTCTCGCTGGACGACTCTTGTAAGCCTCTTTCACTTACATGCCCCGGTCTCATATGCCATAATCCAGTCTCGTCGGTCTCCGATTGAACCGTATTTGAGTAGTTGCAGATGACGGTTCTTCCGATTAGAAGTATAACCCATTCTTTCGACCCCTTTCATGACGATGAGAGAACCTTCGACTACTTCGATGCAACCATTCTCCGCCTTGAATGTGTATCCGCTCGACTCCAGAGTACTGCAAAGAGATCGATTCTTTCGAGCTCGAGAACGTACTCGACGTGTTGAAGTATCCGCTCGGCTCCATCGAACATCTTTATTCCGATCCGTTCCGCCGCAGTACTCTGCAAGCTTTATTATCTCCAAGTAGTACGGACCCGCCGTTTGCAGGTTGCGGTGTCTCGAACCGGTCTTTGTGAGGGCACATGTGGAAGGAGCACCCGGAATCGAGGATCCGCTCCTTGTCGGATTCGATTCCGATATCACCAAAGCTTCTGCCGAATCATAGCCATCCGAGGCTACACTTGCTTCTCCGGAATCTTTAGGCTTCTCCGAAAGCTTTTCTTTCTATCCGGACAGTTCCTCCCGAGTGACCTTCTTTGTGGCGGTGGTAACATTTGTTAGATCTCTTAGAAGACCGACTTCGCTCTTCTTTCCGGATTTTGATCCGTTCGATCGCTTTTGGAACTTTTTCGCTCGGTCTTCCTCTAACCGTCGACCGTCTCCACTGGCCTCTTCTTTCATGTCGTGCTTCTTCCGAAGTTCTCGGCTCGATCGGAGATTGAACCTCTTCCAAGGTAATAGTCTGTACCCTACCATAGAGCATCGCATCCCTGAAATGCTCGTAGCTCTTAAGAATAGAGTTTAACAGCAGCAGTGCCTTATCCTCGTCGTCCATTTTGACGTCGATGTTTTCAAGATCATCTATGATCTTGTTGAACTCGTCAATCTGCTCCGAAACTGACTTGTCCTCGTACATTTTGAATGAGTATAAGCGCTGCTTCAGAAAAAGTCTGTTAGTCATATAAAGTACCTCGAGTTTAGCCCAGAGTGATTGTGCAGTTGTCTCCCTCGACACCTCCCTCAGCACTTTGTCGCCCAAACTTAGGATTATCAGACTGTGAGCCCTGTCCAGGATGACGTTCTTCTCCTTCTCGGTCGGGTCGGCCGACGATCTTCGTCGGACCTTGCAAGGCTTCTGCAACGCCCTGCTGAACCAATAGAGCTCTCATCTTTACTCTCCACAAGCCGAAGTCATTTTTCCCTGTGAATTTCTCGATATCGAATTTAGCAGAACCCATTGTTCCGCCAAACAGCTCTTCACACCAAGATCTACCAATCAACTGATTATCAACCCGAAAGGCTTTGACTGCTGTAGAACTCCTTGTACTGCCGAAGAAATAGAGAGTCGAACTCCTCGCTGCAGCTTAGATACACGGCTGGTCAAAGAATCCTTACAGGTTCCCGCAATCGGGGCAATGCAGGACGAATAAGCTGCTGCAGACGAATACCCCTGTACAGCTGAAGAAATGGAGTGCCGAAGACCTTGCTACTGAGCTTTTCCTGTAGCCTGGAATTTAGGAATGCCGACTAATGGAGCAGCACCCCTGATGGAGCTTTTCCTGTAGCTTCGACTCCACACCGTGAAAAAAGGAAATCTACTCGCGCAGCACCCCTGATGGAGCAGCGGGAGTACTTAGCAGTCGCAGTGGAATCAGAAACATTGATGGTCGTTCCCTGAATACGAGGCCCAGCCAAAGCGGCCGCCTCCTGTGCGGCGAGGGCCTTCTTGCTCACGATGCGGAAAATCTCAGTCAGTATCGTCTCAAAAGCTTTGTCTATATTGCTCGCTTCCAATGCTGCTGTGGAGGAGGAGGATGCCGAATGACTGCAGCCTCCTTCTTGCCGATTACCTTGGTTCTTCTTAGACAGCCGAACTTCTTGTGGAGCCAAGCCCCTTCTTGCAGCAGAATACATGAATAGCACCTGGGCACCCGAATTCTAGAGGTGTAGAACTCCTCCTTAGATCGCGATCTTGATACTCCTGCGAGTAGAGAAGAAGATGCTCGTACACTGGAATTGTCGAACTCAGCCTGCAGAACATCCAAGAAACCGAATTCTTCCTGTTTCAGCCAAAGAACAGCTTAGGTTACGTTGTACAGCCGGACTTCTCCTTCCCAGCCGGGTAGGTTTGCTGCGGTTTGGGCCGTCCAAGAGGACACTGCAAGCTACGATACCTCCCTCCACATGGGCTGGTTGAACTCCTCTCCTTCTTCTTGATTCCAGCCAAGAAGTGTCGAATTTCCCACAGACGGCGCCAATTGTTGTGGGATAATCGTCACGGCTAGAAAAACATCTAAGAAAGAACAAGAACAAACACAACAAGAAACAAGCAATTTACGTGGTTCGATCCAAAGGATCTACATCCACGGGAGGAAAACATCGTCAATCTTACTAAGACATTTACAAGAGAGTACGATAGGCTTTAAGATGAGCCCTCATCTTCTTGGATCTTCTTTGCTCCCAAGACACTTTAGATGCACTCCTCACCTCGCACATAGCTAATCTCTCTCTCTTACTTTCTTGGACAGGATTTCTCACTTGGCTCTCACATACACTCATCGTACAAAGCCTCACCCACCCATCACTATATATAATAGAAGGTGCCTAATGATAAGGCCTAAGGGATGCACAAAGTACAAGAATACCCCTTAGTCTTTAATTGTAATTGTGAGTCACTAATAACAATCCACTATAACTTCGTTATTATGATGTTTGGATCTCATGGGTCATCTTTAATGATAAGTACAAATATCATGTCATATTTCTTATGGCTTTAACGCCTAAATCTATCAGCTTAAGAAAAAATCAAAATCACTTCTATTTTCATTGTCTTTAAAATCCTCGGTGGAAAAAAATTTCAAAGAGTTATTAATTGCTCGAGGCACATAATTGTGGTGAAGACGTGGCTTTCAAATCCTTCATTGCCTCTATCAGCATCTCACATTTTACTACACCATGCCATGCTATAGAATATATGGGTTTATATGAACGACGTCATCATCATCTTCTTCCTAAAATTAGTCTCACTTCCCTACATTTGCCTATATGGCAATTATATTCCGGTCACATATACACTCACCGCAATACATAAAATTAATCAGATGCCCACATTTTCCCCAGTAGTCCCCGTTTGAAAATTATTTAGTCGTCATTCTAACTACAGGCCTGTTACTTGTGTTCGAACATAAGGTGGATTGACCAAGCATTTTCCTATTTCAGTTGAATTACTTCATAGATCGGCTTTAAGCCCATATCTTTTTTGCTTTAGTTATGAATGGTCTTACTAGACATTTACACGAGGATGTACCTTGGTGTGTGCATTTCGATAATGATATCTTTCTTGTGGATAAGATTAGAGAAGAAATTCAGGAAAAACTTGAATTATGGAGGTCTACATTTTAGTCTAAAGGCTTTCGTTTAAGTAGATCTAAAACTAAATACATTTAATGTAATTTTAGTAGTAGTGACTTTAGTGGCACAGTTGTAACTATGGGTGATCAAATCGATAAGGGTTTAACATTTTAGATATCTCGGGTCTATTGTTCAAATTGATGATGATGTAGATGAGGATGCTATTAGTAGAATTCAATTTGGTTGGTTGAAGTGGAGGAATGCATCAAGCCTATTGTGTAATAGAAAAGTACCGCTTAGGCTTGAAGGAAAATTTTATAAGATGGTGGCGAGATCTATAATGTTTTATGATGCAGAATGTTTGTCTTTAAACAAGAAACATAAAACAAAGTTAAGTATTGCTGAGATGAGAATGCTTATGTGGATGAGTGGATTTACACTCAGAGACAAAATGCGAAATGAATCTGTGAAAGGGTTGGTGTAGCTCTAGCGGCAGATAAGATTATAGAGTCATCTTCGATAGTTTGGTCGCATTAAACGCCGACCATCTGATGATCCAATTAGGAGATTAGATGTTTTAGATTTAACTTGTATTAAGCAAGGCAGAGGAAGACCTAAAAAGACTTGGGCATATTATATAAGAGTTGATTTTAATCTATTATAATTAAATGAAAATTCGACACTCAATATGACACAATGGAGAAAAAGAAACCATGTAGTTGACCCCACTTAGTGGAATAAAGGCTTGTTGTTGTTGTTGTTGTTGTTGCACCATTCTAAATACATCAAAGTTTGAGTGTTTTATCTACCCATTGTTTCATCACTTTGTGATTCACAAGTCAGCCAAATTTTTCTCAGTCATGTTTATTTATTTACTACGCCACTTATCAAAATGCTTATATTAATATAATGACAACACAAAAAAAATTATTCCTCATGACATGTGAGATTTATATAAACTATCCTCCATTTCTTTTTTCAAAAACCCGCCATAGTTCTAGAGTTGTCAAATTGGGTTGACGAATCAAGTTCGTATTTGAACCAAAGTTAACCCGGGCTAAATAAATTTAACCCGACTCCAGACCACGTATTATATTGGTCAAAATATTTAGCCCGAATTCAACTCAGCAAGCCAGCTAACCCAAACCCAAATAGTAACTATGTACATTTTGAGTTGATTTCAAATTTAGTGGGTCAACTCAAAACGATGCAAACAATAATTGATTCTATAGTTTAGATCTGAAACAAACTTAAATACTATTTGAGTGAACTCAAATCAAGATTTTTTGAGTTAGACTTGGGATGGGTTGTAGGGTCGAGTCATTTGTTGAAACCTACATAACACCAATAATTGGATCCATCCTATCATCGCATGAATCTCTCCCTCGATATAAATGTTCATCCAAACACAACAAACAATGTCATAATATCTCCCACCAACAAAATCTCACCCCCTTCGATAAATAATGAGTCCTTTTTATTGCTTCCCCAACCATCTCACCTGAACGTTCTATAAACCATGTAATATAATCCATGCTAAACTCACCTTCCTCCAAACGTGGCCTGCTCCCCTCATCACCTTCTATTTATGCACATTCATTTTCACGTAGCAACCAAGCACCTTTCCAGACCACAACATCAGCACATTCCCTTTTAAATCCAAAATCCTCACTTCCCTACCCCTCCCTAATCAGAAATCCACCCAACAAACTCCACCCTCATCGTCGCTCCATAATTCCTGCCTAAAAATCTTAACCAATCCACAAATTACTAGCCAAACGACTTTGGCATGTTGCTAGTATGTGCTCAATCCCCTAACCTATCCAATATTAGCTCGCCTTCTTCTCACATTGCCCCACCACATAACATCACAACCAAATACTCATAACCATTCGGTCCCCAATCTCTGCATAATTATTATCTCCTACAAAGTCATAACTAAAACTATATCTTGAAGCCCCTAAAAAAAATCATCCTTACAACCTCTCTTCTGCCTCTCTCAACTCATAAAACCAAAACCGTCAACCAAGCCTTCAAACAATTCCAGTGAAGGGTTGATGTGTCTAGCAATCTCTGCACTTTCATTTGAAATCCTACCTGGAAACTCATCCTAAGTACCTTATCTATCTCAAAAACATTTCAATTACAAATGAATTTTTTTCACCAAACATAAGCTTTTGGATCTATAAATCACCATAATACTCAACTTGTCGCAAGGGCTTTAATCAACAACACAATATTGATTATCAAAAGACCTTCAATTTTGTTCCCAAAAAAATAATTGCAAACCTAATCCAAATGGTGGTTGCCAAAGAAATATTAACTATATTATTCTTCATGAGTATCTTATTGAAAATGTCTACATGCGCCAATCTCTAAAAATTCATGACTAAACTCATCCCACAAATGTTTTTCATCTAAAAAAATATTTCTAAAAATTGGAAGAAGCACCCCAAACCTGGTGCCAACAATCACACCAACTCCTCACCAAAACTGATGCCTCCTTTCATCTACTCTCATTAACATCTCATAAAGTATCTTTTTGTGTATGTTGATGACATCATCGTCATCAACATTAATGATCAGTTTCTTCAAAAGTTCAACACTCAATTGGCTTCAACATTCTCTACACAAAATCTAGGAGAACCCTCCTATCTCCTAGGTGTTAAACTCATCTCCACCAAAAAATATATTATTTTGTCATAACACAAGTGCATCCATGATCTCTTTGAGCACACAAAATACGGTCAATGCCAAAGTCATCACTTCTGATATATCTCCAAATCATATGCCTACAATTTATAATGGCATCTCTTTCGTCGTTCACTTTGTGTTTCGCTTTGTTATTGGTGTCCATCAATATACATCTCTCTCACCTTGTTGGACATCATATCATCATCGAAAAAATCTCTCAATTCAAGCATCAACCCTCAACTGACCGAAAGAGCGTCACCAAACACATTATACATTATCTCAAACCCTAAAGTTTTCAAAGGATGCTATCTTTTGTAACTCTAACTTGAGCAACATAAGAAAATTTGATGTAGTAAAAAAATTGACCTCTTAACCTCAAAAACTCTTTGTTTCTTGCGTGGTTTGAGGGTTTCCCATTTGATTGCATTCCTAATGTATTTGCATTCAAAATTTTTACAATTTGAATATATATGTGTGTGTGTGTGTGAGTGTGTGTGTGTGTGTGTGTGTGTGTGTGTGTGTGTGTATATAACTTGTTATTGCTTCTTATCGTACGCGTATTAGTTTGATTTTTAAAACTATAATAAAAACTAACTTGCAACGTGATGCATCATATAAATCAATTTAAATATCATGTAAAGGTTATGCATACACATACATACATACATACATATATACATACATATGTACACATGTAAAGGTATATATCATTTATGTATGTATATAGGTATATATGTATGTATTTATATATATGTGTGTATTTTATAGGGTTGATGCAAAATGTTAACATAGAAAAGGAAGATGAAAGAAGAGAAAAATTATCTCAAGGTAATCAAAGACTAATAAAACTTACGTGATCCACCGATCATCAGTGGAGACCAAGGCCACCGCGGGTCTTTTCAGCCTCTTTGTAATGTTTGGAAATTGATCAAGAAACTTGGGCTCAATAACAAGCCAGAAATCTTGTTCCTTATTTCTTTCACCATAGTTTCGACGCTTCTCAAACAACAACTCTTTGAAGTGTTCCTCCTCATCAAGCATGAACTTTGCATTTGCCACAAGAAAATGGTATCTCTTTGGCTTCACCTACAAATGAACATCTCATTTAGATTCTAAATCACCTAAGAAAACTATATAGCTATTAAAAAAAAAAAATAAACTTTTTCATAGGAGACTATGCAAGAAAATGTAATAGCATCAAAAAGCAAAATTTGAAAAAAAAAATCACAATATGGAGAATGGTAAAATGTTTCTTGTAAACTAAAGCTAGAATAAAATGAATCTCAAAGCCGACACATATCATAAGACAAATGTGAACCTTAGATAACTTAGTAATTAGAAGTTAGAGCTGATACTACTTAGCTTAGCCTAGCCAGCCTTTAACTTCAATAGGATACGTCCACTAGGATACCTAACCTTTTATCCACAAAGGGAATGGGGAAGGAAACTGAAGATGATGGACAATCTTTAATTGTAGTTGTTGCAAGGATACGTACAGACTCATTTGAAGTTTAAGATCCCAAAAAACTTTCATGCACGAGTCATGCTCCTCCATTAGGGTATAAACAAGTTGAGCTTGAGTAAAGTTTAATAATCTAAAAAAATGTTTATGCTTGACACCTGAACATGAACTTTAAAAGTGTATAAAACCTACTTCAAAATGATAAATATTGAAGACAATTTGCTAAAGTTCATTTCAACATGTGTCTTGCATTAATAATATTTTAGGAGGGATTCTAATGAGAAATATACGTAACCAGGAATTAAAAATAGATTACACAATAAATTACAATGGAAGAATACATATGAATCAACAAACAAACGAAAGTGACAAGTTGGCAAAAGTTGGGGCGGGAAAGGCACGGGTTGGAAAATAATTAGAGTAATTAGGAATGTTTTGAAGTTCTATTTTCAATGAAAATTCTTACATAAATTATAGAAGATGCATGTTAGAGAGAAAACAAAAAAAATTGTCAATTGATTTCTTGGATAGACATTAACTCAATATCCATCCATGAATCACATGGTAAGATGGGCATCAAACTCCTTGTGTGAAAGCTTGAAAATGTGTTTAGTTTTGTATAAATTAAGCAGCTTTGTGTTAGATTGGCGGTTGTATGAGTTGGTGCATAAAAGCTTAATAAGAAATGGAAGTACAAAATAATCTTGGTCTTTTGTGCTGTTTGAATTCTTTTTAACCAGTTACTTTACGGTTCACCATTCTTGCCTTCGATTTGGTTACATATGCTCGCTTCTCCTAACAGCATGCAGTTAAAAGAACAATTCTGTTCAGCGCATACCTAATTTCTTTTTTTTTACAATGGCTAGAGCTAGAAATCTCAGCCTAATAATAACATTTTTCTTTTTTAAAATACAAGGTTTTCTTCAATAACCATCTTCTGATACACTCCTTCCCGCATTTCCACAATAACCTCAAAACCAATCGGAATTTCTGCGTTTTCTTCCATTTCAACTCAGAAGTACAAAAATAGAGAAACTGATTTCTAGTAGGAGAGAAAAATAACCTCATCGATCGTCTGTGAGAAACCAAGTTCATCAGAGCCCACCGCGACGGCTCGGATCGGAAGTGAAGAGTCTCTGATGCAGAGCCCACCGAGCTTACCAAACCCTTTGCCAATGGTGAGCAGATGAAGGTCGGCGAGGTGAGTAGGAGGATTTCCCTTCGGCATGAGAGGCCTCTCCGAGCCGTGCGACGGTAAGCTGCCACATGGCCGGAGGGCTAGCGTCGCAGCGGCGAGCATGAACGGAGCTCGAATGTAGTGATAAGGGTGTTGAGGGAGAGGAAAGAGAACAGAAGATTACAGTATACCTTATCGGCTTCAGCTCATCTCCGATTTGCTGAATCAGCTTATTTACATATACCCCTGGACTTTTTTTTATTTGCAAGATAAAGAATGTTTTATTGAATGGGTATGAATGTTAAAATAATTTGCATAACGCTTCACATTTTCATTATTATAGAATTGCTGTTAACATACATGCTTAAGGAGTATGATATTATTAAGAAAAAGGAGATTTACAAGCATACCACAAAAATCATATGTATTTACATATACAACTTTTTACATCCATACCATTTTATCTTTGCTTAAAAATACGTGTTGCACTTGTTAAAAGTTGGTGACGGTAATATTTCCAATATGATATGAGAGATTTACGTGTTATGAGTATATAAATCACAATTTAGGAGCTAGATTTATAAATATATAAGAATTTTGTGGTATATATGTAAATACACTGATAAAAATTGCCTTTTTTTTAAAAATTTTTATATTGTCATACATAGCCATCACATTAAAACCTATCAACTATAGAGATAGATAGATTATAATTAATATAACCATGTAAAATATGTATGTATAATTTTTTCATAAAAATGACAGGTTATTATCTTTGAAAAAGGTATGTAATATTATATATATATATATATATATATATATATATATATATATATATATATATATATATATATATATATATAAAGGGCGGTATTTGAGAATGCCGCTTCTCATATGTGTTATCTGTCTCCGTAGTAATAGAAAGCGGGTGAGAGGAGTCTTATGATTAACAATGTAACTGCCTACCAACTTATCACCCAATGCGCACATTATATACATATATATATATATATATATATATATATATATATATATATACATATATACACGAAGGTCAATTAATACATAAATTTAATAACCAACATACCCCACTAATAGACGAGCAATTAACATTACAATTGAATAATTATGATAATTATGTATGCATTAATCGATTAACAATTAATTTCCCCCTTTCACTTTAAACAATAATGCATATGAGTTGAATGTTAGAAATATGAAGTGTTTAAAATCTTACAGTGTGTACATGAAGGTAATATACACATACATACATATATAAATACATGCGTACATGAAGGTAGAAATGAAACTCTGCATTACAAATAAAAATTGCACAAAGGTTAACAACCAAAACAAATTGACTCTTGCATCCATGATCAATCCCCTTAAATAAAACATTCTAATCTCCTAATGAATGCTTATATAACTTAATAAATGCTTGAGAAAAAAAATATGTTAACAATTCTACATAATAAAGATAAATTGTCACGGGCTAAGAGTATGTTTAATTGTAGTGGCGTTGTCTTCTCGCTTCCTATTTAAACAAAAAGACTTTCACAACATCTTCTAGGTTGGGGGGCAACCTTCACTGCAGTCTTGAAAGGTCGTTCACATTAACGTCCCGGGCACGATTGTATTGGGTTTGTCTTCTCGCATTTTATTTAAACGCAAAGTCTATCACAACTTCTTCCTGACTGAGAGACAATATTCACAGTATTCTCAAAAGATTATTCACGTTAACGTTCCCTGAGACGAATGTGGTTGGGTATTTATCTCACTTTTTCGTTCAAATAATAAGTCTTTGAAAACCGCTCCTAAAGGGCCATTTTTGTCGCAAATAATGCTTCATCAGCGTCCCTCACCGTACTGGAGTTTTCTCTTCAACCAGATCGAGATGTTAATCTCTTTGTTTTCGTTCTTTTTCTCTTTTGTTTTTTTAGGAGTCGTCCCAACACAATCAGAGACCCCCTCATCGACGATTTGTGAATTGCGTCGTATAAGGAGATCTCGGTAGCCTTAATGCCACCTGTGACCCTCTGTAGATAAGAAGAGTAGAGGTGAAACTTATACCTGCCAAAATGGCAAGGATGTCATTGGAGTAGAAAAGAGACGAGAGGTTCAGCTACAAAGTTAAAAATACTCTCAGCAAAGGACTTGCTCTCTATCTGGATCGAAAAAAACTTTAACACTCTAAACACACTAGTCGGGTTGGAGAAGCACAGAGACTTCTTCTCGAGACCTGCAATAAAAAAAAAAAAGATGAAGAAGAACATAACGATCTTGGATCTCCTTCACATTCGTCTTAGAGAGAAATGAAACTTCTATAGCATGAATAGAACCAAATAATTCCTGAGAGAACCTCTGAACCGTGGAGCTTAAGATACTATATAGGAGAAAAGAGGGAATAAGAGAGGTGAATAAAGCCTCAGATACAACTAGGATACAAAAACCCTAACTATAAAATCGTTATCGGCTTCGTCCGAGACAAACCCTCAATGATGCAGCCATTCATATATAAATTCGTCAACTAGCTTGAATAGGTCATTTTGACTATCCCTTGGCTAAGCGAAGAGGCCCTCTCTAACGGATGAAAACTCCAGACACCAGCGTGCAATCTTCTCATGGGCAACAAACATCTTCCAATTAAAAATAACAAACTCATCACGTAGTGCAACAAACTTTTTTCCCACCCTATCTGCTCTCTTTGGGACTTCAAAAAGTCTTTCCTCGTTATCTCCTAGAGGATATCCCATAAAACAAAGGAAATGTTCCCACATTTTAGCAAGACAACACATTTAAAGTCAGAAGACACCCGACGCCCGCTGATTACCTTTTCTTCCATCGTCGCACCAGAAGATACTTGAAAACCCATACTCTTCCCCCCACCGAGAGAAAAATTTATCCTCCATCATTTGCTCCATAACACCCTGCTTCACAATACCCTGCTTCACAACATCTTGTTCCACAGTGACCACACCCCCCCCCCCCTCCGGTGATTTTTCTGACAGCTGCCGAATTAAGGTCAACGTCAGTATCTGTCGATAAAGAATCAACTGTTAGGATTTCTATAGCTGCATCAAGAAAGAAAATACAAGTATTCAAGAAACGATTCGGGCAACATTCCTAAGAGTCGATTCCAATTAGATGTGTTATAAGTGGTAACACCCTCACTAGTCATCTAAGGCTCTCCGCACATGAAAGGAAGACCCCCTTTAGTGAACTACATTCTCGCTCTAGGCCTGCTTCGTTTGGAACACCCCGAGGAGTTGTTCCTCCGCAACGATTTGGGCCAGCGTTACTTTCCCTTCAATAGGAACACCAATCTTTGATAAAATCGCTAGTGAGGTGGTCGTTAGGAGGACCTTCAAACCTTCCTGGGCTTGTCCCCACGACGAACCCTTTAGGAGATTGAGGATCCAACCCGGTCCATATGATCGTCGGTCCTTAACCTTTGTGCATCTTTCTTAAGACTCGTCTCCCCTGCAACAACTTCACTCACCGTTTTAAGCTTTGTATCTAGTTCACAAGTTCTAGCCCGCATGTTGCTCATAGCCTTAAGAAGGGTGTCATTGAGAGCAGACAATTCTTCTTCGCCGAACATAATATAAGATATTGATGGAAGAAGATGGGATATCCAAGAAGCAAGAAGAAAAGTAGAATGTGTATACATCTATCTCGTGGCATATTTATAACGACATGAACACAAAAATCCAGAGAAGTTCATTATTACGGAATAATGTCATATGTCAACACGAATCTCAAGGCGAACGATGGCTCAAGAGGATGGTACGACCGATTGGATGTACCTAGTCGGAGATCAATAGATTGAATGCTAGCAAGAGAGGCGTTTGAATCAAGTGACTGGAAGAACATGCCAGAGAATTTCCCACGGAATGATGATCGATTCTATGGCCAATCGGTAGATTACTCTACTTCAGATCAAATACCGACTAATTCAAGGAGGGACAAGCGCTCGACGAACTTCTTACCGACTGATATCAATTTGTTAGTTTTTATATTTAAATATCTTTGTAATTACTAAAAGGGTCCTGTGAAAGCTAATGAAAAGGGAAATGATTTGTAATTTTGGAAGATTGTAGCATATTCATATAAATAGGAGGTCTATATCATGTTTGTAGGATTATGCATTATGCGTGTGTGTGTCCGTTTAAAAAAAAAGCTCTAGGTTTTAATATTTTCGGACGATTTTGTTGATCTCACCTGAAATAGATGGACAACTAATACTCCATCAATAAAATTTCATCATATGACATGGATCTCGAGGCATTCTTTTGAGCAAATAATATATAAATTTTGATTAAGAGTCATTCAGAGCTTTAGGGTGCATATGGGGCAGCTTATCCACTGCGACATCGTTTTGAAAACACCGTCTCACCTTTAGGAAACTGCATTTTCGCAGCTTATCTGAAAATGCAGTTGGTTTTTACACTAAACGAGAAACGCAAATCAAACTCTGCGGTCTGCATTTTAGAATAAGTAGCTTATTTGAATAAACAGAAGCTACCCTAAACGCAAATTTAATTTCAACAAAGGTATATTCAAACTGACAAGATCGATGAGACAAACATAATGGTGTCAAAATTAATCCAATCCGAGCCAAATAAAGCCTTGATCAAGCCATCAAACAGTTTTTGGAAGTTTTCTGGTCGTTTTTGGAAGATCCAGCAGATGCAGAATCCGACAAATTTATAATCGAATCGAGCATCTCGACAAGACGAATCCAACGAGCCCAATATCACCCAATTATGACGTTGTTATGGTACTCAAATGTTTATCAGACGAACCTCTGCGGATTATTTGATCAAAGTGATTCATATTATTTCATTAATTGCATCTGAAACTATATAAATAGAGTCTCACCCCTCTCATGAAAAAAGTGAGAGAGGAGAGAGCTCAAGACTTAAGGAAAAGCTTGAAGCATTAAGTAACTGAAATCCAACATCACTCATGCCCCTGCAACCACCGCCGACTACTGTAGACCACCACTCACCATCGATTATCATTGTTCGGGGCGCACTGTTGGCGATAAGTTCACCAGCACGTCGATATTTTAAATTTGGATACCTTATATTTCTCTCTAGCCTTTGGGACAAGTAGTTGTAACTGTAATCATTATTTTATAATGAAACTCTTCAACTGTGTAAGCCCCATGATTTTTCTTCATCTGAGTATGTGTTGAATTCTCGTGCAACACTAAGATTATGATTATTTACTCGACCGCTGCAAATTTTCTAGCACGCATTTGACAAATTTGTGTTTTGCATGTTTATTCAAACAACAGTGGTGGGAAGTTGCATCGTGTAACTTGACCTCACTAAATGTGGCGGCTGTCAGAAATTTACGTTCTAAATTTTTACAAAGAAAAACTAAATTTATAATAGCAACAATAATTTTCTTAACATCTTTTTTTTTTTTAGAACACTTTCAAAATAGTTTCTTTAAATGTCAATAACTATTCCAAATAAACCCTAAGTGTTGTAAATTCTTGCCTAACCAGTCAATGTTCATAATCAAAGACCATGGACCCAAATAAAACTATTCTTTTTTTAAAATAAAAATTATATATTTAACAAAGATAGCCCAACCACCATATCTTCCTTTAGAACCACTCCCAATCTTTTAGCACTTTCAATTCCTACATCATACTCATCCATGCAACTTTGACATCTCTTTCTTTAACTTTATTTATTTATTTATTTATTTTTTTTTAAAAGGAAGCACCTTGAAAGCTCAAATCATTTTGTAGAGCTTAGTTTTTAAGGGAATTTGCATACTTACCACACAATTCTTATGTATTGACATGTCAAACCTCTAGATATTAATATTTACATGCAAGCCACTCAAATATTTAACACGTCATCAAAGAAATATAGGTGTTCTTGCTCGACTCTTTAAATAGTTTGTGAGCTGAGCAAGCTCGATTCAATTCTTTAGTATATATATATATATATATCTTCTTAGTTTTTTCATTTATTTTGTCATTTCCTTACAATAATTATTTAAAATAGTTTTTTCTTTAATAATAAACTAGATGATGATTTCGTAGAATGAAAGGCAGAACGTGCGCCTTTTTTATGTTGGACAGATTTATTCTAAAAATTAAATTATTAAGAAAACACATAATTCAAAAATAAAGTATTATATTTCATTAAACAATAGTACAGATATTTCAACTTATTTTATATATTTATATTTTTATAAATACAAACAATAGTTCAGTATTTTAATGTGAAGTTTCACATTAAATATATTTAACTGAAAGTGTAAATTTCCTGTAAACTCAAACTAATTATAAAAATAATTATTAAATATTATAATAACTAAATATATGCAAAAAATAATAATAAATATAATTTGACCACGAATTTTTTTTTTTCTACTTTGATTATCTCATATTTAAAAAAATAGAGATTTTTTTAATATAAATATATATTAGACTATGAAGTAGTAATATTTTGTTTTTAAATAATTGGGCATTTACATACATACCACCCAATTCTTATGTATATAAATATAATACTTTACTTTTACATTCACACCACCTAAAGTTTTATATTATATAAAAAATATCGTTATTTTAAGTTTTGGGTTGTCACTATTTTAATTTATTGTGATACCACTATTATAGTTTAAAAAAAATTACACTTTTTGCTGGCAAGGCGGAGGTCCTGTTTATGTAAAAATTAAAGTTTAGATGTTAGATATGTAAATACATAAAAATCTATTTAAATTTATGAAAAATAACTGCTCAACAAGGAAAATATGTAGTTCGACGTTGGTCTGAGAAGTAATTTTATCGTTGTTTAAATTAAAAAACGTCAAAAATTAAATTTTAGCTGTGTTAGATACGTAAATGCATAAGAATTGGGTGTTGTTTATGTAAAATTTTGAAAATTTAATATTTAGATTGCCCATGACCCCACCATCCACCCTGCTTACAATTATGGTCTATTTGAGGCAGCTATTATAATTTTGAAAAATCAAAATCGCAATCAGAAAGATGTCACGATAACTAGCGAGGAATAATGTGAAAATACTGATTTCAACGATTTGAATATCTAATTTTTTGAAAAAATCATCAAAATGAAGTTTTTTGAAAAACTTTCAAAATGCATATACTCAAATAGGCTGGGACGCGTTTTCAAAATGCATCACACAAAATAATTTGCTTTCAAACGTAGCCCTTAATTTCAAGCTGAAACAAGATTAATGGTCTGTTTGGAACAGCTTATAAGTGCGGGGGCGTTTTTGAAAACACTGTAATACTGTTTGGTTCGCGCGTTTCGACAGCTTATCCGAAAAGACGTTCAGGTTTTTACACTAAACACAGGCTGTGGGTCCAACCTCGTGGTCCACCCGCGGTCCACCCGCGGGCTCTCATTTCAAGATAAGTTGTTTATACTGAAATGCACAAGTTACACCAAACAGACCCTAAATCAAATATAAGCTAAAACTTCATTTCTATTCCCATGCTACATATCTAATAATTAAACTTCAATTGTTACATTTATGCCACCTAACTATGCTTTTTTAAAAATTAAAATAGTAAAAGTTTTTATGTGATAAAGATTTGTGGTATAAATGTAAAAAGTGAAATTTAGGTGACTGTAAATGCATATGAAATTGGGTGTTATATATGTAAATGCCCGCAAAGTCAATTTTACACAATATCAAAACCGTTCTGTCGCAATACGCCAGATTACTCAAGCCAGCAACAGCAATAAGACAACACTTTCACGTAATCTTATCAAACATAATAAACATCTACATTATCATGTACAAAAATTATAATTTTCTCCACAGATCAAAACCCTAGTTCATCCCCAAATCATAAAGATCACAGCAATATCCCAAGAACCTGAACTGTTTCGTCCTTAATTAAATCTATCGAATATCGATTTCAAGCACAAGAAACAGCTCAATCTTCATGTACAAAAAAACAAAAGAAAAAAAAAAGAAAGAAATCCACAGAGAAAACTTCGAATCGATCCCAAACCCTAGAAATCATAGTTTCGCTCTGTACTTGCAATTCGACGTCTGCGACGTCCGATTCGCCACGTTCACAATCACATCACACTTACTGTATGTCACGACGTGCTTCTTGAAGATCCCCAGCACCGTGACCCTGCCGGGAATCCTCGTCGTGGTCTGGAAAAGCATCGATCCCGATATCACATCCTTGTACACGGAAGAATCGCCGATCAATCTCCCCGCGAAGATCGTAACCGATACATTCATCCGCTCCGATCCGCCGGAATCGATCTCACCGGCAGGAATAGCCGCCTCGCCGACCTGAGAGCCTTGGTAGAACAGCTCGGCGGTGCCGTCGCCGTAACGGAAGCTGGCGTGGTTGGGGTTGTGGGCGGTGAGGTCGATGTCGAGAGTGACGTTGAGGTCGACGCTGAGATTGGGGATGCTGAAACCGGCCTTGAAGCCGCCGACCCTGACGGAGTTGACGGTGGTGGTGGCTTCGCGGACTCGGAAGACGGTGACTCCGAGGATGATGAAGAGCAGGACGAAGAAGAAGAAGATGAGGAGGGAGATCAAGACGCAGCGGCGGCGACTGCTGCGGATCCAAAGACTTTCGCCGAAGCCCATGGATTCCGGCGATCTGGTTTAAGACCAGCGGCGCATTTTCTTTTTCTGTTTTGAAATTGGGAGAAAACTCGGCTTTTAAACGAGTTGGGATTTCTTCTCTCCAGAATTTATATAGTTTATTTTAGGGCTTGAATCTTAGCTACTTTAACCTTAAGAACTTTTCTTGATTTATTGATCTAACCTTTTTTATTAAAAAAATAGGAATTTAGTTTATATTAGAATAAAAAATGTTATATTTTTAGAAGTAATAATAATAGCTTATTTAACGCTTGAAAGAGATACTCAGAGTAAGACAATAAAAGTTTTTTTTAACTGGACATATAATATTTATTTTTTCAGTTTTTTTTTTTTTTACAATAAAGCATATTGTAGTTATATTTAACTGTATTTATTAGATAACATAAAATTATTAAAATTGCACGTACTTTATTTGTTAATTTTTAGAACATTGTTGTCCTTTCTCTTTTCCTAAACCGCTAAACGAGATCCGTGTGAAGAGTATTCAGTGCGGATTTTAAGGTGGCCGCCGGAAGCATGCGCCCCACTCCTTAGAATATATATATATATATATATATATATATATATATATATATATATATATATATATATATATATATTGAAAATATCACTAACCTCATAGGATCAAAGGAACAGCCGTCATAGGTGTCGCGCCAGCAACCATGCACCCATCGAACTGGCCACCCCATCCAACCGGTTGGCCACTTTTGATAGGGCACATTGGGTAGGCCAAATTACTCCAGTCGGTACACTACCAAAGCCAACGATCTCTAGCAATGAAAACAACAAATTCGAGCAATGAAAGAACTGAAATACACTGTACTGCCCTTCATAAAGCAAAGACATATTTGTAATCTTATATTGCTCTTATTTTTAATTTTGTAAATAGATGATTCAGACATATATAAAAGGGTCTTGAGACTCTCTCTCTCTCACCTTCATGTAAAGAGAACTCTCACATTCTTCACCCTCTATTTTTCTCTTTTGGTCGCCAAACTCTATCTTTTGGGCACTCAGAACAATTTTGGATTATATATATATCATTTATGAATGTATCTAAATTTTTTATTCATAATGAAGAGTGCTTTTTTAGTTTAGAGTTAATATTAATAATAAGAATATTTTTGTAACTCAAATTATTAATTTATAATAAAAATTTGATTACAGACCGTAAAAAGTTATTTTTTTCTTAATTAGAAGATCAGCATGGATACAACACAGTTCTTATATATTTACTTCTATAATATTTTATCTATGCTTAAAAATTATATCTTCGATTTTTTAAAAGTAAAATTAGCGGTATTTTTTATGTGACATAAAATTTTGAGTCTTATAAATATAAAAATAAAATAAAAATAGATGTTATATACGAACAAATTTCATTGTTAGAAAGTAAACTCAAATTAGTGGGCGGCTTATATAAATAATAAATTCTCTTTATTTGTTTTAGGACTCGGGAGGGTGTCGTGGGGAGATAAATTTGTAATGATAATCTGATAGTTTATTTTTTAAATTGGGGACATTTATATAAGAATAGTTTGCATTTATGTAAATATGATTATTTAAGTATTAGATATGTAAATATATAAAAATTGTGTGGTGTGTATGTAAATCCCCTATGGTTTTCAATAAGGTGTTCAAATTCGATTTTGTATTGACTAAGCTTCCCCTTGGTTAAAGGTTCAAGCATCTTCCTCGAGATCTTAAGGGTGAGTTGCTTGGTTGGTACTAGTAAGTCATCATCATGTCGTTTTTTACTGAGTCCATTTGGGGCAGCGGTGCGGTGACAGTGTGACACCGCATCGCATCGCAGTTTTATTTGTTTAGGTAAATTGCATTTTAAAAGCTTATTTTAAAAGTTGTCATTGACATTTGCGTTTTCCCACAGTCCTGGTTAGATGCAGTGACAATTTTCTAGTTGCGATTTGACTTTTTAAAAAAAAAAAAAATTGTAATAGCTACAACAACTTTTTAAACATCAGATTATTCTTCAACAACTTCGCAGTTGCAGTTGCTCCAAACATACCATAAATTAGCTTTATTTGGCTTGCACAAGTAATAAACTCCTTATAGAGGATCCTCCATCATCATATACTTCCTTGTAGCGGATCACAGGATCCCTTGTGAGTTGCTTGGTTGGTACTAGTAAGTCATCATCATGTCAGTTTTTGACTTGGTCCATTTGGGACAGTGATGCGGTGACAGTGTGACACCGCATCACATCGCAGTTTTGTCTGTTCGGATAAATTGCGTCTTAAAAGCTTATTCTAAAAGTTGACGCTGAAATCTGCATTTTCCCACAGTCCTGGTTAGGTGCAGTGACAATTTTCTAGTTACGGTTTGACTTTAAAAAAAAATTATAACAACTACCACAACTTTTAAACATCAGATTATTTTTCTGCAGCTTTACAACTGCAGTTGCTCCAAACATACCCTAAGTCAGCTTTGTTTGGCTGGCACCAATAATAAACTCTTTATAGAGAATATCCTTCATCGTATACTTCATTGTCCTGGACCGCAGGATCCCTTGTGAGATTGATAACTTTTTGATGTACATACATAAATTCTAATATTATTATTATTATTTAAAAATCTGAATGGTTACTAATATGGGTGTAAACAAGCCGAACATGAGTGAGCCAAGGCTCAGCTCATGTTAGACTCGTTTATATTTCGAGCCCAAAAAGTGTGTTCATGTTCGCTCGTTTGTTTAACGAGCCGAACACGAGTTTTTCACGAACAAAAAGTCTTTTTGACAATCCTAATCACGTATTCATAAGATGTTAAGGATTGAGGCAAAATTTAAGAATTATAGTTTATATTAAAACATCATTTAAATCTAATTTAATATTTTTTCTTAAATATACTTCATTAATAATTTTAATTGATTATAGATCTTTTAAATTTTTAAAAATACTACTCATACATACATACATACATACATACATACATACATACATACATATATACATACATATATATATATATATATACATACATATATATATATATATATATATACATACATATATATATATATAGTTGAGGAATAGTATTTCGAGCCAAAACGAGCCGAACACGAACGAACAAATCTTGGTTCGTGTTCGACTCATTAAGGCTTGTTAACTTAGTGAACGAGCCAAACACGAGCTTCTTAATGAGCTGAACACGAGCTGTTCGCTAACAACGAGTCTTTTTGACAGCCCTAGTTACTAATCATTTAAAATTTTCATTAATAATATTAAAATTCAAATTACTTAAACAAAATAATAAAAAATGTCGTAATTTTCATAAATTGAGATAATTTTGGTGCTGGCGTGGGAGCGGTGGAGTCAAGAGAGAATTGCAGTAGTATAAATTTGGTTGGTCGTTGAGCATTAGGCCGCCGGCTTGGCCTTCGTAAATGCAATTTGATAAGTACACCTGAAAAACAACTCAAAATTTCGACCGCTTATGTGGCATGTACATGTTAAGTATCTGTTGTATCCAAGCGCGGGTATCTGGCGGCGGGCTCCTTCGGGGTAAGACATCGAACTTCGGGCACTTCAGATCACGTGATTAGGAATAATGATAGTCTTAAGTATAGTTCGGTTGATTACCAACTGTTATTTTAAATATGTTAGGGAGTAATTCAGTCTTGCATTTAACATCATCATGAGTCCAAAAATTAATTTTAAATTGACTGAGATTCTTGAAAATTCACTGCACATAATTAAAAAATTGTTTAATTTAATTCGATGACTTATCCTTAGTCAAATTTTAGCGTAATGTTGATATGTTCCATGTATTTTTCATATATTTACAAATCTAACTTCTAAAATTTTAATTAAGTGCATAGCACTCAAATATCTAACATTAATATCACAAAAAATATCATAATAATTATTATTATCTTCGGGATTGTTGCAGTTAAAAAAAATATGATTGTAAAGGCATGCTAAAATGCTATGGTGAGAAATATAAATATATTTTTTTATAAAAAAATTAAATAATTTTATTATAATTAAGACATTTCAACATAACATGTTGAAAAAATAATTTCTCACCATAACAATTTTTAAAAAACATTAAAAGAACGGTTCTCCAAATGGGATTGTGGAGACGATCTAAAATACTGAAATACATAACAGGCAGAAAGATGTCATAAACAAGTTCTAAAAATAAAAACACATTTTCATACATAAACCAATTTATACACCTAAATATCCCAAAAAAAAAAAAAAAAGAGTATTTAGATGAGTGTAATATTAATGAAATATTTGTGATGCAATATTTTATATTGTTTGCAAAGTATTAATGACTTTGATCTCTTATCAAATCCAGCGCCCAATAGTGAGAGAGTCCAATCGGCACTCACTTATAAATAGTATTTGTTTAATAAATCATCATCTGCTTTCACGAGTCATTTTCATGATATTTCATTACGTTAGGTCATCCATTAGAGACTTATCGCCCTGTCCGTATACCATAGTAGTGATGTCATTTTGGTTAATTTCAGTTTGATATTAAAAATTACGGGTATTTACGTTTCTACCTCTTAATTTATAGATATTTACATATCTACCAGTTAAATTTTAATATTTACCCAAACCTAGCACTCAAATTGTTGATGTCAAATCAAAAACATCACAATCACAAATTTATTGGAAGAAAAATATATATTTTTATGTATACATTTTTAACACCAAAAAATGAAAAATGTGGAGGTTGTAAGAATCAACACGATGATCTGAGGAGGAGAGGGATTTTTTTTTTTTATAATTACTAATAATTTCAATCTTATATTAATTTTTGTTAACATTTAAGTGCGCTTATATTGTTAACATTTTAAATTGTTAACATTTTAAATTGTTCCAATGGGACTCTCACTTTTAAACGTATGCATGCAAACTTTTACTTTTGGTCCCAAAATGATACTACTAATCTTTTGTTTCGTGGACATGATTTTACGAAAAACTGTGGAAACTTCGTGCTCCAAATGCCTGTGCGAGATGAAAAACTATTGCGTGCGTTCACCGTACGCAAATTTGAGTATGATGAACCAATTAAACCCCCTATATACCAAAAAGTGTATGTGAGTGGACCCCAACTTAATTTAAAAAAAAAAAAAAATGATTGGACGTCGGACGCAACATTGCGTCCGGCGTCTGCACAAAATAATTTCTCTTGCGAGATGGCTTTTCAAAATAGAAAGTAATTCAAAGGTTGTCCCAAACACATAAATTTTTTTCATATGGAGAACGTACGGAGCATTGTGTGCTGCAACCAATTAAATATTGCCACATAGAGCACATCAGGCCCACATCGTTATGGATCTACGAAGGTTATTAGAGGGTTATTTGGGGTTAAACAACGGAGGTTATTGATAGGTTATTGCGACGTTATTACGGATTATTGTGGGTTATTCAAGGGTTGTTGCAAGAGTTATTGGAGGTTATTGCGGTGGTTATTGAAATATAACAGCGGAGGTTATTCAGGAGTGTCGAGTTATCGCGGGGTTATTTGAGTTTATACACCAATAACATTGAAATAACCCTGCAATAACCAGACAATAACCTCCAAATAACATATGTGGTTTCGACTCTAATGGAACTGTAGAAGTTATTGATAGTTATTTTCAGGGTATTGTAGGGTTATTAGAGTTAATACTCAATAAAACCGAAATAACCACCGAGTAACCTCCGTGGTATCACTCCAAAAGCCTCAACGGATCCATTATGATGAGAGTCCGATGCATTCTACGTGTCAATATTTAATTGGCCGCCGCATGTTGTTTATATTTTTCGTATGAAACTCTCTCTCCCAAACACACCCTCAATATTTTGTGATTTTTTTATTATTATTATTTTGTTAGCAGAGAAAACAATAAAACTCTAAAACAATTCTTGTTACGAAGAACTTAAGTCAAATTAATCTAACAAAGTGCTCTCTCCCACACTTTAAGTAATGGGGATTTACATATATACCCACAAATGTTATGTATTTGAGTTTGTTATTTACTTATTTAACATCCAAATCATTAACACTACAACAAATTAGCACTAATATTAGTCCTTTTAAAATAAAATATACACTTATAGCTTATTTTGATATGATTAAGGTTTAAATGTTAGATAAACAATTGGATAGAAATTGTGCTTTATATATGTCATGTCTCAAATGTGACTCAACTAAAAGGGATTTTTGGGCATCCTCATAACACTTATGGTGTGCACAAATGTACATTTATTATTCAAAATATTTATACTCAATCACAATAACATTTAATAGACACCCAACATAATTTGACATATATGTTGAGTCACTAATATATTATTTTAACTCAATTTGATAAAAAAAAAGGTTGCATTATTGAGAATCAACTCATTTTTATATTCTTAACCCACCATTAAGATTCATTGAACTATAATTGAGGTGGTTAGAGTGCTTGAAATGAATAAGAATGTCTCATCACATAGTTATAAATTGTGCATAAGGTTAGATGAAAATGACACTTGCACCTCAACACCACCAAATATTCAATATGATAACAGTTTTTTGTTATATATCAATCCTAATTCATCATGATAAAATGCCACAATGAAATTATTTCCCAAATTTATGGTATCTTCCTCGTTCGAATAGAGTTGTTAAGGTTGTTAATATATATATATTAAAAATATGGATCAATGGGCATAACTACGATCAACTCTTAAGCGCAAACCCCCGTTAGATCTGGGGGCTGACACTGTGTGCAAATTAATTGAGCACCGCATGCCTTAAGGTGACACAACTGCACTAACAGATGTTTGAAACCCGGGACCTGAGGGGACTTATGACAGACGAAACGATAGCTCTACTGAAAGATAGGTCACGAAACACGCACGTTACGTTTATTAATATAAATTAATAGAATTACCTTATAAAAAGAGTAAAATTTAAATATTAGATATCAAATTCTGTCATTTTAAGGATTATATATAAATCCCTGATAAATATATCATATATGAAATGCATAATTGTAAAATTAGAGTACATAGCTCATATATAATAATTAGGGCATTTACATACAAATCACATAACTTTTATGTTCTTTAATATCTAAATTTTGATGTTATATTCTCAAGCACTTAAAATTTTATACCACACCAAAATATCAATATTATTGTAGCACACATTTTTATATAAATATAAAATGCTATAAATATAATACGTATAATTAAATATTATAGATATTCCACCTATAACTCGGCCAAACCTCCGAAGGCATCTATGAGAGAAATTATTCTATACGGATAACGTACGCAGCGCTGCGTGTGTAATACCCTCCCAATAATTTTCATTCGAGGTTATTGGGGTTATTAACAGGTTATTGTGTATTAATTCAAATAACTTTTTACCCCCAATAACTTCTTCGGACTATATTTCACTGTTATTCATAGATTATTATATATATAGTGCGAGATTATTAAAGTACACACCAGAATTACTCAGATTCTCTGCATGAAATAATTTCTCCAGCTACAGTAACTAAATTTTCCCAATAAGTAAAAGGACATACAGTGGACCCGTTAGCCACCGGCCCATGTTAGGCCTCATTGGCTAATTCGATAATGCCGTTCCTCGGTAGGGTTAATTTCGTCAAACTATATGCAGATACGGCTTCAAATAAAGTGGCAAACATGTAAATTATTATCCATACAGTGGCATTTGTTTTTCTCTGAAAAGCTATATACCTCCTTTCCGACATTTTGTGAACTCTTTCCTCTCATTTTCTGGTTCCTCAGTGGCTTTAGGAGTCGCGAAATCTCTGCCAGAGGGGTGACTTTGTCCACCAGCAGTTAGGGTTTCTCTTACTTGGATCTGGTAACTCTGCATTGCTTTATTTTTTTAAGTTTTTTTTTTATGCTTTAGATCTATTTTATTTATACTTTTTTTGAGCTTCGATTGACTGTTTGAATTGAAGTCTGGAGTGCTTATTTGCGGCATCTGTACTTAATTTTCTTTGAATTGTTGGATTAACTGCCCTGCTTTTGTTAGGAATCGAGCAATGCATGTCAGATCTTGGAGATTTTAATGGGGTTTTGAATTTTTTTGTTTTTTTTTTTCTTGTAGACAGTTGGATCATGGATGTTAGGAGCGCGTAGGATTTACTTTTTTGGAGTATTGCTTTGAAGTTTCAACTTGCTGTACTTCCAGGTTTGAGTTTTTTTTTTTTTTTTTGGTCGGGGAATATGATGCTTTGATTTACTTCATTGTTCTCATCGCTTGCAATCTGTTGATTCAATCGGGTGTGAATTGTAGTCTTTTGGATTTGGTATTTGGAGTTTGGTTTTGGCGAGTCCTTTTATATTTATGCTCTGGACTAGATAAACAAAGTTTATTGGTGGGATTTTTGTGTTGGAATTAAGGGATTTTGATCCTCTACAGTTACCACGGTGACTGTGCAGTTTTCCATCCTACACATCCAACATGCTTTGGATGCGTTTAATAACTTTTTTAAAACTCGAGTGGTTTGAACTAGTGGGATCATCTCCATGGTAAATCGAGAGGATCTAAGTCCTGGAAATCGGTGACTTTATTTAATGAGAATTTATAAACTGTTTTGAGTAGGTGTTGCATTTTAGGTTTGATGGAGTTATGGTACTTGATGGAAAAGAATTTAGTATTTAAAAAATTGAACTGGCATGCGTTCTATGAAATATTGTGTCAGTAGTTTTGTTTGGTTTGTAATAGATTGGAATTTGATCAATTGTGTAGCAATTTTGTTTGGATATTTGATTTCAGGGGTATGCTATTTTTGGATTTGTGCATGCTAAATTTAGTTTGAAATATACGCAGTATGCTTCATATTGATGCCATAATGAGAAGCGATTTGCAGCCAAAAAAATAATTTGATTAAGCACTTATTTAACATAAATTTTGTATAATAAAGCACCCTGTATTTGGATTAAAAACTTAAAGAATTGATTTTGAGATCTATTTTCAACAAATTTTATTGTCTAGACAATCTGTTTTGATGAAATGAGCCCACTATACAAAGAACACTTGGATTCAAGTCCCAATGAGCTTAAAATCATACATAGACTCAGAAGAAAATTGAAGACTTTTTAAGTTCATTTAAGAAGTCAAACATATAACATTTTTTGTGTGTTTATGGTTGAAATGAGCTTCTTGATTGTGTGAATCTTACAATTCCATTTTTACATAAATATGAGAGCTACATATTTAAATGTTAAAAAAATGCAAAATGATTAAGGGAGATATTTTCAACCATCTGATGGAGTGTTCAAGTCTTTCTTGAAATGTCCATAGCATCTCATGTACAAATATATGTGTAGGTTCTATCTTTACACATGGATTTGGAACCAAAAGTTTTATGCTATATGTAGAGGATTTTAATGCTTTTCCTATTGTTTCCCACGGAGGGACATCATTGCTGGACGTTGGGCACCTCTTGATGCCAGACATTCACCAACTAAATATCAATTATTGACTAACTTCGACATTTAGCATTACTTGTCATTGGTCATGGCTCGACATTCGACGCAATCTCTCATGTCTTCATTGACAGCGAAAGCCTCTGCTGTCGCCGTTCCTCCTCCGTGCCGGCGAAACCCAAGCCGCTAGTCGTCCTCCCTTCTCCTCCAGCTGTCGGTCGAGCCACCACCTTCTCCTTCTTCTTCTTCTTCTTGGCCGACCAAGCCTCCTTTTGCCGGTCTGTCTCGCCGGAGTAACCCCCGATGCCACCGATCGGAAGCCGCACATCTCCTCCAGCAGCCGACGTCCCTGCTCCGAATCACCGACTTCTCCTTCCTTTTAGTTGGCCACCAGAACTTCTTCCTCCCTGAACTTTTAGCTCGTCGGCGTCGTACTTATCCTGGAGTAAATCAGCAAAGCGGAACTCCAGATTTTGGGCCCTCCGCGTTTTCTTAGCTCCTGGTGTCCACAGTCGACCAGTTAGCCTCTACACGTCGCCGTACTACCTTCCTGACGACCAGACACTTCATCGGAGCACCTTGACATTGTCGGACAACAAGCGGCGTCGCTGTTCGAGAAAAAGGGCAAGGGTCTTCAGCTCGTGGAAAAGCTTCACTAGACTTTGTCGGACTTCGTGCAAACATCGCGGTGGTGAAACTCTTTCCCTTTGCATTTTATTTCCATAGCTAGCCCTAGGTATCAGTCGTGGTAGGCGTTGGGGTTTGATCGCCCACACAAGGTGCGTGCGTTGGCATGAGCCGGCGCTGTTACGCGCTTTTTGATGGATTGTTTATTTACCTAGAGCTAGCCTTTAGGGTATAGTTTTACATGCGGGACCACCTCCCATACAAAAGCCGAGCGAATCCTCCTTTTGTTACGAGCCATAACACGAAGATTCTATGGGTTGGAGCCCCCTTTGCTCCCCATTGTTTTGGATGCCTCAATTTCCTTTGGGGAGATTTGAAAGTTGATCTTTGCAAAGTGAGAAAATCATATCTCTATCTCACTTTGCGAAGCTTTGAGGCATCGTGAAATTGGAAAATACTTTGTAGCTAGCCCATTTCACGACGATACGGTGAGTTTTCCCCATTTTTTAAAATATGGAGAGAAATTCTCTACTTGCCTTGCCAAAGCAAAGGCGGCGATCGCCGTATTTATGTGTCAAGCCCTAGATTTCCCGGGCAAGGTTGTTAGTATGAGCATGACTCATTGTCGTGTGTCATCACTTGCGCCTCATTGTTTGCATTCGTATGTTTTGTATGTTGCATGTTGCACTTGCACTCGTGCCTCAATCAGTCGTATCAGACTGATCGACACCACCTTTGCTTCGACTGGCCGCCTCAACCTTGTTGGCCCTTCACTTTGCTTCGTTCGGTCACCCTGGCTCGATGAACACTTCACTTCGCCTCGACCACCGCCTTGGCCCAGTCGACATTTCACTTCATTTCGACTGTCCGCCCCAGCCCTGTCGGCATTTTACTTCGCCTCGATCGGCCGCCCCGGCCCGGTTGACACTTCACTTCTCCTCAACCGGCCATCACGGCCCGGTCGACACTTCACTTTGCTTTGACTGGCCGTTATGGCTGGTCGACACCTCACTTCGCCTCGATTGGCTGCAAAGGCCCGGTCGACATTCACTTCACTTCGACCGACCACCCCGACCCGGTTGACACTTCACTTTGCCTCGACCAACCCCCTCGGCCCGATCGACATTTCACTTTGCCTCGACTGGTCGCCCCAACCCGGTCGACACTTCACTTTGCTTAGATCGACCGCCTTGACTGGGTCGACACATCACTTTGCTTCGACTGGCTGCTCCGGCCTGGTCAGCATTTCACTTTGGTCCGACCGACCGCCTCAGCCCAGTCGATTGTACACTTTGGTTCGATCGGCCACCACGATCCAACCGACCGGTGACTTGCATGCTTGTATGTTTTTTTGGATCATTTTACATGTTTGTTTGCATGTGTTTGTTTCTCTGCTTGTGTGATGCATTGCATCTTGTATTTGTTAGCTCACTTGATCACCATTGTTTGCTTGTGTTGCAGCTCTTCGAGTCGCTGTTGCCACAGTACACCTTCTTCGGGCCGCTGCCGCCATGACACGCCCATTTCTTTGGGTCACTGCCTCCGCGGCACATCCATTTGTCGGGCCTCTGCCTCCATGACACACCCATCATCGGGTCACTGCTTTGTGGTAAATTTACCTTCTTGGGTCGCTACCTCCATGGTACACCTAATTTCCGAGTCATAGCCTCACGACATACCTCTTTTGTCATTTGATTGCTTCATTCGCGTTTGCATGCTTGCATGGATAGTGAGTCAGGCTCAGCCGGTGAGTGATCTCGTGTCAGTTGCGATGTCTTAATGAGCATTGTTTGCTGGGTTGACCCCGACGAGCAATGTAAGTTATGTCATCGGGATTGATACTAGTATAACTATGTTAATGATTCAATAGATCTAATTCAGGTCACCTTTTGCCTATTTTTTTGGGTTTCATTTGATTGTTGTTTTGAAAGAAATTTAAACTTTTATGCTGACCCACTCGCTGTTTCACCTCTTGTTTCCATGGTTTTGGAAGTGGGTTGACCTCCTCTTTTTCTTTTGTTTCGTTTTGCTTTCTTTGCTCTTGCTTGATGATTTTGTTTCTGGTGCTTATGTTTCAACATAAGTGCACACATATAACTTCAGCTATATGTGAATCATTGAGCAATGTTATAAGCTGGACGGTTTGGTTGTTAAGAGCGGTGATAACTGACATCTGCCCATAAAGCGGAATAATATCGCATTCTACAACATCGGGACTCCATCTAGGGATCTGGTGAGAGCGTATGATGTATATATTATTAACCGACACTAGGTTAAAGAGGCCCCTTGTCTTTTAAGCTGCTAATGGTCCTAACCCGATAGTGTAATTGACTTGTGGACGATCTATTTTGCAAAATATACAAATATAACAATAATACAAGGATAAAAAAAAACAAAACCAAAATACATTTCTTATGAAACTAATACTCTTGACTGTTAAATGAAATTCTACTTTTAAAATGCTTGACAAACCATATATATTTTGAATACTACAGTCTAGATTTTCATTTGTCAATTACTTGTACTGGGTTAAGAATTGCCCTTCTATGATTGTCTTATTGGAAATTTCTAATTGAATGTCCGACTTTATACACTTGGATGACCGATGGTTGCCTACGGAGTCCTTCGGGATTGATAAAATTTGAGTCTACCTCTCCTGAATTCTTATAGTCCACTTCGGTCTTTTATATGACACTTGTTCTTCTACTTGTCACTCATTCTTTTGCCTACCCCTTGACTCTTACACACATCTATACTCATGTTCACCTTGCTAGCTAAATCTTCTGCGATACTTGTTTTATTTTACCCGCGACACTTATTTCTTTTGGAGCCCGTCAGGTACACAGATTTATTTACTGTATTTTATCGTCTTTACTGCACGCTTTACTGTTTTTCTTTACTACACGTTTTTTACTTTTTTTACTACATTTTTTACTATTTTTCTTTACCACACATTTTACTGTTTTTCTTTATTGCTCTTTATATTGTTTTTTCCTTACTTTTCTTTTTTTTTACTGCACTCTACACGCTTTACTTGTGCATATTTTAGTATACATGTAGGACCCCCTAGGGTAGAGGACAGTATGACATATGTTAGGAGGTATACTGCGACAAACCACTGACCAAACCTTTGCATGTACACTTAAATCTTATACCCTTCACTGCTACCACATGAAACTTGGAGTGAACATCGTGGGTAGCACGACAAAGACGCAAAAGACGGAGAATGATTACCTACAACAACAAAAACAAGTCTATATCAGCTAAACCCTTCCTTAGTTTAAATAACAAACTATAAGATTTCGAGGTGGTCTGCCTAGCACGACATAAATAATCACTTTATCCTTAGGCCTTTGCACAACCATGTTGTGCGATCTAAGCCCTAACCCGTCTTAGAACTTCGAGGTTGTCGTCTGATACGACGTAAATTCTCCTATATTCCTTGGCTATTTGCACGGTTGGATATCGTATGAATGTAAGTCATAAATTTTAAAATAAATTGCAGGTTTGAAACATTAAATAACTTTACTTTTAAGACATAAAGCTAAATAATAAGATAGTTTGGGAAATCCCGCAGTTTTTCCTCAGATTTGTGATATCTTATACTTTTCATTCCTTTGACTTCTGAAAATCATTGTTTTTACTTGAGTCATTGACTTTCCTATGTCCTACCTTTGAAACCTCACTTTGAAATGTTAAAAACATAACCACTTATCTTAATCGAGAGTTTTCTTAAGTGACTTTAGTCATTTAAAATTTAATTGATTATAAGGGCTTGCCTCTATAAGTAATTAAGAACCGTAAAATAAATCCTACTTAATCCTTATATTAGTTAGTGGAACTTGTCTGTCTTACATAAAAGATTTTGTAGGCCAAATAGATGTCATAAACTCTTTAGTTTAGGTGGTCAAGCCTACTAACAAGTGGTATGCATATCATTCGGGATGATATATTACTTTTGGTATCACGCTCAGCCATCGAAACTATCAAATATGTGTGATTCATTTGGTCTCGACATTTTTTTTTAAAATTAAATTATTATTTTTTTCAAAATCATAATTACCCATACATAATAAATTAAATTTAAATGATTTCCAAAAATATCCGTCCTACAGGATGTTAGTATGAAACTTTTTATTTCATGCTTTGGTACTATAATACTTCTTACTTTTTGCAATTTGTTTTTTTGAGGTTTTTACTTTAAAACATCTTGATGCTTGTGCTTACCGTCACGGATTGATGGAACTTCAATATCCAATTACGTAATTTTGAACAGACACCTCAAGAATCTTCTCACTATTATCTCAAGAGATGATTGTAAGTGTTTATGTTTATTACGCTATATTAACACTTTAGAAAGTTATGTCATTCATGCGCCATGAATAGTCTTGCATGCATTAAAAAATTATGTATATAGTTTTTGTTTTTGTTAGTCAATGTGCAGAGGTTATAAAAACATGCTTTTATAAAATAATGAATAGTACCGCGTGCAATAATAAAAGTATTTTTTGTTTTTTTACTTATTGTTGTTAGTCAATGTGCAAAGGTTATGAAAATATGCTTTTAGACAATAATTGATATGCTTCTCTTGATAATATGCCGTTGTGTCATTTTATTGAAGCTCGAGGATTGCAAAAAACTTTGAAAAGTCAGCAATGTGAATGATATTATTATTTTTTTTCTCTTTCTATCAAAATACTTGTCTTTAAATTATTGTCCACTTGCTAAAATAGGAACGTTTAGTTAAGCAAGCAGCTAGTTAAACATTCTCGGTGTAATTACACAATCTAAGGGTCATCTTTTTATTTTGATTATTATTTTCAGTGCAGCTTTCTGAAGTTTTATTTTCTTTAAATCTAGGAACTATGGAGGAAAAAGTAGCTGAAAATGCAGTTCTGGACTATGCTACTTTTCAAGTATCTTGGTCGGGTAACAGGTAACTGTCATTCTTAAATTTTTCTGGATGCATGAGAGTTAATTCTGAAACAGTTTCCCATTCTTTTAAGGAAGATGTACATACATACCATGAATTCCTATGTATTTACTTATCTAATACCTAAACTTCAATTGTTAACTGCATACCACCTTACCTATGTATGAAAAGGTGTATTTCATTTTTTAAATGCTAAAATAGTGGTATTTCTGATGTGATATAAATGATTTGGGTGGTATAAATGTAAAAAACAATGTTTAACTATTAGATATGTAAATATATAGGAATTGAGTGGTATGTATGTAATGCTCCTTTTAATTACCTAATTGTTGAGCTTTTACTTGCACATGCCATTACTCCTTCAGTTCCAAATTGCATAATTATGCTTAGTTGACCTTTTTTTCTTTAAAAAAAAAACTTCAATTTCAGTTATGAAGCGCTTATTTGTAGCAACGGTGTTATAGAGAAGTTAGATAGTGGTCCTCTTGATCAGCTGGCTATGCATTTACCTGAAGTTAGAGCATCTCGTTCAAACCCATTAGATGGCAGTTTCAAACTGCAGCTTGATGCAAGCATTGAATTTTCATCATGGTTCACCAAATTTACACTAGCAAGGTATATATGTCAAGTAGATTTATTTCTTTTCCAATATTTGTTACTCAAGTATCTATTTTTCTTTTCAGGTTTTTGCATGTTGTCAAAGTGCCCAATGTGCTAAAGCTTGCCAATGAAATTGTGAATGAAATTTGTCAGTTGGAGGAAACCCGGAGGTTTCACATTGCTCTATATGCAAAGGTAGCATGCTGGTTTGATTTTGACAGATTTTTTTTAGGGGCGTTTGCATACATAGCGCACAATTCTTATGTATTTACATATCTCACACTTAAACTTTTATATTTACACATATAGCACTCAAATCTTTAGTATCACACAAAAAATAGCACTATTGTCACTTTTTAAAAGTGAAATCCACCCTTTGATGCATAAATTTAAAGCAACTAAGTGATATGTACCTATATATAAAAGTTTAGGTGTGACATACGCTAATACATAAGAATTGTGTGCTACGTAAGTAAATTTCCCTTTTTTTGATATATTTTTTTTCAATTCTTTCCAGCTCTAAACTGTTCATTTGAATTAGCAGGACAATTCAAATCATTATGGAGGGGGGACCCCAGGTATGTTAAGTAGGCCTCTTTGGTTTAGTTAGACTTATTTGAAGTGTTTTCGCATAAAATTGTGTTGAAGTGTTTTCGCATAAATTAATTTTGTAATTGACTGCTTACTTTAATTAAAGCAATTTTTATTATTAGGAATGATAATGCTTTTAAGCTCACCATTGTAACTGTAGCATGCGCTCTTTTTTGTTTGATATGTGCTATTTATCGTTTACTTTAAATATTAATAATTAAAAGTCTCTGTATCTAAATCTCCTTTCTCTCTTCCTCCTTTCTCCCTGTACTCTTCAATGGAAAACTAAAATGCTAATATACACTTCTAGAGAGCCATTCTACCAATCTGGCATTGTTGTGGATGCTTTGAACACTTTAGGGAACATGTTAACTTGTAATTTTGTCTCTTTTGCGCTCTATAATTTCATTAATCCCTTTGAACTTGCTTTGGACTCCATATGGCATGCATTGGAAACAAAGTTGACAACCAATGCCATTATAACTTTGATCAAATACTAACTCATCATCGGGAATTCACTTTTTTGACTCGTTGTCTATGCAGGTATGTATGTATGTATGCTTGCATGCTCAATGGTTGAACCTGAAAATGAGATAAATAATTTTATTATTATGATGTGGGAGCACTATATCAATTTGAATTTTGTGAGAGCATATAGTAAATCTAAATGAGTTACAGTTGTTTTGGTTTTAAAAAACTTTATGAGAGGTTTAATTTTGTTAATGTAAATATTCTGTTTGATGACTGGATGAGTATGCATGTGATCATTTATAATGAAGTTGTTCTTAGGGTTTAGATGTCATAAATGGTCTCAGTCTTATATTTGAAGGTCATAATTATCATTTACGTATTCTTAACCTTTAGAATTAGCTTTTTAAACCATCCTTGATCCTACTTCATTCAGTCTTGTTGTGTTCTAGATAATGCGTTATTCCTATTTTTTGTAGGTATTTTGCATAACATTTTTATATTGTTTAAACAAGCTGATGGTTTAGTATGTACAATATAGGGCTAAGTGGTTCATAGTATGAATGTTGAAAGGGGTAGACAGAAAAAATGGTAAACCAAAGATAACATTGTTAATAATTGTGCCAATAAAAATGAAAAAACTAGAGTTAATTCCTCGTGTAGCACTTGATCAGAATTGAGTTGAATGATTCACAAAGTAGATATTTGGCGGCAAGGTAGGAGTGATGGTGTGACCTTTTTGGCATGGTCTTCCCCCTCTTTGAGATCGAATCGATCAATCAAAGGAAAATAAGGCAAAAGATAGGGATAAAACATTGGAAAATGAATCTATCATTTGAAGCGATATGCTGGGTAGATCAAAGAGAGTACATCTAGAAGTTGTGCGAGAAAGAAAATTCTACATTGTAAGTTTAAGCAAGAATGATAGAGATGATGATTAATTCCACTTTAAATAGTTCGGAAAAGGGAACATGTTGCTTTGATAAAGATAATCATTTTATGTAAATTATATTTTGAATTTTTCATTCCTTGTGTTAAACTTCTATTGTTTGTATGGGTTTTTTTCACTGCTAGTGTGCTTGCGAGTAAACTTTTTCCTAACATTTAACAAGAAACTTGATACTTTGTTAATGTTATTTTCTTTTTAAACTGGTTTTGTTGACCTGCCATCTTTCTTGTTCCGTTTTTTTCTGCTCCTCCAAATGAAAAACGTCTCTTCTGTTTCCCAGAATTGCTGTTATAATTTATTTTTCTGTGAATGAGTAACTTCCGAGTTTAACATTTTTGCTTCCGATTGTCTTGTATTTGCGTTTATAGACTTGGATTAGATTACATAACAAATCTTTGTTTAATTTTACAGAAGTAGGCTACTTAGATGATGCGGTTCTAACACAGCAAGTAAATGCTTTTCCTTTGATTCTTTCTTTGCTTTCCCTTCAGCTATTGTTATTCTTAGTTTGACTGCATAAGCTATTTTCTGCAGATCAAAATTGATGCCGCTTCATCAGATGCTACAAAGTAAGTATAAAATTTTTGCCTAACTTTAAATATAATTTTTATACATCTTATATGGCTCTTCTGCTAAAGTATCATAACCTTGAGGTTCAAGGAATGATTTGCTGCGGGCTTTGGACTTGAGACTGACTGCTTTGAAGGAGGAGTTAGTTGCATCGTTCAATATTGCTGCTGGTGCTACCTGCTGTACCAACCAAGTTTCTGAGTTAGCTTCATTTGCCCAGCATTTTGGGGCAGTGCAATTAAGGTAGTATTTTATGTAAACTACAAAATCATCATTATTTGTCTTATTATACTAGAGGCTTAGGATTGACTTTATAAATTTTCATTATGCATTCATTTCTATTGAGTGTTACCTGAGGCGTTAACCTTATTTTTCTGCAAATCTTTTTGTACAAAGGCTAATCATGTGACTTTTGGTTTTTGGGTTCTCCATTCTAATTTTTCCACGTTAGTTTGTCTAACGTTTATGAGTTTATTTCCTACTACCCTACTTTGTTCAAATTGCTTTAATATATTTTTGACAATATTATCTTCAAGCGATGTTTCTTTCCTCATCTTATTGTATAAAAAGTGATTTGAATTTATTAGAACTAAATGAAAATATGACACTCAATAGGACGCAGGATTCATGTAGCGGACCCCACTTAGTGGAATAAAGGCTTGTTGTTGTTTTCTCAATCTATATTTTCTAGTTTTATCATCTATCTAAGGAAGCATTCTCTTATTTCTGGATCAGCATTTATAGAATGCTTACTATTTGATCGTTCATTTACTTCACTTTGCTTTCTGTCTGAGCTTTCATGATTTTTGTGATTAATGTGGTTGTTCTTGACTGATTCACTTTATTTTCCTTCCTTGATTACATTATTTAATTTCTCTCACAAGTACGGTAGAATGACTAAATTTTATTTATCTTTATTTGGTTCAGCAACCTATTGTTGAAGTTCTTGGAGCTGTGCCGAAATAACCTGCTTTTTGACACTGCAATGAAGCAGCAGACAACATCATTATTTGATCTAGAACGTATTAACCAAACACCTATCGGAAGTTTTTCGCACCTCAGCGCAAAACCCGATGTAGTTAAATCCGCAGCTGGTGTTTCCCCTGTCAAAGTTGCCCAAGCTGAGCGACAGAACTCATCAGAGAGTGAGGATTCCTCAGATTCAAGTGATAAAGATTGCCCCAATGATGACAGAAGTCGACCGGTTTTAAGATCTGTGGCACCTAGAAGATCAGCTTCACCAATGCGGCGGATCCAGATAGGTAGATCTGGTTGTCGCAGGTCCACCGCTATTGCCATTAAGAGCCTCAATTACTTTCCAGACAGAGAAAAAACTATATCAAATAGAGATGCTGATCCAACCGTTACCGGTGATAATGAAATGGAACATCTACCAAAGAAGCCTGAAAATAATGCGACTAGAATGAGTGTTCAAGATGCTATTAGTCTCTTTGAGCGCAAACAAAAGGTTGAAAATGCAGATATTCAAAATAGGAAAACTTCAGAATTATCCATTAGTGCCAACAAAACTGTTTTGAGAAGGTGGAGTGGTGGAATGGGTGGCTCCTTCAATTATTCAACGCAGGAAATAGCATCAGATTCTTGTCAGCAGATTGGTTCTGGTAACTTGGAGCATGAAGCAGAGAAAAAAGAGGATGAGGTGAAGACCAAGTCTTCAAATCCAGAAAATGTTCAAGTTGTCATGTCTGCAGAAGTAGTCCGGAAAGAACCACTGCAAGGTGATACTCTTGCTGAACCTGTTGTTACCTCTGAAGTTGAAGATTGTACCTCGGCTGAATGGAATCAGCAACAGAAGGCAGAGTTGAATGAGATGGTTATGAAAATGATGGACAGCAGCAAGCCTAGTAAATGCCATGGTTCCGAAATCGGTAATGATGGGTCAACGGATACATCTATAGATCAAAGGGGGGGATTTTACTGTCAATACAAGGAGAAAAGGGATGAGAAACTTCGAGCTGAGAATGCTAGAAACCATGCAGCAATACAAGAACAATTTATGGTGATGCAAGAGACACTGGAGCAGAACAAAGCAGCTATGCAATCAAAAACCATTAAGGCTGTGGTGAAGCCAGAACCTGCAAAAGTCCTTCAAAAGCCAAGGAGAAATTCTTCTCCACCAGTCCTGTTGAAGAAGGAACTTTCTAAGTCAACCAGTGCAAAGAATGTCTCACCTAAATCATCTTCTCCAAAAACTAGTAGCGCTTTGCCTTCAGGACCTCTGAGGCGAAAGGGTGGAACACCACCAGCTAAAAGCTCTCCCGTGGTATCTTCTAGCAGCATGCCCAGCCGCCAAAGGCCCCAACCATCAAATTCTCCTCGTCAGCCTAGCCCCAGGTCTGAGAAACCACAGGGACGTGTGAATGGAAATAAGAGTGACAAAAATCTCCAAACCTTAGCTAAACCAAGCTTGAAAGGGCAAGAAGATAAACAACTGAAAGCAGTAGCCAAAAACAGCAAAGCTGGGAAACCAAAAAGTACATTATCTGGGGAAGATTGTGGTGAATTATCTAAACCAACTGTTCACAACAAGTACACAAAGAAAAGCAGTGTGGTTCCTCTGGAATCAAAGCCCTTCTTGAGAAAAAGTTCTGGAATCAGTCCTGGTATTGGGCTTTCAGTTGCTAAAGCAAAGGATGCTAGGATTGAAAAGTCGGGCGATTCTTCAAAAAGCAGCCTAAATCTCATACACCCAGAAGAAAATGAGCCCAATACAACACCGGTTGTGTCAACTATTAAGGTAATAGAGGATGATCTTATTCAACCAACAACTGTGGTTGATGAAACTTTCACAGCTCCACTTGATGATGATATATATGTTGAAACCGCAGAGAATGTAGATGGGAGTCTAACAGGACCTGACAATGAAATTGAGAAGTCGGTAGATCATTTTATCGCAGAGGTCCAACATGATGAGGATTTGGGTATCTCATCAGCTGCATGGGTGGAAACAGAACACCATGAATATTCTCCATCTTTTAACAATGGGCTGCATGGAGTTTCTCCCATGATTGTTCCAGTAGTGTCATCAAATTCACGTGTGCGCCATTCGTTGTCACAAATGCTGCAGGCTGAGAGTGGCGAACCAGAAATAATTGAATGGGGAAATGCTGAGAATCCTCCTTCCTTGGTGTATCAAAAGGATGCCCCAAAGGGATTAAAAAGACTGTTAAAGTTTGCACGGAAGAGCAAAGGCGAGGGGAATTCAACAGGCTGGTCTAGTCCTTCTGTCTTCTCCGAAGGAGAGGAAGAACATGAAGAATCTAAAGCAGCCAATAAGGCCAAAGAAGCTCTTTTGCGGAAGACTTCCCTTCAAACCAAAGGTCACGAGCAGCCAAGAAGCGGGGTTAGTGAAAGTTTTGATGGTGGGAATTCTAGCAAAAGGGCTATTGACTACAGGATTGTCCATGACGTTTCATCAGGTATGGCTTGTTTCATTTTTAAAACTAAGTTTCCCAAAACCCTAAATTCATAGTTCTTGAAAACATTAAAATATCGTCCTTGATGCTGATCCTTCTATGTTATTTGGTAACTGCTATAAAATAGCTTTCAAGGTTTGTAGTTTGATTTCTAAAATTCCTTTTGCCGCAGAGTTGGGTATTTTGTAGGACTGCCTATTTATTTGCCAGGGTTTTTCTTATGAAGCTATCACCAGAAATCACATCTGCTTATTATTTTGTTTTTGTAGATTTGGAAAGTGTACAAATCTATTGGGAAAAAAATGCCTAAGTATTCTCAAATGAAATCTTGTGGAGGGTTCCTTATTTAAGGGACGTACAATTCTCTTAATATTATATTTTTTGCATTTTTAGGTACAACTTAGTCCCACAGATTGAAATTATACATGAAGATCTAATATATGAACAAATCTGTAGGGTTGATGGTTATTCTGGAAAAATATATAAATAAGGAAAAATGATAGTCTAAATTTTATTCTAAATACAACAATTATGTAGACAATGTTTATTTGCCAATATTATCTTATCAAGCTATCAACAGAAATCAAATCCGCTTACCATTAGTATTAACTTTTTTTTTTTTTTGGTAGATTTGGAAAGGTAAAAATCTATTGAGAAAAAAATATCTCTGCTTATTATTTTCTTTTTGTAGATTTTGAAAGTGTAAAAATCTATTAGGAAAAAAAAATACCTAAGAGTTCTCTATTGAAATCTTGCAGAGAGTACCTTATTTAGGGGACATGCAATTCTCTTTATATTGTATTGTTTGCATATTTACAAACCTACTGCTTCTTTATTTGCCAGGACTTTTCTTATGAAGCTATCCTCAGAAAACACTTCTGCTTATTATTTTCTTTTTGTAGATTTGGAATGTTTACAAATCTATTGGGAAAAAAATACCTAAGAGTTCTCTATCGAAATCTTGTAGAGAGTTCCTTATTTAAGGGGCATACAATTTCTTGGTATTGTATTGTTTGTATATTTAGGTACAGCTATGTACCTGTCGGCCGCTTAAGAGTTGTAGCGTCTCTTTTTTTTATTTAATTTAATGGATATATGTATATTAGTTTTGAAAATAAGATTTTTAAATTTTAAAATATTAGAATGAGAAAGGACGGATCTCATTCGTTTAGCGGTTGGATGAACGAGCGTAATATCGCGAGTAACGCATCTATTCAGAAGAATAGACACCCTACTCGACAATATCGCTCGATCGAATAAACCACAAAATTCATGACATCCGTTACAGTGCTACGAACCTTTATGTGGACCAGACAAATTCACTATTTAATACGAAGGAATTAAATAGGGTTTATATTATCTGAGTGCTTTAAAACTCACTATAAATGGCACCTATAGTTAATTACCTCAAACGACCGAAGTCACTTGAGAGAGCTCTCGATTTAGATCGCACGTTTCTATCTTCACGAATTGAAAGGTAGGGTTTTCGATGAAATTTGGTAGTAGGAAATCCGATAGGTGAAAGGCGCGATGTGGAACGATTATTTACGGAGTCGAAGAGAGAAGGGTAGGGGATGTCGCGGATCTCGAGGAGAAGCTTCGAGGACATCCAGGTTATCATATGGTTGAGAACTTTAAGTTTTGGAAAGAGATTTATTTTAATTTCAATCTTGCAAATTAATTATAGAAATTACGTTTGCGTAATGTCACGATTATGCGAACTACACAAAAGACAGGAAGGACTACGTTGTATCGGACGACAACACTCGGAAGCACTAAGTGAGTTAGGGCACATATCGCACGGGAGAGCTATGCTGAGGCTAAAAGAAAAGGTGAGGGTTTATGTCGCTGCTGGCGGATTACCTCGAAATCACAAGAACTGCTATTTAAGCTAAAAAATGGTTTTGCTTGATGTCGTCGCGAGTTTCTTGAAGAAGATGGTCATCGTTGCCCACCGTGCTCCAAGCTCACGTCGTAGCGAGGATCGCGGTTTAGGTTTAAAGTCTTAAGTTAAAATGAGCGTACGAAGTCGTTTATTATTTTTATTACGAGTAAGTGTGTCTGCAGAGTGGCATGAGTATAGAAACGATAAACGAGGAGCGTGCTTATAACAAGTTAAACGATGAGACATGTCATGCTTAAACGAGAGTATACTTAGTTATACGAGGAAGTAACATCTTATAACGAGTAAAACATCTGTGACAAGTATAGATGCTGAAAGTAAACATGTCTAGACTAGCAGGAGTATATCTTGAAAAGTAAAATATGCTGAAGCGAGTATAACGATAAGGAAAGTAAAGGCATCATCAGAGAATCTAGTATCTTTCTTATTCTCGTATGTATACACTGTTTATTGTTATTTTATTTTTTCACTTTATATTTTTTTATTTCCATAGCAGATTTATTAGTACTCAAAAGAGCGGGAGTAGAAGTAGTAAGTGAAAACAACACTAGATAAACGAAGTGCTTATGGTGTGTACTGAAAAGTAAAGTCCGAAAGCTCAACGATAAAAACGAAGGAAAACGGCGAGAAAACGAGGAAAATCACGAAGAAGACTAAGAAAGTCGGGAAAGAAAGAAAAGAAACGTTCGTAGAAAACTCGAGAAAAGCACAAAGCAACAAAACAAACAGTAGAAAGCTGCAAAGCACGTGAGAAGCCCACGAACGACCCACTAAACTTATGGCGAACCATAAGAAAGCCATAGGCCTCTGGAAAGAAAGACCAGTAAGCACGGTGATGTTTCGGACTCGGAGTTGTGCTTAATGTTCGGACTTGAGTCTTGACTACTAGACCGACTTTCACGGAAGGCGATCCTAATCCGACTCGAATAGCCAACTAGTGGACGCTTTATAAATTTTCATACATTTCATTTTTGGTTTTCAATGCAACAAGTTATGAGTAAGTAGAATTTGTATAGTAGTGGAGGTAATTTTGTATTTTTCAAACATATGTATTTTTTGTTTTAAAACGTTTCGATCACGCGGGTTATTATCACTAATAGGACTGGGTCTACGAACGTTAGGCATCGTCGCAGTAGAAACCCGAGGACGGTCGAACGGTTCCGTGATTCCTGCTCTACTCTACTGAGTCTACGAGTCGAGCGACACGATTTTATGATTCTCGTAATTTTTCTTTTTTTGCGATCTCGTCCAATGTCCCATCGCAACTTACTGACGCTTGACTTGATGGCCCATATATAACTCGAGGAGGTTATATATGCACACCTACACGTCCCCTGTAGGTGCGTCTTTGAACCAAGAAACAAGATAAAAACTAGGGACGAGAGGTCAAGGAAAGGAGGACGGAAAGCGGCTCACTTAACACAATTTCGAAAGAAGTCAGTCGATTTCCAATAATCAAAAAACACGTAAGTCACCCTGGACTCCCGACCGACCTCACATGTCCTGTGAGAAGGACCTAAATGCACCATGACGCTCTCGGAGAGGATGAGGACTAGACCCCTAGGAACACACCCCTTTTCTCAACAAAGATCGTAAAATCAAAAAACATAAAGAAAGCCATCTGCTCGGGTCTCAGACTCAGGGCCACTAAGCGAGTCTTATCACGAAATTCGAGACTTTGCATTTTTAAATTCAAAATCCAACTTCCATTTCATGCCACGAGATCGAGCGCTTAGACAAATGCTAAAACAAAGGCCACATATGTCGATATCGATTTATCAGTGATTGCTGACCTCATGCTCACATTTTTTAATCAAGCCTCAACATTTAACTTTCGAGAATTAATTGAAGCAAATAAGAGATGCCTCCGAGTTCGTCCAACTAATTTCATAAGCAAATATAGCGAAGAGCACAAGCATCATCACCACACCCATTGAGGCTCTCGGCAAGACAAACACTAAGTCGAAACCCACGGCCAAAAATTACAAAAAGAATGGAAACTATAAGAGGTAAAGCCCCCACCGAATGCCAAATTTCCATAAAGAAGCTCACGGTAGGCTTAGGGAGCCAATTACATCAAGCCTAGCTCACCACAAATGCTCGAGATTAAACTCACTAAGTGGCGAGCCACCACAAGTCCCGAAGAAACGACCCGAACACAAGCTAAAATGAGCCGACACACGATGAAGCATGCCTCAACAAACACCCAAAACTAGGCTCACACCAGAGCCAATATGGCCAAAAACATAGCCCAACTCCAAGGCCTAGATGAATACCTACCATAAGAACCAAATCCGACCATAGCGAAGCCAAACCCGAGCCACTACTTGGTCGTAAAAATCAACTCGACCACAAGCCAAACGGCCCTCACACCAACTAGACTAGCTCGAGAGAACCCGAGAGACCAGGAAAAGAAAACCGAGCGACGGCGAGGTCGAAACGACCCCAAAAACCAAGAGAAAAACGAGGCTAAAAACGACTTAAAATTTGAATCAAAACGATCCGACTTAAGGGCAAAACCGAGAAGCAGACAGATGGCAAAATCAAGAACAAAGCCAACCAAAACGACTCGAAGCCCTCTTTTAAAATGAAATAAAATGTGCTTCCAAGTAGGACCATAACGAACCAAGATGAGGCTTAAAATTTAGCTAAGCATAAAACTTGCGTAAGCATTTCCATACATCCAACATATCCAAGTATAGAGCCTGGTGTATTTCAAATCAACTTAAATCTTTTCCCTAACATGCTCTTTGGTAAAGAAGAGGTAAGAAGAGCGAAGCAAGCTCACATGCATATAAAACTAAACAAACCATTCCATGCTCCACATCAAGTTAGATGAGTAAAGAAGAGAGGGAGCGATAGCATGCCACTTTAACCATGAAACCATGTCCAGTCTTAGGGAAAACAACATATATATAGCCTCAAATACAAAAGCTAGAGCTAGAGGAACCCATACCTCAATGAGAGCTCAAGCAAAACCCACACCACAGCTCAACAACAGTAAACAAACGGCGCAACCCAGACTCAAAACCGAGCAGCCAAGCTCCACGGGCTTCAGAGAGCAAGACAACAGCGCTCCTCGCCTCACTCACACACAAGCTCAAGAAGAACCGTGAGCAGTAGGGAAGAAGAAAAGAGAAAGGAGAGAAATGGAGCCTTCAAAACCAGGGTATCCAACCTTCAAACTCTCCCCCAAATGGGGCTTAAATAGCCAGAGAAACAGAAAAGAGGGCAAGCCAAGCTCACCCAAAGCCATCGTCACTCACACGGAGTCAACGGCTACAAAGGGACGGGTCGCACTCGTCACCGGAACCCACGCACGCGAGGAGAGGATTGAGAGAAGGAGGAAGAGGCATTGGGAAGTAGAGAAGAACTTCCCCGATTATGCTAAGGAGGCCGGCTCGGTCGAGGCCGATGCTCGAAGAGGAAAGCCCCCGGTATCGAGAAGGAGGAGCTCGAGCAGAGCGTCTCGTGAGGTCAATCCCTCTACGTGGAGGAGAAGGCTTCGTACAACGGGACGAGACTAGGCGAGGCCAACGAGCTCGTCGAACCGAGCTAGGGCACGAGGCGAGTATGCCCGCGGGAAGGAGACGGGTGCGGCGCCAGACGAGTGCGGGAGAAAAAGAAATAGGGTAGGAATTAAATGAATTTTAAAAGGGAATAAAATTTATTTTATTAAATTTCGTCAAATTTCGTGCCGCGGACCCGCGCTCGAAAACATAGCAAGTTGTATGTCTTTCCCAAGCAAATTCGACGTCCCGGACGCAACGGCGCAGTCCGTTTCGCGATCCGAGGTCGTTCGGAGAACCTCGTCACCGGTCGAGTCGAAAGTGCGTCAAATTTGATCTCGTCAAAATTCTGACCTTGATGTCGCTCGTTTTGGCGTTACGATCCTCGCTCTTGATCGAGTCGCGGAGAATTTGAAGACGTCGAGGCCGTGCTCGAGGAATTTGTGCTTCGGTAGTGCGAGAAAATGTGCACGAGGCCATCCAAGGTCCAGGTGGTCCATAGGAACTCGATTTGAGTCCTAACACCGATTCCAACCTACCTGCTGTAAGCTAGAGGTCAGGAATTTCGTCCGGGATTCCAAAAGAGTGTCGAAGTGGTTTCGAGCATTCTAAAAACGAGGTGGGCCCATTGCTAAGAATCTAAGATCGTCGGGGAAGCTCCTAAAGCTAGAACCCTAAATCCTAGGAGGAAAGCTAAACCTCAACAAAAGTGAGGTCAACAGTACCATAGATTGAAATTATACTTGAAAACTTCACATCTAAACAATCTCTAGGGTCGATGGTTATTCTGGAAAATATATAAGAGAAAATGATATTCTAAATCTTATTCTAAAAACAACAATGATGTTGGCAATGTTCAAGTTAAAACACTTTGGCATTAGTAGAGCAAAAATTGAGTATAGTGTTGCTTTTTTGCTACTATTTAATATTGGTGTATTTGAAATGCAGTGTAAATTAGATGCATTATACTTTGCATTTTCAAAATTTTTGGGTTAAATGTAAAAAGAGATGATGATTTATTTTTGGTTGGCTATAGAAAAAGGAAATTTATGGCATATAGATAGTCATGGAAAAGACGGAAGGAGTCGCGGGTTGCAATGAGCATTACTTCTTGCGTGTGGCCATAGATTGTTAGGCGTTATAGGTTGTTGGTGGATTGCAAATTACATTGAGGTTGGTCATCTAATTAGGTTGTTGGTTGTGGGTTGCTGATATTATATGAGAAGATTTTTCCACAGAAATTAGGGGAACGAATATTTTATTGCAAGAATATCAAACAACTCAACATGAATACTTAAGCACATACAATTTTAGAGGTAGGTTGATTCCTTCGCTCTATGCAACAGTTCCTGATCCGCCTAAAGCAGAGACGCTGTCCTGATGTCCCATGAATCCTTCTGATTGTTGCTATTGCTCGCATCTGTTCCCCATGTCGTCACTTGATCCTGTGGTAGGTGGAGGCAATTTTGTGTGAAACTCCTTGACCTTCATCATCATTATTCTAGGGTCGTGAATCTTCATTCGAAACGCCTTGCATGGATGAGAAACACTCGTCAATTATCAAGAAACATTCCTCTATTTCAAATATGATGTGACTCATCTCTTTCTCTAATTTTTCATCTAAAGTGTCTACTTCCTTGGCCACCGTTACTCATGAAAACAACACTCTTGTAAGTTGCGAGCTTAAATCGTGACTTTCTCGAGAGGTCCGATCACGAGTAATCCCGTTGTTGGCTTCTCGTCCTCAAATCACAACTAGGGTACTCGTCACGGTATAACGTTGGATTTTAGTGCTCGGTGCGATTCTGTCACCATCAGGAGACGTCGAGATGCAAAGGGACGTTGTGATCTCGTCATTGGCTCGATCAACGACAACATGACTGTTTTACGATGCAGTGCACAATGATTTCGACGCTGCTTTGGTACGTTGCGGTCACTTCGGAATGACGAAGGCTCCATACACAACTAGCTCTTTTTGCGAATGCATTGCGATCTTGTACGTGATTTCGTCGTTTCTCACATTTGTATGCTTATGTGCGGAGATCCTGTAGGCTTTGATTAGGGCAAAATGAGATCACGCTCTGTTCAACGGGATCCTGTTGGTGATCTCCGAGAAATTGATTGCTATGATACCACTTGATATGATCCAAGAAGATTTTTCTCACATAAATTAGGGTAAACAAATATTTTATTGTAAGAACATCAAACAACTCAACACGAGTACATTAGATGAGCACTTACAATTCGAGAGGTAGGTGATCTCTCCCAAATTTTATAATTTGAGAGGTGGGGAATCTTTTCCTGACTCAAGACAACAATCTCATGCATAACCTTAACACTAAGCACATTAGCTATTTGTTGACTAAACAATAATAAATAACAAAAGATTCTAAATTGCTCTTAGGTGCCCTAAAGATTAAATTGCCCTTAAACACCGATGTAACATCTGCTTGTGTGGTTGCAATTTCACATGTTTCACGAGTCGCACGGAGATCTTGAGGTTGTGTTGGATCATACGTTGCCGACCTAGTTGCGATGAGATTGTACTTTTTTGTTGCTTTGTTGGATGTGGGGGTATTCTTATTTTGTTTTACTTTGGGTGAATTTTGAATACATTAAAGGGCTAAATGTTTGTAAGAGTTTTGAGTGTATATTGAACTAAATGAGATTGAAAATTTGGGTGTTTTGTTGGAAGAGAACCAAATGCAAAGTATTTTATCCATGAATTTTGAATTAACATTTTAGTTCATTTTTAGGAATTTCAAATTTGGGCAATTTCTAAATACACTAGCTTGTTTTCTTTGCCATCATGGCCATCGTCATAGGTTGATGACTGCCAGAAGTTGCCATCACAACCTGCCATCATCGACTGTACTGCCCACCGCCGACAATAGTTGTTGCTCTCCATTGTTGCTAGCTGCGGGCATATTTCAGATATTAGTTCTAATTTGTAGGCAATTAAACAAAAAAATAGTCCAAATTCTTTCATAAGCAACCTAACGCCGCAAAGTATTTCAAATGAACAATTTTATTTTATATTTTATTTAGGATATTTAGAAATTTCAAATATTTGCAATTAAATGTTTTGTTTTAAATTCATCAATAAATTAGAATTTTTCTTTTGTTTTTTTTTTTATCAACAACAACAACAACAAAGCCTTTATCCCACTAAGTGGGGTCGGCTGCATGAATCCTTTTTCTTCAGTGCGTCTTATTTAGTGTCATATTTTCATTTAATTATAATAAATTTTGATCATTTTTTTATGCAATAAGCCTAAGTCTTCCTTGTTCTGCCTCTAACTTTCTTCACATAGGTCGAATCTAAAACATCTACTCTCCTAGTTGGATCATCAGATGGTCGACGTTTAATGTGACCAAACCATCTAAGACGATTCTCTCTAATTTTGTCGTCACTGAAGATACACCAACCCTATCACGGATATATTCATTTCGCATTTTGTCTCCAAGTGTAAAGCCACTCATCCACCTAATCATTCTCATCTCGGCAACACTTAACTTAGTATTATTCTTCTATTTTAAGGGTGAGCATTCAACACTACAGAGCATTGCAGGTCTCACCACTATCTTATAAAATTTTCTTTTAAGTTTAAGCGTTACTTCTTTATCACACAATAGGTCCAACACATTCCTCCACTTCAACCAACCAACTTGAATTCTACTATTTACAACCCATCTATATCACCATCGCTTTGAACAATAGACCCGAGATATCTATATCGTTCACACCTTTTAATAATTTGATAGCCTAAAGTTACAGTTATGTTACTAGAGCTACTATTAATAAAATTTCATTCCATGTATTCAGTTTTAGTTCTACTCAAACAAAGACCTTTAGACTACCATGTATACCTCCATAATTCAAGTTTCATTCAGAGGACTTGGCTTTACTTTATGAAATCACGTATTGAGTTACGATTACATTATCAATTCTTTTGTGCCAAAATTAACACTCAATTTAGTGTTATAGTTAAGATTTTGAGAAGTGACAATGTCTAAGAATATTTTTTTGCATTCTTTCAAACGTAAATAACACAAAACAGGATGCTTCAAAAGTCATCCCCTGTTGACACTCCATCTCAAAATGGAGTATCCGAGAAGAAAAATGGACATATTCTTGAGAGTGCTAGAACTCTTTTCTTTCAAGCAGATGCGCCTAAATTGTTCTAGGTTGATTCAATATATATGATGTGTTTTTTTTTATCAATCAAATGTATTCTATTGTTCTACAGAACCAAACATCCTACCAAGATTTATTTCCAGCTAACTCTCTTTCCTATCGAATCACATATTTTTTATTGTATTTGCTTTGTTTGTGATATCCATCCACAAGTGTATAAACTGGATCCTAAATGATTAAGATATTTTTTTTTTAGGATATTCCCGAATGCAAAAAGGGTATCGATGTTTTTCTCCTCTTAAATTGGTGTGTAATTTCTGTTGATGTTAGTTGTCGTTAACAAAACTACATTCTTTGGTCACTCATCATTGTATAAATTCTCATAAGATTTCGATGAGTTATTAAGGTATCATATCATGTGTTTTGATTGTGTTTGAGCTCCACCTTTAGTGCCTAAGCCTATACCACCTATCACCAACGTTTACTCGAGAAGATCTTGCTCTCTTGATCCTAGTCCGACATCGGTATCATCTTTCTTAGTAGCTCCTTCGAGTGATCTCGACTTACCTATTGCTTTTCAAAGAGGTAAATTTCAATTTGTCTTATCCCATTTACTATTATATTAATTATAATTAGTTAGTTATCTTTCACTTCTTGGTTTTATGTTGTTTCTCTTGACTTCGTTGAGGTTCCAAGATCTGTTCAGCAAGCCGTCTCCCATTTTGGGTAGAGGGCATCGATGCTTGATGAGATAAATGCCTTTAATTGAAAATAGAACTTGGGAACTTGTTGACCTATCTTCTGGCAAGAAGGTTGGTGGTTGTACGTGGGTTTTTGCAGTTAAGTTTCATTCTGATGGATCTATTGCTCATCACAAAGCTCGGTTGATGGCTGAGGGTTATGTTCAAACTTATGGGGTGGATTACTTGGAAACATTTTCCCTAGTAGCTGACTTCGGTTTGCTTTCTAATCAACAACTTACCGAGGATGGAGAGCCCTTTAATGATCCTGAACAACAACAACAACAACAACATAGCCTTAAACTAAGTGGGGTCGGCTACATAAATCCTTTTTCTCCATTGCATCCTATGTAGTGTCATATTTTAATTTAATTCTAATTAATTAAGATCATTTTTTATACAATAAGCCCAAGTTTTTCTAGGTCTACCTCTACCTCTCTTAACATACTAAAATATCTACTCTCCTAATCTGATCATCAGATGGTAAGGCGACTCTCTAAAATTTGTGGGAAATTCAAACAAACTACCTCATGGTAACTTCGCCAATCATTGCATATTTAGTTAAAACGATAATCCAATTTATGTCTTCCTCTGTCAATTTAGAACAAATACCATGTTACTTCAAGGAAGCTCGTAGACAAGGTATTTTATTTCAGGATCATGAACATAGAGAAATTGAATGTTTTTCTGATTCAAATCGGGCAAGTTTCAAGATTGATTGAATATTCATTATTGGATATTTCATCTTTGTTGATGATAATTTGGTCTCATAGAAGAGTAAGAAATAAAATGTAGTGTCACGATCTAATGTTGAATCTGAGTATCGAGCGATGACAAATTTCGAGTGAATTGATGTGGGTTTCCCAACTCTTAATCGAAATATGTTTTAAGATGATAGTTCCAGCAAAATTGTAGCGCGATAATCAAGTTGCACTTCGTATTGCCTCATATCCCGTCTTTCATGAACAAACTAAACACATTGAGATAGATTGTCATTTTGTTCGTGAAAGATTCAACAAATTCTAATTTCTAAAGCTCATTTGAAGACCTGGGAACAAGGAAGGGGTATCTTCATGAAGGCCTTTAATGGAGTTAGGGTCACTTATATTTGTAACAAACTAGGCATGATGAATATCTATGCTCTTGCTTGAGGGGGAGTGTTATGGAAAGTAACAAGTCTAAATCTTGTATATTATGAAATTTGATATTTGGCAACCAAATAGAATATTACAAGGCACTTTCTATATTAAAGTTATTCTTAATATAGAGAGTTGGGAGTCTGTATAAATATGTAATATATGCTCTCAATTGTGTATAAAAAAAGAGAAAGTTTTCCTATCACAATTTGGGATAAATTCAAATTTAGAGATACATTTGGGACAATTGCGAATGCTGCTATCCGGGAAACTTGTTTTGAGGAAAGTCATTGTGGGAAAGTTAGTCACCTGTTTGAGAACTTGTGTAAAAATAATATGTAGGCAATTGTTTACAGAAAAATGATCATCCTGTCTCTGTTTAGTAAAATTGTTTAAAACAGAACTGTGACAATCACATATTTGGTACCTCAGAAGTAGAAATTTTTTTTGAAACATAACAAAATTTTAGATACACAATACACATAACAGTGAGTACCGAAAGTGCTAAAGACAAAAGAAATAACTAATAAAATTATAAATAAAATAATTATAATATTAAATTTAGCATGAAGGCAATGTATCTCGCGTGCTAAACTATCCTCTAATGATGCTATAAAATCGCGATCACTTTCGGCAGTAGAATCAATCTGACCATCAACCCATCGGAATGAGGGATACCGGATTCCCCAATAAGAAAAGAAACAAATTCAAATGGAATCCATAAAGGCTTGGCAATTATGGAAAATCCAACTTAAATTCAACAAATTGTAAACAATGGACAAAATAAAAAAAATTGATGACAAAGAGTACTTGTTTTAAATTGGAAGGTGAGAGCTCCTTCAAAACTATCAATGACTTGACTTGAATTAGGTTTGTATAATGCTTATAGAACTAAGCCCTTGCATAGAATAGTTCACCATAAGTGCAAGCTATACAAATCAAATTTATTACATACATTTTATAATCCATCTAACATATGAATGGAATGAAACATAGTTTAAAAGTTTTATAATAAAGAATAGACGATTTTACATACATATCACACAATTCTTATATATTTACATATCTCACACCAAAATTTTGTTCTTTACACTCATAACATAAATCTCAAGCATAGACAAACAGGCAAAATCAAAGGTGAACACGTTGAAAGAGGAAGAAAAATTTACCTGATGCTATTAGAACCAAAGTTGACTGGACTTGTTAAACAATGGAGGGAGGGAGAATATAGGTCAGGGAACTCATCACCTACCTCCGTCATCTCAAAAGATGCCTCCGTAAATCCTCTCTGCTCCAGTAAAATGATGTTGATTCACGATAAATCCAGGATTTGCTCAATCTTGTGAATCGTGCGGTTTAGTAATCCGGGATGAGCCAAGAGAAAGAATGGCGCGAACAGGCCAACCGTCCTCAATCGTTTCAGGTAGGAGTGTAGAGGAAGTATGATAAAGATGGGAGTTTCTCTGGTCTCATTTCCTTTCCAGACACTCCGTCGCCTCCGATGTCCAAAAGGGCAAAGTTGGAACAAGTTGTGAAATCTCTCCATAAATGCGGGACGCGGGGCTTCATCTGCGGCCTGCGTTTCACCAAAATCTTATCCCGGCGCGAGCGGAACGCTGAACCAAACACTAAAATATCGCGGCACTTCGCTGCGACGCTGTCTGAATGTTGTCCCAGAGGGACACTTAGTTTGGTTGTTGGCGTTATCAATTCAACATTTTGTTGCACTTTGTTTCTAATTACTAATTTTTCAGTTTCTGAATCCTGTTTGTGCCATTTTTCCTGCACTTGTTCTTCTTCTCCTTTTCTGAATTTCCATCCAATTTCCCAATATGTTGTTTTTATTCACGTTGGGCTAATGGCTGCATCCTATTGTTGCTGCTGTTGATTTCACTATAGTTTGATTTTAAGGAAAACAACTCTAGTTTCTCTTATATTGTATAAAACAATTTCTCTTTTTATTTATAAAGAATAAACGTTAGACGGCCAAAAAATACAATAAAATTTTCAAAATGCTCTTCATGAATTTTGTTTGATACCGGACAAAGTCTTTGTAGACTGTTTTTCTCGCAAGACAAATGCTAGGCTTCCATAAAGGAACCAAACACTGTGACAGTCAGATTGAGAATGGTCGTTATTAGGAAATTTAAATTTGTAAACAAATGAAAAAGTCGTTTCATTATTTAAATATGAGAATATTTGTAAAAAAATAAATTGAATTTTTGTACCATTCCTATCTAGCAACCTACGAGTTGACTCTATTAACATAAGTTTTGAAGGACGTCAAAAAAATATTTTGCTTTGATAAAGTGTCACTTTTTAGTTTTTAGTCTTATGGTTGTGAATTGCTTGTGGTTCATTTGAATACGTTCCTAATCTAGGGAAAGTCATCTTATTGTTTTGGTGTGAGTTTTAATTTTTATACATTATTTGATAAGACTTATTTATGATTTTATATATGATTTTTTCAGATTCTTTATATTGTGATTTTTTCAAGTTCATTTATATATGATTTTTTTTTTTAATGAAATTTCAGATTCTTTCTGATCCTTTCATCATCAGGTGTTTTTAAACTCTAATATTGCATGTTGTGAAGTTAGTTTTGTATACTTGGTGATTTGTAATTTTTTAACCTCAACTTTTATTGCATAAAAATACATTACACATTATATTAGTTGCATCAGAAAAGAAATAACCTGGAGATGTTCTGCGTTAGTTTCTTTCATCACGAACCTGTGATGCACATCTCTCCTAAAGAAACCCTCAAATCAGCTATCGCATTATGGTGCCCCAAATTTTCTCTGAGTGTAGTATATATGGTAAGGCAAGAATCTGCCAAATGTGAATACACCCTGAAGCCGGGGTAGAGCATCTCTCCTAAAGCCATAGGTCCAATCTTAAGGAACTACGAAGATTATTGAAACATGCCATTGAAAGTCTCTCTATTCAGACAAAAAAGAATGGTTCGACTATTGATTCATCTGTCCTACTTTGGCACTCTTTGATTCACACTCATGAAAATTCCTCATCATCTTTTTATCTTTAGGACATTTACATACGTACCACCTAGTTCCTATGTATTTACATATCTAACATCTGAACTTTACTTTTTACATTTATACCTCCGAAATTTTATATATCACTTGAAAAATACAACCATTTTAACTTTTAAAAAGGGAAATACACCTTCATGCATATAGGTAAAGTGATATGTATGTAAAATTTGCAGATAGGTGTTACATATGGAAATACATAAGATATGAGTGGTATGTGGGTAAATCTTCTTTTCTTTTCCGTCTTGATAGATAAAAACACATGTATTGTGGTTGATTTCTTTTATATTAATGGCCATAACCCGTCTTGATAGATAAAAACACATGTATTGTGGTTGATTTCTTTTATATTAATGGCCATAACTTTTTTAATATCTCTTGCAAATCTCACCTTGAGAATGAGGATTCATCAAGTTTGGCCCAATTAATTGGGGATTATGCTAATGATAATGATGATTCTTCATCAAAAACATGTTTTAACCCTTGTTAATACTTGTTCCTGCACATTAATAAATCTCTATAGAAAGTTACCCCAAAGTTGCTTTTTTGTTCCCGACTTGTAAAATTTATACAACTAATTCACAGCATTTTTTCCCCCCAATCTTTTCAGAAATCATTTATTTTCTCTCGGTACCTAAGTACTCATGTCAATCGTAATTTTACAGGTTCCCTAGGCTCTGATAAGCCGCGCGTCGGCCATATTTCAACAGGAGGTAGCGCAACAACAACGACAAAAGGTTAGTAATTTTTAAGCCTGAAAGCTTTAACCTATCTTCCTTCAAATATTCTAATCCTTTACTCTGCTTCTGGTTCTCTGCTTTCAGCAACTCGGTCATTCTTCTCATTATCTTCTTTTAGGAGCAGCAAATCAAGTGCAAAGAAAGCTTGGTAGATTTCAATATTGTTCAATTTCATAATCTGAAATCAAATGAGCATGGATCTCGTACAGATTTCGTAGAATGCCGTATATTTTATTTCTTTCTTTCTTTCTTCTTTTTTTTTTGTTTTATGTGTAAATTTGATAACACGATTACAGAGTTATCTTGCTTAGAACTATTTTCATGTTTTTACATCATGACAATATATTTTACTACTTTGAAGGATGCATTTGCGGTTTAAAGGAGAAATTTGTCAAAAATATTCCTGTTGCGTGTCATTTTAATCCCGAACTTTATAGAAGTATCAATTTAATCTTCAAAATATTTTAATAGATGTTGAAATAGTTCTAGGTGAGGATTATTTAAACCTGATTAAAAATATTTGGGACTAATTTAATACTTTTTAAACTGTGATTAAAATGATCTCATGTAAATAGTTGAAATATTTTGGCATTTCACTCATTTATGTATGGTAATTCCTTTCAACGGTTTGTAAACTTTCTAAACTTTCAGCTACTTCTAATCTTCATTCCCTTGTAGGCTGATTTTGTCTCAGGGAATTTACATGCACACCATACAATTACTGCATATTTATATATGTAGTGTTAGGTGTGGCTCTGATACCACTTGTTGAGAAATTTAGGACAAAGAAATGCAATAATCGGCACAAATCCAGAAGAACAACACAGGATTTAACGAGGTTTGGATGTTTGTAGCCCCCAACATCTATTTGGAATGTTTTATCTAAGCCTACAGATATTATAAGAATAATATGAGTAGCACATTTACTTTTATTGAAGGCGAGATCATGAAAGGTTGATTTTATAATTTTGGGCTCGTAAAATAGTTTGTAAAAGTTACAAGAATCAGAATGATATATAAAGAAAAAAATAATAAGGGGACATTTACTTACAATAGTGTATTTTTATGCTATAATTTTTTTTAAAAAGTAAGATTAATAACTTCATATTTCATGTAGTGAATACAAGAAGATTCATTAATGATCAGAAGTAGATGATTCATAAATAATAATAAATTTATTTTAGTATTAGTAAAAATTTAGTCTGTGTGGATGGATTGGTTGTTAAATTGGTCATATAGGTTGCAACCTAAATTCAAAATCTGATAAAAAAAAAAAAATTGAGAACCAATCAAAATTTTGATATAATCTCATGTCAAACATTGAGTTATATAAGTAGGGTTGTAAATTTGAACTCGTTTCATCATGGTTGAATCCAGTAGGTCAATGCCTTATCTAAGTCAAGTGTATAGGCCACATGACTATTGTCATCGAACATCGTGGAAAGACCTCGGAAGCCCATTCCACTATGATTCACTTTCGAGTCATCCATTAGCTCTTAGGTTAGATATTAGTTCATATTCTTTTTATCCCTATATATATATATATATATATATATATATAAAGAAAAATGTAGTTCAATTTATTTATTCGATATATAAATACATAAGAATTAAGCAGTATGTATGTAAATCTTCTTTTCATTTTTATATTGTGTTCATGAATTTGTTGATTATAGTATTAGTAAGCATTTACTCACTTTCGATGGATTGGTTGTTAAATCGATCAAATATATTGCAACCTAAATTCAAAATCTGAAAAAAAAAATAATAAAATAATAAAAAAATAAAAAAAGAAAAAACCAATCAAACTTTTGATATAATCAAATGTCAAACATTGAGTTTGATAAGTAGGGCTGTAAATTTGCACTCGTTTCACCATAGTTGATCCAGGTAGGTCAATGCCTTATCTAAGTCAAGTGTATAGGTCATATGACTACTCTTTAGTTTTTGTCATCGAACAACATGGAAAGACCCTCGGAAGCCCAATCCACTATGATTCACTTTCGAGCTATCGATTGGCTCTTAGGTTAGATATTAGTTCATATTCTTTCTATCATCTATATATATATATATATATATATATATATATATATATATATATATATATATATATATATATATATATATATATATATATATATATATATATATATATATTCAAGGAAAAATGTAGTTCACAATTTAGTCTTCATTAAATGTTTGCAAGAGACAGAATTTTATAAATAAAATGAAATTCTATTTAAAAAAATTGGCAACGTTGAATTAAGTTTGATCCTCAACCTTCAAAAATGTGAAAATTTATTTGGGACATTTGCATATATACCTCCAAATTCATATTTATTTACATATCTAGCACGTAAACTTTTGATTTTTAAACATTCAAACCACCAAAAACATTCATATGACATAAAAAATGCCACCATTTAAACTCTTAAAAAGTGAATACATCTTTTCGTACATAGATAAGACGTCTTGTACGTAAAATCTAAAATTTATGTCTTCGATATATAAATACATAAGAGTTAAGCAGTATGTACGTATATCTTCTTTTTATTTTATTTATTTAATTGTTTGGATTTAAGTGCAAGGTGGCATGAATGTTATTGAGGGTCAAATTGAACAATTGAATGTGATTTTAAATTAAAATGCGTGGCAATAGAAGATATGAGATTGAAAAGTATTTATATTATAAGACTGATGAGTACAAATATGCCCATTTCTTATAGATAAATATTATGAAATATGTTTTTTTTTTTTTTTTTAATTTTTGGTTATGCCTTTTGTTATAGTTTTTAGGTGGCACAAAAAAATTTAAGGACATTTACATTCATATCACCTAATTATTTTGAATTTACATATATAACACCTAGCCTTTTTCTTTTTTAAATTTATACCACCCAAATGTTTCATATCATATAAAAATATCACTATAAAAGAGATAGTTCTTATTTTCATGCTGATGAAAAGTGATATATGTGTAAAAATTTAAATTTAGGTGTTAAGATATGTAATTACATAAAAATTGAGTGGTATGTATGCAAACCTTCCCTTGTAGATTTTAATTTCTCATATAGTGAATAGAAGATGATGCTTCATAAATAATGATAAATTTAATATTTTATAGGGGCTGATGTGCAAAACCTATTATCATTGATGATAAGATTGCGACATGCAAAATTATTATTAGATGACATGCAATAATTTATAGAAATGTAAGAAAAAATATAATAAATTTTATAATTATTTTTGTAGTTTTTATAAAGAATGAATAATGATTCATATAAACAATTTGTAGTTGTCAAAGAAGTACGTGGATAGATATGTAATTATAAGAAAAGTTATGTATTGTATCACAATTTTATAGCGTGCCTCAATCAATATTAATAATAAAAAAATGACCCCTCAATTATCTTATTGCCATAAAATAATTATATTTCATTAAGATGTGAAATTAATTTGACTAGCACTCCACAATTTGGGACACGTCATCACTTTAAAAAAAAAAAAATAGCAGCCATGTACTAATTAGAGTGTAATAAAATATTTATATACTAAATATCTTTTTCATGTGTTATAAAATCCTTCTCAATTAAATTAAAGCAAGAAGCATCCAAAGAGAAAAATAAAATTAAAAAAAATAACAAAGGTTTGACGTGTCGTCTATGATTTTGTCGTGATCAATAAATTTAATTATTCTACGTGTTTTTTCCAAAACAGACTCAGCACATCGAGAAAATATTACCACATGTTCGGCCAACGGATTAGATGGACCGCTGTGCGATACACGACAGTGTGATCGTATACAAACCATCGTCTTATATGCAAATTTAAAAAGAATAGAATTTTAAAATAGTGTCTGACCATTTCTATTAGGCTGATTTATTTTCAGAGTTTATAGAATTCTTCTATGGTGGCTATTTCAACCCAAATTTATAACAAGTAAATACTTTAAGCTAAAACACGTACATATAAATAATCGAAGCTATTAGATTGACAATCTATTCGGAATGGCGATGACGATGATGATGCAGATCTGCTTATCGTAATTTTGATCGTTTCGATAAACATGTATTTTGACGACTTTTCAAAGCTCATCTAAAATCTCGATTTTCTATCAGTCTAACTTCTGTGAGATAGCGATTTCTAATTACGATCTAATTTTTTCAGCAGCTTTACAGATGCTTTTTAATAAACTGCTTTCAAAAGCGACCCTTAATAATATTCATGTTTGAGAAAATCTTGACTGAAGACTACTAAAGTTAAACGCCAATAAGAAATTTCAATAAATTAAACAATATTTATTTTGAAATATATGAAAGGCCGCGAATCATCGACAGCGTCAGATTTTATAAATTTATTCCGAACAATATCACCGTCCCACGTGCTATATTTCATAGAACCTTTTGAATGGCTCACAACCAAACGTAAAAAAAAAATCTCACCAACTAAACTAACAAATCCCTTTGTAGATAATTTCTTAATAATACATTATTACTATAATAACCTTATTAATCTCTTTTAATTTTAATTTAATTATATTTCTGGTCTGTATTATTTTTTTAATATGAGCAATGACACGCTATTTTGAAAATAGTTCTTGCTTTTTAAAGTTGGGTGCTACATATGTAAATAAATTAGAATTAGGAGGTAGCTTTTTGAGTTTTAAGATAAGCAGTTTATCCTAGAACGAGATCTGCGAGGTTCGACCAGCGATGCGTTTACTGTAAAAATCTAACTGCATTTTCAAATAAACTGTCGAAACATATAATAAGACATTTTGAAAATAACGTCCGCACTTATAACTTCAATTTCTACATAAATGACAGAGGTTACAGATGCATGAATAGTGATTTTTTGGACGTATATGAATAATAATATGTGCTGCTAATGTAAGAATTAAATTAAGTGAAATGCCCCCAAATAATAAATGCCGACAGCATCTATGGGTCCTATGGGCGGCGGCAACACGTGGCTAACAATAATTGGGTTCCTTTCCCGTTTGACTGGCGTTAAGACTCCATGAACCTCCGCTTCGTCTTTCTCTGCGGCCGTGTCCACTATATTTCGGGCATTTTAAATTTACAGTTTATTTATTTATTTTACATTTACTCTTAAATTAAATTAGTTTCATTTTATGTCGCATATATATATATATATATATATATAGTGCTAATATGATTGCCAAATATTACTCTTGATGTGGGAAATAGTTTCGTAAAATTTATTAAAAAAAAAATTAATTCGGTAGTTGTATACCTAAAAATGTTCTAAATGGATCTCGAGGCAATCCAGCAATCGATCGACTCACTTCAGTCGACCGACTAAGTTCTCTCTCACAGTTATCTAATTTCAGCCGACCGACCAAGTTCTCTCTCACAGTCACCTAACTTCAGCCGACCGACCAAGCTCTTTCCTTCAGCTAACTAGAATCATACGAGGGACTCCCCCCAAATAGAGGATTCCGACGAAAAATTTTTTAGAATAACACATCAATACAAGAAACTAAACTATTCAGTACAACCCTTTTCAATTTACTTTATGTTCTTTCATATGAAAGTGAATTTTTTGACTTCCCCGCTTGTAAGATGAATAAAAGGAGCCGCCAAGCCTGAGGACCATCTCGATGCATCCCTGAGGGGATAATTGTTTCTCTCTTTTTCTCTCAGCTACTCCTTCCCTTGATGACAAATTTGGATTCAACAAAAGTAATATAATAAAAAAAATAAAATGAGAGTAAATTTCAAAATTATTAGATTTATTGTAAAATGAATATAATATATAAATAATTAACCAAAATTTATATCAACTCATTTAAAAGGAATAATAACTTTTATATGAGACAAAAAATTCCATGAGCTTTCTTTTATTTTTATATTACATTTTTGTATTTTAATAAGAGGGGAAGTTCGGGTGACACTCCTTTTTATTTTTTTATTTTTTGAATTATCATATTCATCTGAACCCCAACAGATAGATAAGATAAAGAGGCAGTGATATGATTCAAATAAAACAAATGATTATTAAAAAAAAATTTAAAAGGGGCATTTTACATACATACCACCAAATTTCTCTGTATTTACATAAATAACACCTAAATTATGCATTACCACGTAAGTATTTCATATCACATCAAAATACATCATTTTTATTTTAAAAATATGGAACACACCTTTTCATACATAGGTAAGATGGTATGAATGTAAGAAATCAAAGTTTAGGTGGCAGATATGTAAACTTGGATGTAATAAACTAATTTATATCAAATAAATAAAATAATATATAAGTTGTTTGTATTGAGATGACATAAGTATTAACAAAGAAGTTCATTAGAATAGAAAATTAAAACATTATATTAAAATAATTTGAATATTTATATTAAATTGTAAGAAATTATTATTAAATAAATCTTAGTTAATCATATTTTATCTAAGTAATATATCATATAAGTACAAAGCATGTAACAAGTTAGCTGTTAAACAACGAACGAGTTTGCTTATTAGCATTAACAAGAAAGTTGAACTATGTTTAAATTCGATTCATTTAAACTCTATGTTTTAAAAAAAAATGTTCAAACTTGTTTATCTACTAATTAGATATCAAAAGATGATGTCAACAGGTATGGCATGTTTGAAGAAATTCACTATAAACAAAAAATTACAGAAATTGCATTACGTCCCACGGGCGAGAAAAATGTCACAAAATCTCTCAAGTTACAACGTCGATGCATGAAAAGACTTGTAGCTCTCTGTAGTGAACAACTGCAAGGATGAGCAATAGTTAGGGTTCTTCAAAGAATTGTTTTCGAAGTAGGTAAGACGTGTGAGATGGTGGCGTCGCTTCACAGGTTACTCAGTACGATGTTTCATTGCAAAGATAAGGCGACTACTATTTCATGTTCTCACGTATATTAAAATTGAATTAAAATTATACTAACATTAAAATTATGTGTTTTTTTTCTTCAGAAAATTGAACCCAAATAATAATATGTATAATTTGAATCTGAGATATCGTGATAGAAAATAATACTCTCAACCACTTCTATTTAATGTTATTGTCACTGAAATTTATCATTGAATGATTACAATTAAAAAGTATCAGTATCATTAACTTTTAGAAAATGAAATGTACATTTTCATGTGTGTTCTTAATACGAACGTTTTATAAATGTAATTATTAAATTTTAGGTATTAGATTTGTAAATGAATAATAATTATATGCTATGTATGTAAATTTTCCTTTTTTATTATTAGTCATTTATTAATTTGTTGTAAGATTCATGTGGTTCAATTGATCTTTTTGGTTTGGAGGAGTGGAAGAAGAATATTTTGTTCCTCACTTTTAAGAATAAAGAGGATGCATAGGAGCGTTCAAATCATGGAGGAATTAAGTTATTGTGTTATAAAAAGTTAAGACGTAATACAAATATTTCTCATAATAAGTTTGAATTTAAGATGTTTATACTAGAGTTAGCAACACAGCTTCCTATTTCAGTTGGATTAATTAAATGAAAATAATTAATAAATTTTTCGAGCCGTTACCTCTGTAACACACCCATCAATCATGCTGACATCACGACACACCCAGATGTCGGGCCTCTGCCGCTAGGGCACTCCTACTTTTTCAGGTCATTGTCTCCATAATACACCGATCATTTGGGTCGCTTTCTCTGCGACAAACCCATTCTTTTGGGTCACTTCCTCCACTACAATCCCATCCTTTTAGATTGTTGCCTTTACGACACGCCCACCCTTTTCATATCACTGCCTCTACGACACTCTCATCCTTCAGGCCGTTACCTCCACTACACACCCATCTTTCGGGCTGCTGTCGCCGCGACACACCCACCCTTTTGGGTAACTTTCTCCATGACACACCAATCCATCATGTCGTTGCCCACACGGAACACCCACCCTTTCGGGTTGATGCCTCCACCACACACCCATCCTTTGATCTGTTGCCTTCACGACACGCCCACCATTTTGAGTCACTGCCACCAAGACACACTCATCCTTTGGGTTGCTACCTTCATAGTATGCATACTCTTTCGGATCACTGCCTCCACAACTCACATGTCTTTCAGGTCGTCGTTTCTACAACATGCATTCCCTTTCGGGTCACACCCATTCCTCGGGTCGCCGCCTTCACGGCATGCCCACCCTTTCGAGTCACACCCATCCTTCGGGTCGCAGCCTTCGCAGCATACCCACCATTTCGGGTCGCTACCCCATGACATGCCTATTCTTTAGGGTCTCTACCTTCACGAGACACCCATCCTTCAGGTCGTTGCCTTCACAGCGCACCCACCCTTTCGACTCCCTGCCTCCACAACACACCTATCCTTTGGGGAGCAATCTCTACGGCATGCCCACTATTTCAGGTTACTACCTCCAAGACACATCTATTTTTCGGGTCGCAGCCGCCAGTACACACCCACCCTTTAGAGTCACTGCCTCCACAGCACACCCATCTGTCGGGCCACTGCCCACTGTTCCCATGGCACACTCACCCTTTCGGGTCGCTACCTCCAAGGTACTTTCATCTATCAGATCATTGCCTTCATGACACGCCTACCCTTTCGAGCCACTGCCTCCACGACATACCCATCTTTTGGGTTGCTTCCGTCACAGCATGCCCACTTTTTCAGTTCACTACGACCATGTGACACCCATTCTTTGGGTCGTTGCCTCCACGACTCACCCATCTTTCGAGCCACTATTACTACGACACACCCACCCTTTCGAAGTCTCTGTCTCCACGACACACCGTTGTTGTCATGACACGCCCATCTTTTCAGGTTACTGCCTCCACGACATACTCATTTTTCAAGCCGCGTATGTAAATTTCCTTAAAATTTAATCAAAAAAATACTGTGCTAATTTTAGTTATATAATTATATAATTTTGAATCTGAGGCGATCATCGAACTCCGAACTATCTGACGGTTCAGGACGAAAGCTACGTAATTCCTATATTTCGAGAATTATTTAACATACTCTTAGTTCTATTATTCTTTCAACTTTCTTCGTTAAATTATGCCAATTTTTAAGATTATTGTATGAACATGAAATGATTAAATGATTAAATGATTAACGCTAATCATTCATAATTAATGCGTCGCTTACTAATTAATGATTATTACGTTGATGATGATATCTCCAACGGGCGGCCGAGAGCCACATACTTATTTACTCGCATTAGTTAAACAAAAAATAAAGATAATAAGTGACACGTGGCAGAATATGAGCCGCAAACAATTTTTTTCTTAGGTAAGCTTGAAGTTGAAATGAATTTATTTTACTGTATTTTGCGTAGTGTCCGGTTGTAATTAAACATCTAGACTATACACGTAATATCCTCTTTGTCTGCAAGGGCCTACGAAATTCTCAAATTTTTAGGGTAGGATTAGCATTATAAGTGAATTTATTTATTTTTTAATCAATATGTTATAAATTTAGTTATAAATTTTTAAATTTTGTTAACCAATCATGATGCAACTTCACCTTATAAATAGTGGTAAAAAATATAAACAAAAGTAAATTATCCCATAAACGCTGCCCCGCAATCACTCTAACCTAAAAATTAAATTATCATAGAATTCTGAGTTTAATTTGACAAAGTCATCAATTAGACGTAGATGAGATTCATAAACCCTTTAGCGTTTGTTTTCTCGGTTCTTTTTAAATATTTGGAGTCATCGGTTTGTCAATTTATAAGTCGTCCTATAATTCTCTTATTCAAATAAATTTTCATTATGGATCAGAGCAATGATTCAAAGAGGAGAAGAATCGAAAAAAAAGTTACGACAACAAATAAGCAAAAAAATAAAAAAAAAACAAGAGGAAGATTTATATATGGGTAATCATCGTGTAATGGGTCGAGAATATACGTCTGAACATGATCAAATCGAAGTAACTTGAAACACAACATCAACTAAAAGAATCCCTACATAAGCCACTCAAAAACAGATAACCACAAAAAGTATTTTTATTTTAAGGTCAAGAGTTTCCAAGAGGACATATCCCTCTAGTTAATTACATCTTAAGGGATACCAAAGAATACTCTCAATAAATGGAGTATTGTTTATATTATTATGAACATGGAGAATGAGTCATCAATGGATGGTTATTTCGTATGAGAATGTTCTAATGCTTTAGAAACTCTCATTGAGCCACAGAGAAGAGTGACTCTCTCACATCTCAAATTAGTTGTGACTCGTCTACATCATAACCTCCAAGATAATCATAATCATCTTGACATGGATATCCCTAAACATCTAAGCTCACCGGGCCATAAGGGAAAATGTGAATCACCGCATCCCAAATGGACGACAGTTCATCGGTAATTGGTTTGCCAAGATGATATCAATGAAGTCAAAGGAACGATAGGGCTCAAAGGGTCTCAACAAGAGAAAGGGTAGAGTAATCCTAAAACGTAGAGGTATTCAGGTTGGAGTATCACGGACCCATCATCCCAAATTACTAAGACCTTAAGTCTACCTGTTCCTGAAGCTACACGTCCAGAGATCCCATTTCAACAATCTGTGAATTACAAAACTGAAATACTCTCCATGAAAGGACTTGTACTTGTTTGGGTTGGTAGCCTTCTAACACTCTAAATACACTAGGCAATCATCTAGGTAGAATTCTATATTGAACTAGTCAGGTTGAAGAATTTCGGAGGCTTTTTCTCGGGACATACAAATATGATGCAATTATCTACCTTTTAAGCATTGAGGCCTTACTAATTGTGCCTGGGGTGATAACTAAGCATGGATCCCATTTAAAATTTTGGCGGAAGGCAATGCGTGAAAGTAAAAGTGTGAATTTTAAAGTTTTGAATATTTTATTACGATATTGTAATAAATTTAGAATTTTAAATCCTAAAGAGTATATATTATATTCGTAATTTCGAGACAAACCACAAAAAGAAAGAGTAAAATCTATTTTAAGCATTAAAACATGCAATAGAAAACATAAAAACAAGTCAAATCAAAATAATAAGAAAAGACCAGTGCCGCTGGGTTGACAACATATCTCAAAATAGAAAAAGAGAGATCGAACTTTGCATCGTTCTAATTTTATATATCAATATCAAATGTGAAATAAGATATGGGACACGAGTTGTAGCTCATGGTCCTTCGGCACATGATTCTCGTGCAAAAATGTATCGGGACACATGCACATATCTAATTTTCACTATAAAGATCTCTTATAAACTCTAAAAAGTACAACAACAACAACAACAAAGCCCTAATCCCACTAAGTGGGGTCGGCTACATGAATCCTTTTTCTCTATTTTGTCCTATTTAGTGTCAAATTTTCATTTAATTCTAATAAATTAAGATCAATTTTTTATGCAATAAACCCAAGTTTTCCTAGGTCTACCTCTACCCTAAACTCTAAAAAGTATAAAGAAAAAAAATAACTGGACTTGCACAAAAATATGTTAGCACAGAAAACTATCAACATACAACATGTCTGTATAATGTCTGGTGGGGGAGTTAAGCAAAACATGCAAGCAAAAGTTAACAAGTAAATCATCACTTGCTTCTCGTTTTATTGTGCATGTGTGTGTGTGAGTGTGTAAGGCATGGTTCCTTGCATGAGACTGATCTGAAAACTATGGTGCATATCAAAATCAATGAACATGCAGACACACCAAAACCACGAGAAAAAAAGCACTGGTTAAGACAACCAAGTCAACACAAAACAATAGTCAGATGCTAAAAAAAATTACCTAGCAACCTAGTTTTAGCATATTACACTATCTAACAAAAAAGTGTACTACATAGCATCTAACTGCTCAGGGTAAAAGTCTCTGGTTACTGTATGACTTTAGCAGGGTGGTTCGTCACACCGACACCATCATAAAAATCCAAGGAATCTAAAACACGTCACCAAAAAGGGGTGACATTTAAAATAGATGGTCTCATATATGACCTAACCCACAATTTTATATTATGATATTTTTAATTTAATAGCAACGACGCCAAAAACTTGACCCCGTTATATTATATGTATAAAATTGTAATTATTTATGTTGTGGATGCTACTGCAAGTATACGTATCATATCGAAGTAATACGGAGCTACTAGTGGAGTCACGGTTATCGATCCCATAGGGAAAGAGAAAATTAAATAACAACTAATTTTAAAATAATAATAATAATAATTTTAAAATAGTATACGAAAATTTGGAATTCTAAATTTAAGCGCAATAAAGTAAACTAAGTATTTTAATTAGGTAACTTAACTAAGCGAGAAAATTAATATGTATTGAAAGTGCGGGAAATTAAACTAATTCGCTAAATAAGTCTTAACTATTCGGAAAAAGTATATTTCCCTTGTTTAGAAATTTAAGTGATTGATGAATTTAAATAGATAATTTTAAGGTATTGTGACAAATAGGAGCATTCCTATTCTTTACCCTTTGGTCAAGGTGTAAAGAATATTGACTAATCCTATGTTTGATTATCGAATCACGTGCTAAGTTGGAGGATACCGATCGCCACTTCGAGCTCCACGTTCCCTCGCTCGAGGCTAACATCTACACTTCGACTCTCAAACAATAGGACCGAATTGAATATTTTAGTACGTCACACTAAAATGCTCGATTCTACGCCAAGTGATATTATTTCCTATTTATTTGCATCTTCCTTCCAAGGCTTTTGAATTCCCGAATATCATATGTAATTTTTACTATAGTTGTAAATCAACACATTTTAACAAATCAAATGGCTAGTTGAAAAGTAAATTAAGTTTTAAGTAAAAATTATCACAATTTATTAATATATAAAAATATCTCTATTTTAATTTCATCAAGTCACTTAATTTCATAAACGAGGAGAAAGACTAAATAAACTACTCGAATGCATGGGAACTAAACTAAGCATGGATTTCATTTAAAGTTAAAAAGAATAAATACAAATACTTATCTTGATTTATCCTGAGCAGACTCCTCGTAGTTCCTTTGACTCTTCCTTCCAGTACAGCACGACTCACTAATTACTCACTAAACTCACTAAAGACTCACTAATTGCACTAATTAAGATTTTAAAGACTACTTAGAACACACAAAAGACACACAATAATACTTAGAGACACCTAATCGCACACAAAAGATCGATTTTCGGCCTCATATATAGAGGTGAGCAAAGGACCAAGAGGTGTGTAAGCATCTCTTCGAAAGGTGTCCGGGTTCGATGTATCCGTGCCATTTGAACTAGCTCGCCGTCGGCGACGAACTACCTCGGCTGTCGGCGAGGAACTACTCGGCTGTCGGCGGGCTCGATCTCGTCGTGAGCGAGACGGTTATAAATCCTTCGGAATTTCTTCCTCGTACCCTCGCCGTCGGCGAGCTCGATCTCGTCGTCGGCAAGTCGGCACAGAATTGCATTATTTTCTTCCTTTTTGCTCCAAATCCGCTCCTTTTTATGATTTTTGCTTTTATCACCTAAATTCTCCATTCCTGCAACAAAATAAAGAAAATACCTTTCTTTAAAGTGCAATTTCATCAAAAATATGTATGAATTTCTTAATAAATTTTTCAGTGATCAAAATCCCCAAACTTACTTATTACTTGTCCTCAAGTAATTTTAGTATTACATAAAAATAATGATTTCTATGGTAAGATATTTCAATTCAAATAAACTATGAATTAGGTTAATTAATATCATAATAAAGTTAAATAAAAATAATTCATGTAATTTAATTAATCTTATAGAAATAAATTATTTAGTTATCGAGTCTACGATTTCTAGCTTACTATTCATTTCGGGAATGACTATATTTAAAAGAATAACTACTTAAGATATTCATATGATAAGAAATTCGAAAAACACTTATTAGGTAAAATTCTAATCTATAAACATAAGTTTGGAATTATCTAAGTTTTTCTCCTTTAGGTTAATTCAAATGAGACGATTTTTGATAAGACATCTCCTCAAGCCTTTTCCTTTTTTTTTTTTTTTTAACCGATGATTCATCGTATCCTGGAGAGCTCGTTAATAATTTTGAACTTCATTTTCATCTTCCTAAATTTGAAACTTAAAAATATTTTTTAGCTTATATATACTTCATAGTTTTTACTTCATTGTTTTTCAATCTTTTCTTTTTCACTTGAATACTTAAGAATTTTAATTTTAGAATATAGTTTTCCTTACTAAAAATAGTTTACTATAATCTTATTCCCTTTAACCAAATTTTTATTCTATTTAATTAATTAAAGCACTAGAAATATTTCATTTAACCTTTTTTATAATAATTAAATAAAATAATTCATATTAATTAAATTGAAAAATTTGCTTATAAAAATCATTTTATAATAATTTGAAAATAGAAATTGAGAACAAGTTAATAACTAAATTTGTATTTTACTCCCCCCAAACTTAAATTTTTATATCTACTCTAAATAATGAAAAAGGGAAAGTAAATAAATCATACCTTTGAAGTTTAGGTATTTCTTTTTCTTTGAAATTTTGCGAGGCTTTTTCATTTTTCATTGAACTCGTATCTTGTTAGTATTCTCCATATATATATAACAATTTAAAGAAAATGCGAGGATAAAATGCGAGATAAGTATTAAATACAACAATTAAAATTAACTCTACACTACACATATGAATTACTAACATATTAAAATAATTTAACTAACACATTAACAATTTTAAAAACTTAAAACAATACAAAATAAAATAAAAACATACTAAAGAAAACTAACATCCTAATTAACAGAAAATTTGCAAATAACTAATACATAATCAAACAAACACAGCTCAAGCAAAATAATCAAACAAACATCTAAATTCACAATCCACATAACTACAAAATATTACAAACATAATAAAGTTTTCCAATAACATAATATCACATCAAAACAAACAAAACAAAGTCTCTAATCTTATAAATCAAAGTCCCAGGCTATATTGTCATCCCCTCCTTGATCTGCAGGCTGAGAAGACTGAGCAGGATGATATTGAGATATCCGATCACATCATTTATTAATTTAATATGAAGATTAGCTACTTATACACAAACAAATTCACATAACACAACAAATTAACTTTAATATTGAAATCCATGAGATGTACAAACTAACATAATTTTAAACTCTATAATCGAACGTCGATTCTCCAATCCTTACTACTAATCGACATCGCAAACCAATCCACGACACACTAAATGTCGATACAAAACTATGACGCATATCTCGATTAGGTTTGAGATATTCAAATCATCACTCCACACATAATAAAATCTAAATCAAATCAAATAACATAAACATAAACATACTATGGAAATCTTTACTACTACTCTTCAATGTCAGAATCTTCATCTTCTCTGATAATAATAATAATATGACGATGATTCTTAATAATAATTGAGTAGTAAAGTTTCAATAATATAGACTAATTATTAAGATACAATAAAATTAGATAACTAATATGGGTTGCCTCCCATAAAGCGCTTGGTTTAACGTCGTCAGCCCGACCTAATTTCAATTATTAATCGAGTCGACTAAGCATTAAAACCTCTTTATAGTTAGGTCTTATATCTTCGAAATATGGTTTTAATCTATGTCCATTAACTTTAAATTTATGTCCGGTTTTTGGATCTTCGATTTCTATAGTTCCGTATGAAAATATTTGAGTTATGGTAAAAGGTCCTAACCATCGAGACTTCGATTTTCCGGAAATAATTTCGATCTAGTATTATATAACAAAACTTCACGTCCTGGTTCAAAATTTCTCCGATTAATCTTCCGATCATGCCATAATTTCATCTTTTCTTTATAAATCCGATCATTATCATATGATTCATTTCTTAATTCTTCCAATTCATTTAATTGCGGCAATCTTTTCTCACGGCTTCCTTCATATTATAATTAAATTCTTTAATCGCCCAATATGCTTTATGTTCTAATTCAACTTGGTAAGTGACATGTTTTTCCATATATAAGCCTGTAAGGATTCATTCCAATCGGAGTTTTATAAGCGATCCTATAAGCTCATAATGCGATTGTCTAATCTAATAGACCAATCTAACCTATTTGGGTTTACTGATTTTTCTAAAATACGTTTAATCTCACGATTAGATACTTCGGCTAATCCGTTGAGTACGTGGATGATAAGCGATGGATATCTTATGAGTAATATTGTATTTTTCTACTAGTTTGTGAATGTATTTATTTCTAAAATGAGTTCCTCCAGTCGGTGATAATCACTCTCGGCATTCCGAATCTAGTAAAAATATTTTTCATCAGAAATTTTGAAACACTCTTAGCATCACACCTAGGTAAAGCTTGTGCCTCAATCCATTTAGAAACATAATCAACAGCTACTAATATGTATGAGTTTCCAAACGAAGGAATAAAAGGTCCCATAGAATCTAATCCCCAAGCATCAAAAATTTCGACTTCTAATATAAAATTTAGAGGCATTTCGTTTTTCTAGATATATTTCCTACTCTTTGACATTTATCGCAAGTTTTAATATATCCGTATACATCTATAAATAGAGTAGGCCGGTAAAATCCAGTTGTAGAATCTTATAAGGAGTTTTATCGAGTCCCGAAATGTCCTCCAAAATCGAATCATGACATTTTTGAATAATTGGTTCCGTTTCTTCATAAGGTACACATCTTCTAATAATTAAATCCTTACATTGCTTATATAAATATGGTTCATCCCAAAAATAGGTTTTCGTATCATGGATGAATTTTTTTCGTTGTTGTAAAGTTAGCATAGGTGGTAAAATATTACTAACTATATAGTTTACTATATCGAGCATACCATGGTATTTTCCACTCATTGATATTATATAGTTGTTCATCGGGAAAAGCGTCTATAATTTCATTTTCAATATCGGATAATTCACGATTTTCTAATCTTGATAAATGATCCGCAATTTGATTATCGAGTTCCTTTCTTATTAACGATCTCAAAATCGAATTCTTGCATTAATAGCATCCATCTAATTAATCTTGGTTTGGAATCTTTCTTTTGCATTAAATATTTGATAACGAGAATGATCGGTATGCACGATACATTTTGTTCCGATCGGATAAAGTCTAAATTTATTAAAACCATATACTACCGCTAATAATTCTCTTTACATGACTTGTATAATTTATTTCGGCATTATTTAGAGTTTTACTTAGCATAGTATATAACTTTAAAAATCTTTTCATATCTTTGCCAAGAAGCTGCTCCTACAGGCATAATCACTAGCATCACACATAAGCTCAAATAGTTTCTCCGAGTTAGGTGAAACTATTATAGGTGTTGTAATTAATTTTTCTTTTAAGAGTTCAAAAGCATTCGGACATTCGATTGTAAATTCAAATTTCTTGTCCTTTTCGAGAAGTTGGCATAGAGGTTTAGTAATTTTTGAAAAATCTTTTATATAGCGTACGTAGAATCCAAGCATATCCAAGAAAACTTCTTACCCCTTTTACCGTAGTTGGAGGTGGTAATTTAGCTATAACTTGAATTTTTGCGAGGTCCACTTCCATGCCTTTTTCCGAAATTTTATGCCCTAATATAATGTCGCCCGCAACCATAAATTGACATTTCTCCCAATTTAGAACTAAATTTGTTTTCTCACATACTTCTAATACTTTTTCAAGATGAGTTAAGCATGTGTCAAATGATGTTCCAAATACGGAGAAATCATCCATAAATACTTCTATTCCATTGTCAATTAACTTACTAAATATAGACATCATACATCTACTGGAATGTTACTTGGTGCATTACATAATCCAAAAGGCATTCTTCGAAAAGCGAAAGTTCCATAAGGACTAGTAAATGTAGTTTTCTCTTGATCCTCGGGAGCAATTTGTATTTGATGATAACCGGTGTATCCATCTAGAAAACAAAAATACTTATGTCCGGCTAATCTATCTAACATCCGAGTCAGAAATGGTAAAGGGAAGTGATCTTTCCCGGTGGCGTATTTAATTTCCTATAATCGATACATATATGCCGACCGGTAACTTGTCTTATAGGAATAAGATCGTTATTTTCATTGGCGATGACGGTCACTCCTCCCTTCTTAGGAACACGAGTGAATTGGGCTTACCCAAGCATCGTCGAAATAGGATATATAATACCATTATCTAACCATTTTAAAATTTCTTTCTTAACTACTTCTTTCATTATCGGGTTTAATCTCCTTTGGGGATCTGCTTTAGGTTTATGTTCATCATCTAAAATAATTCTATGCATACAGATTGAAGGACTAATTCCTTTAATATCTGCTAAAGTCCAACCAAAAGTTTTCTTATATTTTTTAAAGTTTCTAAAAGTTTTTGTTCTTGAGATTCGTTTAATGCAGATGAAATAATAACTGGTAAAGTTGAAGAATTACCTAAATAAGCATATTTCAAATGATCGGGTAATATTTTTAGCTCGAGTTCGGGAGGTTTAATAATTGATGGAACTATATTCTTGTCGGTGTTTTCGGTATTATCCAAAAATTCAAATCTTTCCCGAATATAATCTAGTTCTTCATTATTATCTTTAATTAATTCGAGTGTTTTCTTTTTCTAATTTATCTTCGTAATATTCCTTAAAATGTTCGCGTTGTAAATGTTCAAGTATTTCCATCCGAAAACATTCATCATCTTTTTCTAGCGCGGGATATTTCATTGATTTTGCAATATTAAATATAACTTTTTGGTCATTTACTCTCATAGTTAATTCTCCTTTACGAACATCAATCATAGCTTTTCCAGTAGCTAAAAATGGTCTTCCTAAAATGATAGGAATTTTTTATCTTCCTCCATATCTAAAACAATAAAATCTACTGGGAAGATAAATTTATCCACTTTTACTAACACATCTTCAATAACTCCCTTAGTATAGGTAACCGAACGATCAGCTAATTGAAGGGTTACTGAAGTAGGTGTAATTTTTCCTAATCCTATTCTCTTCAAAATCGATAGAGGCATTAGATTGATGCTTGCTCCTAAGTCACACAAAGCTTTTCCATAAAAATTTTCTCCTATATAGCGCGAGGTATAGTGAAACTACCAGGATCTTTCAATTTTTCGGGAAGCTTCTTCGAATAATAAGCACTACACTCTTCACTAAGTGCGATTGTTTCATTATCGGTGAATTTTCTTTTCTTATTTAGAATATCTTTTATAAATTTTACATAATTTGGCATACGATCTAAAGCTTCGACAAAAGGTATATTGATTGTTAATTTCTTTAATATTTCGAGGAATTTAGCAAATTGTTTATCTTTTTTATGTTGAGCTAGTCGTTGAGGAAATGGTGGTGGAGGTTTTTCAACGAAATTTTCATAGGTATTAAAGGATGTTCTAAGTTTGAATCTTGTTGAATTGTTTCCTTTTAAATTTCCACTTCCTCTTTTTGGTTTTCAAGTTCTTTTTGAATTTGAGGTTCTAATTCTTTTCCACTCCTTAGTTGTATTGTTTTAATTTGTTCTTTTCCTTGATCTTTAGGATTTATTTCCACATTACTTAGGAAAAGTTCCGAGTATTCTATTAGTTAGCGTAGTAGCAATATGTCCAAGTTGAGTTTCGATATTTTTAATAGATGTTCCTTGAATTTGTAATTGATTTCCTTGAATTTGTAGTTGATTTCCTTGATTTTGTAGTTGATTTCCTTGATTTTGTAGTTGATAACCCATATTCAAAATTAATTCATCCATAGATAATTTCTTATCTTTGAATTGAGGGTTATTGTTATTAAATCCGAGTGGGTAATTAGGTTTATAGTTTGAATTTGCTTGATTAGGTTGATTCATCCATTGTTGATTAGATGTGTTATTCCAATTAAAATTTGGATGAGTTTTCCAACCGGGATTATAATAGTTTGAATAAGGGTTATTAGCTCTATTATTAATAGCATTTAAAGTTTCATAATTAGATTGAGATTCTATGATTTGTCCGGATGAGTTTTCTTCTAAAGTAGGAGAGTAGTTCATTCCAAAATGATCTAATTTCTTAGATATAGCGACAATTTGAGAAGCTAACATAGATATTGCATCGTTTTCATGAATGATGGCTATTTTTTTCGGATTTACTCTATCGATGGGCCATTGGAAATTATTTGTTGTCATTTCTTCGATTAGTGCATAAGCTTCATCAAATGGTTTAGACATTAATGAACCTCCACGAAGCAGCATCGATGATTGATCTTAAAGATCCTACTAATCCATTATAAAAGGTTTGAATAATCGACCAATCCGGTAGCGCATGATGTGGACATTTCCTAGAAGTTCCTTAAATCTCTCCCAAGCTTCATATATTGATTCTCCATCTAATCGACAAAAAGAAGTTATATCATTTCTAAACTTAGCGAGTTTTAGATGGTGGAAAATATTTGGATAGAAATTTTTGTGATAATTCTCCCCAAGTTTTAATAGATCCAGAGTCTTAACGAATTCGACCATATTTTAGCCTTATCCCTTAATGAAAAAGGAAAAAGTCTAAGTCTTATAAGCATCGTCGGATACTCCTCGATATTTAAAAGTAGCACAAAGTTCTAGAAAACTAGCAAGATGTAAGTTAGGATCTTCGGTATGTGAACCACTAAATTGATTGTTTTGTACCATTTGGATAATTGCGGGTTTAAGTTCGAATGAATTAGCAGCTACATCGGGGTTTTGAATAGTTAAATGAATTTCATCCGATGTAAGGTTGACATAATCTCTTAATGGTCTTTGTTGGTTCATATTTTGAATTTCGGGAATATTTGTCATTTGTGTTAAATTTATAATTTGTTTCTTTTGTTTTCTAATTCTTTTAATTGTACGCTCTAATTCGGAATCGTAAGGTATTAAATTTTCGTTTCCAAATTTGCGCATACAATTTTAGAATAGATATTAATTTATTTATTATGATTATTTTAAAATAATACATTACTCTAAGTAAAATTTTTCTTACTTTCCCAAGCAACTGCGCCAAAAACTTGACCCACAATTTTATATTACGATATTTTTAATTTAATTGCAACGACGCCAAAAACTTGACCCTGCTATATTATATGTATAGAATTGTAATTATTTATGTTGTGGATGCTACGCAAGTATACGTATCGTATCAAGTAATACGAGGCTACTAGTGGAGTCACTGGTTATCGATCCTACGAGGAAAGAGAAAATTAAATAACAACTAATTTTAAAATAATAATAATAATAATTTTAAAATAGTATACGAAAATTTGGAATTCTAAATTTAAGCGCAATAAAGTAAACTAAGTATTTTAATTAGGTAACTTAACTAAGTAGAAAATTAATACGTATTGAAAGTGCGGAAATTAAACTAATTGCTAAATAAGTCTTAACTATTCGGAAAAAGTATCTTTCCCCTTGTTTAGAAATTTAAGTGATTGATGAATTTAAATATATAATTTTAAGGTATTGTGACAAATAGGAGTATTCCTATTCTTTACCCTTTAGTCCAGGTGTAAAGAATATTGACTAATCCTATGTTTGATTATCGAATCTGCGGCTAGTGCTGGGAGGATACCGATTGCCACTTCGAGCTCCCACGTTCCCCTCGCTCGAGGGCTAACATCTACACTTCAGCTCTCGAAACAATAGGACCGAATTGAATATTTTAGTCGTCACACTAAAATGCTCGATTCTACGTCCAGATGATATTATTTCCTATTTATTTGCATCTTCCTTCCAAGTGCTTTTGAATTCCCGAATATCGGATGTAATTTTTACTATAGTTGTAAATCAACACATTTTAACAAATCAAATGACCGATTTGAAAAGTAAATTAAGTTTTAAGTAAAAATTATCACAATTTATTAATATATAAAAGTATCTCTATTTTAATTTCATCAAGTCACTTAATTTCATAAACAGGAAGAAAGACTAAATAAACTACTCAGAATGCATGGGAACTAAACTAAGCATGAATTTCATTTAAAGTTAAAAACAATAAATACAAATACTTATCTTGATTTATCCCCAAGCAGACTCCTCGTAGTTCATTTGACTCTTTCTTCCAGTACAGCACGACTCACTAATTACTCACTAAACTCACTAAAGACTCACTAATTGCACTAATTAAGATTCTAAAGACTACTTAGAACACACAAAAGACACACAATAATACTTAGAGACACCCAAACTGCACACAAAAGACTGATTTTCGGCCTCTATATATAGAGGTGAGCAAAGGACCAAGAGGTGTGTAAGCATCTCTTCGAGGTGTCCGGGTTCGATGTATCACGTGCCATTTGAACTAGCTCGCCGTCGGCGACGAACTACCTCGCCTGTCGGCGAGGAACTACCTCGGCTGTCGGCGGGCTCGATCTCGTCATCGGCGAGACGGTACTAAATCATTCGAATTTCTTCCTCGTACCCTCGGTCGGCGGGCTCAATCTCGTCTGTCGGCGAGTCGAGCCTAAATCGCATTATTTTCTTCCTTTTTGCTCCAAATCCGCTCATTTTTATGATTTTTGCTTTTATCACCTAAATTCTCCATTCCTGCAACAAAATAAAGAAAATACCTTTCTTTAAAGTGCAATTTCATCAAAAATAGGTATGAATTTCTTAATAAATTTTTCAGTGATCATGACCTAACATATATAAATTTTAAAGTAAGGTAGATAATACTTACAGTAGAAAGATATATCCATTTTTTATACTTTAAGATAGTGAACCACCGACAGTGGATCGGAAAGAATCAAGTTCTATACTTTAGAGTCCTTTGATCATTAACACGGTCGTACTATTTGTTGCTCGTGATACAAAACTCGCATTGCTCGTGATACAAAACTCGCATTGCTCGTAGAAATATTCTCTTCGGCAATGCTCATTTGAGTATCACGACCAACAAACGGGTCACTATCCTAACCAGCAGAACAAGCCCTCAAGGTAAATGGGTGAACATACAAACATGTAAAAAACACACATTATGATTGTTCAACTAAAGTACGAAATAATCACAATATGCGCACAAAAGTGTGAAGCACACATCATTCAAATGAATGCAAATATGCCTCCACGTAACATAACATAGACGAACGGAATGTACCGGAAAAACAAGTTACTTTTGGAAAGAAATTACACGTGCCCGGGGGATAGGGCGCCATGCGACAACAAACACCGACTACTAGTGAATTTGAATTGAGTAAAAGGATATCTATAGTGAGAATTTATACCTTACCTGAGAGGTACTCACCGAGCACACATATAAGCATGCAAGACATGCAACATGAATACGATAAAATTCAAGCATATGACATACATAAATGTCAAGCATATGACATGCGACAGACATATGATAGATTTCAAGAATATAACATGCAACTGACACTCAAATGATAAAAATGCAAAGATGTGAAGTGTCAAACATATTAGTTCATATGATTCGTACGTGTGAGAATCATATACGTAGGTGAACACACATTGTGTCTCATACGAGTTTAGTAGCTGTGAAGCATAACTCATATTCAACGCGAAGTGAAATACCTCACGACACTGTGGTCGATGTCATGGGGAACGAGGCATGTGGCTCTACCTATGAGCCATCTCCTTGCAAAATGTGAAAGTGTCTATTCTCTATGTTTATGATGGCGTATCATAAGTTTGGGTGCTCAAAGAGGCGCCACAAGTCGGGGTGCTCAAAGAGACACCCAAAACATAGGAGTTCGAAGAGACATCCAAACATGCCACATGCAAAATATACAAGATAAAAATATTTTACATGCAATGACATATTATAGACATCAAGTCAAAATAAGATTTTCATACACACACAAATAAACATGCATTATGATGCAAAAACATACAAACAGGCATGTGACTAATTGATTGGGCCATGGCGGGAGGTCGAACTGAAGATGGCTCATTGACGGTCAACGCACACAAAACTTGAGGAGGAAAAGGACATTGCCTCATTTCTTTCAGAGCAGGATCCAAAGTCGAACCACAAACAAAGTTGATGGGCCAACATGGCCAACCGAGTGAAAGATTTGGCTGACCGACAGATAGGTACAGTGGAGCGACTACCCGACCCAACGAAGTCTGTTGAGTGGGCTTCATCAACCAAGGATTACTGGCCCCATGCGACCGAGCAGTGAGAAGAGCGAAGTTAAAGACTTTTTATTTATTAATTAATTTACATATTTGTTTATATATTTATGACTAAATTACTCTACAGTGTCCGTACTAAAAAAGGAGCAGGCTGGTGTACTTCATGTACCTCTCTTGCATATAAAAATAGATGGTCATTTTCATAGTAAAAGACTAATGCTTCAATGATAAAAAATATAAAATGTTTTATTTTAATGGGCATTTTATCTCTAGTATTCTCTCTGAACATGTGGTACGCTATTCATTGGGTGTGACTCGTAAAACAATAATCGATTCAACAACTATAAAGATTTTGCACTTCATAGAATTTGAGTCATCATACAAAAAATATATATCTAAAAATTACGTTGGAATAATAGATTTCTTATATATAGCTAGACTCCTGTTGCAACTATACTCCTGTTATTATTGAATTTTCTAACGTTTATATTTTTTGAGCTATTTAAGGACAAGTATAATTTTTAGTATAAAATTATCACCTCATTTCACTTGTCGTATGAGAATAATATATCTCACTTCTTACAATCACATAGTGAATTACTTTGACTGAACTTGACCCTTTGATTTTTTCAGTTCAGAGTTTTTCTATGTAATGATTTTTTATGTGTAACTTCTCTATATTTTCTTATCTTAATGTGTGTTTATTTTCCATACAACATTAAGATGATAAATCACTATATTATCACTATGACATGCTTAAAATAATGGCTATTTTGAAGGTTAAAGCAGTTAAATAGATCTAATGAAAAAAGAAAAAAACTTATTGAAGTAAAAGTGTCCTATAAATCATGATTAGTTGATGATATTATTCGTTAGGCTCTTCTATATTTGAATCATTAGTTGGTAATGTCATGTATATATATAATTTAAGTATAAATTTAATAATAATTTGAATAAAACGTCAAAAAAATATCTTCAAATTCTAAGTCAAGCTCTCATATTATATAAAATTTTTGGAAGAAAATTTATTTCATTTTATACTTAAATATTTCATAAATATAATTTAAAATTTGGCGAAATTAACGCTCCAAATTTCCAAAACTTTTCCAACCTTAGCCGCCCCGTCACCGTTTTGCACGTGCGAATTTGCGAGGGGCATTTTCGACCACAAGCAAATATAAATATAGGACAACAGGCAACTCATCCGACAACAGCTTGCGAACTGCGTGAGCTAACAGGCGCCCGTTTCTCCGGCCACCAACTGTCCGCCGCCAATATAATATGACGAAAAAAGTTCACCCCAACGTTTCATCCGTAATCGAATCCCCCAAACCAATGCTGTCGACCGCCAGCGATCGGGACTTTTCTCCCCAGCCGTCAGCGTCGCTGTCGCCGTCTTCGTCGCCGTCGCCGTCTTCGTCGTCGTCGCAGGCCGTGGCGGCACCTGCGGCGCTGACGGTATGGCTAAAGTCGCTTCTTTTTAACTGCAACGGGTTCACCGTATTCGATTCGAAGGGGAATCTGGTCTTCCGCGTAGACGAGTACGCGAGATCCGGCAATAAGGGCGAGATCGTCCTCATGGACGCCGCCGGCAACTCTCGCCTCACTATTCGTCGAAAGGTTAATATCTCAGTATTCAATTTTCATATTATTAGTCAAATTAGATTTTTGGTTATTTTCTGATTTATTAAATCATAATATTTGCGGAATTTAGGAATTTTATTGGAATATTGTAATAATTTATTTTATTAGAATTTCGAAAGATTTAACAGTTATCATCTTAAATTATTTTCAAAATTTTATTCTCTTGAATTTATTGAATTTAAATTCTACTTGTAGCTACAAAGTCATAAATATTTAATAAATATATTTCATGTTTTAAGCTAAAATGAGGATATTTCTATTGTGTATGAAAGATTTTGGTGGTATAAATGTAAAATAAAAATTTTAATTTAGAATTTAGATATGTAAATATATAAAATGTGAGGTATGGTATATAAATGCGACCTATGGGGGCTTCAACGAATCATGAATCAGTGAATCAGATTCCATTCTGTGTATGCAGAAACTGAGCTTGGGGGAACACTGGCAGATCTACGACGGCGAGGAGGCGGCGAATCCTCTCTTCTCCGTTCGAAAGTACCGGAAATTCATTCAATCCAATTCCAAATCGTTGGCGCAGGTGACTCCATGCGTTTCGCCGCCGGGGACGGCGAGTGGCAGCGACGGCGGAGAGGGGTTCGAGGTGGAAGGTTTCTATGCCCAGCGTTGCTGTCAAGTGTACGACGGGAGGCGGCAGGTGGTGGCGGAGATCCGGCGAAAGGAGGATGTCGGAGGAGCGGCGTTCGGGCTCGATGTTTTCCGGCTGTTCGTGCAGCCGGGATTCGATGTTGCCGTTGCGATGGCGATTGTTATCGTTCTCGAGGAGATGTTCGGATCTCGCCGATCTGAACTTAGGGTTTAGGGTGTTCTGCAATTTCTTTTTTTTTTCTTTTTTTTTTTTCTTTTTTTATAATTTGGGATGGTTGTGAAATATAGTGAGGGCTATAGATAATGATAACAAAGCTGGGATTTGAAATGTTTGTTGGATTAAGGAAAAAATAAAACGAAAATTTTTTTATCTTTGTGATGATGCAAGTAAAAATATAAATGTATTTTCTTTTTTTGTAAATGAATTTTATTTTAATTTAAATAATATATTGTTTTTTTTAGGAACCGATTTGATTGCGTAAATAATAAGGCTATAGCTATATCAATATGACTCTCGAGGCGCGACATAAATTTTAATATAATTTTGTGAATAAAAAATATTTAAAGTTCAATTAAATTGATCCTTGACTCGATGATCTAAATTTGGTGTAATCAAAGTGAATCAAGTCTAGATCAAGTCGTTAAGCAAACTTTAGGAAGTTTCCGTGCTTAATTTAATGTCAAATGTATTCTAAAGCTGACAAGTTTATAATCAAATTGAGCGTCTTGATGAAGTAAATCTAACAAGCCTAAAATCACTCAATTTTGACATCATAAAAAGTCACTCAAATGTTTACAAAACGACATACGGTTGAGAGTAAAAACATCTCTGGGTCATTTGATGGAGTGATCTGAATTTTTTCTTTATTTGTAGAGATATCAGTCCTAGACTTTATAATAAGAGTCTACCCCTCGCTTGAGAGGAGAGTTGGACCTAAGCCTGAAGAAGAACCGAAAAAATAAGGAGTTGAATCATGACATGCACTACAGTATCTCGTCGTGCATTGTGAAGTAATGAAGCATGAGATGATGCAATGATGCACCCTGAAGATGGACGCACACCGAAGATAATGTAACGACGTCACTTTGAAGATTGTGTAATAATGCACTCGAAAAGCGATGTAACAAAGTCTTCCCGAAGACAGTGCAAGAATGCACCATGAAGAAGGTTTAATGATGCCACCTCAAAAGTGGCGCAGTGAAGCACCCTGAAGATGGTGCAACGATGCACCCAAGTACAATGTAACTCACTACCACATCCTATGTGATTAGCTACGACCTCTGTGGTTCATTTCTCATGCGGCTCCTAACTTAGACTTATACGATCTACAAATGTTATTGTGGCTCGCCATTACAAACTAAGTGATTAACTACAACCTTCGTGAGACACAATTAATGCATTCCCCAAGTCCATCTTTTGAGGACTATAAACGTTATCACAACTCACCACTGCGACTTATGTCATCAACTACGACCTACATGACTACCAAATCATGCAACTCCTAACTCGAGCCTCTGTGGCTTGCAAACACTATCACAGTCTGTGCAACTTCCAATTATGGCATTTATGGCCTACACACATTTATCACTGCTCACGTGGCCAATTATGACCCATATAGTTTATCCCAATTATGACATTTATGACCTACATACATTTATCTAGCTAATCATGCAGCTCCAAACTCTAGTCTCTACAACCCATCTAGTTTATCCTAGCCTGTGCAGCTCCTAACTATAGTCTCCACAGCCTACAAATGTTATCACATCTCATATAACTCTCAAATCTAGTCTCTACAATCCACATAAGTTATCTCACATTGTGTATCTCCAAACTTTGACCTCTATGACTTACTGACATCATCACAACAAACCACTACGACTCATGCGACCAACTACAACCTACATGTTTCACTAATCAAGTACCTCTCAAGTCTTGTCTTTATAGCCTACATACATTATCACAAGTCACCATTACAACTTATGAGGCTAACTACGACCAACATGATCCGTAGCTAATACAACTCTAACTCTGGGCCTTACGACCCACTGAAATTATCTTATCTCATGTAGCTCTCAACTCTGGCTTTTACGAGCCATTGAAGTTATCTCATCTTATGTAGCTCCCCACTCCGGCCTCTACGACCCACAAATATTATTATAACCTGTGCAGCTCCAAATTCCAACCTCTGAAGCCCAAGGATCTTATTGAAACATGTGCAACTCCAAACTCTAGCCTATGAGGCCCAAGGACCTTATCACAACTCGTGCAGCTCCTAACTCCAGTATATGTGGTGTACGAACATTATCACAACTCACCACTACAACTTACGTAACCAAACTAAGGCCAATGTGGTCCACAACTCGTACAGTTCCTAACTCTGGCCTTTGCGGCCCACATACATTATTCTAGATCACGTTGATTTGTTCTCTGCAACCCAAGGTTGTCAAAATCTCGTGCAGCTCCCAACTACGGATTTTGTGGTCTAGGGCGTTTTTTTCAGTTCATCGCTATGACATATGTGACCAACAATGACTTACATGTGTCGCTGCTCATGTAGCTCTCAAATATGGCTTTTGCAGCCTACAAATGTTATCACTGCTCACCACTCTGTATTATAGACCAAATACGAACCACGCAACTCACTGCTCGTGCAGTTCTTAACTCCAGCCAATTGACGCTCCTAAAGCAACACTATAAGACCCATATGATCAACTACTGACATAACTTCCAATTTTGGTCTCGATGACAAACTGGTGCTACAGTCACTGTCTATAAAATTCACAGCGGACTACTACATCCATAACAATCAACTACGATTCTCATGATTCATTACAACTATTATTATTAAAATACTATTATACATCAACTTTGTAATTTCATATTCCGTGAATTAGGAAAAGAGTGGGTCTAAGTACTCATCATTACATAGTAGATTATTTCAATTGAGCTAGGCCAGATTGTTTTTCCCCTTTTTAGGATTTTCCACAAAAAATTCGATGGGTCTCCTCCTACTTACTTCTATTTTTTTGTGAGTGTGTGTTGGATTTTCACAAAAAGATAATATGCTAAATGATCACTATACTGTTACTGACCTTCCAACACGCATCAATAATAATATTTAATTTTTAATTATAAAACATTTTTTTAAGAGCATTTGCTTTTTTGTCATAACATATAGAAGAAGTAAAAAATATGACAAGTAAAATTTAACAAAAAAATATGTGAAATAGGATGGATGAAAAATATTAAACAAATAAAAATGATATTTGAGTTGTTTCTATGTACACATTAATTGTCCCACCCTTTAAGAATAATCACATGGAGGACCTATAAGCTCTGTGGAAATATTTTCATTTAATGGAGGACCTATAATTGATCAAATATTTTCATTTTTTATTTATTTATAGAAAGTTGGGTGAAATTTATTTTGAATGAAATTAATTTCCATTAAGTTTAACCTCTCGCATATGTGGACATTATATTAAAGTTGAAATTCTTTATAGGTCGAACTATTTTGAATCGTTTTCAACAGTCAATAATAATTGTAGCGAACGAATCAACGATAAATTTTTGGGGAGCAAAATTATTAAATATTTATTTTTTAAAATATTGGAGGCAAATTATTAAATTATCTAACTACATAAAAATTTATTAAAATTTATAATTTATATATAGAGAAATCTCAATTTTAAGAGAGTTAGGGTCAGTTTGGGGCAGCTGCAGTTTATGGAATAATCCGCTGATAAGCTGATTAAAAATAATCTGCTAATAAACTAGGTATTGTGACTATTAAAAAAAAATTTTTTTTTTTTTTTAAAAGTCAGACCGCTGCCAGAAAGCTGTCACATCACCTATCGTGAAAAAGTTGTTTTATGCGTTTTGAAAACGCATAAACTGTCAAAACACAGTTTTACCCAAACAGGCCAGGTGCATTTTCAAAACGCTACCACACCAAATAAGCTGCCACAAACGGACCCTTAATTTATAAATCCAACTATCAAATAAAATAATTATACTTTTCACCCATCCACTTGGTGATAATGATATGTAAAGAAAAAAGCAATCAATTGAGCCCTAAGAGAAATTTTATTTGAATTCTAACAAATGTACAAATCACTATACAACATGAATATCTTGGAACCTATATAACATATTTATATATATATGTAAAAAAATAATATCGTAATAAATTTATCTCTCCAAATAATACTGAATTTGAGGTCTTAATAATATTAAATTAATAATATTATTTTTTATAATATCAATAATATGATTTTTTATATTTTATTAAATATTTGAGTGTTGTATAATAAATTCCACCCTTACTTTTCAGATAAATAATTATCTAAAACTAAATTTAATATTCTCATTACATCAAAACAGAGCAGCACAAAAGTAGAGACAAGACTTGAAACCAATAGGCAAACAAGCATAAAGCAATATGGATAAAAGTTAGAATAAAAATTAAGTGAAAGCGAAAGAACAGAGACTGGCATCTTACATAAACAGCCAAACGCCACATCAGCTCCCACTTGCCATAGCTTGTACCATGGAGCTTCTTTTAGGGTTAGGGTTGTGACGACATGGACGTATGAGGAAAGAAAGGATAAGGAAAGTATACAGCACGCGCGCCTGATGAGCTTTTGAAATTTAATCAAAGGAAGAAAACAAATGTGGTCATTCGAAGAGCACATTTCCATTGAATAAAGACGAAGAAGAAGAAGAAGAAGAAGAAGAAGAAGAAGAAGAAGAAGAAGAAGAACTCATATATTTCCACACTGATCGGGACTTGATTTGGATTTTTCTCAAATTAAGCAAGCAGTAAATGGGAGGAGAGGGTGTTGGCGGAAGATGAGGGAAGAGAATTGAGGAGATGACCCTGAAAATGAGGGAACAACTTATAAGTGCGGTAGCGTTTTTGAAAACACCGTCTAATCATTTAGTTCGCGCGTTTTTGAAAACGTTGTCTGCCGCTTTTTGGTTTTTACACTAAACGTAGGCCGCGGGTTGACCCTGCGGTCGACCCACGGGCCGTGTTTCAAGATAAACTGCTTATTCTGGAACGCACTCGTGGCATTTACATACACACCATCCAATTTCTATGTATTTACATATGGGAAAGCAGATGTTTGGTTTTTTTTTTTTACATTTGTACCGGTAAATCTTTCATATCATGCAAAAATATCACTCTTTGTTTAACTTTTCATGAGAGCATCAGTAAGGTATTTATAAAAATTGCAGTTGAAGTGTTGGGTAGATATGTAAATATATAATTGAGCGGTATGTTTGGTCTGATAGTGAGATCGTCTGAAAATCAGAGCTAATAAAAGCAATGTTCAAAATCAAGAATTCATAATGGCTTTCCAATGCCTTTGTCAATCAAACCACCTATTGACCGCATTAGTGAGTCTATATATGAATTTTGATATTTTCATGGAATTAGACATGGATGTTGGAGATAGAATTAATTTAAAAATTTTTTAGATTTGAAAAAAAAAATAGTGAATTCAAATTTAGCTTAGCTCAATTTCTGTACTAATCTGACATCCTGCATCAAATTTATATGGAATGGAGCTAGTCATGGCTATGCATTAATTGTTCTTGATACACCCTCAAAAAATTTACATTATTCGGTGTGTATTTGGAGGCATAGCATGTATCTCGAAACAATTTGTTGAGCAAAGAATCTTCAAAATTTGATTAAGAGTCATCTAGAGCTTCGATTTTAGAACATACACTCAAATTGACAAGCTTGATGATAATTCCACGTAAAAACTCTTGCCGTCTCTACTTATTGTATTCTTTTATCTAAATGTGTCTTGAATCTTCAAACAACGCTATGATGATAATCCATTACTCTACCGCTTCGAATTTTCTTATCACTATTAAAAAGCTAGTGCTTGAGCAATATTACTGAGCTCAACACTAGCTAGAGCATAAGTAGGCCTATACAATTTGAATCAAGAGATTGAGTTCAGTGAACGTGCTCTGCTCAGCTTACCTCAGCTGATAATTTCATATTTCTTGATTATTATATCAAAATATATAGAAGAAGAGAAAAAGGGCATCACAAGAGTTAAATTTTATCATAGTCATCAATAGGATATATATATATATATATATATATATATAAAGTCAAGTGCATTGTGTTACTGATAAGACAGCATCTTCATGCATCATTGTCATTAGAGGATTGCCGTTGATTGGGCTGCATAGATTGGATAATCAAATAGAAGAAGGAATATGGATTTTTCCCATAGAGAAGGGGGTTACATGAGAGCATTATTTCATGATTTATAACAATTTTAGAGAGGGTGAAGCCTAATGGAATACAGTATGATGCCCAATATTGGCAAGATTCCCACAAAAGAAAAAGTTCTAGTTATATGATCCTCTATAACTATTAATAAACATTTCTTTCAAGCGGATAATTAAGTCAAAATGATCATCAATAGCGGTATTTCATAAATCAAATAATTATTTATGAATAATGACATATTTGATTTACAATCCATTAAGTAAAATCTTAAATTTAGGGTTTTCAATCACCCTTCTTAAATTTCGAGTACTCATCCATGATTATAGAAAAAAAAATGGAATTATGACAGAATGAGAGACTTTGAGTGGTTGGTGTACATAGTGGTGAAAGATGTTTATAATTAATCCTTCATCTAGAATAACATATTCTTTATTGGACTCTTTAAATGCAGGCGAGCTACCGAGATAACTAGCCTCATAATAGCAAGGGACAGAAAAAAACATTAAAAGTTGATGCGTGGTTGAAGCATTCATAAAAAATTACTTATTTCAAATTAAGCTTTAAGAAGTGGTGATACAAGGGGAATTCCATGAAAATAAATAGAGAGAACGTAGGGTGAAAAAGATAGACACATAATTTTGAGAATAGACGAGGAAAATCATTATGAGTTTTGAATTTCTAAATAAATACACTGATTTACTCTGCAGCATGGTCAAGAAAAAAGTTCTTAATAAGAAATATAAGTAAATGATACATGCTTATTGAAATAATTAACTTATGTTCACAATTAAGAGAATTTGAAGGAAGTATGTGCTATCTCAAAAGATACAACTTAATAGACAAGTCGCTAAAAGAATTAAGTGCTAATACTAAGTAAAAGAGAGGAGAGTAACTATCATGTAAAAAGCTATCCATGACGATCACAAATGCATGTCATGTCACTAAGTTGTGTCATTTTATTGTATGTCTAATTGATTATTTTTTGCTTTGTTCGTGCCAGTGTTCAACTTTGACTTATGAATATAGCCATCATGGTTGATAATTGGATCAATTATTTAATGTCATCAAAATTATGTTGCAGCAGAACATTTCACATATGCTGTGTTTATATCACATATATTATAAATGTCATCAAAGCTAACAATCAATCTTAATTATAGAGGAAACATAATGTTCGATAGACATTTGGAAGGATATTGAACTCTTAAGAGAAATCCTCCTTGAAAATTTATGAAAACTTTACTTTTAATGATCCAAAGAGCCTTAACATGCATGGTGGATTTGAACATTTTCATGGGGGATATTGCTTCTAAGGTTTAAGAAATTTTTTAGTATTCCTACTCGGAACACAAATATGAGAGAAACTTGAAACACCATTTGAAATAATTTATAAATGCAAGACTAGTAGTGACAAGGAATTTAAATTTGGGACAATCTAAGAACACTAAAATTAAAAGTTGGTAACAATAATCATTTATTATTATTATTTTTATTTTTTTTATAAGATTGGTTGACTGGCAGAACTGCCAACCAATCCCTTTGAGTTTGCAATCTTGCTAGGTTTTGGATTGAGCGCGTAAGCCAACCTATTCAGATCTGCCTCCAGTATAGCGAAAGCTTCATCTGAATGTGATTCAAACCCTTTATTTGAGGGGAATTATACTGACGAGCAAATACTCTACTAACAGTCCAAGATTGCGGCTCAATTTGATAACAATGAATAGGAGAAAAACATTATAATGGTTGACTAGAGGTTCACGAGGTGCTAAGAGAGAATCGGATGAATCATCAAAAATAGCTAATTTAAAAATTAGCCGAATTGGATAAATTCGAATTTATTTACACTCTCTAGTCCGACTGGACAACCGCGAAAACCTAGTTCACAGCCGCAATCAAGCCGAAGGAGATCCATGGCGGGGAAGAAGCGGAGAATGGAAGAAGTCGGCAGCTCCAGCGAGTTCCCATGGTCGAACACGACGCTAACGCCGATGATATCGGTGATGATCGTCCTCTTTGCCGCGCTGGTTCGCGTTCTCGTCTCGCTGGGCCCGTATTCCGGCGAGGGTACACCGCCCATGTACGGGGATTACGAGGCGCAACGCCTCTGGATGGAGATAACACTTCATACGCCCGTGAGAGAGTGGTATCGCAATACAAGCGCCAATAATCTCTCCTACTGGGGTCTCGATTACCCTCCGCTCACTGCCTATCAGAGCCTTGCCCACGCCCTTCTCGTGAATTCCTCGATGCCGGAATCCCTAGCCTTGATTACCTCACGCGGTTTTGAATCACATGGATCGTGAGTTTATTTTTCTTTTTTTCTTCCGCATTTATTCCGATTGAATCTGCTTAGCTGATGAATGGTAAATACAGGAAGCTTCTGATGAGGTGGACGGTGCTTGTTTCCGATTTACTTGTGTTTTTCCCGGCTGCTGTTTGTTTTGCGGTGGTTTACTGCAGGAGATTTGGCGGGAACGGGGGAGAAGGGTCTGCGCCATGGTTGCTGGCTATGATTTTGCTTAATCCAGGCTTGATCCTCATCGACCATGGACATTTTCAGGTGTTGCTTTTGATTTGGATATAGATATCGACAGTTGTACAAATTTTAGCACCGATGTGATTTTATATGTTTTACTGAATTTGCTATCGGGCGCAGTATAATTGTATTAGTCTGGGGCTTACGATTGGAGCTATTGCTGCTATCCTTTCAAGGCACGAATTCGTTGCTTCAGTACTTTTCAGTCTTGCAATCAACCACAAGCAGGTATTGTTCTCCTAATTTTTGGGTCAGTCAACTAGGTCCATGAAAATTTCAATATTTTTTAGATTTTAGTTGATATCTAGATTTTGGTATCATATTTCTAATGTGTTTAGAAATCTTTTTAAAATTCCTAAATGGTCATGTCCCATATCACTTCGCCTTATTAAAAAAAATGATAATAATAAAAAAAACTATTGCTTTTTTCTAACACTAAGGTGCTAGGGTTTGGAGGGGTCCCGTCAATTTTGAAGAATCATGAAATTTAGTATGGGCTTTAGATGGCACAACAAATAGTTACCATACAATTAATATATTAACACTTGCAAGTCTCTTTAGCCTAGTGGTTAAGAGTTTTGTCTTTCAACCAAGAGTTCTAAGTTCAAGGCTTTGCATATGCGGGGTACGTGCGTTTGTTTGTGTGCGTGCGAAAAAATAAAAAAGTATATCAACACTTCTCAAGTACTTCCCATCCCAACTCAAAATTTGGAATTGTGCTTTTGTCTAAATTGCTTTATTAAATCAAGTAATCATCGCTTATTTCTTTAATTTTTAACAAGAAATTACCTTTCTTAATGCAAACCTTATGAATTGACTCTTTACCTATGCCACCTTTGTATATTAAATTCTTCTTCATCTTTAAGTTTCTTATTCTCTTAACATTTTCCACATGTTTTACCTTTTTGTGTGAATAATATTCTCCTTTTGTTTCTTGGGCAGGATTTCAAATTTCTTGGTAACAAAATTAGGAAGGAAAAAAAAATCATGAAATGAGTATATTAGAGGGACGGTGATGATACAATCTATTTAGTGGGTGAAAATATAATAAATTGGTTCAGATATATGACATATGGTTACAAGTTGCCAATAAGATGAATTGATAAAATAAGTTTTAAAGGATCAGGGAGGAAAAGGACTTAAGCCAAAGGCAACATACAATTTTGCACCAAATACTTTTAACATCTCATGCCATGGTTGTGAAAGTTGGATAGAGCTGGATGGTTGAGCCGGTTTGATCGGGAAATAGTCCTTAAATCAGTTTGACTAGATTAATAAATCAAATTTGTAGCAAACTACGATTAACTTGTAAAAATTGGTGTTGCATCGCTCGACCCTTAAACCGAGAACTATTGAAGAGGTTTGACTAGAAATTGCAATGGAGAGATTTTGTTATTGTATGTTTTTTTGGACTTATTTCACATATATGTGCTATATTTCATGATCTGCAAATGCCCGCTCACACATACATGTATATACATATACGTATGTACGGACATGCGTATATATGTACGTAAATACATACAATTATCAATAATCATTATTATTATTATATATATTACACCATTTTAATAATTTAAATTAATTTTAGGGGCTGTTTGTTTGCAAGGATAAGAAAATTAGGTGTTCTTTAATACAATGTAATTTATACACACTGTATTTAAACTTCAGGCATCATTTTTTTATATTTGGTCTAAGTTGTAAAATTAAGAGTTAAAAATAAGAGAAAAAAATCTAACTAAGCAGCGGCTGTAGCGCCATCAAAGATTGTTACCTGGGGTGGCTTTAACAGGATCAGGTGACAACCTTTGTCGGGGCAACATTGACATGATGGCTTGAATGTAGGGGTGTCATGGCTACGCTATTATCTGAGGGAATTAACTCTTGGCGTGCGAAGTGATGAGAGCGAGTGAGTGGGAGGCTTCATTGCTGCTTCATATGCAGTGTATTTGATATTTTCCCAATTCAAGCGAATTCCAAATATTTAAAAACTAAGCTATGCAATGAATTCTAAATATCTTAATAATTTACCTTACTTGCAACTAAACATGGAAAAACTAAGAAATCCTACATTTGTTTTATAGTACACCTATGATACCTACAAACAAGCAATCCTTTAATAATTTTTACATCTTCATGGTTTATTTTTGGATCCAAGTTCAATCTTTGAATTTTGAACTTCAAACTTTGAACTTTCCTTCAACCTATTCAATGTACGGTTAAAAAACCTTTGCATCATAAACCACTTGGTAAGGTTTTTTTTAGCAACTTTAATTTGCCATAAGATAATATGCTGATTTTCATCTTTTGAAATCTCCACCATTTTGGGTCTAGGAATGATGGACTATGATAAGAGATTAATGAGAAAGATTCACTGGATTATTTAATCTTTATCATTTTTTATAATCTAATTAGTCTATCTAATTTTTCAAAAAATATATAATACCTTAATATATGTTTAATGTATTATTTCCAAGGGTATGCTATAATACCACCAAAGACTATTGAATAGGATGCGATTGCATCCACAGGTATTACATCTCACCATACATGCTCATGGAACTTATCTCCAATAGAAAAATCCATGAGAAATCTCTTGTCAACCTCGATCATACTCCCCTTGTTCAAACTAGTCAACAAATATGGTTGAACATGCTTCTGAGTAGCGAGGCTCAATTTATACACCATCTGTATAGATGCTACATTTTCATGATTTCCTCCATCTATAATGAGGATACACATATTTCTCTTTATAGTATAACATGTACGAAAAATGTTATTGAGTGCTATAGTTTTTCTTTTTTTGGCTCAATTTGAAGGACCCGTCAGAGCATCTCTCTCTTGTTAGCCGGAAGATGATACTCTTTTACACCTTCACCTTCTTCAGTGTCTCCTTCCATATTTTCACTGCTTGCTGCTTTGTGAAAGAGATCGCTCTACTGTTTCAACAATCGAATGTGACGTGCCCAAAATTGTGAAACTTAAAGCACTTCTTGATTTAGACAAAGTTGGGAGTGTTGACTGTCTCTACTCTTTCTCCACTTTGGATTGGTTTTTCTTCGGGGAGAGTCGGCTTGGGCGCTCCACTTAGTGTACTCTTACTGCATGATCCGATGACTTAATCCTATTTGAAGAATGGTATAAACCTGATATTGCTGTGTTGTCTCTCTAACTTGAGGGCTAGAGTCTGAACCTTCGGTAATGTACAACAAGATTGTAACTGTATCACAATGCCAATGGATGGTCTCAATTCCCCCAGATATCAAGTTATGATGTTTTCTTCAGGCTCCACAAGCTCACACTTTAACATAAGCTGCTTATATTAAGTCATGTAATCTTCTACTGAGAAATTTTACTGCTGTAAATGATGAAATATCAAGAAACACGTCTTGTTTGTAGTGTGTTGTTAGGCACTTGTGTTTCATCTCTCTTTTCATCTTGGACCAAGTTGTGATGTTATTTTTTTCCTCTCAGTGGCATAGACACTCCAAATTTTCCTATCACAAGGAAACATTCATCCTTAATAGTAGCTAGCTTGACTCTTCTGTTAGGTGGAACATTTTCATAATTGAAGATTTGTTTCATTATCTGGAGCCACTCGATGAACTCATTCGTACTCTAGATCAATGCCACCATCTTAATCTGACAAGTCAATGGGTTATTGCTCTTTCACTCTAAAAATCCTTGCTACTCTGATATTCAGTACCGAATCATTGGGTTATTGCTCTTTCATCCCAGGAAACTGCATGGTTGAAGGAATTCACTTCCTCATCTTGATCTGGCAAGTCACCGTTATTGCTATGGGTCATCTCACCGAATTGTCTCCTCTCAAAGGCAACAAGTTATTATTACAGTTGAAGGATTTTTCATTGTATATCTTCCATTGTGTGTTCTTGAACACCCCATTGAGGGTTTGCTTTGCAGCAAGATGTCTTGTTTTTCCAATGAAAGTTTTGACGGAAGAGAGAATTTTGGTTTAAGGTTAAAGTTTGGGTTAGTGCTAGGGCTAGGTGGATGAAATGGGAAAATTATTTTTTTTGGTGGCGGTGTCAGGTTAGGTTGTATGAGTTTTTAGTTTATGTTGGAAAAATAAATTCTTTAAAATTTAGGATTCGTCGGGCTCTAATATTAGATAATATCATTCTAGGGTTTTCAGAAGATGTGAGAGAGTACATAAAGGCATTAAAGAAGTTTTAGGACGGGTAATGAGGGAGGGTGGATAGTGGCTGAATTTTTAGTGTGGATGATGGCTGGAAACGAACAAGTATGGAGAACAACAATTTTTTTACTGTAAAACAACAGTAGTAGTGAGCATTGATGACTGCCCGATCGAAGACGACGAGTAGACAATTTTTGGAAGATGATAGGGGGTGAATTTTGTTGTTGGACGGTAGATTCGAGCGGTTCGGCTAATGTTCGGCCTAAAAACAACAGGTCAACAACGAAACGACCGAGCAAAATATAAACACATCACTTGCAAAAGGAAGATGATACAAGGAGAGCATAAAATAAAGAATAACAACTCTAAACATAATACCAATAGCCAAAAGTCTCCCAAAAAGCAAAAGAAGATACATATAAATAAGTAAGAACCAGAAAAGAAAGAAGCAAAGGAAGGAAACTTGCTGAAAATAAAGGGAAAGGAAATAAAAATAAATAGAAAAAGGCAATTGGACATTGGATTCCTGCGATCATGGAACAAATCGAGATCTCGCGTGTTCTGCAACATTGTAGAAATGGGTGTGAAATCCCTGTGTGCAGCTTTGGCGTTGGACTTTCTTGCACCAATAAATGCATGTGTAGACCCTTCGACTTGTGTTGGTGATGTGTGAACAAATTCTTGCATCTAGAATCAAGGCTTCTTCAAAATGGACTGGCTGGACAACAAACCCGCATCAATGAACTTCCAATTTTTGCAATTGAGAAGTGGTTGAATACATCGGCAGACACAAAAGAAAACCTAAAGGTCTTTGTTAAACCAATCTCAATAAGGTCGCTAACCCTAATATTGTTGCCAATTTTGAAATAATGTGTTTTGCTACTATTTCGGACTTCTTGCAACCGGAAGTTGGGGAAACAGGCACAGGAAATACAGAATAAAGGTTTGAAGAATATATGGAGGCGAGATAGAAGTTTGATAGATCCATTTTGGAGAAATCACTGACCTCACTACGATCCCCTGCCCTTCTCACCTCTCTAAACTTAGGGATCCACCTCGAAACAGGGAATCCTCCCTTACACAGGAAAACGTGAAATAAACTTCTCCAAAAGAATTTCTGCTCTCACCAAAGAATGGCCTATTTATAGGTAAACTATCCCAAATGACTCTTACACCATTTAATTATCAAACTACTCTTAAGAAGGAAAATAGGCGAAAAGATGTCCTCTAAAAATTAATTAATTATGAAAAGACCCCTCCTGACACTGCCACACATAAGTATACAAATAATAGAATATGGACTAATAAAATGTTGCCGTAAAATTGAGACGTGATATTATTTCTTGAATTACATGGGATATGAATTGAGGATTCTTAAATATAAAATGGGCCTGCATGAAGTCACTGATTGGTTGGTTCAATCTGATTGACTCATGAAACTAATTTCTTCCAATCAGCCAGGTTGACTTGAGGTTGAACTGAGATATTTTTTGGGTATACATTCACCACTAAATTTTCAATCAATTTATGCAGCGCAAGGCACAATTATATGATTGCACTACACTATTATGCACGGCAGAACACACAATTTTAAATTTAATTTAGGCCCTCGTCTGGCCATTTTTATGGTGTGGGACTTGATATATATGGTGAAAATAGCTCATTTATAAACCAATGTTCGATTGAAGAGTCAATAACCATGTTTAATCAAACTGTTCAGTCATGCTAAGCATTTGTCCTTCATTATTGTCCTGGTACTTATATTTATTTAACTAATTAGTTTGTTACATATGTACATTGGCTTACAGATGAGCATGTACTATGCCCCTGCCTTTTTCAGTTATCTTCTAGGGAAATGTTTGAAGCGGAAGAATTGGGTACTTGAGGTTGGGAAGCTGGGCATTGTGGTTATTGGAACTTTTGTGATCATCTGGTGGCCTTATCTTTATTCCATGGAAGCAGCAAAAGAGGTACTACCAAAATTGAATGCAGAGGTTTCCTGATTTTCCTCCAATGATGTGAATCCTCGTATTGTTTCATCTTCCTGATAACCTGATATGCAAGAGATTGATTTAGGCATATTATTTGATTTCAAGATCTTTTGTTAGACGTGATTTCTTTTGATAAAATTTGAATTCATGTGCAGAGTATACCCTGCTTCTTTTTCCCCTTTTGAAAAGCTTAATATCACTTTCTTCATGATGTGATATAGGTTCTTTATAGATTAGCTCCATTTGAGAGAGGCTTATACGAGGACTATGTTGCAAATTTTTGGTGCAGCACATCAGTCATTATAAAATGGAAGAAATTGTTTTCCATAGGCGTTTTGAAGTTTCTTTGCCTCTGCACTACAGTTTCAGTTTTTTTGCCTTCTTGCTATCAGCAAATAAAAGCACCAAGCGACCTGGGTTTCCTTTATGGCCTTCTAAATAGTTCATTTGCCTTTTATCTATTCTCTTACCAAGGTTTGTTTGTCTTCTTGTTGCCTTTCTTTTATTCTAAGTTTGTTTGAAATTTGCTTCATGACTTTATTCTTGTTCTTAACTTTTAATACTTTCTCAATTACATCTTGTTCTTGTCAGTTCATGAGAAATCAATTTTGATGCCGCTTCTATCTGCAAGTCTCTTAGCACAACGAGACCCGTTTCTTTTCGGGCAGTTTGTACACTGTAGCCTTCTTTCAATGTTTCCTCTTCTAGTACGGGATAATTTGATCCTGCAATATACAGTTCTTCTTGCACTTTTCGGACTTATTTTCTTCAATCAAAATGGAAAGCATACATGGGATAAAATTTCTTTTAAGAGGAGGTTGTTACTAGTCTTGCCTGTAGTGTTATCATTTCTGCTTCATTTAATTTATATAACATTAAGGCCTCCTAAGAAGTATCCTTTTCTCTTTGAGGCCTTGATTATGTTTTTTTGCTTTTTTCAGTTTATTTGTTTTACTATTTGGGCAAATATTCAACAATGTTCTTTCTTGGATATTTTTCATTGGGCAAAAAGAAAGAAAAAGGATATTTGATCCACTTTCAAGCCATGCTCATGGGGCATTATCTTTATTTCAGTCCCCTTTTTTAAGTACAAAAAGGAATTTTGTAGCGTCATTTGTTCATCAATAAATTTATTGGCAAATTTCCCTTGATATTTTATGCATGAGTAGATGAAATTTCTTAAATTTTTCTTATGAAATCTACAATATGTTACATTTGATTAATGATCACTTCAATGTTAACATCTTATAATGATTATAGAAGACTATCAGATTCCATCAATGTTCTATTCCTAAGGTGGATTGATGCCCTTCAGTGAGTTCCTAGTCTGCATATGTCCAGCATATAACATCACATCAGGACATGTACATTTTAGAAGATCTGGATGGATTTTACTTGTCAAACAAATAACTATGGTGCAGCTGTGCTAATACCCTGTTTTTTCCGTTTCATGAAATTAAGTTTTCACATTCTCACTTAGAAAAAGTCAAAAAACTTAAGATAAAAAGCATTGTCTGGTATGACTAATGAGCTTGTTCACCAGTGGATAAAGCAGGTGTTGTTGGCTGAAACTACCAAACCTGATTATTATTTTTTGTGTTTAGTTTAAGCATATTTTTCTATAACATTCTCGGCTGGTCCCATGCATGAAGTTTTTCGACCACTTTGATTTCAGTGTAACTAGTGCACTCAATGAATATCTCAATAACCGTTCATATAAGACTCATTTATATTTTTTTATTTAACTAATTGACAAACTTCGACAAAAATTAAATCCTCAACATTTAAATCAACAAGTTGAATTTATTTTTATGAATATGCTCATTTGTTCTTCTTCATGAAGAGCTCAATAAATCATTTATTTAATGATGATTCATTTTATGCCCTTAGATTAATTTTTTAAAATACTACAAACTTTAAAAATTGTGTCAGTAGTTTGTGACTCAGAATTTTGTTTGGGATTGGATTGAGAAGTTCATGGTGCAACTAAAATTATGGGAAAATATTTAAGGGGATTTATGATGGTAGTGGAGCCCACTATTGATTGGGTATGTGGGGTGGCAGCCTCTGCGATATGGACTTTTATGTATTTTTAAAGATGAATTTTATTAGGATTTTTTGTATATTTGCTTGTATAAATAGTTCTACTACGGTCATGTATGGAAGAAAGTCAACTGTCAAACCTAAGTGCTCCACTTTGTAATCTTCTTTATGAGTAGTGAGTTTTCTTTTTCTGTTTGTAATTTTTCCCATCTTGAGTTTTTCATGCAAATTTGTGTTTTTTCTCTTTGCTTTTTTCACTATTCATCACATTAATTTTGTAATAATATACATATGCCCCAATATTTGATTGTAATATTGTTAGAAATTGTTTTAAACTCTTAAAACACCTTTAAAATTACCATTGATTTTTTTTACCCAAGTGTATAGCAACAAAATCATCATTTATTAAAACATGATATCAACAAACAATCATATGAGCTCTTAAAGAGTTCATATCCCATACAACAAGTTAGCTTGGTTTTGTGATAGCCCAATGTACGTAAATCTCTGATCTGTTCATTCTAACTTTCTTATTTTAATGAATATACTTTGTTTGATATCTAAATTTCAAATATGCAAATTTGCACGCGCCTTCTCCATGCAACAATCACAAATTAGGTCCTAAGAATTGGCTACAAACAATCATATGCTGATGTAAACCAAAGGAGCTCTTATTTTGGTTCAAGCTTCATAGGCAAAGTGTAACTGCCACTGTAAGCAAAAGAACTGCTTATTTCATTGTATGACAAATTTTTATCATACGGAATCACAGAGCCAGCCATTGCTGCTTGTTTTGCATCATCTGTTGACGTTGATCTCAAAACTGATTCAAAGCTCTCCTTCTTCAGTACCATCTCAATCTCCTTCACAACATCGCTCATCGTTGGTCGAACAGCTGCTGATTCCTCCACACACTTTAAGGCTAACTCCACAATCTTTCTGAAACCTACAATATATGTTGCTTGTCTAATAACAGGATCCACTAATTCCTTTAGGCCATAGTACACATCATTCTTATTCAGTTTTGACTTCACTATAGATACAATATACTTTCCATTTTGTATGGGTGGATTTCCAGTTATTAGTTCCAATATTACCACTCCAAAACTGTAAACATCACTTTTATCTGTGAGGTTATGCGTCATGTAATACTCTGGATCAAGATAGCCCTGAAAACATTAAGAGGCATTGTTAATAGAATCATATTGATGATCATATAACGGTTTTGCTTAGCTACTTTAATAGACTGATGGAGAAAGCACAACTAATGCTTCATATTAACGTCTCAATTGTTTTAGACTCATTTATGATTAATCTATTCCATCAATGACTCAATGGCCAATCATGGCTGAATGTTGTTCATAATTGTACCATCGACCGTATATCATAAGACCCAACAACTATTATGTGTAGCATGTAGTTTGAGGGAGTGATGCCTGGACTGAACTCTAAAATTTTAATTTTAGTTTGACTTGAAATTGACTCGAATTTGAATTTAGATTCTAGTAGGGCTGGCTCATTAAATATGTGTTGATCATAAGCTGATTCAAAATCAATTTAAGTTGGCTCAAAATTATAAACACATAACTCACATGAAATTATATGTATTCAAACTCAAATTCAAGTCAAATTGAAATTACTTTGAAGTAAAATACATAACTAATATGATTATGTTTTATTTTTTCAAATTCCAATCAGCCATCTTAAACTCTAAATCTATACGAAATCTACTTGAAATTTTTTTGAATATAAAATATGACGAGTGACAAAACTCGAAACAACTTGAGGTGATCATGAATTAAGTCAAGCGAGATTTGAATTTTGACTATTTTAACGCAGCCTAATCTCCATCGTTCCCACTAAGCCCTAAATTGCAAAGTATTGATGTACAAATTAAGATAGGAGTACTCTAAGAGTGTGGGCTTTTCTTAGTGTACTTGGTTGAGCTAAATATATACTTACCAAAGTACCCTTCACATTAGTGGAGACCTGGCCTACTTCACTATCTGATACCAATTTTGAAAGTCCAAAATCTGCAACCTTAGCATTTAAATTTTCATCCAGAAGGATATTAGTTGATTTGATGTCTCTATGAATGATGGGAGGGTTTGCAAGGTCATGGAGATATGCTATTCCTCTTGCCGAGTCAAGAGCAATTCTAAGTCTCCTGATCCAGTCCAGTTGAATGCCACTCTCCCCTGCAGTTTATTAAGTGAAGTGATTAGACGTGTTGGCATAGAAAGAGATAGGGAAATTCATGTACATACCACACAATTCTTATATATTTACATATCTAACGCCCCAAGTTTGATATTTACATTTATACATCTGGTGTCATAAAGCTATGAATGAAAATGTGTATTTCACTTCTAAAAAGATAATGTGGCGGTATTCTTGTTGTGATGTTAATGATTTTAGTGGTATTCATGTAAACATGAACGTTTACTAGTTAAATATGTAAGTACATAAGAATTCTGTGGTATATATGTAAATGCTCCAAAGAGATAAGGTAAGTTCATAGAAAATATAATTTCAGTTGTGTAGTTTAAGATAATACCAGATAAACTTTCTCTTAGTGTTTTTTTAGGAACATATTCATATACCAATATTCTCTCTCCCCTTTGAAAGCAAAACCCTAGAAGTTCTACAAGGTTCTTGTGATGAACCCTAGAAAGCAGCTCAATTTCAGTCTTGAATTCGAGAGCTCCTTGAGTAGATTCAGCCATTGATCTCTTGATTGCTACCATCCTACCATTTGGAAGCATTCCTCTATAGACCTGTAAAGGATAAAGAGATTATAGATAGCGCAGATTGATGATACTCACTTCTTAATTTCTACAATTACCTTTCCATATCCTCCTAATCCAATCACATTTACTTCTGGAAAGTTATTTGTGCACCTCTTGAGATCTTCGAATGAATAAGATTTGGCCCCATTTACTCTAGGAGCTTCGCCATCGTTTTTAAAACTTGCTTCCCAGGATGCTGAAAATGGAGAATTGTTGAAGGCTTGTTTTATAAGAGGAAAAGGAAATGAAAATGGTAAAGAATTGAGTTGAAATTAATTTTCACCTGCTTGTTTTGTTGAGCAGAAATAAAATGGAAAAGTAATTTCACATTTTCCTTTGTTTTGAGAGTATAATCAATAATTTGAAGAATGGGCACAATCTAATGTTGTTTACACTTTAGTTTATTTTAGCTTTTCAATGGGTCTCGATGTATTCAATTTTTTTATGAATTAATCCAAATTAAATACTTGAGTTGTAATTGTATTTAGGTGATTTGGTTTTTTAAAACGGTTTTGATTTTGTTGTTGCTTTTTCTTTGATCTTATCTGTTGATACCACATGGATTTATGCCAAACACACCCTAATGAATCATTATTTGTTCACATTTTTGCAGAATTTGATAAAATTTAACCTCAAGTTTTAATGCGACTTTGGGCCCAGTTGCCACTGCCCATTTGGTTACTTGAAGTTAGGAAGCACATTTTAGAAATCGAGGAAAATGCTAGATTTCATCATTTGGTTGATTAAAATTACAAGTCTACATAGGTTTAAACTCATAAATTCCATTGAAATCCTCTAAAATATGTTTGTTTCTATACTGAAAATGTATAAAAGTAGAATCAGAACATATGTTATATCTTCCATAACCGACAAAACTAGCTCTTCATCAAATTTGGTTAAGAAAACAAATTAAGTACATGATGAGGGGCAAATCACTACTTGTAGAAAATTGTTGTAAACAGCAGGACAACCTACCGAAAGGGTTGTTCAATTCAATGACCTTCTTGACTCTCCTCTTTTGCTTTATGGCATAGAAACTAAGACCTGAAAACCCTAGAAGAAGAAGAGCAGAGAGAACTGCCAATCCTATTATCAAACTTAAATTCAGACCTGATGATTCTGCAGAAGATTTGCACACCCAGGGATGCTATTAGATAACATTTTAGTATTTGCAAGCCGTATATAAATTGATTATTAACCTGAAAAAGTGTATGGAAATGCTTCGAAATCGGAAGGCCCGAAGTTCGCCGGAGTTGAAAAATTGTTGCTGTTGAACTCTAGATATTCAAGAATATCCCTAATACTGAAGTAGGTTCCGATTAATGGGCAGATAGCTACCAGTACCTCTAGATATGTATCATTGTTGAAGAAGGGATTTTTAAGAGAGATTGATCCCACATAAGAACCATATTTCATCCAGAGTATCTGTTCTAGTAAGAATGCTGTGTCATTTGTAGTATCCTGAAAATATGGGGCTCTAAAGAAAATAATTGCTTCGTAGGGATGTGAACAGGTATTATTTGTAGCACATGAACTTCCATTGCAATTTCCAAGTCCAGAAGAGTAGGTTGGTCGTGATTGTTGAGGAGGGAGACAATAGTTTGTTTCTAAGAGATGAATATTGCTGCACAAAGGATTTCCACTGAGCCTGTAATTCCAGAAAACAATGGAATTGTTACACTGTAATGATCCAAGTAGCATTTGAAATGTGCTTTAAGGGTTCATTTGGTTGCTTGTAAATAGAAAAATATGTTTTTCAAAATCTTTTTTTGCATTTGTCAAACAAAATCATTACATTTAAAAATTTTGCATGTCTTAGCCTAAATCAACGATCTGTTCACTAAAAATGATAAATGACAAGGAAGAATGAATTTAATATGTAATAAAGTCATAAAACAAAAATAATTATTTTTGTCATGAGGAAATATGTAAATGTTGATTTCTAACTTCATGCAAATAGATGAGAAACGATCTGTTGGCTTTTGTAAGAATTCTTACAGCATTGAATTATTATAGATAGATCCAAGCACCATTAAAGTAAGAGCATTGTTTTCAAAATTTACAATTTGCAATTGGTTGCTAATGTTGCTTCCCATATCTAGAGTTCCATTGAATGAATTGTTCTTGAGTATCCTGTAAAAGAAAAGAAGAATCAAACTGTTTAACACATACACACACACACACACACACACACACACACACACACACACACACGCACAGAGAGAGAGAGAGAGAGAGAGAGAGAGAGAGAGAGAGGAAGATTTACATACATACCAAGCAATTCTTATATATTTACGTATATAACACCTATACTTCCATTTTTACTTTTTAGCACCTTGTCCGAGCTTGGAAAGGTGTATTTTATTTTTTTTAAAATTAAAATGGTGGTACTTTTTTGTGATATGATGGATTTGGGTGTATAAATGTGAAAAAGAAAAATTTAGGTGTTAGATATGAAAATACATAATAATTGGGTGTTATGTATGTAAATGCCCCTGTATACTAACACTTTCTGCAGCTTGGGTAAACTGAAGAGTTTCTGTGGGACTGGACCATGGAGTCTTCCTGATTGTATAGCCCTGAAGCCCACAACAATTTTAGTGTCAATTAACAAAATCTACTGGCTAGATTTTAAGTAGAGAATAAACAATAACTTACAAATTGGTCAGATTTTGAAGTTCTGAAATCCATGATGGAGCTTCTGAAGGATCAAATGAATTGTTGCTGAGATCCCTGAATGAAAAATAGCCATGCTTCCATATTTTCTTTACGTTCACCAAAATAAATGCAACTTTCATATTTACATACGTGCCACACATTTCTTTATGTATTTATATTCTAACACCTGAACTTTCATATTTACACACATAACACCCTAATCTTTGACATGACGTCAAAAGAACTGCTATTATTAACTTTTTAAAAGTGAAAGTACACATTTTCATGCATAGGCTCATGACATGAAAATATTATGAATGTAAATATCAGACTTCAGGTGTTTCAAATCCAAGTGTGGTATGTGTAAATTTCCAAAAAAAAATGTCATCAGAGCTTCTTACAAATTACTAAGAAAATTCATCCCGGTCAGATTTGGCATAGGCCCAACTAATCCATTATTAGCTAAATTTCTGAAAACATAGCAAGAAATGACTGCTTTAAGCTCTTTATATCAGCGGCTTGTGTCAGATGTTACTTTAGCTTCACAATAACCACTTACAGAACACCTAGTTTTGCAAGATTGTTGATATTGTTGGGAACTATGCCTTCTAGTTGATTTTTGTCAAGACGGCTGTATATAGAATTGTTAGGATAGAATTCAAGATACTTTTTATTGATACAAAGAGGGGTATATATACTCACTGCAAGATCAATTCGAAAGGAAAAAAAAATTAACATATGATATAATAGAAAAGAAAAATAAAATAAAACTGAATATAGTAAAAATGAAGGAAATCAAAAGAAATAATTCAGAATAATCAGAATTAAATAATGACTATTACTAGCCATTTAAAATATTCCAATAAAAATATATCAATCCGAAATAAATTACATAGAATTACACTTTTGTTATGTAACATTGATTAACACTTACATAATCTCAAGTTTTGTTGCAGTTACTATCGAAGCAGGAATTGTTCCGACAAATTGATTTCTATCTAAAATTCTGCAATTGACAGAGCTTAGTAACCAGAAACTTCATCTTTCTAATGAAGAAATTGAGTGTAAGCTTACAGGTGTCTGAGACGCATATCAGAGTGAAAAAGCTGTTCTGGGATGGAACCTGAAAGCCTGTTCTTGTTCAGATGACTATTAAGAAGAACACAGAATTGTCATCAGTAAGTTCATGCTTTCCCTTCATTATATATAGAAAAATTCACATACCTAGCACACAATTCTTATGCACTTACATATCTTAAACCTAAATTTTCTTATTCATATACATGGTACTTTGGTGCTTTAAACTCATGCCTGACAATTTATATTTGATATTAAAGATTTGAGTGCTATGCCCGTAAATATGAAAGTTTAGATGCGAGATATGTAAATGCATGTGAATTGTGTGCTATGTATACAATGTCAGACTGTAGGAACTCACAAGTGTTGTGCGTTTTTGAGCTGATCAAATCCAGGAGCTGAGCCATTTGAGACAGGCAAAGGTCCAGTTAACTGGTTGTCTCCCAGATCCAGTCGGACGAGATTTGAGAGGCTTCCCAATGAAGCTGGTATAGTTCCAATGAACTGGTTCGAGTTAAGACCTCTGTCAACAGGAAATATGGTTGTCAAAAATTGATTTGAGCTTGATTCGAAAAATCTGGTTAAAGTTGACCCAAAAACTTTTCAGGTTGGGTTCAAGTTGAGAGTCCTAATCCTTTTCATTTTTTGGGATGGGGTCTGACCCATCAACCCCAAATTGACCTAAAATCGGCTCAAAAATCAACCTACTAAGTTGAAAATGACTTGAAGTAGACCCACCAACTTGAAATTAACTTGAGATTGACTCAAAATTGACCTGACTTTGACCTAAATAGCTTTCATGCTATATGCTATATGTATTATATTGGCCTGGTTCAAGTCAGTAGATTGAAGATTGACTGGTTAAGTTTGGGTTGTATTTTCTGACCCGTTTAATATTCAAATCAGGTTTGGGTAAGGTGATTTGAGTAAGACCTGGACCTGACCGTGAACCTGATTTGATGCCGTTACTCATTCCCTGAGTTAACTACTAAATAGTGATTAAAATCACTTACAAATATATGAGCTTGGTTAGATTGCCTAATTCTTTGGGGATGGAGCCACTGAAGCTGCAGCGGACCAGTATTCTGCGTAATTGTACAGGAAATGCTGAAGGAAGTGAGGCCCAAAATTACACTTGTATTTGAATTAACATAGACTAACTGAGTTAATTAAAGAATATGATTCTCTTACAGGGATTCAAGCTGCATCAAGTTTCCGATAGCAGGTGTAAGCTGGCCGCCGAGTTCCTTGTTATAGGACAGATCCCTGCAGAAATCAAAAGGTAAGCATTCCCCATTACTATTTGAAATATATGTAATCTTACACGTATGAGTTAGAAAAATGCTATGGGTGTAAATGGGTTTTACTCCAGCTCGAGCTCGAGCTCAAGCTACTCTCGATTTGAGCATGAATTTGATTATTAACTGAGTTCGAGCTCGTGCTTAATTATATAGAGTTCGAGTTTATAAAAGAGATAAAATGATATTAATTTAAGGTGGTATTATAATAAAACAATAAATATAATGAATAATTAGAAAATAAGTAGTAAGAAATTAATTGATATAAAATATAAGATATCATTTTTAGACATTCTTATAATTTAAAGATAAAATCTTGAATTTTAATATATTTTGATTATGCTTTATATTAATTATTTTTTAAAGGAGCCAGCTCTTGAGCTAACGAATGGAGTTGGGATAGCTTGAGATTGGTTTGTTAGCTTTTTAGTTCATGAGCCACTTATCAAACAGAGTTCGAGCAGGCTCGTGAGTGAGCTTGATATCGTTACACTCACTAAGCAATCCTAAATTAGTAAGCATCCATATCCGTAGCTCAGTTAGTTTTCTAAAAAAATGTGCAAAATAGCAAGTGCAAACTTGCCCAACATTTTCTTCCAAAAAATTCATTGAAAATTATGTTGCTTGTCTTGTGAACTGCAAATCTTATGTTAATTTTTCATACAATTTGCTCAAGTTTTTTAGGTCTGTCTTTCTTAAAAAAAGTTGAATCTTAAATATCTACTCTCCTGAACGGATCATTAAATGGTCGACGTTTAATGTTGCCAAACTATCTAAGACGACTCTATCTAATCTTGTGCAGCACTGGAGCTACACCAATCCATTAACGGATATATTCATTACACATTTTGTCTCTAAATCCACCTAAGCATTCTAATCTCAGCAACACTCCACTTTGCTTTATGTTTCTCTTTTAAAGGCTTACATTCTGCATCAGAGAGCATTGTAAGTCTCACCCATCATCTTATAAAATTTTCCTTTCAGTCGAAGTTGTACTTTTCTATTGCACAATAGAAATGATGCATTCCCCCACTTCAACGAACTTGATTTTACTAATAACATCCCTATCTATATCACCATCACTTTGAATATGCTTGAGATATCTAAAATGTTCACACTTTTAATGATTTGATCGCCCGTAGTTACAACTCTGCCACTATGACTGCTAATACTAAAATTACATTCCATATATTCTGTTTTAGTTCTACTTAAATGAATGCCTTTAGACTTTAATGTGAATATCCATAATTCAAGTTTTTCCCAAACTCTCTCTCTCTCTCTCTCTCTGTCTCTCTGGTCTTATCCACAAGAAGGACATCTTTCACTGTGTTTAGTTTGTAATTCCAAAATTGATTAGGACAGAAAGTATAATTTCTTTTTGGATGAGAGCAATACAATAATAGAAAATGATTGTTAAGTGTTAGTGTGCTATGCAAATATAATTTGAAAGCATGTCGTTGATCTCTAACCCTAAACATACATGGATGTCTCGATCATTTTGAAGTGGAGGATTAGAGATGTCATTATATTTAAAAGTATTATGTGTGTTATTATGTGCATATATTTTAGGATTAATGATATCAAAGTTAATCGAAATCATAGTTAAAAAAGTAAATATTATTATTGAAAGCCAAATAGATAGAAGAGAAAACATGATACTCGAAAATATTGAAACTATGGTGGAATCTTAGGATGGTGGTGGCGATCAAGGGTTTGGAAGATGGTGGTAAGGGAGGAGTGTGGATCAAGGGGAGTGGATATGATTACGAAAGAGCATGCATTTGTTGTCCTAGAAGGCAACCGAGTGGAATTTGGGTTGCCGGAGGCTGGAACAGTGGATATGTTTCAAGAAGGCGGTGTAGGAGGGCCAGGACAATGGATTGGTGGCAGGGACATGGTCTACGATGGCTATAACAACAACTAGTGGAAATGGGAGAGTATTTATGATGGCTATAATGATGATGGCAGGAATTAGGAGCGTTATAATCAAAGGGAACTTCGGATAGAATGCAGAAATTGTAGGAAGAATAGTGTAGACAACTATTCGGGGCGGCTATAGCTGGAAACGATGGCAGGGAGTGATGCGGGGAGTATGCGGAAGGGGGATCGGGAAGATAAGCTCCACTGGAGACTAAGGTGCAACTGAAGCACCGCCTAAACTCTAGGATATAACCCTGAAAGGGAAGAAGAGACGTTGACGACTATCCTGACACAAATCGCATGAAAAAAACTAACCCTAAACTCTCATAAAAATAAATATATGATAAAAAGATAACTAGGAGTAACCCAAGAGGGTCATCCGACTCCTCAAAAGGAAAGAAACTTGGATTAGTTCAGTTCAAGCAAATAGGAGGGTCTCCTACTTTCGCTCGGAAGACTCACATGCATGCCTCCACGTCAATTAAGGTTGTAAAAGAGCTTGCTTGAGCTCAAGCTTAGCTCGTGTTCTGCTCGTTTGAACTTAATTTTATTCAAATTTGGCTTGTGTTCAAATTGCTCTTAAATTGTGTTCATGTTTGGCTGGATTTATATATTTTTGTGTGTATTCAGCTCAAAATTAACTCGTTTAAATTAATTAGAAAAAAATAGATGTAGGGTGCTGTATTACTTACAGCATTTCTACACAGTAAAAATCACAAAACCACATGATTATATGATTTGTGGTGATTTAAGTTTATATATATATATATATGTATATATATATATATATATATATATATATATATATATATATATATATATATATGTATATAATTTTATTATTATTTTTATTTCAAAGCTGAAAAGAGCAGAATACAATGAAACAAAGGGTTGTTCGTATTCAACTTGTCTATAATTTGAACTTAAAAAATTTATTTCTGCTTGACTCGCTTAACGAACGATTTGAACATGACCTACTTAATGAGCCTAACATGTGCTATTTGTGAACAATGAGCATTTTTGACTGCACCATTTAAGATAGTACATATTAGTCATGGTTATAAACAAATACGTGCATAAATGGATTTGAGGATAACAGGAAGTAATGAAATGAATTTTAATGTATCTCTAAGGTGCTATAAGCAATGAGTTGATCATGTATAACAAGGATAAATCAAATTAAGTTTTATTTTTATTATTATCATTATTATTCTTCTATTCTATTTTAATGATGCTGATAATGATTTATACTCAAAATTCTAATTAAATCTCAAATACTCAAAATTCTATTTAAGCCCACAGAGAGAGAGAGAGAGAGAGAGAGAGAGAGAGAGAGAGAGAGACTGTATTATTGGTGATTGAATGATTAAGCCTAATAATTAGTGAACTCACAGAGCTGCATGTCTGTAAGCCTCCATATCACTGTATTATTGGTGATTGAATGATTAAGCCTAATAATTAGTGAACTAACAGAGCTGCATATCAGTAAGCCTCCATATCACTCAATTCCTAGGTATTTATGAATTTCAAGTTTCACTAACTTGCATCTTTCTTTCGCATGGAAAGAAGCATTTTCCCCTTTTTTTTTAAAGTTGAAATTGTGGTATGTTTTGAATTGTATAAATGTAAACATAAAAATATGGAAGTGTCAGATATATTAATAAATTAAAAGAATGCCACTAAATTTAAATGATAAGAAGTTGAGAAGCTAAATTCAAAATTTAAGCTCTTATGCATTCACGTATTTGATACAAAAAGTATGATATTTACATTTAGAATTAAATGAAAGGTTGAGGCAGACCTAAGAATATTGTATAAAAAATGATCTTAATCTATTAGAATTAAATAAAAATATTACCCCGATGGAACTCAACAGAGAAAAATGATTCATGTAGCCGACCCCACTTAGTGGGATAAAGGCTTGTTCTTATTGTTGAACTCCATGGTCTCATAAATGTATGTATTAAAATGTGTATTTCACTCATAAGAAAATGATAATGGTGGTATTCTTGATGGGATATGAACTAAGAATATGTATTTAAATATCAAACTTTGGGTATTTGATAAGTTAATACTAAGAATTGTGTGGTATGTAGGTATATATATATATATATATAATATGCATAATGTAATAATTGTTTTTTAAGTATATTTGAATTTAAATTTGAATTGACTTTATGCATGTCATGTATCATGTCAATTGTTTCTTCTTACTTAGATATAACTTATATATATATAGATATGTAAACTAAATAAAGCATTTTAGACCTTTAAGACATTTAGAAATAGATGTCTTGTAATTCAATAGTAATATCCTTAATTAAGCTAAAAAAGAAGCGTTTTAAATCTCAATTTTGAAATAAATAATGGAAATATCAGCCAAAAAATAAAAAATAAATAAATAACTCACAGAATCCTCAATTCCGTTAGGCTTCCAATGTCACCACTCAAAGTTCCCCTCAACCCCATATTATACAATTTCCTGAAAAAAGTAACAAAAGTAAATCCAATTTATTAACTAATAATTTCAGAATTTAACAAAAATAAATAAATAAAAAACCACAGAAGATCTCACAGCTGTGTAACTCGAGAACCAGCACAGCTAACTCCCTCCCAAGGCGGAGAACCACAGGGATCTTCCGACTTCCCCCAACCCGGCGGCATGTTCTTCAGTGAACCCATGAGCCCTCTAAGAGCAGCAGCTGAACCAAAAGCTCTGCAACTCTAATGGATTTGAAGTAAAGGAGAGCAATTTATGACAGAGGGTCGAAGAAAGTTACCATCTTGATCGATTTCTCCGGCGGCTGAGGCGGTGGTTTGAAGGACGTCGGAGATGGCCGCAGCCAAGAGAAGAAGCAGCGCCGTGGCGGTTGCGTTTGACATTCCTTCGAAGGAGCAGAGGTGGGAGAGAATGGAACGTAGGTAGGCGAGGAATTGTTCCAAGGAGTATTAATGCAGGGAAGAGCAGGTTGGAAGAAAGGAAAAAAAATATAAAATAAAATAGGGGTTTTAAATACATACCACACAATTCTTATGTATTTACGTATCTAACACCCAAAGTTTGACATCTACATTTTTGACACTTTGGAGATATTTTTGATGTGATGTTAAGGACTTGAGTGATATATATGTAAATATGAATGTTTAGGTGTTAAATATGTAATTATGTAAGAATTATGGGATATGAATGTAGATGTCCTAATATTTAAAATACATAACCACCTAATACTTTTGTTTCTTTACTTCTAACGGCTATATTTTTCTTTTGCTACACTAGTACCATCCAATTTTTTTATATGACATCCAAAATATCATCTTTAACTTTCGAAAGGTTAAAGAAATTTTCCTGCGTGATTTATTTAAAACTGTATAGCAAAACTGAACCAGTTTTTATGTATAAACATATTCAATGTGCCTAAAATTAAATATTAAAATTTTAATATGAACAAATTGAAAAAAATAAAAAAATTGAAATTAACTAAAGGGTTCGTGAAATTAAATCAATACTATACATATAATATAACTGATGTTTGCTAGAAAATTCGCGGTGGTAGATTAATAAATTACCGTCTTAGCGTTGCACGAAAATTTAACACACAAACAGATAAAAGACAAACAAGTGATGACTCCAGAAGTTTTTACGTGGAAAACTTATAAGGTGAAAAACCACTTTACGGAAATCCCTTGTCCCACAGACGAGAAATGACAACTATATGTTTCAGACTACAACGTCGACTGACGACGTCTGGTTGGTGGTGGTCGACAACAGTCGGTGGTGGTCATCGGTTGTTGACAATAGTCGGTGGCGGTCAGCGTCGGTCGACTGCTGTCAGTAGTGGTCGACGACTTCTTCGACCACGGTAAGTGGTGGTCGATGACATTAGTCGGTGATCAACGATGATAGGCGGTGGTTGACAAAAGTCGGCGAGGGCCGTTGACGGTTGAAGGTGGTCGACGGAGGTCGACGAAAGTAAGCGATGATCTACGACGGTAGGCGATGGTGTTAAGCTGCATCTTCTCCTCAAACTCTCTCTCTAGACTTCTTCCCTTCATGTGAAGGGTGGAGGTTTATTTATAGTGTTCTAGGTGCGTTTAATGCAGAAGTATGAATCATTTTGATCAGACGGTCCAGAGAGTTCCCTTCGGTGATACGACGTTTAATGGACATTTAAGTGCCTTAACGATGTCGAAATTGAGTGATGTTAGGCTCGTTGAATTTGTCTTATCGAGATGCTCGATTCAAGTATAGGCTTGTTAGTGACGCATCTGTTTGACTTCTAAATTTGTCCAAAAATCTTTTAAGTGTGGTTTAATAACTTGATCTGGACTTGATTTGACTCGGTTTGGACTAGTTTTTATATCATTAGGTTCATTTCATCGAGCTGGTCAGTTTGACTATAAGTTTGTTGAAATCAGAGCTCTGAATGACTTATCAAGTTTTGAATGTTGCTTGCCAAAAGATTGTACTGAGATTTGTGTCGTGCCTGATAATAAAAATTTGTTGTTGCTGTATCATTAATTATTAATGTTTGTTATGGTTGAACTTCGTCTAAAACTAAATTTCAGATTGTTCACAATTGAATCATTAAAAAAAAAAGTAAATTCTGATCCAATAATTTGATTTTATCAAAATTTTGATTGCGATCGATTTTCTTTTAATTTCATATTCTGGTTGCTATCTATTCAACCAATTTAAAAATTGATTGATCTAAACTGACCAACGCCATTTCATACATAGGTAAGATGATTGATGCGTGCTAGAAATTTCGCAGCAGTAGAGTAGCAGATTACCTTTTTAGCGTGGTACAAAGATTCGACACATACATAGAAAAGAGAAATGAACTAATAATGACACAATAAGTTTTTACATGAAAAACCCTGAAAGAAAAATCATGAGGCATAACCTAGTTAAATAGTTCAACTATTAAAAAGATGATTATAGTTGCAACAACTTCTCCCACAGGCGGGAGAGATAATAGGTTTCTAAGTTACAACGTCACCGTGCTGATGAATTTGTTGCAAGGAACAAGATGTGATCAATAGCGATTGGCGACGTCCGGTTGGTAGTGGTTGACGGTGATCGATGACGGTCGTTGGTGGTCGGCGGTGGTTGGCGGTGATCGATGATGGTCAGGTGTGGTCAACGGTGTTGGAAGTGATCGATGATGGTTGGGTGTGACTGACGCAGGTTGGCGGTGATAGACAACAATCAATAGTGGTTGACGAAGATTGGCGGTGAAAGACGACGACCGACGATGGTTGACGGAGATCAGTGGTGATCGACAACGTTCAACTGTGGTGGAAGGGGATTGAAGAAAGTCGGCGACGGTCGACGGTGGTAAGTGGTGGTCGGCGGCGGTGGTGGTGTTGAACTTCTGCTCATTCTCAAAGCTTCAAGCTATTCCTCAGATCTCAAACTTTTCATCTCCTCATAAGAGGGGTAAGACTCTATTTATAGTATTTTAGGTGCAATTAATGCAGTAATATGAACAAATTTGATAGCACGGTTCAGACTGCTTCCTTCGATCATACGATATTTGATGGACATTTGAGTGCTTTAATGATATCAATTGAGCGATCTTGGGCTTAATGAATTTTTCACTCTAAGACACTCAATTCTACTATAAACTTATCATATTCAACATTTATTCGACCTTCCAAATATGATTGAAAAACTTCTAAGAGTGGTTTAATAACTTGCTCTTAGCCTGATTTTACTCGGATTAGAACAATTTCTGTAGCATCAGGTTTGTCTCCTTGGGCAGATCAATTTGACTATAAGTGTTGCAATCATAACTCTAATTGACTTTTAATCGAAGTTTGAATATTCTTTGCCCAATCTATTGCTTCGAGATTCACGCAATGCCTCGAATTTATGCATATATTAGAAATTTATTGGTGGCGTATCAATGATATTTATGTAAAAATTTGAGTTTAGATGTTAGATATATAAAAACATACAAATTGATTGGTATGTATATAAACCTTCCTTGATTTTAATATGCAAATAGTTCAAAATAATTAAAATAACTATTCGATAAGGCCTGATAATAAATACCAAGATAAATAAATATATATATTAATAGAATAAATATTGTAGAAAGTAAATCAAAGGCACACTTAAGAGTACTATGATTGGAGTAGATAAATTAATTAAATTTTTTTTTAATATGAGAGCACTGATTGAATATTTATTAAAAATACCAATTAGCGTATATTGGCCGAGGAATTGGTCAATGAGACTCTCGAATTCTAGTAGACTAATTATTAATTTTCTCAGTGAAGGAAGTCAACCCATTTTTTAATTAAATTAATTGGGGTATTTTAAATTTTGGAAGATACTAACTCGGTCGTGGTGGCTTGTAAGAGTTGACGTCAAAGTTAGAGAGAGAGAGAGAGGTCAGTGACCTCAATGGGTGTCAAAAATAAATAAAAATTTATAATTATATAATTCAATAAATTATATATTGTTTTATGATGGAAAATGATAACTATGTACTATAAATTTATTTAATGTGCAAATAAATAATTTATTTTAAAAAGATATTCAACATTACCATAAAAACTAAATATAGGTGTCGTTTGAAGTGGCAATGTGATGGCAATATGTCAACGTATCGTTATATTATCTGTTTGAGTAAATTATGTTTTGATAATTTTTTCAAAATATTGCTACTGAAATTTATATTTCTCCACCGCTTCTGGTTAGGTACAATGGTAGCTTTATAGTTGTGGTCTGATTTTTTAAAAAAAAAAGAAAATTGTAACAACAATCAGCAATATTTTTTTTTTTTTAATATCAATTTATTTTCAACAGCTTCATAGTTAATTTTTAATAAATTGTAGTTACCCCAATTTAGGAGGATATTTAATAAAATTTATTTGGTAGATCGTTTGACAATAGCTAAATATATAGGCATAATTAATATTTAAAATGCAATCAATGTCTTCTTAAAACTTCAAATAAATATGTGAGTAAAGTGTTTACTTTACGGACTAATAAATGTGTACATTCTAAGTTGATGAAATTAGCGAAAAATAGATATTAAATAAATATTACTTTTAGCTTTTTTTTATTAGTTTATGTTTCAATACAAAATATATTTTATTCGCACGAAAATGAAAAGCTGCAGTTGCGCCAAACAGGCCCTTAGAAGTCGATAGAATACGGCATTAGACTGTTAAATTAATTTTAAAACAATTTTAGTCTTTAATATTGTTAAAAAAAAAGGGAAGATTCACATACAAATCACTTAATTCCAATGTATTTACATATCTTATATCTAAACTACAATATTTACATATATATACACACATACCATTATTACACACACACACATACATGTGTTTCTATTTTAAAAGTTAAAATATTAATAATCTTGAATGTGGTATGAAAATTTGGGTTGCATATATATAAAGGACAAAACTTAAGTGTTTGATATGCAAATGCAAATGAATGGTATGGATGTAAATGCACCCAAAAAAATGATAAAATTAGAATGGAATTGAATTCTCTATCAAATTCATTCTTATTGTATTTGAAATTTAATCAATTTGAGTGGATTCCAAATATACCATTTAAGCATCTTGTGGCCTACTTGAGGTAACTGCAGCTTATTAAAAAACAGTTGTGAAACTACAGAATAATAATATGATGTTTAAAATAGTTACAGTGACTATTACAATTTTTTTTTTTAAGATCAGATCACAGCTATAAAGTTGTCACCACACCTAACCAAAATCAGTGAAAAAATGTAAATTTCAATGACAGTATTTTAAAGAAGATGTCACAATCAGTAAAACAAAACAAACAATACTGCAGTGTTGTGCTGCATCAACACCGCACTACTGCCCCAAATTGACCCCTAGTGTCCCGATATAAGTGATGTTGAGTCCATGACAACAACCAACACCATCCCTTGTCACCACTCACCACCCATTGGCCCGCATCACCATAAATTTTTATGTTGTATAAATTTTACTCTTAAACAAAACAAACCAAACCTAAGGTCATATAAGTTAACAACATTAAACAGCTTATTTATATTAAATTTAATAAAGCAACGAAATATGGAACAAATGTGGATCAATTTATTTTGTATATTTTAATTTTCTTATGGCTTTAATGTTATCAACAAATGCCGAATAGTTATGCCATCTTATTCAATTTTGTTTCTATATGAATTTATAAAATTTAATACAACACTTCCCTTTCATTGCCACTGCATGCCTAATAATTATTTAAATAATAAAATATTTTGCAAAATAAATTGTATAATTCTATATACATGAAAAAAATTCAAAAAAAAAAAATCATTTAAATATTATAGAAAACAAAATGATTCAAAGAGGGGCATTTTTTTATTACTAAAATTTTAGTAATATAAAAAATTTTTTTATAAAAAATTATTATTATTATCATTTTTATTATCAATTAAATTAATTTATACGATCAAGATAGCATTTATAAAGGAATAACAGTTGTGGTAAATATAGCTCATAGTTACTTTTATAAACTCAACTCAATTATTAAAAAAAAATTAATTTTAAAAGGATAAAAAATAGCAAAACAATAAACTAAATAAATATATTTACATAGAAAACCAAAAGTAATCCCAAACATGCCTTCACCTTCTTCAACTAGCTGCTACCCTTTTTTAATTTGCTGCAATTTCAGTATTTTTTAAGAAATTATGTAATAAAAAGAACCATTTTTTAGAATAACTTATTTCAAATTTACAAATACGGCACCTTGCTTATGCGTGAAAGTTTATATTTCACTTTCTAAAAGTTAAAATAATGGTATTTTTGATGTGATTCGAAAGATTTGGGTGATATAAATGTTCAAAAAGCAATGTTCAGGTGTTAGATATGTAAATACATTGGAATTGGATGGTATGTATGTAATAAATGCCCCTAAAACTAAACAAATTAGACTGGAATTCAGGTTTTCACTAAACCAAATCTCTGCTAAGATGGAAAGGAACCCAACATTCAGTAAGTTATAGCCTCACAATTACAACCAAAGAAATACAATAAAGACACTTAGCTTGGAAGAAAATTTGCTAAATTTATCAACTTATGCTATCATTTCTCAAAAAATTGAGGTCTGACTGGATATAAGAAGAGAAAATCTACTATAATGGGTATGAAGAATTCCAAGACAGTAGATTTACCGGTAGCAAGTTTCCAATTAATGGCGCTTTGCTTTTGCTTCGCCTTTGATGAACATGAGTGTGGAAAGCTTGTTAATCTCATAGAGGAAACCGGCCGAAAATAGGAAGCTGCATATAGATAAAAATGGAATGAGAAGTTAATCATTATTAAGTTAAATTAGTCACAAGAATTGGGTAAATAAGATTATATTAATATTCTTAAACAAAAAATTGACATAATTGTATAGTTCAAAAGGAGTGCTATTTTCAAAATTTAGTTCGTACTATCATTATTAATAACATTGAACTTGAACTTTTTGGGAGACTGTCATTCAGTGGTATTAAACGGGTACTCCATGTTGTTGGTCGTATGGACTTTGAAAATGCAATAGAAAGTGGGGATTTACATGCATACCAACCATTTCTTATATATCTACATATCTAATATCTGAAGTTTGGCATTTACGCACTTTAAATTAAGTGCATAAATAGAGGTAAAAACTAGGATAATGTTTTTTAGCAAAAAATATGATGGTTTGATTTAATTTCAGCTTTTCATAACATTTTGAAATTGTAAGAATCTATACAATGATATTCTGTAAAATATGTAGGCCTTAATAAACAACTATGTATACTTTATGTTGAATGATAAGGGTTATATATATAAATTAGCAGCTCACAAATTATCAAGCTTGCAAAAAGGTCGGTTACAATTTGAACTTGACATGAAAAAAAAAAAATGGAGAACTCAAGTCATAATCAAATTAAAGCTTAACTTGAATATGATAAAAAAATAAATGAACAAGCTTGAATTAAGTAATACTCTAATGGATTGGTTTAAGCCTCGTGTCTTAAGATCTTACTAATGGAAAATGTTTGTGAAGCTTCATCCTTGTTAATGTGATTATAGGAAAGGAATCAATGGCATTACTGTTAACGTGATTATAGGAAATGAATCAATGACATTATTGTTAATGTAATTACTGAAAAGGAATCAATGACATTAATATTATTGATATGATGTTAATAACATTGATTCTATAGGCAGAAATTTAAGATGTAATTAGGCAGATTTTTAGCTCTTAATTTAAGTCTCTTTCCTATTCTAGTCTTAGGCTCCTTTCTACAATTACAAGACAAGAAATACAAATTGCCTTTTTTCATTATTACAAGACAAGAAAGGCAGATTTTTAGCTCTTAATTTAAGTCTCTTTCCTATTCTAGTCTTAGGCTCCTTTCTACAATTACAAGACAAGAAATACAAATTGCCTTTTTTCATTATTACGGTATTAGAGTTATTCTTCTGATCTTCTTGTCTCCACTGAATTTCTTGGCTCGGTTCGAGTTCCCCGATCTTGGCTTCGGTTGTATACGTGGTCTCCCCGGCGTCTGACATCTAGTTATCTTTGATTTATTGTATTTTAATCCGTCGGTTTCTACGACAAGATATTAGCTTCGGCGAGATATTGGCTTCGGTTGTATACGTGGGTCTCTCCGGCGGGATCTTGACTTCGGCGATCAGCTCTTTGTCACCTCCATTTTCAAATGGAGAAATATGATATTGCAAATCCTATTACAATGGCCTTGACTGGTTCAAAGTATAATATGTGGGTCCAAGGAATGAAAAATTTTTTGATCGGTCACAAGCTTTGACGTATTGTCACTGGAGATATCAATAAACCAACCAAACAACAAGATGAAATTAATGCCCAATTTGCTTGCCACCATGAAGATTGGGATAACAAAAACCATCAGATTATTACTTGGTTGTGTAACACCTCTATTCCATACATTCACATCCATTTGCTGAATATGACACTGCAAAAGAAATTTGGGAGTTCTTGGCAAGTAGATATCAGACTACTAAACTTGCTCATTATTTTCAATTATGAATTACGCTTCATAATCTGAAACAGAAATCTGGTCAATCTATGAATGATTTTCTCACTCAAGTTCAACCGTTTTGGAATCAACTACCTTAAGCGAAAATAAGTGAAGATTATCTTCATGTTATTCAAGTTATTATGGCTCTCTGACCTGAATATGAAGTCGTTCAAGCCTCTCTACTGCATCGACATCTTCTTCCGACATTGGATATGATTATACAAGAAATCATTTTAGAAGAAACTCGCCTCAACCTTGATAAAACCTCAAATTCTGAAATTGCACTTGCAACTACTCATCCCTCATAATAGAAATCTAGCAACATCATATGTCAGAATTGTAAGCAAACTAGTCATGTATTTGCTAATTTTCGGTTTGTCGAATGCAGATATTGTCATGCTCTTGGTCATATTCTTGAGAATTGCCCAACTCGTCCTCCACGACCAAAAAGTTGGGTTTCTAAACCCAAGACCGTCCCGAAGCCTGGCGTTACTTCCGTCTATGCTGCTACCACTGAGAGTTCTACTACCATCACTATGAGTGATCTTGAAGCACTATTCAAATAGGTTATCTCTTCGAATTCATCTACGACCATGTCTATCACTCCGGGTAACACTAATTGGGTTTTTGACTCTGCCTGTTGTAACCACATTAATGATGTTAAATTGTTATCTACCACATCACCAATGTCTTCCTTGCCACCAATCTACACTGTCAATGGTAAGAAAATGAATATCACTCACACTGGTCATGCATCTTCCTTCAATTTTAGTCTTCCTGATACTTATTGTATCCCTAACTTAGCTCTCAATCTTTTCTCTGTTGGTCAGTTATGTGAACAAGGGCTAAATATTAACTTTTCTCCTTCGTGTTGTCAGGTACAAGATCCACAAACGGACAGATTATTTGGACGGATCATAGAGTGGGTTGATTATTTGAGCTTGTCTCTCTTCATCTTCCTCAGAAATTTCTGTATGCTGCTACAACTACAAACTCTTCTATTCACCAATGGCATCTTCGTCAGGGTCATGCCTCGGCCAGTAAAATTCAGTCTTTAATTTCTCGTGGCTTGTTAGGATTTACAAAGTTTGAGTCTTTTAATTGTTTACAATGTCAACTTGTAAAACAACCAGCATTGTCGTTTAAGCTTAGTAATTCCATTTCAGAGAGTCCTTTTCACTTCATTCATTCGGACATATGGGGTCCTCCTATTCCTTCAATAAATGATTTTCGTTATTTTCTGTTATTTGTTGATGATTATTCTCGTTTTACATGTATCTATTTTTTGAAAAATCAATTTGAATTGCCAAAAATTTACACTTCATTTGCTAACATGATTAAAACTCAATTCTCTTCTACTACTAAAATTCTTTAAACAGACAATGCTATAGAATATCGAGATTCTTCCTTACTTCAACTTCTCAGTCAATAAGATACCTTGGTTCAACGCTCTTATCCTCACACTTCTTAACAAAATGGACGAGCTGAACAAAAACATAGTCGTATTTTTTATTTTATTCATGCTCTTCTTCTTGCTACCTCTTGTCTAGAAAAACTTTGGGGTGGAGCAGCTCTTACTGTAGTCTACAACATTAATCGAGTCCCTACCTTAATTCTCCAAAATTTATCCCCATTCGAAAAATTGTTTGGGAAGCCTCCTGATAATTCCATGATTAAAACGTTTGGTGGTGCATGTTTTGTTCTTTTACAACCCCGTGAACGTACGAAATTAGAACCACATGCTCGTTTATGGTGGTTTATTGGGTATGGAATTGATCACAAAGGGTATCGTTGTTGGGATCCTATTAAAAATAAACTTCGCTATCATGCCATGTTACCTTCTGATAAAATATCATGTTCTCATCCCTTTTTAAATTTCACCACCCTGTCAATATTAATTCTTTGTCTCTCACTGATTCTTCAATAAAGTTTTTTACAATTCCTGCCACAGAGAATTTTGATACACTCAATATTAGGCCTCCCATACCTGCTCCTATTGATTATGCTCTAGCTGTTGATCCTGCACCAACACCTCCACCTACCCTTGACACCACTCTTCGTCGTTCTACCCGAGTAAGAGAAAATCCTCGCTCACTTACTGATTTCCATTGTTATTCTGCTATTGCAATCCTTCATGAGCCTCGCTCTTACCGTGAGGCAAGTACTGACCCTCTTTGGCAACAAACTATGTCGGAAGAACTTCAGGCCTCAAAGAAAACTCATATTTGGGACTTAGTCCATCTTCCTCCTCATAAGTCCCCTATTGGCTGTAAATGGATCTATAAAATCAAGAATCATTCTGACGTCGTTGAGCACTACAAAGCTCGCTTAGTAGCCAAAGGTTACACTCAAGAATATGAGACAGATAATGAAGAAACTTTTGCTTCGGTTGCTCGATTAACATCAGTCCGTAGTCTATTAGATATTACTACAGTTCATAAATGGAAGCTTCTCGAGATGGATGTCAAAAATGCTTTCCTCCATGGTGATTTGTCAGAAAAGGTGTATATGCATTCTCCCCTGATTATCATTCTCCTCATAAAGTCTGCAATTTCCGATGAGCCTTGTATGGATTAAAACAAGCTCCTCGAGCTGGTTTGCCAAATTTAGTTGTACTCTTGCTCAACTTGGCTTTATCTCTAGTACACATGATTCATCACTGTTCATTTTTCGAACTGACCTTAGTATTGTACTCTGCTGCTTTATGTTGATGATATGATAATAACAGGTAATGACATATCTGGTGTCTTCGAATTACAACATTTTCTTAGTCCATGTTTTAAAATGAAGGACCTTGACAATCTCATTTTTTGGGGTTTGAAGTTTCTCATAATTCTGAAGGGTATTATCTTTCTCAAGCTAAGTATGCATTTGATTTACTTTCTCGAGCGGGCATTTATGATAGTAAGACTATATCAACCACTTTGGAACTCAATTGCAAACTTACTCCTCTCGATGACACTCCTCTTGATGATCCTACCCTACATCGACAACTTATGAGTAATCTTGTTTATCTCACTGTTACTCGACCTGATATCGCATATGCTGTTCACTTAGTTAGTCAGTTCATGTCTGCCCCTTGATCATCACATTTTATGTAGTTGTTCGGATACTTCGTTATATTAAAGGCACTCTTTTTCATGGTGTACATTTTTCTGCTCACTCATCTTTAGTGTTATCTGGCTACTCTGATTGGGCTGGTGATCCCACAAATTGTCGTTCTACCACTGATTATTGCTTCTTCTTAGGAGATTCTTTTATCTCGCGGCGTAGCAAAAAACAAACAGTCGTTGCTCGTTCCAACACAGAATCTGAGTATCGAGCTCTAGCTGACGCCACATCTGAGTTACTTTTGCTATGCTGGTTGTTATCTGATATGGGTGTACAACAATCTTCGGCTACTATGCTTCATTGTGATAATAGAAGTGCTATACAGATCTCTCATAATGACGTTTTTCATGAACGTACTAAACACATTGAAATTGATTGTCACTTTGTTTGTCAACATGTTACTCAGGGCACCATACTTTTAATTCTCGTCCCATCTGCCAACTAAACAGCTGATATCTTCACCAAAATCCATCCTCCCACGCGTTTTCAAGATCTACTGAGCAATCTCAAGATGACATCCACTATACTATCATGAGTTTGAGGGGGGTGTTAACGTGATTACAGGAAAGGAACAATGGCATTATTGTTAACATGATTATAGGAAATGGATCAATGACATTATTATTAATGTGATTACAAGAAAGAAATCAATGACATTAATAACATTGATATGATGTTAATAGCATTGATTCTATAGGCAGAAATTTATGATGTAAATAGGCAGATTTTTAACTTTTAATTTACGTCTCTTTCTTATTCTAGTCTTAGGCTTCTTGTATAAATATCAGGCTCCTTTGTACAAGTACAAGACAAGATATACAAATTCCATTTTTCATTATTAATCCTAAGTCTTAAAAAATATTTTTATTGTTCGTTATAAGAACAAAAAAAGATTGGTGTAGAGTTAAATCTTGAAAATGTCTGTTGTTAATCTTCAGGGAATTTACATGCATGCCACACAATTCATATATATTTACATATGGAGTGATAAACCTATGCATTAAAAGGTGTATTTTGCTTTTTAAAAGTAGGGGATAGTTATATTGCGAAATTAAAGATTTGAGTACTATTCACGTAAATATTAAAGTATGGTTGTTAGGAAAACTTTTTACATCAGGACTCCGCACGTAGAGCTACGTGCGGAGGCCTGTAAAATCGCGCCACGTGGCGCGCGTGGAAAAAAATAGCATTCGGTACGGAATAACGGAGGGAATATTCACTCAGTGTTATTCATGCGTTATTCGAGTGTTATTGTGTGTTATTCAGTATGTTATTCACTAACAAAATATTCACGTGTTATAAAAACACAATAACACATGAATAACACACAATAACAAATGAATAACACATGAATAACACAGGGGGAATATTCCCTGTTATTCTGTTTTTTTTTTACACGCGCCACGTGGCGTGATGTTACTGGACTCTGCACGCAACTCTAATTGCGGAGTCTTGATGTAAAAATTTTTCGGTTGTTAGATATGTAAATACATAAGAATTATGTGGCATATATACCAATGCCCTAATTTCTTTAGTAGAAAGTGAGGTGTTGTGAACGAACGTACTTCATAATTAATAACAAAGCCTCAATAAACAAAATTCCTCAGATTTAAGCTCACGAGGCACCAGACCATCATAAATCAGCCCCTCTAAAATTCTTTTCTTTAATCTCACTCTTTCAGGACAAATCATGTTTTTAATCTAGTCATTTTCATACACTCCCCAATCATACAGATTGAATCCAATTTTTCAAAACAGTTACTTCCTAAACACAAAATTAACTCTCAAACCTCCCTGTAGGCCTACGAGATTCATATAACCAACTAATGTAGAGCAAATCTACGCACCAATTGGCAGCTTTAATGAAAGTTACGCATCACGTTAAATAATTTTGGAGATTTTTATCATTCAAAATTATTTCCATTAACAAAGTAAATAAATATAAGAACATTGAATCACAATACCATGTGGTAATGCACACACGATGCACTGTGCTGGCAGCAACGAGAGCAATAGATTCTGCCAGTATAACTGCAAATAGTAGATATCAACATATTTTAATAAAATTAAAGGAAATTTACATACATAGCGCACAATTCTTCATACAAAAACAGGCAAAAGCAATGCTATGCGTACCAGCACCCCATCCGGTCCTACTTCCGCATGATTCCTGATAGTTCCCAATAAACTGCATAATATAACATAAAACAAACATCACATTATGAAAGGGTGGCGCTAAAAAGGTTACTCTTTTGATATCCTACTTTAACAATAGCAAAACCAGAAATTATGCTACAAAATCAAAGCATACTGCAGAAAAAATGACAGCTTTCAGCAATAAAGAAGATCAGAAGATTTACATACATACTACTCAATTCTTATGTATTTACATGTCAAACCCCTAAACTTCAAATTTTACATCCATGCCACCTTACCTATCCATGAAAAGGTGTATGTCACTCTTTAAAATTTGAAATGGCAGTATTTTCATATGAAAGGTTTGTGTGGTAATAATGTAACAAGTCAAGTTTAGGTGTTAGACATGTAAATACATAGGAATTGTGTGGTATGTATGTAGATGCCCCAAAAAGATTTCCCATAAACAGTATGAATGTTGATCGTTGAATTTAGTTCATGCAAAAAGCCAAAGGAATAGAAAAACTATTCATGCTTAACAATGGGGCTATATGTTGCTTATATTTATGTAATCCAGCTTCATACTGCAAAGCTCGGGGTTTTCAACCCAATTTAACAAAAGTCTAATTCTGAATTTGTAGGGGCTTGCAAAATAACTACGCTAAGATTCTAATGAGTCTAACAAATTTAAAAAGTAAACATGATATGATGATAATGAACTTAATAAGAGAACAAATTAAGAAATGACTGGATTAACCTGTTGGAATTACTTTCATAAAATTTTTAAAAATTATAATACAAAGAAACACATTATTTAATAAAGAACTTCCCATGCTACATCATTTTCTTCTAATTACCAATTGAAAGAAAGAAAGATAGGGCCCGCTTGAATGTATAATTTAACAAGTTATTTTCCTGGATTCCAACCATTACAATTTATCACTTACTGCGAATGAAAAAAAAATTAAATAAGAAAAATAAAAAATCACTATTAGTTAGAAAAAATATATTAGAATATGGAATGCAGACGATAGAGTTAGAGTGAAATAATGCATTAAGTACTTACAGTTAGCATTACGATAAACAAAAGTGAGCTTATGAGGCCACCAACTATTGTCAACACCTCGGACGATGCCAATTTCCCTCTATACATCTCAAGGAGTGAGACAATAATGATGAATAAAAGAAGGGAATATAGCATTGACCTCCCTGGACTCGCCATAAATTCAGATCTGTACCAAAGAAATGAAAACACAAGAGAGGGATAAAATAACAATATTCTCTCAAAAATAGCAAACTTAAATTCAGCTAGATAAATGTTACATATCACAACCTGAATTCTAAAACTCAAGGAATAATAATCATCATTTTCAAGCACCTCTTAACACTCTTGAATTCTCTATTTGCATCCTCCTTAACTCAACTTTCCTGAATCCTCTTAAAATGATGCTTACACTGGATTTACAATTTAGCATACTTATCTTTTTTAATGGATTTTGAATCCAAAGTTTTTCTACTTCGTAATACATGCCGGCACATAAATTTGACCGTTAAACTTTCATGCGGTTATCCCTTTCGGCAGCAAATAAATAATTATATTCACAATGAAATTCAGTTGACAGCAAACATATTTGAACTTCTTGTATGGCAGCATATAGAAACGTAGGACTGATGAATTTCGAATTCCTCATATTCTTCTCCACTCCAACCAACCAGCAGAAAATAGCACATGAAAGAATGTTGGTCCCCCAAGAAGACGAGGTTGAGCCCGAGACCGGGACTGTTTATTTATTCATTATCTCTTTAACATATTCATTCCAAGGATATAGGCTCTGAAATGACCAATCTTGTATTAAAAAACAGGATAGCTAAAATAATAAATCCTCCTTCAGTTTGGTTAATACAATCCTTGGTTAATTAATTGTTTCTTTCAGTTTGGGATCATAGTCAAAAGGTTATCATATGCTTCAAGAAGAAGAATATATAAATTAAAACAGGAGTATCACACTCTTTCAAAGCGCTGAAGCCATGGCCTAATACATTAGAATATTTTTTTTTCCATCTACAATTTAGTTAAGACGATATATAGATAAAAGTGCAAAACCATAAAGTTCTTATTAATTAGTACATTGTTGCTAATGGAAAAGTTACACCAAATTAAATATCCCCAAGTTTGATTTCATTCCAAAATATTCTCGAATGAGAAAGACATATCCTATTGACAAAAAGAAGGATCTTAATATCATTTCCTGGGCAAGAATAAATTATATATTTCCACAGCAATGATGAGCCGTCAGCCCTTCAACTTCGACCATGATTCAGCCAAGAAAATCTCTCTCAAACACATATCACTGAGGCAAAGCAATCACCTCACTTTACCATGTATTTAATCTCTAGCTAAGCATAGATAAAACTATCAGAAAAAAATTGGAAATATTCATACGAGGGCAAAAATCAATAATTACATAGAATGAACCAGGTTAAGAATATGACAAAATGTGAAAAAAACTATTTCAATCAAGGTGAAATCTAATTGCAATGGTATCCCAGAACTTGAATTCTTACTAAGAAGCTGTTTCACTGCACGTATGTGCTTGATTGAAAAAGGATAGTAGGAGCTAATTTTAATAGGATTTAATAAATCTTATATATCCATATTTGGTGAATCCTTCCTGAAAATTGCTCGGAATGATAAATGTTATATCTGGTTAATCAGTTGATCCTATAAAATCTTGGGACAATTATATGCATACCACCCAGTTTCAATGTAATTACATAGCTAACATCTAAAATTTACTTTTTACATTTATACCACCCAAATCCTTCATATCAAATTAAAAATACCACTACGTTAACTTTTAAAAAACTGAAATACACTTGTTCATGCACAGGTAAGGTGGCATATATTTAAAAATTAAAAATTAGGGATTAAAAGGTATGTATGTAAATCTTCCTAAAATCTTTGGTATATATTTTCAAGCTTTATGATTTATATGAAAGAGAATAAGAGATATCACAAGACAGGAAAAAATTTGGGTCCGAACAGCGTACGAAGAGATGCGTCCGTAAAAATGTACGCGGGAGTTACACGAGGGTTACACGGGAGTTACGCGGGGGTTATAAGCTCTCATGTACTATCACGTGTAACTCAGCTTGTAACCCCGTCTTCTATTTCATCCTTTTGTACACGAGAGTTACACGAGAGGTATAAGAGGGTTATAACTCCCGCGTAACTCCCGTGTAACCCCCATGTAACTCCCGCGTACATTTTTAAGTACCCAAATTTTTTCCCACAAGACATGAATTGATATGATATAAATTCCTTAAATTATTAAAAAATAAGGTTACAGTGTTAGGAATTGCACATGAAACTGCTTGCAAAGATTTACCTAGATCCTAGTTAAATCTTTGCAAAATCTTGCAACTAAACAACCCCTAAAGGTTCCTTTATACAAAAAATATGCGTTTCATTGTAAGAGAAAGAATCCAAAACTAGAACTCAAGCTTCCAGCTTCAAGCATTTAAACATTTCATCCAACAGAGAACAGCTTACACACAGTGGCAACCAATAAATCAAAATAGACTAAAAATTAGACCCCTTCTTCTCTATTATCTCCTTGCTCAACATAAAAGCATCCACGAAACCATAGAACCATATCTTCAAGCACAATAAATCAATCCAAACATTTCAATTCCAGAGCCCTAATAAGTCATCTAAAAAAGGAACATTGCTTAAACCCGAGTTACCGAAACATCAAATTGGAGACATGATTTGAGACATAAGGAAGAAGAGAACTGACTTTGATCGAAGAATGGTTTCCGCTCGCCTTCTCGGATCTATCTGAGTCGACTGAGTGGAAGAAAACCCGATGCAGGTTAGGGCTTGCTAAATTGAAATTTTAAGGAAGATATTTATACATAACCCCTCAGTTATCCTTATATTTACATATATAACACGCAAGTTTCAATTTTAAATAAAATTTGGGTGTTAGATATGTAAATAAAAATATGTACAATAATGTGCTTCTTATCTATACATCCATGTGTATATGTACGAAGGATTTGGTTGGTATAAAGGTCGCGTAAATAAATTTTGGGTATTAGATATGTAAATACATAAGAACTTGTGTGTTTTATATCTAAAATAATAGGATAAAAAAATTTACATTTGATATATCTATTTTATGTAATAAAATTTTATTTGCGAAGAATTTGATAATATATATGTAAGGGGACCATTTTTGATTTACCTCTTTGAAGGGTCTCCAAAAGAGATTCACCTTTATCTTTCGAATAGATAGAGAGTTTTTAGCAGTTTGTATGAACTCACGAATAATACATGACTCTATATTCTAAAATAATTCAACATGCATGTTTTTTTTAAGATGGTTTATTCAAATCAAATCATATATTTTCATTATCTGTCGATCATTATTCAAAATTATACACTATAAAATACTGGATTAAATTGAAATAATTAGTTATTTTATAGGCATCATGACTCTCATCATAGTTGTTGCTTCTACATGCAGACTCTCTTTAGTAAAAAAAATTAATTTCATATATGAATGAATCTGCTAGTACATGTGACAGACCCCTAATTAGAGTTATGATACAAAACTATATCAGAACTCTTGATAAAATATATTTTTTTCTAGTGTTGGTATTTAGGAGTCTATCTCAATAAATAATATTCTCATAAAAAAAAATATCTCACATAATAATTAAAATTGTTTTTAAATTTTTACCTCATAATATATAATTGGAATGAAGATGTAATTAACTCCCGAGCATTCAGGTAAATAAACTAAAGACGAATAAAGAATATTGTACGCACGGATATCAACAAAAAGTAAACGTTCAAGATCTAGAAGTAAATGAACTTTCATGCAACGCATTGCATATGACTCTATTTTTGTCGGCCTCAGACCGGTTCGTTGATTCCTTCGGTCCATTTAATTCTTATATCTCACTTCTTCCTCTGTCACCGGCTATACGGTCTCTCGACCTCTGGCTCACCAAATCTTCGCGGCGATTAACAGAAATTTCAGTTCTCGGCCTCGACGGAGGAGAGAGATCGTCATTTCTCCGGCGAACCCCTTCTCCTCCGGCAAGATCTATATTGGCTAAGCTCGGTACCCTAAGCTGGATCCAATTCAGGAGTCCACGCAGCCTCTGAAGCCTCCTACCACTTCCAACGGCCAGATCAGGTACCGGTCGCCGTCGGCCGCCGAGTTGATCCAGTCGCCGGGGGAACTCGACGGAAAGATGAGGCGTGTGAGGCAGGAGTCGGTGGGGGATAAGATCAACCGCTTCCGCAGTGTGATCGTCGTAATTTCGATCCCAATTGCTCTCGTTTTGTTCGTCATTTACTTCATGCCGCGGGGCCCCGCGCCACTTCCTGCACGGGAAGGTTCTCTAATTGGTCGGAAGGCGGGGACGAGCGACCGGTATAAGAGCTACGCCGTTATTTTTGATGCGGGGAGCTCGGGGAGTAGGGTTCATGTTTACTGCTTTGATGGGAATCTGGATCTGCTTCCAATTGGGCAGGAGATTGAGCTCTTCGTGCAGGTAAGTGAAGATCCCGGGAACGTATGCTAGCTTTGTGTTATGAATGCCTAAAGTAGGCCTAAAAAATTTACAGTTACGTATGGATATCCTTCAGGACTATTTGTGTGGATCTTGCAATGATAGAATCAACCTATTGCTCATTTTCTTCTTGATTACTTGTGCAATTACCTGAAAGATTCCCCTTTCGTCCAACTCCTCCAGCATCATCTAAATGCCTATAGAGTGTTTTCTAGCAGCTACTATCAAGATATATGCTGATGAACATCTGATATTTGGCATTGTGGGATAAGTTCTGCAAGATTATCAGTCTCTATTTGGAGTTTCGGTTGGTTCAATGTATCATTTGATATAGATGTAGAACGACGTGGGGATATGAATTGGGAAGGGAGAGCAAAATTAATATAAAAAATTATGCTGAAGTGCTTAACTGAATGTAAATGAATGGAAGTGAAAGATTCATCGCCTAGAAAATAAAAGAAATAGATCGGATAAGAGTAATGATGATAGCGATGAATTAAAAATGATATCGAAAATACACAAATGGTTCTCGGAAGATTTCGTATAAAATTAGCAGGAGGTGGATGCTTTGGTTTTTAGTTTTGTTAAATAGTTGGATGGGGGATGCTGAGTCAACCAAAAAAGAAAGAGACTTTAACTATGTTATCTGACTATATTGCTTCTGCATAAAAAGAGTTTTTAGTGATATTAGAGCAATGAACTAGATCGGTAGAGTTAGTTAGAGTGATATTATATGTGTGTGATGGAAACAAGGAAGGGGCACATAGAAAATTAGAAATGAGGAGGTGGAGAGGGAGAGGGAGAGAGGGAGAGAGGGAGAGCGTAACTAGGAGAAAGAGATTGTTAATAGGTAGCTAAGTCAGGAGAAATTGTATATATGTATATCTTTTATTCAATCAATGGCTTGTCGCTATTGCACACTCAAACTTTAGTTAATATAAAGAAAGTAAATCTCAAGTTGCATGCACAGTCAAAAGAACGAACAAAATAAGTGAATATTTTTTTATGTGGAAAATATTAAAAGAGAAAAACTATGACTATTGAAATGAATTCCATTGATAGCAAAAAAAAAAAAACAGTGATGAAGTATGGCCTTTCACCATAATTAGGGGTGTCAATACAAAGCAAACCTAAGTATGTTTTTTATAGATTTCTCATATTTCAATAATGTAAGAAGGTTGACATGACAGGTAGTGTTGACTACAATGTTCCTTCTCTAGAAAGCATGATATTGCTTGGAAGTGTTGGGAAGATTTTGTATTTTAAAATTAGTTAATAGAAGCTTTATGAGGGTCTAAGTAACTTCCAGAGCTACTAAATCATCCAATATTCCAATTGGTATAATGAATTGAATTGAGGTTTATTTATAGATTTTGCAGATGCATTCTAGAGGAAATTTGGATGGTTAAAATGGATAAGTGACTCGAATTTTTTTTCCCGCGACAAGATAATATCTTGAACTTTTAGAAGTTATGATGAAATTAGTGATGCTCCGTGAATTTGAATATTCGGATTTTACAAAGTCAATGATTAGTATTGTAATAGAAATGAAACTATTAAGATGAATATAAAACAAAACTATGAAGGATAAACTAATGACTTATTCTACCAGAAAAAATATTGGAATAACATTTATGGAAAGATAAAATGATTGAAAATAAGCTCACGATAGTTTCAAAATGTGTAATGAAGGGTAGAATACAAGTTGATAAGGTTGTACTTATAGCCATTAAAAAGGATTAGGTAGAATCAAGATTATATTGATATGCAATTTTTAAGTGATTTTCGAAGACTGAGTTTAACGCCTTAGACAACACTCAATAAGAATGAATAATAAATGATAATTTATAATGTCGACCATGAATAACTAGGAGAAAGGCTAATGATGATGATGATGAGAGGATGATTCTAATATTTATATTGAATTTGTTAGCACATTCCATCTAGATATTGATAGATGATGATGTACATTGTAACATCTTATGATGGAAATATAGTTTGATAGTGTTGCCCTTGGGTTGGTGTGTGAGTGTGTTCATAAAGTCATAAAGGGGTTTCCCTAGGGCTTGAGATCATATTGGGAACTCTCGCCGAGTCTCCACATGGTGGTCATTAACCACTCGACCAAATGATGATGGTCCGTGAACACAACCACTCGATCAAATGATGATGGTCTGAGATCACCCATGCGAGACACCACAAGAGAATCAGGAAGCGGCTTGAATTTCTAAGAGGGGTGGGTCCCAACACTAGTCCTCTAGGAGAGTCAATACAGGAAATCTTAAGGCTAGATTCTAGGCTCTATGAAGATGAGGGAAAGACCTCACAGAAATGAGGTCAACACTGTGTTTGTTTGGCTCAAAATTGCTTGATATGGGGCCAATATCGATCCATTCCTTATGATTTTGGTCTCATCGTTGTTTATTTTTACTGTGCTTTCATGCCATTTTTAGCTATTTCGGCTATTGAATTGATTATTTCAATAAATTGGACATAGATTAATTAATTATGAGTTTCTTCGAGATTCATGCAATTCATCAACTTTCAACTTAAATGCTTTGCTATCTCTAAAATTACCAAGCAAACTGCTCTATTTATAGAAATAAGAATAACAGGCTAAGAAGATCAAGCCTATCCCATCTCAAAGTCAAATTTATACTTAGCCTAACAATTATTAAAAAGGATGATTCTTTGTAATTGAATGTTGAAATAGTATTAAACTCTGATCCATCTTGCATCAAATAGTTCATTTAACTGTTTCATTATGTGGAGTATTTTTTTCTTTTCAAATTATGCTTGGAATAAATGTGCAACATTTAAAATCATGATCTTATTCTCCGTTTGTTTTTCCTTAATGCATCCAGAAAAAACCAGGCTTAAGCTCTTATGCCAAGGACCCCAAAGAGGCTGCGGAATCTTTGATTTCTCTTTTAGAGAAAGCTGAAAGTGTGGTTCCTGAAGAATTGAGAGGGAAAACACCTGTTAGAGTTGGGGTATAACTTATAATTGCTTACAATATACTTTTCTTGTTATAATAGGCTGAAACCCAGAATAGTTATCCAGGAAAATTTTTGTTGACTCTGTATTTCTGTATTTGTGCAGGCTACCGCAGGTCTGAGACAGTTGGGAATTGAAACTTCTGAGAAAATTCTGCAAGCAGTAAACATCTATATTGCTTCCAGTCTTAGTCTTATTTTTGTTTAAGCTGAGAAATGTTTGGTTTTCTCTTTTCAAAAGATGATGGCTTATTTTAAATTCTGATGGCATATTTTTCTGTGCTAGCAAGCAAGCGTTTGTAGATTTTTCTCTCTATTCACTTCGATTTAATTGGCAATTACTGCAGGTTAGGGATCTCCTTCATGAAAAGAGCTCACTAAAGTTTAAATCAGATTGGGTTTCTGTTATTGATGGCACTCAAGAAGGTGCTTTCCAATGGGTATATCCTTTCATCTATTCACTCTCACTCAATCTCTCTCTCTCTCTCTCTCTCTCTCTCTCTCTCTCTCTCTCTCTCTCTCTCTCTCTCTCTCTCTATAACTTTATTTTCTAACACCCAAACTTCAATTCTTACATACACGCCACTTTACCTATGCATGAAAAAGTGTATTTTCACAATTTAAAAGTTATAATGGCAGTATTTTTTATATGACACGAAAGATTTGGGTTGTCTAACTATAAATGTAAGAAAATAAAGTGTAAATGTTAGATATGTAAATACATAAGAGTTGGGTGGTATGCATGTAAATGCCCCTTTCTAAATACTGAGAATACACCTTTTCCATACAGGTAACTGTAAATTATTTACTTGGCAACTTGGGTAAAACATACTCAAATACAGTGGGAGTGGTAGACCTTGGAGGTGGATCTGTCCAAATGGCATATGCTATTTCTGAGAGCGAAGCAGCCAAGGCTCCAAAGCCAACAGATGGAGAAGATGAATATGTGAAAGAGCTATTTCTTAAAGGAACGAAGTATTACCTTTATGTTCACAGGTCGAACAACTTCATGTTCTCCATATGATTGAAAAGGGAACCTGAAAATGGTTTCCTTAATCACTCAGTTTAGTTTATTCATATTGGTCATGATGCATTACTGATAAAACTTTTTTGCCTGTAAATTTGCAGTTATTTACGCTATGGTTTATTGGCTGCTCGAGCAGAGATCTTGAAAGTTGCGGAAGGATCTCATAGTGATTGCATATTGAATGGCTATCACGGTAAAGTGGCTGTCATTCTTTTACGATCAGTTATTTTTAGGACTTGCAACTTAAATAAGGTTAAATTGCTATTTTGTTTCTGAGAGCCCATGATATTTTTTGTTGTCAAAATATAGTTTTAATACATGGTTAGCATCTATAATTGTCTACCTGCAATTTAATTATGACATCAGTAACTTAACTGCATGTCCAATTGCTTAGTAATATCTCTTAAATGATCGTCTAGAAGAGAGAAAAATGACGGGCATGATGATTTTGATAAATTTCAAGTACATGTACTTCTTATTGTGGTAAAATTTCCATTTTAGTTAATGGTATTATGTGCACATTTCTTGACCTTGAAAGATGGTAATCTTATTTCAGCGCAGTGTCATATTGTATCAAAATTTTACTGCCTGCAATCCGTATTTTAAAAAAAATAACGGAATCGAAGTTTTATCTTGCCAGCATGGAGTCAAGGCTCCATGTTACCTATATCTAGCATAGGCTCTGCTCTGAAATCTTCAAGTACATTAAGTTACCGCAATATCTCTGGTTAAACCGACATGTCACTTCGACCCAAACTCGACCAAAAATTATAGTTCAGCCTGACCTGAATATCTTTTGGGTTGGGTTCGGGTAAAGAATCCAAACCCTTTTATTTTTTTAATTGGGTTATGGTTGACCCGACAACCCAAAACTATCTTTTTAGCTCTCAACTAACAAGTTGACTCGAACCCGACCTCAGATTGACTCAAAACTGGCTCGACTTTGACAAGAATAGTTGTTATGCCTTATGTTAAATTGGTTATACGGGTCGAGTTTGTGTTCGGGTCAGCAGCTTGAAGGTGGGTCAGATTCGGCTGGATTTTCTTACCCGTTTAATAATCAAGTTGTGTTCAAGTTAAGCAGTTGCTATTCGGGTAAAACCTAAAACCGGCCCACAAACCCGATTTGACACCTATAGATTATTGTATTAGCTTGGAGCCAAGGTTATTTGTTGTTGAGATTTGTATCTTATTTTTTGAGGGGTCTAATTGTAAATAGAAATTCTAGAAGAAATCTAAGGGTTTATTTGTAAAAGGTTTTCTATGGCTCTATAGAAGCACAACTCTTGAATGGAAAAGAATTGATTCCTTCAAAAAATTCTTTATGGTATCAGAGCCAAAAACCCTACTTGATGTGCGTGAGTTACGACTTACCAGTTCGAGTGTTGAGGAACGACGTTGGGTGAGGCGATGCAGAAGAAGGCAGCGTGCAATAGAAACGACGAGGAGGTCGACTCTGGCGAAGCTTCAGACGCAAGGAGGGTACGGTTCTACGTGTGGGATTTATTGCGGGAGCAAGTAGAGGTTCGAACGACTTTGTGGTTGCGTGTGGGATTAAGTGACGGGAAGTAGGAGACGGGAGTTGGCTTTGGCTTTGAGCGCAGGATCTGTCCTTGTGTTTCCCGTGCGTTGGAGCAGATGAAGGAGTAGAGGAAGAAGGGAGTTCCAAGGCCTTTGTGTTGTGCGATCCCGTCGCTGCTGTCCAGCGAGTTCTTATTGCAATAGTTGGTGTTTCGAAGGTTTTGGTGTGTTGTGATCCCGGATTAGCCACTGTTTTCGCACGAGCGAAGAGGAGACGGGATTGTGTTCATGAGGTTCTTGTTTTGGTGCATAGAGAGAGAGAAGAAACGATGAGTTTCGAACGTCTTCATACATTGCGGTTCCTTTGTTTGTTGCGAAGCAGAGGGGAAGTGCAGACTCCTGCATGTGTAGGAACATGTAGAGGGCAAAGCCTTAAGTTGTCGCGGCCGGGAAATAGGAGAAATTTGTTGCTTCTCTATGTTGCCCGAGGCTTCGCGTGGAACATAAACTAGCAAAGTTTAGTGGGCATACAAAGCAAATAAGAGTTAAAATTGAGAATATAAAGAGAATAAGATAATACAAAAGGTAAAGGATTGGAGCTTCTAAAGAAAATAGATCTTGACGTTTTGAAGATTTTGGTCGGGCTCACACAGGAAGCTAGTATCTCGACGGGAGCCACTACCTCAACAAGTTTTCCTGCTTAGTCAAGTGGACTTCGAGGAATGCGAGCAGCTTTGGCTGCCTTGAGCTCAGGTATGATGGGTGCTTAACGGGAGACTCATAGGTGCTACAACTGTGGAGAAGTGGGACACCTAAGCAAGACTTGTCCAAAACCACTCAAGGAGAGAAAGACAGTCTAGAGGTCGTGGTCATAGCCATGGAGGCCAAAGAGGTGGAAGAGGGGACTACCGGACAATTTGATGGTAGCGGGCAATGAGAGAGACAAGGGCGGTCTTTATTGATAAGGATCATGAGCTCCTTAAGATGTTGAAGATAAAGCAGAGAGCATTGGGTGATAGGACTAAATATGCATCCACCTTATCGTCATTCAAGGGCAACACTGTTATGGTCACTCAACCAATGTTACTCATGGTACACATGCTCTTGCTTTTATATCAGCCGCAAAAACCCCAAATTGGATAATTTATTCTGGTGCATCTCAACATGTAACAGGTAACACTAGGGAGTTCTCTTCATATACTCATCTAGCAGTTCCAAAGAACATTCAGGCTTGATGGCACAACACAACCTGTGGTTGGTAAGGTTACAGTGAGGGGACCGATTATATGACTTTGTTCAATTTTTTCATGCTATCTCCTTGTCAGTGAACCTTTTATCTATTAGTGTCATTATTTTTCGACTAAATTGTGTTGTTTCATTTGATATTCCTAAGATGATCTTTCAAGAGAAGGAGACTGACCGAAAACTTGAGACTAACACGTGGCATAGTGGACTCTGGTATTTGGATAAAAAGGGGATAAACTCAATCCTGACATCCATGGTTGAGAATGCTTGAGCAGGGGGATCTGAGAGATGTGTGAAGGTTGTATTGCTGCTACATCACCGGCACATGAGACATTCTTCATTCAATCTATTGAGTCGTTTGTACCCATCATTGTATGAAAAGGCAAACAAGGAGAAACTGGTGTGTGATGCTTGTGAGTTTGGCAAGCTCACTAGGAGCTCTTATGTCAGTTCTGGGAGTAGGAGCTCCGACGTGTTTGATTTGATATATTCGGATGTATGGTGATCTTGTTCTACAACTTTGATGAATTGTTGTAGATATTTTGTGACGTTTATTGATTGTTGTTCTCATGTACTTTACTATATCTAATGAGGAACAAAAGTGATATTCTTGCTTTCTTCAAAGACTTTCACAGAATGATTCAGAATCATTACGGTGCAGTAGTAAAGGTATTAAGGTGTGATAATGTGATAGTGTATACCAATAAGGCATTTGAGGAGTATCTGTCAGCCCAAATGATACAACATTAAACCACATGCACAGATACACCAGCACAAAATGAAACAACATAGAGGAAGAATCAACATCTTCTAAACGTAGCCCAAAGCATGATGATAGCAATGAATGCCCCTCAACACTTATGGGGACAAACGGTGTTGACAAATGCTCAATTGATTAATAGGATACCTTCAAGAGTGCTGGAGTGGAAGTCTCCTTATCAAATATTGAAAGGAGACAACAGTTGGATCCTTCCATTGAAGGTATTTGATTGTGTATGCTTTGTGAAAAACAATAGACCATCTATGGGGAAATTGAATCCCAGAACAGTGAAATGTGTGTTCGTGGGTTATTCTGCTACTTAGAAGGTTTGAACCATGCTACACTTTGGAGGTGAATTCACCATTCGGTGAATTAACAGACACTGAAGTTATGAGTCAGAGAGAGTGAGTACTAGCAGTGATGGAGTGGTGCAAGTGAGATCAATGTCATGTCCTGTGATGTTGGATGAATCAACTGAGGAGGCGATAATTGAGAAGATTGAACCCAAAGGTTGTGGGATTCAGACTGAAGGTAAGCTAAGGGTGTATACACGGAAGAAAAAGCAAACTGTGGGAACAAAGTCTGCTGTGCCAACAAGCCCCTCTTCCTGGTCTTCCCCAACTCTTGGGGCACATACCATCCACATTTAATTCAAAACTCTCAGGTGATATTATTCCTCCTTCATCTACTCCTAACTCTCAACTTTAAGGAGGACATTCCGAGCAATTCGGGGACATTCTCCTGATTATTTTGGATGATAATTTGACATTGTGAATTTTATTTCTTATTTTAACATCTCACATTTGCGTGGAGCGTTCATTTCATCATTCGACTTCGTCTCTATTTCAAAGTGTTGGCATGTAGCTAAGGAGGATCCAAAGTGGAAGGCTGACGTGCTAGAGGAGCTTGGTGCTCTCAAGAAGAATAAAACGTGGGAGCTCGCGTTGCCACCAAAAGGGAAGGAATTCGGGTGCAAATGGGTCTTCACAGTGAAGTAGATCTTAGAAGGAAAAATTGATCGCTACAAAACACGGTTGGTGGCTAAAGGGTATAGTCAGACGTATGTCATCGACTATGATAAGACATTTGCACCAGTGGTGAATATGAGCACACTCAGGACTCATCTCTCTGTCTGTAAATGATAGATGGAAGTTACACCAAATGAATGTGAAGAATGTGTCTCTTCATGGGATCTATTGGATAAGGTGTATATGGAGATATCCCCACGCTTTGGCACAAACAAAGCAACGGGCAAGGTATGCAAACTGAAGACGTCACTATACGATTTGAAACTGTCTTCTCGAGCTTGGTTTGTCATGGACTATCGACAGATCAATGCAGACTACACAGTATTCATTCAACGAAATGGTGGCCACACCACTATACTTGTCGTGTATATGGATGATATGATAGTCACTTGTGATGATGAGGATAAGATTTTTCAAAGAGTTTGAGATGAAGAACTTGGGACAACAGAGAGGGTTGTCCTATCTCAAAGGAAGTATGTGTCAGATTTGCTCACAGAGCAGACATATTGGGATGCAAGACCGCGGTTTCATCAATTGATCAGAAGAGAAAGTTGAGTGTAGAGGCATGAAAACCAGTTGATTGAGAGGGGTATCATAGGTTGGAAGGTCGTCTCATCTATCTGTTACACGCGTTCAGACATCTTATTTGGAGTGAGCGTAATGAGCCGTTATATGCATGATCCTAAGAAGGGTCATATGGACGCGGTGTATCAAATTATGAGGCACCTCAAGAGTGCACCAGTGAAAAGATTGATCTTCAGGAAGAATGTGCAGGTAGACATTGAGGGCTATTGTGATGCTGACTGGGTAAGTTGTGCGGATGACAGAAAATCCACCTCAGCATACTGTATGTTCGTAGGGGGCAATCTGATCTCTTGAAAGAGCAAAAAACAGTCTGTAGTAGTGAGATCAACAACAGAGGCAGGGTACAGGGTCATGGCCTTAGGAGTTGTTGAGATGATGTGGCTAAGAACCTTGTTGGTCGAGCTCAAGGTGGGCCAAGGAATTCAAATAAAGTTGTGGTGTGACAACAAGTCGGCAATAACATTGCTGACAACCCAGAGCAACATTATAGAACCAAACATGTGGAGACTGATAGATTTTTCATCAAAGAAAAGCTGAATAACGGGCTAGTAGAGCTAAGTCATGTAGCCACTGGAGAGGAACTAGCCAATTGCCTAACTATAGGACATAGTTCATTAGATTTGTTTAGATTATGTAACAAGATAGGCTTAGTGGATATCTTTTGCCCATTTTGAGGGTGAGTGTTGAGATTTGTATCTTATTTTTGATGGGTCTAATTGTAACTATAAATTATAGAAGGAGTCTAGAGTTTATTTGTAAAAGGTTTTGTATAGCTCTATAGAAGCCCACCTCTTGAATGGAAAAGAATTGATCCTTGGAAAATTTTTTTATATGTTGTTGACATCTTTGGAGTTGGCTTAGTCTCTGCTTTGCAATTTTGGGTTACTTCATGATCTTGCTTCAAACTTATTTTGGTTATGGCCTTCAAATACATTATAATCGATTAATATCTTAACTGGTTGCCCTAGAGCTAAAGTTATATGCTAACAAACTACCATGAATCAGCAACTCATATTGAAAAATGCTATCTAGGCTCAAAAACATACTGATAGGTTGAGATTATAGACCTCACTCCAGTCTAATTATTGGTTCAACTGATAGGCTCAAGTTCTTTATTTCTAGCGTGGGCCCAAGTAGGGGTGTTGAAATAATCATACAACTTTTTAAGTATTTTTTTTTTGTCAACATATTTTTATCAACTTTATATTTAAAATAAAAAAGTTAAAGTCTTTAATATCAGTCCTATGTTTGGATAAATAAATTAAAGGTTTTAATTATTAATTTTTGCCCCAATTTAAAAAAAGATTTGGCTCCATCTTTGGCCACATCAGGGCACCTCGATGTCGCAAGGGCTGAAAGCCCGTTTGCCACAATGGTCTGTCGCCAAGAATGCCGGAGCTCATTTATAATTATAATAATCGAGCTCCGTTCAATTTGCGGCTTGAGCTTATTATATCGAGCAGCTCGTTTAACCTCGTCAAGCCGAACTTATTGATTGAAGAACTTAACGAGAAATCAAAAAAATTGTTGAAACTATTCAATTACTTAATTAAACAATCACAAATGAGCTCTAATTGAGGTGAGCCACGAGCAGCTTGCCAAATGCTCAGGTCATATGCAGCACTACTTATTCCGAACGCCTGGAGTGGGCATCTTTGTTGGAGAAAATGCAAAAATGGTTCTTTCCATCATGATGTCTTCCTCAATTTAGTTTAATTGCTACTTTTATTAATTTCTTTTATTAAAGTATTATGTTATGTTTTAATTGAAATGATGATTAAACTATGAGCTCTGGTATCAATTTAAAATAGAGAAATACAATTACTGATGCAACCTAGAATGCAATGCACAATGAAATCACATTGAAAACCCCAATCTATATGCAGCCAGCTATTAAATTAAGAGAAATCAGTCACCTATGAAAAAATACGAATATTCTTCTTTCAATTCAATTAATATAGTTTATAATCAATAAAATTTGAGATTTCATAGGAAAATTAATGAGCATATATAAAATTATAACAAAGATCGAGTTTACATGGTAAGTTTTCTCAACCTAAAAAAAGGGATTGGTTCCGCCCTTAAGCGGATAAGTTTTGAAATAATTTTGGGTTGGCAGGTCAACTCGAACCAAACCTAAAAATTAAATGAGTTAGAATTCCTGATCGAAATTTTTCGAGTCAAGTTTAGGTTGAGTTGGCATGTCAGGTCAAAATTTTGACTCATTTAGAGCCAATTCTCAATACCATCAATTGTTTCTTGAGCTAGCCAGGGCTTGTTGTATGAAACAATCACCACATTCAATCTTTAGTCTTTGGAAAGCTCCTTCGAACAGGTAACTCATGTTTAGGGGCTGAATCAGTTTTGTTTTGTTAGGGTGGGCATAATCACCAAATGTTTGAATTGTTTAAGCATCCAACCAAAAAAAAAAAAAGAAGGAAACTGTACATACATACCACAGAATTTTTATGTATTTACATATCTAACACTCAAAATCTGATTTTTACATTTTCAACACCTTGGTTTTTACTTTTAGAAAGATAGGGATGATTGCATTTTTTATGTTATATTAAAAATTTGGGTGGTATGCATATAAATATATATGTTTATTTCATACATAGAATTGCGTGGCATTACATAAATTTCCCAAAAAATTAATGAGGGATGCAAAATTACTAAATTGCCTTAACTATATAAAAAAACTACTAAATTTTTTTTTTAAATTTCCTTAGAGAAATCTCAAATTCTAGGGCAAGCAAATGTCCATTCTGAGCTTAATCTAGTTCTGCCCACGCTCATGATTACTGATAAGGGCGGGTTGATATCCCCAATGCTCTTTGATTAACAGAGATTGATGCTTTACAATGCTTCAATGATAGAATCACGGCATTTTGATATTTTGAATCAATCCTTCTCCAAAACTTTTCCCTAGGCATGCTTTTACCTATCCATCTCCTTATTCGAGCCTTCTCTCACATCATGCAAGTTAATTAACTATTTGGAACTCTTAAATAGCATATTTAGATCAACCTCAACCCATCTTAAAAAAATATATATTGAACGACTCCCAATCTACCTCAATGAGTGAAATCATTCTCGATCCTTCGTACCTGACGTCCTCAAGATTATTATTGAACCAAGTTTAGATAATAAGAATGATGTTTCCTCTTATGGCTTCTGCCTTGTAGGGTCATACAATTATGGGGACAAACAATATCCAGCTTCCGCCTCACCATCCGGCGCCAGCTACACTAAATGCCGAAGCGATACTGTCAAAGCTCTCAAGCACGACGAAACAACTTGCACGCATCTGAAATGCACATTTGGTGGAATATGGAATGGCGGCGGTGGCGACGGACAGAAAAATATATTTGTAGCGTCATTTTTCTTCGATAGAGCTGCTGAGGTAATATTAGTAGGAAGATTTACATACATACCACTCAATTCTTATGTATTTACATACCTAACACCCAATGTTCAATTTTTACAACATAAAATCTTATTCCCGAAATGGTGTATTTCATTTTTTTTTTTTTTTTTGAGTTAAAATGGTGATGTTTTGATGTAATATTGAAGATTTGGGTTGTATACATATAATAAGTAAAACATAGGTATTTGATATGTAGATACATAGGAAATGGGGTGGTATGTATGCAAATGCCCCTTGGTAATAATTCCAATTCAGTTTTCTCTTCTGCTTACTACTCCACTGGATGCTAACCATGTGTAAATGAATCCTCCACTCAGGCTGGTTTTGTGGACCCAAATTTGCCAGTTGCTAAGGTTAAACCTTCAGATTTTGAGGAGGCTGCTAAAAGAGCTTGTAAATTGAGTGTTGACGAAGCAAAGCTCACCTATACCAAAGTAGCAGATGACAACCTTCCATATCTTTGCATGGATCTTGTTTATGAATTCACATTGCTCGTCGATGGATTGGGTAAGCGAAATTTATTACAGGTTTTTCTGTGCTTATTTGAAATCATATATCAATTTTATGACCACATTGAAAGTCAAAATAAATGCTATATAGAGTGTAGTGCCAAAACAGTCCTCTAATTATTTTCATTGAGCCATTTTAGTCCTTGGTTTATGAAAATGCTAAATTAGTCTCCGGGCTCTCTTAGTGTGGGCTAAAATTATTCACTGGAAAAAATTTTAACTCATATTAAAAGACTATGAAGTCTAAATTGAAATTTTCATAAACTCTCGGACTAAAATAACCCCTTGCAAAAAACCGGAAGACTATTTTGACATTTTTCTCATACTAGATACATATACCAAGAAAATAAAGCAATAAAGTTAAGGGGATTTGCATATATACAATAAATTTTATGTATTTACATAGCTAATATCTGAATATTTATATTTACTTGTATAATGCTCTAAAATCTGAATCACATGCAAATTTCCAATAACATTAACTTATCTAGAATGAAAACTTTTTTATGAATAGCTTTTGGTGTGATTTAGACATTGAAAATATAAAGAACTTGGTGTTTGGCATGTAAAAGATAAGAATTTAATGGTATATATGTAAATCCTCTTGAAAATCCAATATAAAAGAATTTTTCTTTGGGGAAAAAATAAAAATACTTTCTATAATAAAGATATATTATAATAGGAGTATTTTTCACGTATTCCACACATCTCTTATGTATTTTCTTATATAACACTTAAATCTTTGACATCACATAAAAAAATATCATCAACATTATGTTTTTAAAAGTAAAATGCACATTTTCTTGCATTATGTTTATGATACTAAGGTGTTAGTGTGCATATCAAACTCTTGGTATTAGATTATGTAAATACAAAAGAATTGTGCACCATGTATGTAAATTTCCAATAATAATAATAATAATAAGTATAACCATAAATTTTTATCAAAATTTATAAATAACTAAGCATACATAACCCTAACTAATCTCACAGGCTTGGAGCCATGGCAAGTTATCACACTTGTAAAGAAAGTCAAATATGGCAATTCTTTGGTGGAGGCAGCCTGGCCTCTAGGTAGTGCCATCGAAGCGGCTTCCATGGCTTAGCAGAACAATACCTGCTTCTGCTGCTCTATCAATTTATGATCCTCTTAATTCCTGGAGCTATTCTTTTGCTATTTTGGTCGGGGAAGAGGTTCAACAGTTGCAGTTCTGAGTTTCCTCAGGATTCCATTAATCAGCTTGATCACAATTTATATATCAGTAATTTTTCAGCCTTTTTTTTTAAAATTTTTTTAATGGAGAGAAGAGATGCGTTCCAGGATGAAGATTTGTCAGATACATATGTTATAATATTTTAAATTTGAGTTTATTCAGATCCTTTTGCTCACTTAGGCGCTGTCTAGTAGCAGATTTATGTTGAATCTTTGATTTCAAAGTCGCAATCTTTTGTGTCTGGTAGGATTTTTATGTTAAATCCAATTTAAAGTCCCTATCTGACAGACTCTTAAAGAAGAGTTCAGAAGTATAGAAAAATTCATTAAATTTTTTTGAAGCTACATTTTGTTTTTTTTACTTCAATGTGTCACAAATTATGATATTACTTCAATTCTATTGTTTTAATGATGTTGGCAGTTAAAGTGAGAATAGTATTTTGTATCTCTTATGAGTTGAAGTTGGGAGGTGATTTGAGTTTTAAATTTGGGATGATTACATACAACAAATGTTATTTACAAAACTAGCACTACGTAATTTTTTGAACTACTGGATCGTAGCGTGCTTCGATCAAATCATCGAGAATTTGATAGAAGTACAAAATATATATATATGGGTTGGGATCTTTTCGCAAATATGGATTTTGTTTTGTGGGAATTTGAAAATGGATGAAAAGTATGCTTGATTTGTAGATAGCAATGGTTAGGGTACTATGTATATAATTGCAATCTGTGCTGTCTATTTATATATTTGATGTTAACAATGTAAGTATATAACTTTATTATTATACATAATTATGTTAATTGATTTTAATAAAAATGGATATAATTTAGTAGATATTATTTAATTTGATAGGGAGAGAATGTTTTGATCTATGTATCTAGGGTTTTTTTTATTCGTGTTTTTTTAATCATGGTTATATCTTAATGGTATAAATAATATTTAAAGTGCTAAAGATATTTTAAAAAAATGATATATTCATAAAAATAGATCATCAAACAAATTACAAAATTATTTAAATTTTCTAGTGAGTTTTTTTAATAATGAAATAGCATATTTATGGAATATAATTAAACAAATGTGCTATTTTTCATTTATTTTTCCTTTTATCTAACAACAATGTTAAAAATAAAAATTAATAATTTTTACATGAATTTATATTTAAGTGTTCATCCAATAAACATTATATCAAATCCCAAATCTTGAACTTAAATCACCCAATGATCCAACTAAATGAAATTCTATAATTCACAAATTAAATAATAATATAATTCACAAACTAAATAATAGTAATAAAAAACAGCCATTACTAATTGGCACATTAAAGCTTTTAATAAAATAAACCTCTATTTCTAATTAACACAGCATTAATGGACAAATTACTTGATAATCCCTGATTAGCTATCTAATGATAGCTCTCAATCTCTTCTGCCTTCAGCAAACATCATCTTAATAGCAGGCGAGAATGGCGCAAACCTTCCTTTGCTCTCTCAATTACCTATGAGAAAACACAAAGAAGAACATTGCTTCATTTGTGAAATTTTTGTTAATTTAAGAAAATTAAATTTTGGGTTAATGACAAAGAAATTTTGGTGGATAATTTAAAATACTCCAAATCCAAGATTGCTTGGTTAATTTGATAGAATGAGTGATGAGTATTTGAGAGTTTTAGGAGATAAAGAGTATTAGATCTTGATTCTATACACAATAAATGAATATATATATATATATATATATATATATATATATATATATATATATATATATATATATATATATATATATATATATATATAAAGATTGATCGATAGTCGGAGACGATCAATCAACACCGATAGATTAGACGGCTGAGGACCGGACTCTCGCCCAGGTCCGGTGTCTTATTCAAATCCTCCCGTCATAGGTGGGTTTCGAACACCGATTCGAAAGCTTACACGAAAGGCCGCAACTAAATGGCCAACGTCTTTGCATATATATATATATATATATATATATATATATATATATATATATATATATAATGGTTAATTGCTGCTGGATTTATTTATTTTTATTATTATTATTTTATTTTTTTTTTTTTTTTGTGATTGATTGGATTTAAGTTAAATTCACAGCTAACTCTTGTTATGATAATAGTATACTATCAAACAGAAGCTGAGTAGGAGGATTCACCTTTCCAAATCTACCCTTCTGATAAGGAGCGGCTCTGCTGCTTCCCACATAACTCAGTGGAGACCTTTTGCCCTCTTCTTCCTCGCACTGCTTCACTGTATTATTCGCCCTACTTCTCGTCACCATACTCAGACTTCCCTCTTCTCTACCAGGCAGTATATGAGGAAGTTTCGATTCCTAACAAAACAATGGTATTATTTTTACTCAATTGACTATATAATTAATGATATATTTAATTAATTATACCAATAGTAAAACTGCTGCACAGTGCTTGAGGACCTCCAGATTCATTCTAACATCATCCAGGCTTCTGCAAGATTTCATTTTTAACATTAATTACGTTAATAATTACGATTTAGAAAACATATATCTTGTCTCTATTTATTACCTGTGCTTTTGCTGGCCGAGCCCAAAATAAGAAGCTAATGTAGCCATCTGAAACAAAAATTCTGCAACTGAGGGAAGAAGAAGAAGAAGAAGCAGACTATACTTATCAAATAAATTAAGCTCGTCTCTACTCTTAGTAGCTTTCCAAGTTCAAATTCAAGTGATCTATATAAGATGATACTATCACATCTATATGGTGGAGGTGCAATTAATATTTTTACACATTTATAATAAACAAGTCAATACAAAAATTTAGCTGCAGAGTATATAATTAAATAATGTAAAAATATGCTAATTTTATTCATGTAAAGGTGTATATAGTCAAGACCTAGTCTGATTGCTTAAAATTAACGGAGTCAGGAATTACTGTTAGACGGTATCAACCTCTATTTTTTATTTTATTTATTTTTTTAATTAAGTTATACTTCTTACAATCTCTCATACCTATAAGAATTTTGTTCTTGAAATTTAAAAACTACTATGAAAATAATCATACATCAATTAAATAGCCAAACTTTGGATGGGAAATTTGGCTGAGAAGTGTGGCTTTTCTTGGACATATTATTAACGGAGATGACATATATATAGATGATAGATATATTGACAGTGATTTATTTGTTTTATGTTGTAATTAATTCTAAGTGCTCAGACACATCGAGACATATATTATCTATATAAATATATTGTAGATTAGAGTTGCTAAGTTTCATATTTGAAGCAATTATCAGCCTATCAATGATAGATATGTAAATACATAAGAATTGTGTGGTATTTATGTAAATTCAACAATTTTAAAATACCTTGAGATCGCCGGCTCTTCTGCCGAACTCCTTCGCTAAAATCTCCAATGAATCGATCACGTCGATAGGCTCCGGCGGCTGCCGGCCGATATCAGCAAACGCCTCCTTTATCCGATGACAATCAAATCTCAGTATGTTATGTCCTACCCATACCCTCCCTGCTCAAATTTTACAATACAATATTTCTCATTATGACAAAAATAAAATTTTACATTTCTACCATCCAAATCTTCCATATCAATACAGTATTTGATATCATACTTAAGGCGTTATATATGTATGTAAAAAATGAGATTTATGTATGAGATATGCAGATGCATTGGAATTAATTGATCCCACCACCATTTTGTTAAAATGAATTAAGTATCATAATACATATTTTAATCTTAGAATATTTGATAATAAATTTTAAGATTTATATGTAGGGGTGTCAATAACTCAACTCGAATATCTCTGAGTTTGTGTTGACCCGATTAATTTTTAGGTTAGATTCGGATCAGCAATCCTAACCAGTTTGATTTTGCAAGCCAGTTTGCATTGATTTGTCAATCCCAAATTGACCCGAAATCAAATCGATAATTCGAAATTGACTCATTGATTGATCCACTAGCCCTAATTCTACCAAAAGATGAGTAGAAATCAGCCCAAATTTGACTCAAATCGACTCGAACAACTGTTATTCCTTATATTAAATGAGTCTATATGAGTCGGTTTTGGTCGGCCGCTTGAATTTGGAGTTGAATTTGTAGACTCGTTTAAGCAACAGTTATTACCACTGCATGCATGCAAACATACACGACTCCTATACAAATGCTCCATTAATCAATAAAACTCACCGTTCAAAATCTCATAAACTCGATCAGCTAACTCCTCAAACATGGGAGCCATCGCCACCGCCTCTCTTGTAATACCACTAAGCCTCCTTGGGGCAACCAAAGAAATATCAGGCGGCCTTATCAGACTGTGAAAGCTCTCCACCTCCACAAGCTTCTTTGGACACACCACAATTGATCCAAACTCAACCATCCAAAACCTCCGTCCTCGTCCCGCCGCAGCCGTTGTCTCGACGTCGAAGAAAACAAGCTCGGCCATGCTACTTGAACAAGGTCTTCAAGAGCTCCCTTCATGAATAAAAAAGTTTATGTAAATAGGGAGAGATGGAGAGGGAGAAGGGAGAATAGTTTGGTGATGAGGTTTGTTTGGCTTAGAGTTCAAGTAGGAGGAGAGGAAGGGTTGAAGGAGTTCTTAGCTTGTTATACTACTTTGGATAGGTTTTGGTGGTGGAGATGTCTATAGTTTGCTTTACTTCATAAGAAGGTCATATTAGTTTTGCTTTGTTTGGAAGCTTTGGCTTTTGGGAGGTGAGCTGAAGGAGATATTCAAGCAAAATTAGAGAAATTGAATCATGAAAAATTTGGTTATCATGTCATATTTAAGATTTGACCCATAATGGACTCATAAGAATAACATAAATTATATTATTATATATTCATTTATTAGAGGGATAAAAATTCTAACTTAAATCTGACTCGCCCAAACTCATACTTGGCTTAACATGGTTGAAAAACTAATTAATTTGTGAATGAGAAGTATCAAGCCAACCAAAAATAAACATAATTACCTAATTTATAAATAAAAAATAGAGAAAACTTAGAAAAAATACTATAATCTTTTATAATATTTTCACTAAAAAATATCATTGTTTTGTATAACTAGAGCTTACTAGAACCATACTCATATCAGATATTAGGGATATCGAAAATTGACTTGACACATCAACTCAACTCGAACCCGACCCGAAAAGTCTGGTTTTGGATTGAACCAAATAATTTTTTGACCGGGTTCAAGTTACAAATCATGACGCTTTTAATTTCATGGGTTGGGTCCACATTCACATTGACCTACTTCAAATCATAACCCTAAATCGACTCGAAATCAACCCACCAACTTTGATTTAGCCATCGATTGACTCAAAATTCACTCGATTTTAACATGAATAGTTGTTATTCCTAATGTTAAACGGGTTATATGGTCTAATTTGGGTTGAAGAAAGGCCTTGTTTTGGTTAAACCTTTTGGCCCATTTGATAATTCGGATACAAGTTAATCAATTTTGAGTCGAGTCAAATTCGAGTCAGACACATTTGGAAACCTTTTTCAATAGACATGTTGACGTGAAAAGTGTATTTCTTCGCATTATTTACATTTAGTTGTTTATCACAACAAAAAAACTATGTAATTCAACTAATTCAAAAACGTTGAATAACGGTAACAGATTTATTCTCACATATCATTGTTGATTAAAAGGATAGTGTTCTAATTTTGCTAATGATTGTAGGTATAAATAATTACACGTGTCAGGTCATTAATTTCAATGGTGCTGTTAAGTCAATTAATCCAACCGTTTGGTGTATGAGAGTTATTCGAAGTTATCTCATGTGAAATAAAATAAATAAAAAAGAGAATATTGGGGCAGGCTAATTACTAATGATTGGAGCGATTTGAAATAAAAGATTCTGCAGGGTTGAAAGTGCCATTATGCGTTTTAATGCCGACCTGATGAGAAAATATTCATCATGAATAAACAAAGTATAGGAGATATTTTTAAATTGGCTTCAATAAACCATCTTTTCAAGGTGTGAAAAGAGGAAGATTCCTTGTGAGAAATAGATTGATATTAGATAAGATTAGAATAAAATTAATCCATCTTTGAAGGAAAAGTATACACATCACACATGTGATATGATGGAGACAACTGAAAAGCAGTCATATATGATGGTGACAATATATGGAATTCGGTGGACAATACATGGAATTTTAGGGGCATTTACATACATAGCACCTAAAATTTCATTATTTATAAAATTAGTAATCGTTTTCATCCATTTTGCAATTTCATTTTGATCAAACTACAAATGGTTTGATTGTGTCATATGTAAATGCCCTTAGGCCAAATTGATAAGGAGAGTGAGCCAGATCATTAAACTGGTATGAACAGCTTCGCATAATCAGCTTGACCAAGTAGTTTAGCTCAATCGACCCAACAAAATAAGAAGATATAGTTAATTGGCCAAAGAGGCAACCGTGACAGTCTTATGACGAATTCAATACTAAAATCTCAAGTCAGGTAAACAGATCTCACATACTGGTTGACGTTTAAGTATCGAGCAGCACTAGTCCGCTAAGACAACATGATTAATTTGCCAAAGAGGTATGTATGATCGTCCTAGAATGACGATTTCAATACTAAAATCCCAAGTCAATCTCTCATACTGGTTGAAATATTGGCTAAGCTAACAATGACAGACGATTTCAATACTAAAATCCCAAGTCAATCTCACATACTGGTTGAAGTATTGACTAAGCTAACAATGACATTTTCTAATGTTCATCTACCAAAGGAGAAGTATTCATTAGGAACAATTATCAATTCAAACAAAAAATAGAGGTTAAAAGTAAATTGAGAATGCACCTGACAATAACTAAACTTAATATCTCCAAACAAAATTTACAAAAAAAAAAAAAACAAAATAAAATAAAATAGAAACACATTTCATTTGAATCGAATTATGAATACAAATGCAGACTACACCTTTTTTTTTTCCTTTTTTTTTTCGGTTTTTAAATTTATAAGTTTTTTTGCTACTATAGAAATGCCTCTAACACTAAATCAAAATCGTTGTTCTGATTTCTAAAATTATATACAAATTCCAACGCCGACTGTGATCTCCTCTCTTCAAATCGAAGGCAAACTTGAAACATCACGTATCTTCGGCGAATCAAATCTCAATAAAAAAGTAATCTTGGTTCGAGTAATCAACCGCCGGCATCTGAAAATCCCCCAAATTCAAACCCGAATACCAATCATAATCCTCCTTAATCGTCGGAGCCGCCGCCGCCGCCTCCAGCTGCATCCCCCGTCCGAATCCAGCAGCATCTCCAAATTCTTCAAAATCTGGCAACTCAATGCCCGATTCCGGCGTCATCAAACTCTCCGATCTCGCATCCTCGTGCTCCTCGATCGAACTCTTCCCCATCTTCCCCCAATTATTCTTCTTATTATACAATCGACAGAGCACCCAATCATCCAGCTGCAGCAAAAACAAAAAAAAGATTCAGTTTCAACAAGTCTCAGATTTAAAAACCCCAAATTTCAAGCTTCGATCTCCGCAAACTTACCCTCAAGCTCCCGCTTCCCTTCGCGCTTCGATTGACATCCGCAAGTCGATACTCATGCATGATCCAATCCGTCTTGATTCCCTTCGGCGCCTTCCCGTCGTAAAATACGAGAGCTTTCTTGATCCCGACGGCTCTACCGCTCCCCGGCGGCGCCACCGGTTTGTCAGCTCCGGTGGCCTTCCAGTACCCGCGCCCAGCGGCGCGATTCGGCCGCGATCCGTTGGGGTATTTCCGATCCCGGGGTGTGAAGAAATACCACTCCTTCGTCCCGAACATCGCCATATCTGCTAATCCAAAAACCCAAAACCAGTTAAAAACCCCTGATTTTCGTCACAGAGATGCGCACAAGGTGTTCGACGACAGTACCTGGAAGATCCCAAGGTTCATACTTGTACAAATCGACCTCAGCGATGATCGGAACTGGAATACGCTGCTGAGCTACTTTCCGGCAGAGGTAGTGAACGACGAGCTCCTCGTCGGTGGGGTGGAAGCGGAAGCCCGGAGGTAAGTTGAGCTCTGCTTCTGCGTCTCTTGACCTCCCCATGTCCGTCAACACTAAAGGTCTCTGCTTTGAGAAGAAAGCTTGGGGACTTATGCGGAGGAGGATTAGGGGATGAGAGATATATAAATGAGTGAGAGCTGTGGAGGATAGAGGAAGCTTCGAGCCGCGCGGCGGAGCGGGAGGGCATAGGTTATCCTGGAGGAGAAAGGAGGTCAAGAAATTCAAAAGGAAAGGTAGTATCTGGCACCGTGGCTTCCAGAAACGAGCTGGTTCGTTGGCGGTGACGTCACCGCTTACATCGCCCTTTGTAATTTCGCACGTGAGAGTTTAAGCGCCGACGGAAAAGTGGGGGACCCACACTCTTTTTTAATGAATTGATTATTCAGATTCATACATATTAATCAAATGAAATGAAAATATGAAAATTAAGAAATCGAACCGATTAAACTTTTTAAAATTTATTTAACCAAATTTAAATGTAATTCTGTTTAATTGGTTTGATTTGAAAAAGTTAATTATTAATTATTGGGCAAAAAATTATAACGAGAAGATACATGAGAAAAATTAATGAATTGCATAAATTACGTATAAAAGAATTTTAAATTTTATTATTTATTGTTGAATCTTTAATTGTCCGAGAGTTAGAGGAGAGAGGACAGAGGGATATAGAGTCGAGTGAGAGAAAATGTTCAGTTCTCTATTTATGTCCTAACCACCTATTTATAAGGGTCTCTAAATACAATTACATAAAAAAAAGAGGAGGGAACATTGTTATAACCACTTGAATAACGGAATCAACGTGTCTATCGAATGAATCATATAGTATTATACAAATGAAATGTTACATCAGTCGATCATCGGAGGCTTCAGTTTCTATCAGTTTTGTTAACTGGCATTAGACCGGTTGATTGATAAAAGTCACCTGACCAACTTCATTGAGAGATCTCTCGATCAATACGTCAGTCGGTCAATTTTGCTGTGTGGTTGACCGACCTCTTGGCAAGTATACCTCACTCTTTAGACGAGACTTCGGTTGTCTGAAACTCTATTGTAAACACTCGATCCTTTGAAATTATTGATGACATTTTTGTTGTATACATCTATATAGAAAATTTCAAATTTTGTGGGAGGAATAACCACCCTGCAGATAACCTATTTTTGCCTCTTTTTAGAACAAATTGAAATTTAGCATTTGCTTCTATTTCACTTAAAAGGATTAAAGTTTACGATCATATTTTAAAATGAATTTTTTTTTAATTTTTTATATTCCCACAATCACTTTTGATGCGTGCTAGAAAATTCGCGGCAGTAGAGTAACTTATTATCGTCTTAGTGTTGTACGAGAATTCAACACACACACAGATAAAATAGAAGTAAGACTCCAGAAGTTTTTACGTAGAAAACCCGTGAAGGGAAATACCACGAGGCCTGGCCAGTTGCGGAAATCCACTATTGATTAATGATTACGAAAATCCCTTGTCCCACAGACGGGAAATGTTAGCTATATTTTTCAGATTACAGCGTCAACTGACGGTGTCTGGTTTGTGGTGATCGGTGATGATTGGTTGTGATTGACGGTGACGGTTGACAGTAGCTCACGGCGATTAGCAGTTGTAGACGACGTTCGGCGGTGGTTGATGGCGATCAGTGGTGGTTGACGTAGGTCGAAAGTGACGGAGGTCGACGATGACGGAGGCCGACGGAGATCGATGGTCACGGAAGTCGACGGTGACAGAAGTTGACGGTTACGGAGGTCGACGGTGGTTGACGGCAGCTGGCGGTGGTCGATGACGATCGGGATGATGCTGGACTTTAGCTCCTTCTTGCAGCTTTCACTCTGAAGTCTCCAGTCCTCCTTTCATGTGAGGGGTAGAGCTCAATTTATAGTGTTTTGGGAGCAATTAATACAACCATTTTAATTAGACGGTTTATAGGGCTTCCCTAATCATACAACGTTTATGGGGCATTTGATGGTCTTAGCGATGTCGAAATTGAGCGAGTTTAGGCACTTTAGATTCGTCTTGTTGAGATGTTTGATTCAAGTATATGCTTGCTAGTGTCGACATATGTTTTAACTTCCAAATATGTCCGGAAATCTTCCCAATGCGGTTTAATGACTTGATCTAAACTTGATTTGACTCAGATTGGACAAATTTTTATATCGTTAGGTCTATCTTATCGAGCTGGTCAGTTTGACTATAAGTTTGCTGAAATCATAGCTCTGGATGAATTTTTATTAATATTTGAATGTTTTTTGCTCAAAATATTATCTCGGTATCCATATTATGTCTCGAGATCCGCACTGAACTATGAAAATTTGTTGGTGGCGTATCAACTTTAAAATTAGTAATTTTTAATTAGACTAAAATAAATATGTCATATCTACCAAAATGAATTAAATTTTATGATCATAATACTATGTAGTTTTTCGTATTTATTGGTTTAATGAATATCAAGACTAATCTGAAAATTGAAGATCAAATATTCAAAGTTTGATAACAGAAAATAGGATCGTTATTTCAAAATGAAATTGAATCAATCAAGTGACCTCAGTACAAATGCGGCTAGAAAATTTACGGTAGCGGAGTAATGAATTATCATCTTCGAGTTGTACTAGAATCTAACACCACTTGAATGAAAGATGATAATCTGTCGGGACACCAAAATTTCTTACATAAAAAATCCGAAATCGAAAAAACCCATGGGCTTCGCCTCAATTGAAATATTACACTATATGTTAGCAATTACACGTATAATTCTATCCCACTCACGAGAAAGTGTTACACATTTTCTTGAGTTTCAGTATCAGTGCGCGGAAGAACTCGCTGCTCCACAATAAGGAGCGTTCGTAGCATGAAATGATTGTTGGAACTTCACTGCACCATCTTTGTGGTCGGCATGACGTCTTGATGATGGACAGATTTGTAGGGTGTTTTGTGATTCCGCAGCGTCGATTTTTTGTTTTCATATGTTATTTCGTTGAAAGGCGATGGTCGACGGTAGCCGCTGGCTGCAGGGGTTAGAGGGTGATGGCGGTTGACGGTGATTGATGAGCGTTGGTTGGTGGTTATAGGCAGGAGTTGTTCTTCGGGTTGTCGGTACAAAATCCAGAGCTTTAGCTCCCTCATCTCCACGCACTTGCCTTGCTCATAATTTAGTATCCTTTTCAAATGAGGGGTAGGACTCTAGGTTGCAAATAGAAATGAATATGGACCAATCCAATTAGATGACCCAGAGAGATTCATTTGATCAGGTGGTATTCAATAGACATTTCAGCATCTCAATTATGTCGAAATTGAGCAATATTGGGTTAGTTGGATTCATCTTGTCGAGTCACTCGATTTGACTACAAGCTTGCTAGATTCAAAATCATTTTACCTTCAAATTATGCCCAAAAAACTTCTAAATATGATCTAGAAGCTTGATCTGAGTTTGATTTGAGTTGGACTAGACCAATTCTAATACTATTTGGTCCATCTTATCTAGTCGATCAATTTAATTATTAATTTGCTGAAATAGTTATTCTAGATAAAATTTTAATGAACATTCTTTGCCTAAAAAATATCTTAAAGATTAATGTCATCTCAAACTTCGCATGATATGATGAAAATTTATTAATGGCATATCAAGCCTCAATCAATTTTTATTATATTTTAGACAAATTATTGAACAGGTCTTATTATGAATCCATTCAATAACAATTTCAGTTGATTTTTCTAAAATATGTATAGATATATTTACTATAAAACATTAACTGTAAAACTATTTTAATTTTTATGATTAAATTATTATTAGTCAATAATAGTGTGATTTACTTTAAAAAATAGGACTCTGTTATAATTATCCTCTCAAGTTGAATTATCTCTATGGTTGTTGGTGATTAATAATGGCATGTGACATATGACGTTAGTTTATTATTCAGGATGAAGTCACTGCATTCGTGGTTTTGTCCTATGCGACTTCGCGCACGTAGTTCTTACTCGCTAGTCACTATTGCTGGTCCGTCGTCACGCATGCTTTAGATCATCCTTTAAGATTCGTGTGGACATGATATCTTTGTTGATTAAATAAAAAATTAAAAAAGGCTAATTGCGTCAACGCGCATTGACTGTCAAACGGGAAAGATGGTGGGCGCTTAGCATTTCTGAGGGGACAAAATATCAAACCTGACCTTAAATTGTTCGAAAGGCCGTTTACTTATTTGAGAAGAGTCAATATTCAACATCAGTTGTATTTGACCACTTGTATTTTGATATTATAATATTATTTAAAATATATATATGATATCATTTAAATAAAATTATATATATATATATATATATATATATATATATATATATATATATAACTAGGGGTGTAAACGAGTGAGCTGAGGCTCATTTATATTTCGAGTCAAAAAAGTGTGTTCGTGTTCGATTCGTTTCATTATCGAGCAGAACATGAGCCATTCACGAACAAAGAGTCGTTTTGACAATCCTAATCACGTAACCATAAGATGTTAAGGGTTGAGACAATATTTAAGAATTATAGTTTATATTAAAACATAATTTGAATCTAATTTAATATTTTTTATTATATTTACTTAATTAATAATTTTAATTGATTATAAATCTTTTAAAATTTTTAAAAATACTAATTAAAAGATACATACATACATACATACATACATACATACATATATACATACATATATATATAGATATATATATATATATATATATATATATATATATATATATATATATATATATATATATATAAAATTGAGGAATAGAATTTCGAGCCAAAACGAGCCGAACACGAACAAACAAATCTTTATTCGTGTTCGGCTTGCTAAGGATTTTTAACTTAGCGAACAAGCCAAACACGAGCTTCTTAACGAGCCGAACATGAGCTGTTTGCGAACAACGAACCGTTTTGACAACCCTATATATAACTAGTATATGTATTTAATGGAATCGTTAGACGGGATGATGAAGAAAGCTCATATTTTGATATTTGAATAGCTCAAAGAGAAATTATTCTAAAAATATAATCATTTTTATTAAGACTGGAGAAATTTATAGTGAAAGAATGATTATTTAATATTTTAGTATTGTAGGAGGATTCATGTAAATATGGATAAGAGAAAGGTTGAAAGAGAGGAAACTATAAATTTTATGTGGGAAATAGGGAAAAGAAAAAAACATAAGGCCTGCCCAATTAAAATAATTCAATATACATTTAAATGGGCAATATTTGATTCTCGTTCTCTCTATATAGAAATGATGGGGTTATAATGTTGTGATTGAATTATGAATATCATACAACAATCATCTACAAATAATAATTGTATTACAACAATCGCTAGTGGTGTTTGACAATGAAATTATGTGGCTGTCTTCATAGTTTCTTCAAGAGTGTATCATTTATCTCTTTACTCCTACATGTTGAAAACGATGTTCTATTTATGGAGTTCGGAATGACATTTCAGTAAATTTAACCAAAATCTCAAAACATTCCATTAGACATTCGTGTTTATTCATCTTAATATAGATCTTTTTTTTTTTACTTTTTAAATGTCTTAACAATATTAGAATTGAGCAATCCTAAGCTCGTTGGATTCTTTTCATCGAGATGTTCTATTAGACTTTAAGCGTACTACCAAATGATTACGATAGTTAGATTTTTCTCATTGAGACATTCGATTTCATTATAAGCATGTAAAATTTAAACTTTGATATTTTAACGAATGTTTAAAAAATTTTAATTATATTTAAAATGCTTTATTTAGACTCATTTGGAATGCTAACGAAATATCAAATGTTAATCTTAATTCCCGATATATATATTTTTTATTTCTATTCAAATTATTTACTTTGTTTACTATTTGATTTACCAAAATTTATGTCTGCTTGTGCTCTTTTCAAAAGACATAATGCAAAAATAATGTATGAAGAGTTCTTTTCAAAAATACTGTAATGCCAAAATAGTATATGAAATATTTTTGACATCTATGAGCATTATGTGATTAAAATATCGGTTTCAACTTTGAACTATAATTTTGCTGAAATTGAAATTTAGATGGCTTTAAATATAGTTATTATATAAATTCATCACATTATAGTAGCTTCAGAATATGAAGTGTGATAGTATATGTTTGAGTTGTTTATTCAAGAAAATAAAAGGTCTCCATTGTGCAAGCTGAGGTGTTCTTCTCTTCAATAGCTGTATAATATTGACTAGATGTATGATTACTAAAGGGTTTAAATTAATTTATTTTACTTGAATTCCTTTGAATTTGTAGTTAATGAGCATTTAATGAATTAATTAATCCTGCCTCGACTTAAATTTCTAATTTAATTAAATCTTAGCTCAAATGTCTAAAATAAAATTGATTTGAATTGATTTTAATCAAAATAAATAATCATAGTTGAGTGGAATTATAATTAATTACATTGCGCTCGAGACTATATTTGACCGACTCGACCTTAAAAATTTCTTAACAATGGTTTAATGCCAATGGGCTTTACATGGTAAAGCCCATAAATTGGGCCTCCGGTATTTGCATAACGTTCCTAATCTGCTAACATTGACCTTCTCTTTTCATAATAATAAATGACAAAAATAAAGAACATTATTACTATTTAAATATAGTTTGATCAGTTTAACGAGATGTTTTGATTATAACACCCAATAAAATATTGCTTTTATTTTTAAATTATCTTCCAAAAAGTGACCCCTACCTAAATTTTCCCAAAGTTTCTTAATTTTTCGATTTTGCTTTCCCATTATTTCCCACTATCCGTTTCACCTTAAATTTATCGACTGCAAATGAACTGATCCTTCATTCGTCAAACGATTATCATTAAAAATGAAAATATTTATATATTTAACACCTAAAATTTGATATTTACACATGACTTCTGCGGTCATAAACCTATGCATGAGAACGAGTATTCCACTTTTAAAAGATTTGTTAGGTATGACTCATATCTAGAGAGTTGAAGTTTCTTGAATGAAGAGATGTGTCTCCTGGAATGGAGAGGAGTGTCTCTTGGAAGTTAGTGGGTTGGGGGGAGCGAAGGCGTGATTGTAATTTATCTGTGGGTTATATTTTGGCTATAAATATGTAACCCTATGGGATGTAAATTTGAAATTCTCTGAAATAGTATGACGTAGGCAATTCTTTGCCGAACCTAGTTAAATCTTTGTATTCTTCTTCTGGTTTGTGTTGATTCCTATTTTTTGCTCCGAATTTTCATAACAAGGTTAGCGAAGGAAATACATTTATGGTGATGTTAATGATTTCAGCAGCGTGATTTACGTTTTTTCATATATAATTTCATAATAATAGTGTAGTATCATGTAAATACCCTTAAATTTTAATTTAAAAAAAATAATTACAAATATGGACTTTGAAAGGACAATAACCTTTCTCAACACACAATCCCACCAAGATGAGAAATATCCCTTCAAAATCACATCAGAAATAGACCAAACTAACGTAGAAAATGAATATGGATGAGACCTCACAAGTCCTGCAAGCCACACGTGTGCAATTACTTCCTTCACATCACGTATCCTAACCCCCAACGCTGCGAATGGAGACCGATTATCATCCAAAGTACAAATATTCAATTTCTTTATTGCCAATCACAGTCTTTAAATAGTAATATTAGAGTACTTCAACAACTCTTCTTCTTATTCTTCTTCTTCTTCTTCTTCTTCTTTATGTTGATCTAATCCATATATCTCTGGCCTTGAAGAAACCAGCTAGGCTCCCATTTCTTGTGGTCAAGAGGAGATAAGCATCACATCATTTTACTTGCAATATTGGGAGAAAGTGGAACTTTTATCCATTCACACTCAACAATTATCTTGTTTTATAAAGACATATACTATGATTTATTATTATTATTATTTTATAAAGGAGTAACGAGTTAGTTGTGGTTGCTTTACTCGATGAGTTTATAGTAGTGTTAAAATAATCCACGATTATCTATAATTTGAGCTATAATAGTCTTCTATGGAATCATGGGAACTATTTGAGCCCCAATTTATTTGTGAATTATTTTGGTAATTATATAGACTGTGAGACTAAAGCGACTCCAAGTAAATAGTTTGAGACGATTTTGATAGTTTGTACTTTTATATAGTTTTTTTTAGCATAGTTAGGTTTGAATTTTTATAAAATGATATTTATATGGGATTGAATATTTGGAGAGTCGAATATTAAGGTTAAATGGAGGCATTTACATAGGCACCATGTGTATTTACATTTCTAACACATAAACATGTATATCGCTGAAATCTATAAGATCACATCAAAATATCGTCCTCATTACTTTTTGAAAATGAAATATACATTCTCATGCGTGAGTTTATCACACCATGGTGTTATGTATCTTTTTTTTTTTTTTGTGGATAAAAGAAAAGATAAACTAATTTGAATATCTGCATGAATCTAGAGGGATCACACGGAACTCGAGGAAATAAGTTGATCAAAGAATGTTCAAATTTCACTTTAAAGTCAAATAAGAGCTCCGATTTCAGCAAACTTAAAGTTAAACAAATCAGCTCAAGGAGACGGACCCGATGATACTAAAATTAGTCTAATGCAAGTCAAAGCAAACTCAGATTAAGTTATTAAATCAGTCCTAATAGCTTTCCGAGCAAATTCGAAAGGTCGAACAAATGCCAAATTTGGTAAGCTTATAGTGGAATCGAGCATCTTGGTGGGACAAATTCAACAAGCCCAATATTGCTCAATTTCGGCATCATTAGGGCACTCAAATGTCCATTAAAAGCATTCTGATTGAAGGAAGTTCTTCGGACCATCCGATCAAAGTAGTTCATATTAAATGCGTGCACCCAGAATCTTATAAACAGAGCCCCATCATTCTCATGAGGAAGATGAGAGTTTGAGATCTAAGAATGAGCTGAAGTCCAACACCACCACTCCTGATCGCCCTGTCCATCACTGACCTCCGTTGACCACCGCCGATTGTCGTTGATTTGGTCGACCATTGTCGACCACCAATGACCTCCTTTGATCATCGCCGACCGTCTTTGATCAGAGCTGACCATCGTCAGTCACTGTCAATTTCCATCAACCACCGTAGACTGTCGTTGATCACCGTCATTCTCCGTCGACCAATGTTGTCATCGTCGTCATCGCCAACCACATTCAACCACCACCAACAAGAAGTTGTCGATCGCTATTGATCGCCTCTCGTTCCTAGCAACAAATTCGTTAGCTCGTCGACGTTGTAACTTGGGAAAACTTGTAATCCTTTCCCGCCTGTGGGACAAGTTCTAATTGTACTCATCTTTTTATAGTGAAATTCTTTAGGTTAAGACCTCCATGCTTTTCACATAATCACTTATGGTGTCATTATTAATTGCTTTCCCTTTTCTTAATGTGTGTTGAATCCTCATACCATGCTATGATAATAATCTGATATTCTACTGCCTCAAATTTTCTAGCACGCATCAATGGTATATAACTACACTAATAAGAGCCGAAACTTATACAAAATACATTTGATTTCAGCTTAATTCTCAACTCTAATACTACTTGTCATTAGAATGAAATATTAAAAATCAAAATTTTATTGACTCTCATGATCAATCATTTCAAAAGCTTATGCTTATAATTAAAATAGCGAAAATTAGTAATTTTATTTATTTATTTATTTATTTATTTTGCTTTTTAAGTCAAAAAAATTAAATGCTTTTTTCCTGTTAAATGCATCGCATCTAATTCTTTATTTGTTAATGATTTGTCCCTTAAGTGCACGTTTGAAATTATTGCCTTCGATGTACTTTCAACTCTCTAAGTACAATTCTAGACGCATCTACTTGTGCGGATATGATCTTTATGAGTGGTCGGTATTAAATATAAATATAAATAATAAGTAATATTATATATATATATATATATATATATATATATATATATATATATATATATATATATATATATATATATTATTTAAGGATTTGTAGCATATAAAATATTGGTATATACATCACACCTCAAACTTTAATATTATGGAACTCACAAACAAAATATATTTCTGTTTGTTAACGTTATTATCTCCAAGCTCATTGGATTGCCGATATCTGGGAAGGCATCGATGGGCCGTGAAGGGATTGCGATATACAAAGTCCTCCTAAACCCCTAACTTTCTCCTCCTTAAGTCCTTTTTTTCTCCATTTTCCCTTAAATTCTTTCTTCTGAAATCAGAAAAACTAAAGCTCTGCGAAGGCAGCCGGTATGAGGAATTGGGAGAAAACGAGAGTTACCTTCCTCAATGGTTTCGGGTAGTAGTGGCTTGCCAGGAGGAAAAAGATGAGAGTTGTAAGTGTCATTGTTCGTCGTGATTGCATCGCTGCTTCCGCAATATGGCAATAAGTGGAGAATATGATGGGAGTTTCGGAAGTCTCAAATCGAACTGATTATACTTGAATTACAGTGTTGAGTGAAGCCGTTTTGGGTGCGGGTTTTGTGTTTTAGATATGTAAATAGCAATATTTTGTGCACTAACTATTTAAAAACCAATATTATTTAGTCTAAAATTGATTTAACAATATGAGGTTAATTGATGAATAGGTCAGCGGAAAAGGCTGAAGATAGGATATATTGAGAAGCAATACTGCTCAATTCGCACATATAAAATTAATATATTTTAGTCTTAAACAGACTTTTTGATATTAAATAATATATATTATAAAAAAACAATTTATTATAATAATGAGTCAATATCACAATATTTTGTATATTTTTACGATGTGTTTTGTATATTTCTACAATATTTTTATAATAAGTGTGTGGGGCTATATCGATATAATAACTAAACATTTTCGTAAGAATAAATAGCCGACGATCATAAGAAAATTCACTTCATAGAATCAAAATTTTAAATTTTAAAATGCACGACAAAAATCTAAACAAAACGTTTCATGAGTCAATTAAATCACAGCAGATAATTAGTTTTGATAATGATTGATTATTGAAAGTCATTAGCGTAATTAAAGCCCATCAAAAGCTACATTATACGTTCCTAATCACTATGCATCTGTAAGATGGAGTTCTCATATCTGGTGCCTACGAGATTTAAAATAAAATTTGGTTACTGTGTTTTGATCGTTTTTATTTAATTTAGATTTATCCGTAAATTACATCCAATAAATAAAATGTAAAGGAGAGAGAGAAAGATCTTCAAAATGAGATAGTTGCCATTATATTTCAATAGCTATTGTTACGTTTAATATCCTATATTTATAAAGGATCCTTATTATTATGAAATGATAATTATATTTCTTATCTTTTGAACAAACTTATATATTTATAATGTACATAACTTTCTCTTTTGCATTTATTTTGATTAGGGCAATACTTTACATAAATGCTTAATTGTTCTTAGCTTTGGATCGGTCAACTCCTGGTCACTTTTCCTCTGATTGACTGGTCTCCGGTTGGTTGATCTTTGGCTGATCAGAGTCTAGTGAGTCAGCCTCTAGTTATTCATAGGAGTGTCAAAAATTGACTTGACATGCCAAAATGACTCGAACTCGACTTGAAAATCCAAGTCAGGGTTAACCCAAATATTTTTCATGTTAAAAAATTTGTGTCAGTTTTATTTTAAACACAAAAACCTGAACATGACCCCAACAAACATGAAGAAATTGATTAGATTTTTAACTCTTATAATATTGCTTCTCATATATAAACATAGATTTTTTTTTTTAATTTGTCTATTGTTACTTATTAAGTGTTAAAAGTATTATTTTTAATAAAAATTTGGGCTAGCAGGTTCAACGGGTCAAATTCGGTTGACCCGATTGAGATCGGGCTCGAACTTGACCTGCTAACTCGAATTGACATTCCTAGTTATCAGTATGAGATTGTCTTGCTTTGGATGTTCCGATATTTCTTTCGTAAAGCCAAGCATCTTTCTGACACACATCTTGCTTTGAATCGTTAGATCTATGAAGGATTCAACCAAGCGCTTTTTTGTTGTATGGTGTCGACCTAATTAATAGTGATATCACACCACGAAAACTTGATGATATATTACATAAGAAATTTTATATTTTTGTTGAATCTTAAATTTTTCTTTGTTAACACGCCTCTAAAGTTGGAACTGGACGAAAAAAGAAAGAGGAAGTAGAGAATATAATAAGTCCATAATTCACAGTAAAGACAACAAAGAGAGGTTTCTTTATTTGTCCTTTCGCTTCATATTTATAGGGGCGTATTTGTACAATTACAAAAAGAATGGAGCATCTATGGAAACTGTTCTTAATACAATTGATATTCTAATTAATCGTATATATTTTTATACAATATCTGTATTACAAATTGAGTTCTAATATGACGGTAATTAGCTGGTTGGTTTGCTTGAATTCGGTGGCTGAGCTGACCGGCTAAGTGGCGACCACGCATTCTGAAGTAAATGTCGGTCGCCTGAGTTGCTCGGCCTAATGGTGATCTCGCCCGTCGTAGTAAAAGTTGGTCAGCCGACTAGCTTGCGATCAAAGGCTATAGAAAGTGTTGTGGCCGGCTGGGACATGCAGGTGTGATCCGCTGATTGCATCTCTCGCAATAGTGTGTTGGTCAATCACGCTATCGCTTCTTGGACAATAGGATGTCTTGATTGTTTGACTGTCATCACAGGTGTTCGATTGCTTTGAGATTCATGCTAACAGGTTTGGAATATACAATGACCAGATCAGTGGCGGTTGCAATGAGCACAGAGCGGCGATACTTGCGGTGCAAGGGTGGTCATCATTCTACATTCGACATACAATACTTCGAGTTGATCATAACTGGAGACTGATTCGAATCCGGGTGAATGAGGTTAGGATGTTTGGGATCTAAAAGACCAAGCCAGACAGAAAGAAATGCATCGAACGAAGCTAAAATTAGGGCTAGCTTAAGCCTTTTCGGCTATATAAAATCGTGGCTACTTTATTTTTATGTGATAACCTCGAAAATTAATTAAATAAGCACACATTCAATTGTAGTTATGATATGATATTTAAAAATAGCAATTAGATATTTATATTAAGGAATATGTTCAAACATACCATTCAATTCTTATGTATTTACATATCTAACACTTAAACTTTAATTTATATATATATGTCATTATATTTATGTTTCACGTTATTTAAATTAAAATAATGATATATATATTTTTTTGGATATGAAGATTTTGGGCGATGGTAAAATAAAATTTAGGTGTTTATGCACATACACAGGAATTGGGTGGTATGTATGTAATTGTTCCTTACATTATATGTAGGGAATTTTACATGCATACCCAAGCAAATTTTATGTATTTGTAAAAATAATATCTAAATTATATTTTTTATTTATGTAAAATCTTATCAAAGTGAAGATGAGACGATTCAAGTCTTAAATAATTAGCTGGGTATTTAGTGTAATTTGAAGAAGCCGGATGGGTTAATTCTGATTTTAATATTGACATTTGAAACAATTTTACAGGTCAAGGTCGTGTGGAGAATGGATGAGGTGACAAGATTGTCATTTTTTTTTAAGATAAAAGATTATAAACAATTTATTTATTTTTCTTAATTTATGAGCTCGAGTCTTTTGATCACTTAGGGACTCTATGGGATCAATTTTTAGTTTTTGTTTATAAAAAACTAAAATAAAAAATAGAAAACAAATACTTATCTGTTCTTTATTTTATTTCTACTTTTTTTTTTTTTTTTTTTAACACTTCTGTTTTTTTAATTTTAAAGATAGAAAAAATATGATTTTATCAGTTTTTAAACCAACAAAACAGCCCTTCGCCCCCCTCCGCCGCCCGCCCCGGCCGCCGTCACCCGCCCGTAGTTGCCTGTCCGCCGCCCTTCTATCTCCGTCGATGGCCCGCTACCATTCTCTGCTCGCCTCCGCCTCCACCTCCACCCACCAGCCCCCAACCGCCGTAGACAACGGCGCCATTAGCCGTCTGCCATCCTGTCTCCACCACTGAACGTCTCGTGGCTAGCCACAACCTTCGGCCTGCTAGTCAGCTGCCGTTAGTGTTGTCAAATAACTCATGTTCGACTCGTTAAGTAGCTCGTGTTCTGCTTGTTTGTTAAGCAAAAGAGCCGAAAACAAATAATTTTTTTTAGCTCGAATTATAAACGAGCTAAACTCTAACAACAACCCGTTTCAGCATGAAATAAAGAAATTACTTATTTTCCTTATAGAATTATACATTTTAATGATTTATAACTAATCTAAATTATAAAATCTCGTGTGGTCATGTGATTTTGTGTTTTCTTTTGCACAAATTTGATGCAAGTTCTAATCCAACACTTTACTTCTATTTTTTTTTCAAATAAATTTAATGAGTCAATTTGAAGACGAATATTAAAACATTATTCACGTCCCAATTTCGAACACGACCCGATTTTAAACATAAATAATTTCGAAAGAGCCAAATGCGAGCCAAGCCTGAGCTCGCTCAAGCTCAGCTTGGTTACAACCTTACATGCTGCCGAACCAAACTAGTCGGTTGTTGTCATCCACTACCCGCTGCTTGGCCGCACTCGGTTAATGTTTCGTGCTTGGGTGGAACAGAAGAGGTTGTATATATTACGGGGATAGAGCGTAATATTATAAAACATGTGAACCCAAATATTTTATATAAAAGTATATTTTTTCTTTAAAAATATAAAAAAAATTCTACCAAATATATATTATATATATATATATATTTTAAAAACATATAAATTAAAACAATACCACATTTTCTAAAGAGCTATTCTCTTAATATGAATGAGATTATGCGCTTGTGAAAGTTGAAATTATATATAGGTGGCACGTGGTCAGAAGTGCATTCAACGTTAAAAACGTGTTGACCATGCAAAAATGTTGACAATGTTTTTTTTTTTTTCTAGCACAACTTAGAAAAACAAGCAAAATTTTATTTTATTTTTACTTTTTAATATTAATATTTTATGTCTCGCAAAGAATAGTTATTGCATGCAGTCACCAGGTGTTTTATTATTATTTTTTTAACTATCATATTGGTATATTTACACCTGTACAATTAAATAATGAGAATTTGATAAAAATAAAAAATAAGAGCGAGTTTTTCATGAATTTTGATATTTGAGGGAGAATTTGAAAATTGTATGGAAGAGAGTGGCTGATTTGTTATACCCTATCAACAAAACTTCCTGAACGAAATATTATATCCGAACGGCTCACATAGAGCTACGTGCGGCTTTTCGATCCAGCCGCACATCGCAGCAGCTCAAAAATAAAAAAAATAAAAAAAAATTGAAGTAGGACCGGCTCCCATACATCTTTTGTGGGATGTGTGGTTGAGATGGGACGCCGGCGTCCGAATGTAATATTTTTTCTGTTATTAGAGATCAAGTTATAACACAGATCACGATATAAATTTTAGAAAGAGAAATCTTCAAACCTCAATATAAAATTATTTAGAGCTCCAACTTCAATAAACTTACAGTCAAATTGACCGGCTTGTCGAAACGGTCCCAATGATACCAAAATTGGTCAAATTCAAGTCAAATCAAGTTAGGATAAAGTCATTAAATGACATTTGCAAGTTTTTTTAAGCATATTTGGATACCAAATATGGCGAGCTTATGGTCAAATTGAACGTCTCGACAATAAGAATCCAGCGAGCTCAAAATCGCTTAATTTCGACATCGTTAAAGCACTCAAATGTTCATCAAATATTTTTTAATCAAGAAAAATTTTTTTTGGTCATCCGATTAGAGTGACTCATATTCCATGGGGGTGGGGCAGAGCTTGAAGCTTTGAAAATGAAGTGAAGTCCAACATCAAATAGTTGTCTACCATTATCGATTATCGTCGACTACCAGTTGTTGACAGCGTCAGACTACCAGTTGTTGACAGCCACAGACTATCAATTGCTTGTCGCTGTTGACCATGGCTAATCAACTGTCGTCAATAAACATCAACTGTCTCTCACTTCTTACAACAAACTGACTTTGTAGCTCGGAAGATTATGTAATCCTTTTTCTGCCTATGAAATAAGGGATAACACTTCTAATCTCTAATTTATAGTGAATCTCTTCAATTCGGTCAAGCCTCATGATCTTTCTCGTTACGGTTTTTTCAGGTAAAAATTTTTATTGTCTTTACTGATTATTTTTTTATATGAGTGTGTTGAATTCTCGTGCAATGTTAAGATAATAATTTAACACGTATCAAATTGTAAATAATAAGTTTTGGATAGTGAGTATATATATAATTGCCCCTATTATAAATGTCTTAATGAAACCCTTCGAAATAATGAATATATTTTGTTGTATTATGGACATTAATTTGATAATGGGACTAGTTTGATTTGCTAGTCATGATAGGATTAGGAGCACCGAAAAGAAGAAGATATTGGATGCAAGAGGAATCTTATTCAAGAACAAACAAGTAATTGTGGGGACTATAATGTTTGAGAAGAAGACTGACATCTAATTTTGTTGTCCTGAGTCAAGCTATGTCATATCATTTTATAATAGAGGAAGGAGACTTGTCGAGCTAGTTCGTGAGCCAATGAACTATGTATTGTCTAGCTCAACTCGAGTGGGAATGATATAGGAGTTGCGAGTGATCTAAGCTCGATTAAGAATTCATACATGATAAACTCAACTATTGGGATCTTTAACCAGTCAGTTTTGAAGTCACTTGATCGCCAACTCAACTCATTTATACCCTCATACGAGGGAAGTTCAAAATTTCATTCAGTCTTCTTATATTAAAAATAATGTTTTTGCTTTAAAACACCAAATTTAGATAAATTAAATCAAAACTCATTCATTTATATATTAAACGTTTAAATTTGTCTATTTACAAAATACTAGTTAGCTTTTTAGGTGTTATGGAAATAAATATTAAAGTTTGGCGCATAAATTAATATGTAAATGAATGAATTTTGAGTGCTATGAATGTACATCTCCCTTAATATTATAACTTCATCAACATAAAATATTAATTATAATTAAAACGTGGAATGGGAAGCTTAATTATTGCGAAGTTCGGAAAAAAAAATCTTCATTGAAATTAATTTGCAATGCTGTAAAATATCTTTCGCAAAAAATCAAAAGAGAAAAACATAAAAAATGATTATATAAGACTATTTTGAGTTATATTAAACCTTGTCACTTTCATCAAAGAGCAACACTTATTTCTTATTTAAAAGGCGACCATTAAGACATTTATAAATAATTATTTTTTCAATACATAAATTCTTATAAAACAAAATTTAAAAATATTTCATTGGATTAATTTCTTTAATTATCTCTTCATTTTTGACTATTAATCTACTTTTTTTTAAGATCTTGAAAGGAAAATGGAAAGATACAACTATTAGGGGTAGGTTTAGGTGTGATTAGCGATGTTAAAAATTGAACTGATACATTAACTCAAGTTAAACTTGACTCGAAAATTTTGAGTTTGGATTGACCCAAATAACTTTCATGTCAGATTCAAATTAAGATTTTTAGCCCGTTTAAGTAGCATCAACCAAAACCTGACCCGTGGACTCGAATTAACGCCATTAGGTGTAATCATGAGTACGGTCAATAGCATCCGGCCTAATGACTTGTGAGGTATGTATAATGAAGCCATTGAAGGGAATTAATTATGCTAATGACAGTACTCATAATCAGACCAAATTAAGATTAAGTAAAAGACATATATAAGCTAATGCTATCAAGCCACGCGGATTAACCTAATTAATCGTAGATAATTATTACTAACTAAAGCACTATTTGAATAATTAATTTGGGTCGATCAACTGGCCTCATTGTTTTTCTCTTTTTTGATTTTTTATGTAAAAACTTTTGGTATTTTTACCTATCATTTTTATTATCTGAATGTGTTTGAATTATCGTGTAATGCTAAGACGATAATTCATTATTATACCACAGTGAATCCTCTAGTAACATCAATAATTGTATCACAAATTTGATCATTATCTGAGGTACATTCAAATTAAGTCATTCTTTCAATGTCTTTTGGGTCTATCTTGTGAGGCTTCCTCTTATGCCAAATTTGGACAGTAGAAATAAATGCAGTGTGTTACATACATACCATTTGGCTCCTATCTATTTACACATCTAACGTCTAAATTTTAGCTTTTACATATATGCCATCTTAGCTATGCATGAAAAGATGCATTTCACTTTTAAAAGGAAAATTGATGATATTCTTTATGTCATACAAAAACTTTGGGTGATATAGATACAACAACAACAACAACAACAACAAAGCCTTAATCCCACTAAGTGGGGTCGTCTACATGAATCCTTTTTCTCCATTGCGTCCTATTTGGTGTCAAATTTTCGTTTAATTCTAATAAATTAAGATCATTTTTTATGCAATAAGCCCAAGTTTTCCTAGGTCTGCCTCTGCCTTTCTTAACATAAGTTGTATTTAAAACATCTACTCTCCTAATCGGATCATCAGGTGGTCGATGTTTAATGTGACCAAACAATCTAAGGCGACTCTCTCTAATTTTATCCGTCATTGGTGCAACTCCAACCCTTTTACGGATATATTCATTTCGCATTTTGTCTCTAAGTGTAAAGTCACTCATCCACCTAATCATTCTCATCTCGGCAACACTTAACTTAACATTATGCTTCTCTTTTAAAGGCCAACATTCAGCACCATTGAGCATTGAAGGTCTCACCACAATCTTATAAAATTTTCCTTTCGGTCTAAGCGGTACTTTTCTATCACACAATAGGCCAGACGCATTCCTCCACTTCAACCAACCAACCTGAATTCTACTATTAACATCCCCATCTATATCACCATCGCTTTGAACAATGGACCCGAGATATCTAAATCGTTCACACCTTTTAATAATTTGATCACCCAAAGTTACACTGCTGTCACTAGACCTACTATTACTAAAATTACATTCCATGTATTCAGTTTTAGTTCTACTCAAACGAAGACCTTTAGACTCCAATGTAGACCTCCATATTTCAAGTTTTTCCTGGACTTTTTCTCTTGTCTTATCCACAAGGAGGATATCATCAGCAAAAAGCATACACCAAGTTGTAAGAAAGAAAACTTCAGGTGTTAGATATGTAAATATGCTGGAATTGAGCGGCACGTGTATAGATGCCTTGAATGAAATTGAAATTCATCACAGATACCTAAGTCGACCTTCATTTAATTTCACTATTGTAAAGTTGATTTATAATCAATTTTTTTTATCTTTTTAACATGTCATAACGTTTTTTAAATATTTCTCCAAAATTATAACTAAAATTAATTATTATTTCTTAATGAATTTTAAAGTTGTAATATACTTTAACTATGATCAAATTTTGTGGACATGATTTTTAAGGAACCGTGACCAATTAGCAATATCTAATAACATATACTTTTATTCACAAAATTTTCTTATTTTATTCACAAAAATGTGATTTCTTTAATTTAAAAATTCACATAAAGTAACTTTTGCACTCATATTTTTTAAATATAATAAATTATATGATTTATAGGCCATATTAGTTAAGCATTTTAAGAAAAAAAACAAGTACATTAAAGTGCATTAAAAATCCATAATTTTTGTATTTATCATATGTTGATTTCAAGAAATCCTCTGTGATAAACGGGGAGAGAAAGTTGTGTCCTATAAAATTATATAGTTTAATACTCATAATTATTGAATTATCTGTGAATAACACCCAATATATAGAGCACAAGTAAAAGAAGAGAAAGTGAGAGAAGCGAACAATAACTTATGCTATTAATTCTACGTTATTCATAAAATAATCTTCCTATTTATAAGAGACAAAGTATAATAGAATGATGTTACATTTTTCCCGTGCTTTAAACGAGGCTGTAGGGTATATTCTTGATATTTTTAAGTGCATGAGTTTATGGCTTGACTGCTTTATGAGACGGCCGACTATCTCAATTCAATCTATCTAGATTAGTCGAACTTCGCCCGACTGAATGGGATCAAATCGGTCGATTGAGTTCGATAGGCATAAACCAATCAGTTAATATGATTCAACCATCTACCTTTGACTCGTGTTGAGGGTCCTCCAAGAGCTCTTTCTTACATCCTCTTGAAGTCTTTATTCTGTCTTGTGATTCAAACAAGATGTATAACTTCACTTAGATCGAAGAAAATGAGCCACATAATCTCTCATTGACGGGCTCCTTTTTTATCATTATCTTTCATTGGACCGTCAGATCTACTCACGTGGCGCATTTGTTATGTATATTTTGATATAAAAGGTGCCACGTTGCCTTGACTTATAGAGCATTATAATCATGTATTCAGCTTTCTGTTTAAATGGATTAATATCACGTAGTTATCGTCAAATTCCAGATTTGACTAACGCGCATGCGTGGGGTCCTTAAATAAAAAAATAAATACAAGTACGTGGCATAAGAATATAAAATTAACACATTATTGGGACAACTAATTATATTGTCCTAATCCAGACTCATTCGTTATGATCAAGGGTGTAAACTAGCAGAACTGGGCGTGTCGGGGCTTAATTCTTGTTTGATTCATTAAAAAAATATTATTATTTGTGTTTGATTCTTTTATACAGCGAGTTCATTAATTTTGTTCATATTGGGTTTGTTTTCTTGGCAAGACGATCACGAGCTGTTCACGAACAACGAGCCATTTTGACAGTTCTAATCACAGAATCATAGGATATTAATTAAGCATAGGGGTGAGATTTAAAGCTTATTCGATATATTAAAATATTCATTAAATAAATTTAATATATTTTATTCTATTTTATTTAATAATAATATTATTTGATTATAAATTGTTTGTCATGTCGTCAATTAGATTATTTAAAAATAAAACTTATTAATATATATATATATATATATTTGAAATGGATCAACAGTTGGAGATCGCCGATCAACCCCCTTCCATTACTGTGTGCTATTCAAATCCTCCTTTAAGGGGTGTGATTCAAACTCCAGACCCAAGAGAATTACGTCAAAAAGCCGCAACTAATAAGCCAAAGCTCGTGCACAATTTATATATATATATATATATATATATAAGTTATTTTAAGCCAAAAAGGATGTTCATGTATGGCTCGTTTATATATCGAGTGCAAGAAATTGTTTATGTTTAACTCATTAGTTTAGCGAACGAATCGAACATGAACTGTTTTACAAGTTGAACATAAGCTATTCACGAACAACGAAGCACCTTGATAGCCCGTTACAAAGTTTGCTTGATGTTGCGCATAAAAATACATATAACCCAATTCTTAAGCGTTTACATTTTCAATGCTAAACTTTAGTTTCCACACACACAGACACACGCTGTTTTTGGATTTTTTTTTAAATACCCTAAATTTTTAGCTTGTATATATATATATATATATATATATATATATATATATATATATATATATATATATATATATACTATCATCGTATAATTCCTCTTTTTCAAATAAGTTTCAATCTTGAAGCATATAAATGATTTGAAGATGAGAGGAATAAGAGAAGTCATGATATATGATGAAAATAAACAATTTTCAAAAAGAAGCATGAAAGACTTATGTATAGGTAATTCTTGTGTGATAGATCAATAGAATATGTCTGAACAAGATCGGTTTGAAATACGACGAAATACGGTATCCTCGAAGAAAATCCCTACATAAGTTGCATATAATCAGAGAAAAGAAAATCATTTTTCTATGGGGTCAAGAGCATTCTCAAAGGAATATATCTATTTGATTAATTACATTTTGAAAAATATCCAAAAATACTCTTCATCAATGAAGTCTTGTGTACATCTTTGTGATAACCGATAAATGGGTCGGGTCACTAAAAAAGGTGTTAAACGGGTCACCAAAAAGGTTGAGAGGATGAAAATTTGTTGATGGTCTGTTAGATCGGTAAATACACAAAAAATAAATGACATGTATGTAAATTCATCATCCATACAAGCATACAACTACTTTTTTGTCGAAGGGCTATAAAATCTTTAACGTTATTTCACTTCCGTGCGACCCACACAACTGTAGACACTTCACCGTCGAACAGAATCCAGACGTGGACGGCCGCGATGCTCCGTCCCCAACCTGCGATCTCTTCTGTATCGACACGTGCCCCGTAAACACCTGGGTCAATTCACCTCCGCATCCCGCAGGTAATTACACAAACAACCCCGCTGACAAATCTATCCCCCGTAAAATTCAATAATTTCATTTCTTGCCCCCACCAAACTCTCCCCCCACACCCCATAAATCCTCCCCCTTCCCTCCATTCCCAAAAGTTTCAGGCTCTTCCTCTTCCATTCCTACCCAATCACCTCGCCGCCACCTTCGCCGGAGATGTCAACTTCCTCCGTTCATCTCCCACCTGGCTTCCGCTTCCACCCCACCGACGAAGAGCTCATCTTACACTATCTTAAAAATCGCGCTTCGTCATCCCCGTGCCCTGCTTCCATCATCGCCGAGGTCGATATCTACAAATTTGATCCTTGGGACCTCCCTGGTTAGTCACCATGGCCCATAAAAATCCCTTTTTTTAATCCCTTTACGCTGTTTACACAAGGCGGTTGATTTTGTGCTTCTTTGCAGACAAGGCGGCGTTTGGTGACCGGGAATGGTTTTTCTTCACCCCGAGGGATCGGAAGTACCCAAACGGAATACGGCCGAACCGTGCAGCGAGGTCTGGTTACTGGAAGGCAACGGGAACTGATAAAGCTATTTTCTCAGGGAGTGAGAACGTCGGAGTGAAGAAGGCTCTTGTGTTCTACAAAGGAAGGCCTCCTAAGGGCCACAAAACTAATTGGATCATGCATGAGTATAGACTCGCTGATGCAAATAAAAACAATTCATACAAGCCAATCAGACTCAGAGAACATTCCATGAGGGTAAAAATCTAATCTTTCAATCATGTTATCAGTTTTTAAATTGAAATTGTCAGCTTTATCTTTATCTGCTGTTTCACTGTTCTCATCGTCTTCTTCCTCTGCTAATCTCAGCTGGATGATTGGGTTCTCTGCCGTATCTACAAGAAAACCAACCACCTCTCAGTAACAGCTACAGATCAAGAACAGGAAGATCCATTCAGCGGCGAAGAAACCTTTGTTCCGTCGATGCAAAACCAGAACCATGGCATGAAGCTACAGAAAGCTCCATCTTTTTCAGATATTTTTGAAGATTACGCCCCACTATTGAATCTCTTGGACAACCAGCAGGAGCTTCCGAGATTTGATTCCACTTCCCTCCTCAGCCACCCACCTCTATCCCAATCCATACTCAATCAAAGCCGGGAAGGTGGACCCAGCGGCTACTTTCTCCCACAGCTCGCACAGGTGGACTCCCCTGTTTCCCTCGCCGGAAAACGCCAAAGAACGGCCGACTGCACCGCCGAAGAGAGCGGCGGAGCTTTGCACTCTTTCAAGAAACAGAATGATCTCAACATGTTTGCCAACTTCAATTCCGGCCAGTTTGATGGCTCGCAGTACAGCTTGTTAAGCCAACCATTCTTAAGCCAGCAAGTGCTGATGAATTCTAATATTGGCGGCCTCCAATGAGTTCTTCAAAGGTTGAAGAAGAAGAGCTTAAAAGAGCTCCCTGGTATAGTGTTTTTCTCTCTTATTTTTGTAAAACTGGTTTCAATTAGAATGTTGCAGAGAGAGAGAGAAAAAAAAAAAAGAAAAAAAAGAGAATTTTCCATTAAATTCTTTTGATGGAGTACTAAAGTTGTAATAGAATAGTGGACTGGTAGGTAGTTTGTGTATTCAGGTTGATATTGATGCATGGTTGATATTTATTTAATAAAAAATTAGATCTTTTTAATTTTGGTCATATTTCGTTTCACTGATAGCCAATATATGTTGTATTTTGCTGTGCGTTGATGTTTGTGAGTGCAGAATAGAATGACTATTATTGTTGAATTGAGGTTTGTTATAAAGCGAATCATATAATAATTATTTGGTTATGAGAATTAAATGCGGATAAGCTTTGGTTGCAACTTTTTGGATGATTTGGAATGTACTTTCGATCCTTATTTTTTGTAAGATTAAATATTGGAATTTGTCCTTATGCAGATTCTTTCTTTTTTTCTTTTCTCTTTAATAATTTGCTTTGCAGAGATTCCTGAAAGTAATTAACATATATTTCAGCTAGAGGAGAATGATGAACATGTGAAATAAATGATCATTTGTATGAATTTCAGAGAGAGAAAATGAGGATAAATTATAACATGTGAACAATGATTTCACTCATTTTTTTATCATTTTCTTCCCAACTTATAGTCATTCCAATACCAAAGTGCACCAAGAATTTTCTTTCATTACTTTCCACTTATAACAAAGAAAGGGTTTTGAACAAAACAAAATGTTATGTCGTGCGGACTACGGTGTGGATCGCATCATGCTGTTATGCACATGCCGCGGTATCATCCACACCATCATCAGTTCACATATTTGATTATCCAAACGTATTATTTTTCCTTTGAATAGAGAAAAATTTTTTTTTTCCTCTCATTATAATCGATGTAAGATTGAGATAATCATATCAAATGAATTTTTTAGAATTTGTGATATGAATTTTATTGAGCTTGTGGCTTAAATCGAAAAGATCAAGAGGTAACATATGTGATAAAAATTAAAATTATGAGAAAATATAAGTCTTAAGTTTAGAGCTCATCATTGATTCTGTCGTGAGGGTACGTGCTGGGATAGCAACTTCTGTGGCATGTATTATTATTATTATTATTATTTATTTACTTATTTACTTATTTCCTTGCATGCGTGCACACTATATGTATATATGTATGTATATATATATATTTTTGGGTCTGGAATTATTTTATGTGAGCTGCCACTATCCACTTGTAATCCTATTCTCCTTTTCAACATACTGAATTTTTCCTTTGCTTGTGGTTTTTGATGTCTACTCTTTTTCATATTGGTATTGTTGAAAATTAATCGAGCTCATAATTTGGAATAGTATTTAAAAAACTCTGAAGACATACTTTAAAACAGTCCTTAAGAATATCTAGAATAAATAATTAATAAATTTTATAATAGAAAGTCAATGATAGTCATAAGATTGAAATTTATTGGCATAATCTTATAGAGATTATCACTACATCAAGAATAAAATAGTGAAAAACAAAATTTCATCTTTCAACAAATTAGAGTTCGTTTTGCCCTAAAAGTTGTCTCTCTGTCTTTTTTTTTTAACTGTTCATCACATCAATTTCTTAACACAACGAAACAATAAGATGAAGCGATATTATGTCAACTTATAATTCTCTTCTCCTTTTTCAGCATAGTGAATTATTCTCCTCCGCCTGTGAGTAATTATTTCTACCTTTCTTAATTTATCGCATCAACTCCGTAACACAATGAAAATGATATGAAGGGATAGGATAAGGGGCGTTGGTTGAGATAATCAGAGCAATTTTTATTATTTAATTGAGATTAGTTGTTAATCGAAAAGGATGGCGGAATATTCGGGTGGATCACCTAGTTCACCTCTTTACCCCTATGGTCGATGTGGATGAGCATGAACATAAAATCTTCTAAAATATAATAACATATTTGTCAACCAAGTCTTATCTCTTAAAAGCTATTCTAGTATTAGTGTCATGATTGCTTAATGAGAATGTAAAGGAAGACTTTTAGGGACATCAATCCACTATTTTTTTAATACCACTTAATCCTAGTTAGATTTATGCCTTAACCAAAGTTGATTAAAATAGAAACTGCAGTGGCCCACTTGATGTAGTACAAATTGACTATTTCCATATACAAGGAACCTAATAGTATACTGATGGCATACCTTTTGATTTTAATATAAATCATTAGAGCTAGCTGTAACCCAATTTCACAAGGTTCATTATATAATTACATTCTTACAAATTAAATATTATACTACATGAAAATGATTTGTTAAGAGAATTCATAACCCTAACTTCCTTTTTAAGTTCTGATGTATTATATTACAAAATGTTTGAAATAAATATATAAATGATGTCAGTTAACTATATCATCATTGTTCAAGTGCATTGACCATTTATATTATAATAATTCATGCAAAATAAATAAAAAAATTAACATAATTATTTTTCGTTATGAGAATTTTAGAAGTTGAATTTTTAAATCGCTTTCATGGTAGATTGAATACCCACCTAATCAAGCTTATATATTTCAACCAAATTATCTAGGTTTCTCACCAAGCTAATTTATGGTTTGATGGAAGTCCCAACAACTTAACTTTATATATATATATATATATATATATATATATATATATATATATATATATATATATATATATATATATATATATATATATATATATATGTATTTATTTTCCAAACCTGATAAGTATCAAAATGAAATAATAAATATTCAAAAGTGAAATAATTAACTGTTCATGGTGTCATCATTAGAGATTTGATTTGCAGTGCAGTGTTATATTATTAGCAGATATTAATTATCTGATTTGATGTCATCTTTAAAAAATAATTACATTATTATGTTGAGCTCTTATTTTGGTGACAATTAGATATGTCAAGTTAGAATTGTTAAAGTAATTAACAACATTATTAAATATCATAATAACAATCACATCCAAGATTATATTGAAGCAAAAGTGCTTGATTCCACATAAAATACTGAGGCATTTACATGCATACCACACAATTCTCATATATTTACATATACAACACCAATACATTCATATTTATATGCATACCACTCAAATTATTAACATCACATAAAATATACAACCATCACCATCCTTTTCATCCATAGGCTTAGGGCACGAAGCAATTATAAGTGTAAATATAAAATTTTGGGTGTTAGATATGTAAATACACAAGAATTGTGTGGTATGCATATAAATTTCCTCAAAAATTATTTACATTTAATTGTATTTCCATCAATACATAAAGTTTTAAAGATAATTGAGAATAGTTATCATGGCAGTGTTCTGTCAATTTTCAGTACTGTTCAATGTCACAACGTTTCTTCTGAACATTTCTCCAAATGCATCCCTCTCACCGAAAGTTTTCCTGACTTTTAGATTTAATATAATTTAATCCACTTGCATTATTCCATTAATGCTGAAGTAAACACGTGCATTATGTCTAATACTTTTTCAACTTTTGTTAAGTCTTGTAGATAACTATGATTAATTTATTAATTTCTTTTTGCTCGAATTTAAATGCATGATCAGCTCTTCTGTTTGGTTTGCATAATTACTATCCTATGAAATTAAACTAAACCCTAAACTAAGGACTTCTAATGGATTAATATTTAGCTTCTGTTGTTTCAGCATATCCTTACTGAGTCTTGGGTTAATTAGTTCTGTGTCAGGAAGCAAATTGAACATTTAATAAAATTTCTGTCACATAAACATTAATATTAATAATTATAGCTTAAACAAGTTGTATAAGTAATCCCCTCTTGTGCTTAATTGGCAAGAACATGTCATTAATTAATTATTTTCAACTTTTTTTAATGACTTCAACTGTTAAATAAATAGATAGAGAGACTTCCAACAGCTGACGTAGGCCATAACACAACCTAATATTTGTTTTAAAATTTAACAAAGTTTTAATTAAAAAATAGTAAATGATTAAGTACACTTTCTTTTACAAAGATAATTCTTACCTAAGCTTATAAGTAAATAAAAAAAAAGATAATGTTGTGTCATGCTATCGTCATGTTAAATTCTTCTATGGATAGCATGAGGCATGAGATTGGGCAGGTCAATCTCTATATATAATTAAATGCTTCTCTTATTTATAAAGAATGTGGCTTAATAGTGGTATTACATATTTACCTACATTTGGAGAGGGTCTTTACTGAGATAATTCATTTTCTACAAGCGACGGCTGATCTTCTGGTTGTTTTCTGCTTCGGCTGGCTAATCAAAGTTAGTTTGGTTTGGTTGAGTTAGCATGGTCGGCTAACCTAGCCTGATTGGCTACCTTCAACATGTGGCAAGAAAATTTTTGACCTCTGCTAGATAGTTGATAATGTTTTGTGGAAATGGCACTTCCATTGGGCTGACTCAACTAGGGCTGTCAAAACTGCTCGTTGTTCGTGAACAACTCGTGTTCGGCTTGTTCACTAAGTTAACGAGCTGAACATGAACAAAAATTTATTCGTTCAAGTTCGGCTAATTTTGGCTTAAAATAATACTCATCAATTATATTTATTGATGACTAGCATTTAAAAAAAATTAATTTACTAAAAGGCTACAAAGATTTATAATCAATTAAACGATTAATTAATAAAATATAATAAAATTTATTAAATTAGATTCAAATGATGCTTTAATATAAAAAATAATTTTTAAATCTAGCCCCAACCCTTAAAATCTTATGGCTACGAGATTTGGGTTGTCTAAACAACCCTTTATTCTTGTGTTTGGCTCGCTAAGCAAACGAGCCGAACACGAACACACTTGTTGAACTCGAAATATAAACGAGCTGAACACGAGCTGAGCTTGGGCTCGCTTCTCTTCGGCTCGTTTACACCCCTAGGCTCAACTACAGGACAAATTATTGCATCAAATTGGCATTCATGTAGTTGGCATCCTGGGCACCCTCTTGACTCGTTTTCATACGAATGATTTTTATCACGATTACTTTGTCATTTTGTTGTCATCTTTTATTCTTGGTCAGCTTTGGCCTAGCTTACTTGGATCGTCTGGCTTGGTTTCACAGCACGTACGCTCCGCTGTATTACTTCCGTGCAAAATGAAAAAGTGTTTATGCAATCTCCTCTCTCCTTGAGCTTCATGGCGTGCATCACGATCTCTTAGCAGAGGATTTGCCCCTATTCTATTATTCTCTTCTTGACCGTTAGATACCTGCAATATCAATACAATCACCTTCTTGACGTACAATGAAAAATATTATTTTTTAATGCAGGTTTTAACACACACGCATTGAAACTTTCTTGTGAACAATGCATAGACCTCAATACCTCATTGCTTTTATTTCTATATACGGAAGCCGAAATCAAACTAATGATAGAGCACCCACTTTCACACTACTAGTACTAATAATAATCATCATCATCACCATCAGGTTGTAAAGAAGAGGAAGATATGCCGAAGGCCTGACGACCAATATCAGTGGCAGAAGTCTTCAACTGCACTAAAATAATCTCACATAATCAAAGATGACATGGATTTGCATCTAAGACAAGTTATCTAAATATGTTTACTACTAATTAAATTATTCAAGAGAGAGAGAGAGAGAGAGACTCATATGTTATATTATTCCGCATCATACACCAGAGAATTCTGTACGTACTCATTCTCTAAGTGGAGCAGATTATAGTATATATAAATAATATGCAAGTGTTCTACAAGTATAAATCATATACGTAATTACATTTCAAGTCTACGAAATGTGCAAAAATACAATATTAAACTTTATATTAAATTTAATATTAAATTTAATATTACATTAAATATTTACATATATCTAACACTTGAAACTTCAATTTTTACATGTGCGCGAGCCTTGGCTTATTGGTTGCGGCGTAAGTTCCTCCGGTTAGGAATTCGAATCTCACCCCTTACGAGAGGATTTGAATATCACACAAGACTGAAAGGAGAGTCTACTTCTCGGTCAGTTCAACTTATAGGGAGTTGATCAGCGTTCTCCATGTGTAGATTAATCTTTAAAAAAAAAATTAAAAAGAAACTTCAATTTTTACATATATAGCACAACATTGCCTATGCATTTAAAGATGTGTGTCATCTTTTAAAAGTTAAATTTGTTGTGGTTTTTTTATGTGATATGAACCATTTTGGGTGGTGAAAATATAAAATGTCAAATTTATAGGTTAGACATGTAAATAAAATAGAGTTGGGTGGTAAATATCCTAATTCCCCTTTAATATGAAGTTATATAATGCTATATTTTTTAAATGGATTAATTATTCATTTTAATTGATGATGCTTAGAAAATTATTAATTTAATTTGATTTCATAGGACAACTAAATTTTATATGAAGCAATTATTATTTTTATTAATTTTGGATAATGAATAGGAAAAAATAACATGTGGATCATTTCATTAAATTAATGATTATTAGAATAATATTTTAAGATAGAAAAATTAAGAATCTAAAAAGAATTTATATGAAATTTTATATCCCGAAGGTGACTCTCCAAATGAGGGCCAAAACTCAAGATAATATATGAGTAAGTGATTTCTATATAATAAAAAGTATCGAGTGTAATAAATGACATATTTATAAACTTAATAAAAAATGAAAAAATTATCCCAAAAAAAGGGGCAATTACATACATACCACCCAAAAGTTACTATTTACATATCAATCACCCTCTTTCATCCATTTTCAAATTCACATTAAAATATCAAAATTAATGGTAAAAACCCAACGCATATCTTTCATTTTTGTCAAATTCTCAATAATTTGACCGTTGCATGAGTAGTTAAACAGGTTCGATAGTTAAAAAAAAAAACAGCCAGAAGAGTTAATTTGTAAATATCAATGTTTCAAGTGGCCTGTATGTAATTATCTCTTGCCCCCAGAAACACGCCTATAAAAACACAAGCGGCCCTGGGCTTCCTGCTGCAGGCCGTGCAAGTCTATGGGCCATTTTGATTGTAATTCAATCAAACAAGATTTCAAATTGAGGTTTTAGAAATGGGCTTTAAAACTGAAGCCCAGATATGTTTTAATGTTTAGTTTCATGCTAATTAAGTGGGCCTATGCCAACCCAACATCTGTCCTCAATGGCTAGAGATGCTCTAGTTTTATCGTTTTCCGTCTGCATCGCTTAAAAATGACATTTTACATTTTAGTTTGTAAATACGCATCTTTCGGGTGATCTGCATGTAATCATCCATAACATAATTTTGGGGTTTTATCATAATTTTGATATTTCAGTAAGGATTTGAAAAATGGATGAACGAGGGTGCTTGATTTGTAAATAATAATGTTTTGGGTGCCCTGTATGTAATTACCCCTAAATTAATATTAGTGGCTCGCTTGTTAGCTTTAAATTGAAATAAATAGAGGAAAAATGGGGTCAATATGCCGCGACGAAAAATTGATGTACTTTATGTTGCTGCTACACACGCATACACATACATTTGAGGGTGTAAGAAAGTAAAGTTTAAGGGTCTGTTTGGGGCAGCTGTAGCTATTTGAAGAGCAGCTATAGTTGTTTGAGGAAGCAGTTGTGAAGCTGCTCGAGAATAAGTTGTTTTTCAAAAAGTTGTCGTGCCTATTGATTTTTTTTTTTTTTTTTTTTGAAAAAGACAGTCGTAACTTTCTTAAGATCACTGCAGGTAGCCAAATTTGGTGAAAAAACACAGCTCTCACGAATAGCATTTTTAGAACGCAAATAAAACACAGTTATGCCAAACAAGAAAAACTATGGTACGACATCGCACCGTCACCCCAAACGCATCTTAAATGAGTCGAACACTTATATGTGTTCTACTCCAAAATTTAATGAATCTTAAATTGCTTGTTCATATTTGGCCCTATCTGAATTTATTTGTTTGAGATAGCTCGTATTCAATTTATTAATTTAACAAATAAGAGGAAAATTAAAGTTGTGTTTGTGAAGGCTATTATGGTCTCATAAGAGCCATGCACATTATTATTGATTTATTTATTTATTTTTATCACCACAATATTCTTATGTATATACTCTGATACCACGCAATTCTTATGTATTTACATATCCAACAACTAAATTTTTACATTTACATTTATAATATTTTAGGGTTTTAAATTTATGTATGAAAATACATAATTTACATTTTAAAGTAACTATAAATGATATTTTTTATTTTGATATTAAAAGTCTAAGTGGCATGCATTTAAACATGATAGACATGTAGATATATAAGAATGGTGTGATATGTAAAAATAATAGAGGAACCACATTTTTGTTTTCATACTTATCTTGTTATGGCATAAGTCTTAAACGTCAATTGTAGGGTTGAATTGATCAAATTTGAGGTTAAAATGGGTGCATTGGATTCAAATGGGTTCATGTTAGGTTAACATGGGTCAAATGGACCAATTCCCTCACCTAAAGTTTGATTAGGATATACCAGATTTAATGATTATATAATCCAGTGGAAATTTCTTTATTTTCTCACATTGACTGTATGGTTTACATGATACTTCACTTCCAACTCTTCTTATCATTATTTGGTATTATCTATAGTTTGATACCAGGCATTGTTTATACTTTAGTATTACCTATAATTTTTGGGTGTTAGTTGATAGAAAAAAATTACTATTTACCTAATGGTTTGGAATGATTGAATGTGCCATGACATTTCTTTCTCATGTATCAAGTTGAACTATGGGTAACAGTAATGTAATTGAAATCACTGGAGATGCAGTATGATCAGATAGAAATGAACAAATCTTCATTCAACTTATGGATATTGAAGTCTTTTTTAATGAGAATAGACAAACATCTACTTTCAGTCCGGCTGCATGGTTACACATTTTGCAAGGACTAGAATTATCTATAAAAAGAAGATAAAAGAAATATTAACTTAGAAATAAGTTCAATAGACTTAGAGCTCGTTGGATAGAATTTTCAAACTTATTAAAAGAGATTGGAATTCGTTATAACACAACCACAGATCAAGTAATTGCATCTGAAGTTGTATGGTCCAAGTTATATAAGGTATTTATGTCACCTTATAATAAATCAAAAATTTATATTTTATTATTTACACATTTTTATTAATGATAATGTTTATTCACAAATTTATAAGTCAATAAAAGGGCAAAAATATTTCAGAAAAAATGATCTGAAATGTACTACGTATGGTTACACCACTGCACTAGAAGTTCTGCAACATCCTTTTAGTAGAATCCCTTCAGACATTGACGACAAAGATGGGATTGGAGAAAGTGAAACAAAACATGTAGATGAATCATTATGTAAGGAGAAGAATAAAAGAAAATTATCTGTTTAACATGATAAGAATGACACCAACTTCAGATTTGATTGCCTCCACACTTCATGTCTTGATTAAGAGTTTGAAAAGAAATGTTGATATGTAGAAAACAAATTATGCATCTCAACTGGACTTTCTAATGAAAGCTATGAATTTTGTTAGTTGAATGTATGAAGTTTCTCAATTTAATAGAAGACCTAGGTGACATCAGCTGCTCAAATGCTTTATAGAAGTTCCAAGAAGATGCAATATGGATGAAGATGTTTCTTCATATGCTTGATAGCAAAAGAAAAGGCTAGATTCCTAATCTGAAATGACTTGCTCATCACGATAAACCCTATGAGTCGCCCTTTTCTTATGTGTTTGTGTTGTAATGTTTACTTGTTTTCACTTTTATTATTGTTGCCAAACATTTTACTAGCTTGGGTTATGAGTATGATGCATGTCTGTAATTTTAAAAACTTGGGATGGATGTGCTAATGTATTGTTAATGATCATATAATTTGTTTTAAGGGAGATTTTTTTCCTTGGATATGAAAAAGAGTATTGTGTTCTATCTTCAAGATTACTCGTACAAAGTTTATTTATCCAATTATTATATTGTTTGATTTATTTTATTAAAAATCCTTATTTTAGGTGAACAATATTTAGACCCAATGTCAGATTTGGAAAGTGAAGTTGAAGAAGAAATTGAACTAGCAATCACTCTTACTTGCGTTGATGATTATAATAAACATTATTTAAGAAAAAAAATATGTCAAACTTACAGTCTTCAACTAGTCTTCAAAGTCAGGAAGTATGTAATTAAAATACTGCAAGGATATCCAACACGATGCTTTTAAAATTATAGAAAGGAACCTCAAGTTTTCATTAATTTATATACCTTGTTGGGCATAAAAATCTTTTGAAAGACTCAAAATGGCTAACCGTAGAGGCAAATCTCACAATATTTATGCTTATTTTATCACATAATGAACGCTTAAGAGTGATTGTTGAACGATTTTAATATTCATTAGAGACAATCTCACTACATTTCAGCAAGACTTTGAATGCAATTTGTCACTTGAGAACTGAGATTATTATTCCACCAACATTTTAGATGATTCCTCCTGAGATCCAATATAATCCTAAGTACCATCCTTTTTTTAACGTATGTTTAATTTTACAAATTTAATTTATTTGTTTATTTGAGTTATGATTATTAATTTATGTGATTTTGTAATATGATTGCATATGTGTATTTGATGGAACACATGCTACCACACATGTACCTAAGGAAGATCAAATTACGTATCAAAGAAAGCATAAAGAGCCAAACCAAAATGTAATTTGTGCATGTGGATTTGATATGATGTTTAAGTATATATTGTCATGTCGGAAGGCAACAACGGATAATCCAAAAAAATTTCTAGAATGTATTTCATATCCTCAATTAAATTTTTTGATGCAACCACGAGATATGTCAATTTTATTCATATCAAGTTATGTAATTATTAAATGATATTTACAGTGAGTTATGCACGTGCATGTGTTTTTTGAAAACATGAAAATATTATCTCTTTGATGCAGGAAATGCTAATACAATAGGATTCATAACACTATAAAGAAGAACAATGAATCATTTGTGTGTTACCAAGACAACGCTAAACATCAAAAAAATAAAAGAACTTTTTAATAATAGACATTTTTTTTCAGAAATGTTATTGAACGATATTTTGTAGTTCTAAAAACATGATTTTCAATCCTTAATAGAATGTCATTTTATTATTTACACACAGCATTATATTATTACTGCTTGTTGTACACTATATAATTTTATATTATCACAATCTAAAGGTGATACATTATTTGAGATGTACAGAAATGAAAATTTTATATTCGACACAGAAATATGATCTCTATCAACTCCTACCTCACAAAGTACTATTGAAGTTAATGTTTCCAAATCTCAGTTCGCAGTATATAGTATTAGTTTGAGATCGTGTTGCCAAAGAACTTTGGATAGTACATATTAATCTTTGACATTATAAAGGGTATATGATAAATAAAGTTTACCGGATATGAATTACTTGCCATATATAGGGTATTATTACGTATAATATAACTTTCGTCAATAAAAAAGATTAAATAGATATATTAAAAAAGATTATATTCTCTCTCTCTCTCTCTCTCTCTCTCTCTCTCTCTCTCTCTCTCTATATATATATATATATATATATATATATATATATATTTGTATGTATGTATGTATGTATTCATGAACAGTTGTAGGTGTTAGTTTTGAACTCGTGTTCGGGTTTCAATTGACTAATTTAAATTAATTAGAAAATTAAATATAAGGTATTAAATTCGAATTTGCATCAGTGCTATACAATAAAATGGGCAAATTCACATGACAACACGAGCTATGGTGAATTAAACATAGATATAAATATTTATATAACTTTCTTATTTAAAGTTAAAATAAATCGAACAGAAGGGAACGAAAGGGTTGTTCTTGTTTGACTTGTTTATAATTCCAGCATAAATAATTTGTTTGTGCTCTACTTGCTTATTTAATGAACGATTCAAGCAGAGCTGCTTAATGAGACGGACACGAGCTGTTCGTGATGCATGAATTTTTTCTACGACCCTATAATTGAGAACTCATATGGCCTATTAAAATACTTAAGAATGATGTGATTTATACATAAGAACCCAAGATAACAAAACAAATAAATGATGAAATGCATTTACATCTTTGTTATAAAAAAAATACACACTCCCAAAGATAATGTCCACCCATAACAAAATTTGTCTTTTTTTTAGAAAAATAAATAAATAAACACTAAAAAATAAAATTAAACAACCACATACACAAGCGAAACATATGGGAAGCATCACCTAACCCCTATAAATTTATCATTTATTTTAAGTTTAAAAAATTATTTATAGTACCAAAGATGTTAATGTATTTCCATTGCCTTTCTAAAGAAGATTACCAAACATTGAAATGGTCATTTTTTTACATCTATTATTTATATGATTCATAGATCATAGTCTTTGTTATATATAGGTCAGTGGCAACTTGAATTTAAATGGAATATATATATATATATATATATATATATATATATATATATATATATATATATATATATATATATATATATATAGTTAAACGAGACTCGATGCTTCCTACGTGTTCCATCAAAAAATGAAAAAACAAGCCCGGGAAAGAGGTCCTATCAAACACACCCGTACAACTCACGCAAAAAAGAACTATGGTCCTCTTTCCAAAAAATAAAAAATACAACACACACGACCCGACACGACAAAACACAACAAAATTAAAGGTCCAAACAAGAAACAAGAAATAAGTGAACAGGAACTAAAGACGAAACCCGAGCAAACTCAATAAACAGACCTAACTTAGCAATCCAATGGGCAACTTGATTACCCTCACATTTCGTATGAGTCCACTTGATCACCAAATGTTTTGAAATGTCCAAAATCCTCTTCATCTGTATGTTGATACTCCAATGATGTGTTTCCTGCAAAGAACAATACCTCCACAACAAAAAAAAATCAGTCTCCATTATAATAAATTTCCATCCCTTACGAACAGCAATCTGGAGACCAAAAACCATCGCATCAGCCTCAGCAACAAGAGGTGAAATGGGAAGAGAAGGAGAAGCAAACCAATAGAGGATGAAACCCGTAAAATCACGGCACACACCCCCTACACTAGCAGCCATGTCATTCCAACAGTCATCCACATTGATCTTAATAAAAGGGGCTTGCGGTTTAATCCACTGAACAGTTAAGGAAACATTGCTAGATTTATAACTAGGAAATCCTAAAGAATTCATTAACCGGCGCACTCTCCAGTGTAACTTCCCAGTAGAAGTTAAAAGAGAAAGCCCTTTAAAAATGTAGCTACATATAAGCTTAACAGTAGAATAAACATTAGGATTTGTACCATTAAACCGAGTCTCATTACGAGAGACCCAAATGAACCAAAAAAATATTACAGGTATGGAGGCAAAAAAGCAATGTTCTAATTTCATCCAATCATTAATAAAATCCATAAGATTAGTATAACTAACAAGAGCAGTAGCAGTCTTGATATTAAGAATACCAAGACATCTAGTCCAAACAGTTTGAGCAAAAGAACAATGAAGAAACAGATGGTTAATAGACTCACTGTCTTGAAGACAATGAGTACAACATGAAGGAAAACACAATCCTTTAAGCTTAAGAAGATCGTCAGTATTAATAATATTATTCAAAACTCTCCAAGCAAAAAAAAGATATAGAAGGCTTCAACCATCGATTCCACAGCCAGCTTAAATTGAAACCAGCAGAGTAAGAAAAAGAGGCAGCAATAATCTTAGCAGCAGATGCACCCTGCATACCTTTAAGCTTAACCGAGTCATTCCTAGCAGTATTAATAGGAATATTAGAAATAAAATGAGCATCAATAAAGGGAACATAAAGCTGAAGCTTATTCAGAACCCAACGGTTCTCAACCCAAAAATCCTTAACCTGTAGGGTTATCATTTCAGGACCACCAAAATTATCAGCCAAAGAACCACAACCTAGCCAATCATCATACCAAAAAGAAACATTACCTTTACCAATATCCCAGGTTAAAAGAAATTCAGTATTCATATATTTATATATATGGGCAATCCCCTCCACTCCATTTCACTTTCCTTTTATAAATAAGGGAAAAATACAATAAAAATAATTGATATGCGCATTTTGTACTGTATGACACTCTTGGTGCCTTGATGAAAGGACTGTGATATGGGTGTCAAGTGTTGCCGGTACGACGTCCATACGTGGTGCCTGAGCAAAAAGATCGAGCCCCTAAGTGTTGGTGGGTGTGTTTATTAATGAAATGATAGACGTCCTTACTAGTCAATATGACATTCTCCGATAGTTTCCCTTGTTTGGTCGGGTTAGACCTTATTTATGAAGGGAATAAATATAATAAGATCGGCAGGCAGACTCGATTCAGCCGCATTGGTGGGTGAGCTCGACTCAGCCGCATCGGCGGATGACCCCAATTCAATGAACAAAATGTTCCGTATAATCATAATTGTGTATATACTTGTGTTGTAGATATAAAAGGGTAACGTTTAGGCGTTAGATTATTTAACTTCATGAAAATTGGGTGGTACGTATGTAAATGCCCATTTTAAAACTCTCATCAAAATACAAAATAAAATAAAATAAAATAAAATCTCAATTTCTATATTTTCCAGCGTTTTGATTATCACATGTACAGATACAAGAGTTTGATAGTTAAATAATAATATATCTTATTCCAACCCCTTCTCATAAACCTCTAGGGGTGTAAACGAGCTGACACGAGCGAGCTCATGCTCAACTCGTGTTCGATTCATTTATATTTCAAGCTCAAAAAGTGTGTTTGTGTTCAGCTCGTTTGTTTAGCGAGCCGAACACGAGCTGTTCACGAACAAAGAGTCATTTTGACAACACTAATTACATAACCATAAGATATTAAGGGTTGGAGCAAGATTTAAAAATTATTATTTATATTAACATCATTTGAAAAAAATTTAATAAATTTATTCTATTTTCTTAATTAATACTTTTATTTGTTTATAAATTATTGTAACCTTGTAGTCAATTAAAATTTTTTAAAAATACTACTTTTATATATATATATATATATATATATATATATATATATATATATATATATATAATTGATGAATAAGTATTTCGAGCCAAAACGAGCTAAACATGAACAAACAAATCTTTGTTCGTGTTTGGCTAGTTTAGCAAACGAGCCGAACACGAACTTCTTAACAAGCCGAACACAAGCTATTCATGAACAACAAGCTGTTTTGACAGCCCTATAAACCTCTCCATAATTATTGAACTTTTAGAAGAAACAAATAGCGAATATCACGCCGCAGAAGGCTGATGGCTTTACAATAATAATAATAATAATAATAATAATAATAATAATAATAGAATTGCCCAATTATTGTTATTATTAACTTTTTCAAAACAGTTGAAATGTTAAATAAAATAAAATAAAATAAAGGTTTACTTGACTCTAACCACAAGTAAATTGCTAATAGCAAGATTTACATTCATAACACTAAATTCTTATGCATTTACATTTAAAATTTAATTTCTACATCTATGCTCCTTACGGGTATGTGAAAATAATATGGAAGCGTATAAATTCTCAAAACAATAATCAAACACAAAAGATTTAAGTGGTTCGGTGTTAAGTCGATTCGCCTACGTTCGTGGAGAGGGAAATTTTACTAGGACCGGATGGGGAGAAAGAAAGATATCTCAGGGTTACAACTCAGGACTTCTGAATATCATACACATCTTAGTCTCTCATAATCTATTGGTCTCTTACAGGGAATGACTGGAGCATACAAGGAAACAAGTAAAAAAGGAAATAAATCAATTAAAATAAAAGTCATTAAATACAACATTCTCTACCCCATCTCTTACTTCCATATAAGTGAGAGATGATCAACTGAGCTCCAACTCCAAATCAGCTGTGCCAATCTTGTTGTCTATGTACACTCCTATCGAAGGAATCAAGCCTTGTGTAGTTCTTTGAAATGCTCGACTGGGCAATCAGTCATGAATTTAGATGTTCACCAAACTCCTGCAATATGTGAACTTCTAGACTGGTAGTACTTTTGTGAGCATGTCCGTTAGATTGTCCTTCGTATGTGTCTTCTTCAACATAACCTTAGCTTTTCAATCAAGTCCTAAACAAAGTGGTACCTTAAATCAATGTGCTTGGTACGAGCATGATAAATTGAATTTGTAGCAAAAAATATTACACTCTAAATGCCATAAAACACAGTCAGAGGCTCCTGATCCACTCCTAAGTCATCCAATATACCTCAATATTACTCCTTTCATTGCCTCCGTATTTGACATGTACTCAGCCTCTGTAGTTGACAAAGCAATAGTAGAATGAAGAAATGATCTCCAACTGACTAAATCTCCCGCCAAAGTGAATAAATAACATGTCGTAAATCTTCACCTATTCATTTCACTTGCATAGTTTGAGTTAGTGAGCAAACACACAAATCTGTAGTGGATGATTGCCTCTCAAACACAAAATCAATATCAAATGTATCCTTCGGATAGCTCATAATATTCTTCACAGCCTGTTAATGACTCATGTCTAGATCATGCATGAACTTGCACACAACATCAATTGCATCTACAATGTCTGCTCTAGTGCAAACGATGACATACATAAGACTGCCCACTACACTAACATAAGGAACCGATCACATATCTTTCTTCCTTTGATCATATTTAGGACACTGATATGAACTTAATTGAAAGTGAGATGTAATGGGTAGACTCACCGCCTTGCTCGAGTCATAAACTCAAAATATATTTAACACCTTCCGAACATAAGCTCCTTGCGAAAGCCAAATCTTTCCAGTTGTCTTATCCCTAAGAATTTTCATGCTAAGAATTCTACGATTTCACCAAACTCCTTTATTTCAAAATGTTTGGACAGTTGATTCTTCATCGTATCAACCTTAGTTTAACCGATAGATGTAATCAACATATCATCAACATATAAAAACAAGTTAATGAACTAATCGTTTGTCACTTCATTTTTGGCCTGTGCCAGAGTCTATCCAAGACGGTACTCATATGCTAGTTCGTTCTATTTCCAAGTTCGACCTTCTTGAGGCAAATGTCTCAAAATATCATCTTTCAATCCTTATCCCACATCCCATATGAACCAACATCTTTGATTTTAACCATTATGTATACTAGCATTAAATCAACTAATCATAATAAATAGGATGCCATAAAAAAATATTTATCGCAACTCAGAGAAAAATTGGAATGTCACAATATCATCACCACTGCCTCTCCACGTCCACACGCAAACACATCTACCAACACAAACACATCCGCATACAAACACCTCCACACACCAACACATCAAGAGACCGACACCTCTACACATTCACTGCCACAAACACGACCACACAAGTCCACAACACCTACACATCACCGCTGCCCCTTCGCAACACCATTACCACCACCCCTACACATCCACCAACACAAACACAACCATATAACTCCACACAACCTACAAATTTCCGCTTCTCCTCCACAACATCTACAATCACCACCCACAAACACATTGACTAAGGACAACTCATTTATATTTCCAAATGATTGCACGTGCAATCAACACATCCACCTAAGTGAAGTATTCACATTAAAATAGAATTACAACTAAACAGAGCAAAATCACAAAATGAAAGGTTGTTAGGATTGTAGATATTAGGCAATGAAGAATGACAGTGCATAGCATAGGTTCTGTTTAATGCAAACCCAACAAACCGCGAGGCTCTCTTGGCAACGAATACCAAAATCTGAATTCCACCCATATATTTCAACCTCATACGCATTTCCAACCTCAAGATAGGGAGCGCCGCAAGATAGGCAGAGCCAACCCACAAACTTGTTTCCACCTAAACACAAATAAAAAATTCCAAAAATCATTCAAATCGACACTATTTTGTTGGGAATACAAGAATATGCAGAGCCAAACCAAAACCCCAAAATCCACCGGATACGAGGAATGCAAGAATCCAAAAAATCCAAAAATCATTTCAACACATACAAATTTCCAACCTCAACGCATACACACAACCATATACGTGGAATTCTAAACAGAATAGAACCAAAATCTAAAAATTTAACCTCAACCACAATCCACCAACGCTACGCATTTCCACAACAAAGAATCATAGCATAGTAAAGATACAGAGTACCGCAAATAGGCAGAGCCAAACCAAAACCTCAAAAACCATTGCACAAACAAAAACTACCACAGAGAGGGCGACAGTAATCTAGATAAGGCTGAAGAACAGAGAGAGGAGGTATCTTATCGTAGAGAAAGAGAGGGAGAGAGAAGGATTAGTGCAACTCACCACAGCGAGTACAGAGAAGTGAGAAAGTAGAATTAGGGCAAGAGTCACGAGAGAGAGGGAGGCACCACGGGATTGCGAGAGAGGGGGTTAAGGAAAGAGTCGTGAGAGAGAGGGAGGCACCCATGGGCTATGCGAGGGCAACATTGACAAAAAGAACAAAACGAACGTGGGCCGCAGGATGATACCCGCAACCGTGTTTCATTATTAATTTTTCCAAATTGCCAACATGCCGCAACAACCAAATGCCCCCAAAAGCATTTTCAAAAGACACCGCAGCTAAAAAGCTACACTAAACTTTAGTCTCTCATAAGCCCTAATCCCCATTTAGTAGAATAAGACTAGAGCATACAAGGAAATAAATCAAAAAGGAAACAATCCATTAAAATAAAAGCCGTTCAACACTTACCTACGCATGAAAGGTGTATTTCACTTTTTAATGTTAAAATGGTAATATTTTTATGTGACAAATTATTTTAGTGGTATGTATGTAAATATTAGATTTTAAACTTGTAAATACATAAAATTAGGTGGCATCTACGTAAATGCCCCTAACAAATAAAGAGCCATGCACGACATCCACAATGAGACAACTAATGTGTCTATTAATTTATTTATTACGCTTAAATAAATTGAATGATTCTTTTGACATTAGGATTATAAAAAAAATTAAAAGCTTGAAATTAATGTATGTGACCAATTGTTTGGACCAAATGAACGGTAAGACTCCGTCAAATAGTTAAAAGACATTATAAAGATTAAGAAGGCATCATTTGAATTGGTCTTAAATGCAAATAAAAAATATAAGGTGGAGCAAATTGACAAATTTAAAAAACCTCGATAGTATCAACTATTTGTTCGGACTGAAGGCACAAAATTTATTAAAAATCTTAGCCATTTTGCACTCTGTATATTTATATATGTTTTTAATTTCTAAAATTTAAATTTGCCATTTGGTAACTTACTGACTCAAGCTCAACGAAGCTTTCTTTTGAATTTTTGTCTCATTGCAAAATGTAGGGCTATTTTGTTATGTGTCATTATTGGTTGTAAGGAATTGTTAGTTTAAGATAATTGTCTTAACCCTAAAATTGTTATTGTTATTATTTATAGAAGTAATGACCTAAAACATCCAATTGTCCATCCATTCTCCTAAAGCTCTTGTGAGGGATTGAATACTGTACATCGAAAATATGATAACATGAATCTCGATGAAATTTAACGGATCACATTATGAAGATAACAAAGGACTGCATCAAAACATTCGAGAGACGAAGGCATGCGTCAAGCATCGTTTCATTCGGTCAGAGGCATGGACCGATCGAAGGAATCTATATCTAAATGAAAAAACATTGTGCACCTGCTCTGAAGGAAAGCCGCGTGTAATCAACTCTCGCAACTAATTCTAGGATTCCTCACAGAGATAACCAATTGTCCAAGTTAATCTTAATAATAAGAAGGTCTCTACGCAGGGTTTCCTTAAGAAGGTCGCCTGAAGAACTTCCCGTCGACCGAAGAACTCTTAGCCAACTTAAGGACTTTCAACCAACTGAATGATTATCAAGCGATCGAATGTCACATCAGTGGATCATTAATGTCCCACTTTAAACAGTTATAAATACAAAACAATGCCAATGGCGGTTACGAAAGTTTAAAAAACTCAGAGTTAGTTATAAATATGTAAATATGTTATAATACGTTAATCACCTATTGTTCTTATTAAACTAAGGATAAATATGTAAAAGATTGTATACTCCCTATGATCTATATATAGGAATGTCATTTCTTCAGGAGGAGACTACTGAATTCATTCCTGGAAAACCTGTGTTATTGTGCACTCTATTTCTCATTTTCCATCTATTCTTTTCATCTGTCCAACGTCTATTCCTTCAATGAGATCCACAAGACATTATTGATTCAAAAAGTATATTGGTTTTCTTTAATAGGTTCATTAGATCATCTTTTGGTAGGTGTGCTACCGGATGTTAATGGTACTTGAGCAATTTTTATTTTTAAGAAATATATTTATTAGTGAAATAAAATTATTGTGTGTTAGGAAATCCACTGTGGTAGAGTAAAAAATTATCGGGAAAGTGTTATGACAAGCACCAAGTGCTATAATGCACGGGTGACTCACACAAGTATACTTAGCATATCAGTAGTATGTGTGTTGATCCCACATGAAACAAGATGAACTCTAATAGGAAAAATTCTAGCCTACAGTTGTCAGTCCAAGCCTGAAATGTTCAAGAATCAAAGTATGATATAAGTTACTATCCTAGTTTTAAAAGTGAATTAAAACTAAGTTTTAAACCAATGAAAAGAGAGAGATGTTGATTCAAAAATTTTCCTAAAAATCTCATTTAAAGTAATTAGGTGGGGATTCAAGCCTAGCAAATGATTCTAAAGTAGGTGTCAAACAGGAGAAAAACATTTTCTTATCTTCTTTCGGTAATCTAAGAAAGATTTGTGGTTCATTCGTTTAGTTCCAAAATACGGATGAATTAGAGATTCTTCGTAATCTCACAATCTCTCTTAAGAACTTGATTTTAAGCTTCTTTCTGATCTTCTAGTGTCTTTTCTCTCCAATTTCCTCCATTTAAATGTCATAAAATCAAGAAAAAGCCTCAGGCTTTTCGTAATCAAAATTTTTATACTTCTCCTGGCAGAACAAGGCTTTGAACTTCTCAACCTATCAATTTACGGGTTTTGGCGCCTAGGTGCTCAATGATTGAAGCCTAGGCGCCACTCACTAAATCCAGAGAGCATAACATCTGGCAGGCGCCATAATTGAGGCGTTATGCAATGCCTATTTCGTGCTCTCAAAAAAATTATACCAATTTGGGTTGACCCGACGCCTAGGCGCCATTGACCCGATGCCTCGTAAAATAACACAAAATTCTTCCTCAAAGCATAACAAAATCAAACAAAATACAAACAACTAAAAATAATTTATGCACAATTTAAAAACACATCATGTTATATCTCCTCTGGTTTGTAGCGTAGGAGTGTCGTAGACTTGCATGGGAAGTCGTACATTGGCATGGGGGTGCTACTCTCTCTGGTATGAGGTGCAGGAATGTCGCAGAAAAATATTACATCCGGACACGCTACGTGCGGCGGCGGATCTCAGCTGCACATCGCAGCAGCTGAAATTTTTTTTTTAAAAAAAAAAAAAAATTTGAAGTGGGACCGGCTCCCATACATCCTTCACGGAATGTGTGGCTGAGATCCGCCGCCGCACGTAGCTCTAAGTGCGGCATTCGGATGTAATATTTTGTCACAGACTTGCGCGAGAGCATTGGTGTCTTTTTTATAATTTTTTTTTTAATAATGAAAAACAAATTAGAAAGTATTATAAATACTAGTAGCACATGAGTACTTTTGTTTTCAAGCTGTATTAATCTTATTGTACACCCAAATAAGGCCGGGGTGCTCTCTTGATATCTACATAAACCATTACCATTTTTAGTGGATCAATCTTATTGTACGCCCAAATAAGGCGAGTAACTTAACCAATGTTTAGACATGGGCATTTTCAATCTATGCCCATCTCTTTGAGCCGTTGAATTGTGCCCACCAACCGAAGCTGTCAGTCTGAGTCTATCTGTCGAAGTGGTCGAACCGAGCCACCTTTCGAAGTTGTCGAATTGAGCCAATCTGTTGGAGGGGTTGGATTGAGCCCACCTGCCAAAGTGGTCAATTTAGCACGAAGCAAACTAGCTATCGTAGAAGACCATCATTATATCAGAGTACATGCATCCATCTCTATTATAGACCAGCCCAACACCCATGTTGTCATCTTCCTTGAAGCACCGTGAATAGGGCAGTGTCATACGTAAAATTAAAGCATTGAAATCAAATTCCAAAACAAAATATAGTTTGTATTTTAAAAAAATTAATATATCAAAATTAAAAATAAATTTTACTATTATCTTACGTATCATATCATTTTAATAATTATTATAGCTTTTATTTATCGCATTATAACTGTTCAATCCCTATCCAAATTTTGATTAAGTTTTTAAAACTTTAAAGTTTGGGCCAAAAATTAGATCATGATAGGTCTCAAAATAAAATATGATTGATTATTTATATATTAAATTCATCTAAGAAAAAAATTAATAATTTTTAATTAAACTTTTCTTGCTAAACCTCTTTAAAAAATGCCACAAAATAAAATCAAATTGACTTCGAATATAAAATGTGAAAAAAATTTCATCATTTATAAAACTGAGATAATTTTAAAATTGAACTCTAATAGTGCTCTATAGAAAGAGCTTAATAATTATTTTGATATTTTTATAAATTTTAGGATTAAAATAGAACTATTTTTACATTTTAATCCTAAAAAACGGTAAATAACTTGATTTATTGCCACTTATAAAAACCCCACCTTTGCACCATCCATAGCCACCAACTCCGATACTACCAGAGCATCCACCATGAGTTTCTTTCGCCATAACCACAAAAACGACGACCACCACCGGCAAGAACCATCGCGGCCTTCCCATCCACCACCATCATCTTACCCTCCTCAGTCTTCCTACCCTTCGCAGCCGCTCTCATACCCTCAACAGTCATCTTACCCTCCACAGTCATCCTACCCTCCTCAATCAAATTACCCTCCTCAATCAAATTACCCTCCGCAGCACTCCTACCCTCCACAGCAGTCCTATCCTCCTCAATCCGGTTATCAGCCACATCAGGGCTATCAACAGCAACCAGGTTATCATCCACAGCCGGCGCACCAGCACCACCAGCATCCCGCCGGCCACCACCCCGGCGAGGAACGCAACAACCCCACCGTTAGAATCTACACCAGAGCCGAGGAAAACTACTCTCTCTCAATCCGCGATGGCAACGTTGTTCTTGTTCCGGCGAATCCCCGAGATGACTACCAGGCACTGATTTTCTCTCATCAAACCGCCTCGTTTTTTTCATCTGATCTTTACTTTTTTCCATAAAAAACTCATCTTTCTGCATAAAAATCCAATTTTGCAGCACTGGTACAAAGATTTCCGCTGGGCGAACGAGGTGAAGGATGATGAAGGCCTTCCTGCTTTTGCGTTGATTAATAAAGCTACTGGTTTGGCCATTAAACACTCTCTCGGCCCAAAACACCCTGTAAGATTTAATAATGATATATATACTTCATCTTTGCTTCAGTGTAATTAAGAGGAAATAAGAACTAATTATAGTGATTTATTTGTTTGATTAAGGTTCGTCTGATACCATTCAATCCGGAGTTCATGGATGAGTCGATTCTGTGGACGGAGAGCTATGATACAGGGGAAGGCTACCATTGCATCAGAATGGTGAATAATATAAGGCTTAACTTTGATGCCTTCCATGGCGATAAAGATCATGGTGGTGTTCATGATGGTACCACTGTTGTGCTGTGGGAGTGGCTTAAGGGGAAGAATCAGAGGTGGAAGATTGTTCCTTACTACTGTAAGTTTTCCAATGTTTTTAATGATTTATAGATCAACTGCAAGTTTCTTCAGTTTTTGTATTAATTTTTCTTTATATTTTGCTGTTTTGGTATTGCAGAGAGGGAAGATAGAAGTGTCTGCTATCAGTTTTATTGTTGAATGTTCGAATAAGCTTTGTTTTCTGAGAGGAGTTGCTTCTGCTAGCTGAAGTTTCATGAATCTTTGGAAGGAGTATTGATGTCTGAGTCTGCAATTTTTCTTTTTGTTTTTTAAATATGATCAGTCAGAGATGTTTTGTGTCTGATTAAACCTTATGCATTTTGAATGTTCTGTGGGTTTATGAGATTATCTTCCATAGAAGAAGATCTTAATGTTGCTTTATGATTATGTTGTTTTTAATGCTCAAGTTTCTCCAATATTTAATAATGAACCCTCTGAATTTAGATTCTTTTTTTTTTAATTATTAGTCTTTCATATTAACCAAATATTTTTGTTCTTATTTAAACTATAAAACAAGTTATTCGCTGATTATCAAGTTAATTTGAGTTGGATAAAATATTAAATCTTTTGAATCTCTTTCAGAGCCAATGATTTTGCATAAAATATAAAAAGTTTTTATAATTTTTATTTAAGCATATAATGAAGTCGTTATCTCCTAATTTCTTGAGTTATATTTAATTAGGGGCCATCTGGCCTGCTAAAAAATACAAGTAACATAGAGCTATAGAGATAATTATAAGACAAAAAAGATTTAGAGGATTATCTAAAAAATTGTTTTGGGCATTTTCATCAATGATTATCCTAAACATGATCAATGAGGGAAATATTAGTCAAATGTGAGTTTTAAACTGTGCCATGCATGTGATCTGCAGGCTAATTAATTTGGCTATTTCTAAACGATTCTATGGCTCTTACTAGGGATGCAAATGAACCAATGCACTCATTGGACAATTGCTATGAAGCACAGGCGATGCACATAAGTATATGTGTCGACCAAAGAGTATACAGAACTGAGTTCTTGTATCGATCCACAAGGATTGAGTCTATTCCTAAAGTTTGAAAAGTTCTAGTATACTGATTTTGAGTCTAGCCTGAAGGTCCAAATTTTGGTGATTTTAAAGTTTCTAATCTTAATGTTTGCAGAAAATAAAACCTATAACTTGTTTTTGAGTTTGAACAAGTATTAGAAAACCTCTATTGGATTAGTCTAATGCTAACCATATTTGTCTCGGTGACTCCAATGAAGTTTATAATCACGAACAATAATTTTCTTATCCTCTTTGGTGGCTATAAGATTATTTGAGATTTATATTACACATAGTTCTCTAAGCATGCAATAACCCCAGTGTTTGTAAAATTTTCATACACAATTGCACCATCCTAATAGAAATGTTTCTACCCTCTTAGAGTGGTGTATGTTAACCTGAATGTTCCACTATAATGCTCTCACATTATTAGATCATAACCCCTTTTAACATTCTAAGTGGTTTGTTTTGGAAAAAATTACAAGCTAGAGATTTAACTATTAGCTTTTAAACAATTACATGCAATCGTATGACAAATATTTCACCAGTTACATAGAAATATCTAATTCAAGTGAGATAGAAGTTTAAATCATACTCATTATGGTTGAACATGACATAAATTTCATTGTAAAATCAAATCTTAACAAAGTTAGAACAATATCACTAATGACTCCACTGATTCATGGAAACTTATAACAAAATTCTAAAGTTTTACACCATTTTGAGTATGAAAATATACATACTCACCCTTACACTTATTCTCACTCAATAGAACACTCAATCACGCTCACAAATCACAACTCAACGTTCCACCTTTTGAATGGATACACACTCTCCTCAACATTCCTCTCTTGAAATGCTCAGACTGCTCCCAAGTATTCTCCTTCTCCTTGTCTCCAATCCTCTCCTCTCTTTTGTTGGTTCGTATTAGAAACTTCTTTCTTAACTCCTTTGGCATGATTGGAAGCATCTGAACTGAAATATCGCTCTTACATACTCTTAGAAGCCCAAAATTAGCGCCTTGGCCTCTTGATCCGAGCACCTGGATGCCTAGAATTGGTGCCTAGGTTTCTGGTTTCGGGCACCTTTGCACTAATTTTCTAGTTATGGTCACCTAGAACTAGTGCATTAGTATTGGTTCAACCTGTTTTGAGACTTTGTGCTCCCCAAAGTGCCAAATCATATGTACATTGTATATATAATTGCAAATACCATGAAAAAACATAATTATGACACAAAATAATATAAAAATAACATTGAAATATTTTTCACTTTTGATGCATATCAAATAATTTGAACTCAACTTAATTGATGCTCGATAAGTTTGTTTAAAATAGTAAATAAATAAATTTTAATATTTTTTAAAGATTAAAAATTAAATGGATGTACCAAACTTAAGCATGATTCAACTTATTTACTTTTGTTCATGAATAAACTCATTCGTTTTTCAACAAGTAACATGTAAAAAATATATAATTATATGATAAATTATTTAAATAAAATTTAATTATCTGAAAGTTATTAGAGCATAACATATTAATCAAATTCAATTCATTATTACTTTTTTACTTCAATGAATTAATTTAATAATACTTATTTATATTATTTGATTACAATAATTGTTACATGAAACTTGTATATTATTTTATTTAATTAGTCTAAAATTATTGGAATACCAAAATCCATTCAATTGCTTATTCATTTAGATTTATTAAAATATTATTAACAATTACATATAAAAAAAGATAAATATTATCTAAAAATTTAAATTTCTTTATCAATTTGTTGTAAGTAAATGTCCAATCAAAATAAACTAATTAAAAATACTTACAATTACTAGAAAATCTAAACAAGCAAATAACTAATATTCATGTGAAAGCTCGGCTCGAGTTTCAGTCGAATATGAACAACTTCAAAAATAATCAAACCAAGTTTGTCGATAGCAATTACTTAATAATGTGAGCATCCATTCCTCTAAAACTATTTCATGTGAATTTAATCCTCTTTAATTTCAAAAAAATTAACATTAAGTGTTTCAAATATATCAAAACATAGGTTGGAAAAGATATATTCTATTTTAATAAACTTAATATTAGCGATAATTTTATTCTTATTTAGACATTTTGATTGTATTATTTGTATTATATATGATCGAGTTGGAGGCTTCCAAAATTTCTTTGAATCATATCGTAATTATAGATTTAATTTTTGCGTTACTCACGAGGTAGAAACCAAGTCATACTTGGTGGATGATATTTTTTCTCATTATCAATAGGTTAAATGCCCATTATTTGTATTGGAAGGGTCTTTTGTGATAATATTAATCAGTCCTTGATTTGACATGTCCCAAGTTTGTCAAAGATGGAACATGATCTCCACAATATTGAAATGAAAATATTTTCAAGAGATATTCTTCAGCTTATTGGAATGATCGAGAGGAAGATATCATAGAGAAAATAAGATTGATTTATTTTTAATAATTGAAAAAAAAATATTAATTCAATGATATCACAAATTAAGCATTGATTTATTTCTATAAAAAATATCAAAGGAAATACTATATGTGCAGTAAGAAAATCATGAACTAATTTATTTTCGAGGATGCAAAAATAAAAAAATTTATAGTTGAGAGAAATTAAGGAGTAGTTGGTTGACCACATAGAAAATACTGATTTCAATATAAAATTATTAATTTAAAATAATATAAAAAAACAGATAATACAATTGTAGCCTTATAAGGTGTCCAGTTTCCTATGCTCTTCTCCCAACGAAATTCTATTGACAAATTTAGAAATAGAGCTCCCTCAAAACTCAAATTCCTCCCTTCCCACCTATAAAAATCCCACCTTTATCCCTTCTTTGAGCAACCATAGCGATTAAGAATTTACAAATCATTAATCATGAGTCATCATCATCACCATGACCATCACCATCACGATGATCATCATGGCTGCCACCATGATGAACACCATGATAGCCGCCACCACCATGAAGACCGCCACCACCATCACCATGATAACCACCACGAACACCACCAAAACCACCCTTTTCCGCCGGCATCGTACCCGCCAGCGCAGCCATACCCCTACGGAGATTCCCGCCCCAACCATTACGGCGGCGACGTAGTTCACAACACCACCTTCCGAATCTACACGAGGGCTGAAGATAACTACTCTCTTTCCATCCGTGAACAAAACGTCGTCCTTGTTCCGACGAACCCCCGTGATGAATTTCAGGCACCTTATTACAACCCATTAAGCTCTCTGTTTTTTCCGTCTTATCTTTTGTCTTTTTTATCAAGATCTGATCTTTATGCTTAAAAATCCGATCTTGCAGCACTGGTACAAAGATTTCCGTTGGGGGAACGAGGTGAAGGATGAGGAAGGTCTCCCTGCTTTTATACTGATTAATAAAGCTACTGGTTTGGCCGTCAAGCACTCTCTTGGCGCAAAACACCCTGTAGGTTAATTTTTTAAATAATTAATTCATCTTTATTTAAAACTAAAGAGGATTAACCGCTAATTAACTTTACATAAATATAATTATTAAGGTCCGTCTGATACCATTCAATCCGGAATACATTGATGAATCGATTCTGTGGACTGAGAGCCATGATGTAGGAAAGGGGTATCGCAGCATTAGGATGGTGAACAATATAAGGCTTGGTTTTGACGCCTTTCATGGCGATAAGGATCACGGTGGTGTTCATGATGGCACCATTGTTGTGCTGTGGGAGTTTCTCAAGGGGAAGAATCAGAGCTGGAAGATTGTTCCTTTCTACTGTAAGTATTCTTATATATATATATATATATATATATATATATATATATATATATATATATATATATATATATATATATATATATATATATATATCTTCTTAACGCTGATAAGATCTAGTGCTTGTTTTATCAGTTCTTGATTCTTTTTGCTGTTGTTGCAGAGAGGGAAGGAGTAATCTTCCGTCGTCAGTGCTCGGTAATGCATACTGGAATAAGCATGAGGAGCTGCATCTGTTTCTGTTTAATGAAGATTTGGAAGGATTTGTGTCTGTGTTTAATTTCATTTTCTTTCTAATGTGTTTTAGATTGATTTGTAGAAGACAAAGTGATATGTATTTGGAATGGTTTGAGAGTCTGTGAGTTTATATTTCATGTTATGTGAGTTTATGATTCTGAATCTATAATGTTGTTTTTAAATTCTCTGTTCATTTAATTATGCTTTGGTTAAGTTCCAAGTCAATTTTCTTATGTTATTTGAATTATAGGTATAATGTAAAATATGAAAAAAAAAAGTATATAAATACCTCTAAATTTAACTTTAATAATATCAATATGTTATCAGTGTGAATTATTTGGTCAAGTTTGAAAATTGAATTAAAACAATCATATTTTTGGTTTACCTGTCTCAATTTTAAATTAAAAATCCAATTTTAAGGAATTTAAATATTTAGTTTTAAATTTATGGATTGATTTAATCATCTTTAAATCAAAATATATAAAATTAAATAAAATAATATCAAGTTTGAAAGATTATATTCAGTTTGAATCATAATCAATTACTAACTTCACGTGGAATGCTTTTGTTGTTACATTAATCTTTCGTCTATCAAGGGTGGTTTTTGGAGAAAACTCTCAAAAAAAAAAATAAATAAATAAAAGGCTAGTGTTTCCATGATTTTAAAATTTACGATTAAATATGTTATTTATAATTAATTTTTTATAATAAATGAATCGGGCCGTCATCAAGGCTACTGCATGAGGATACTGTGAGATATAAGTTTGGTTTGGTCAAACGTGAATGCCAAAAATAAATTTAAAAAAAAAATGGGGCATTTACATACATATCACACAACTCATATGTATTTATATATCTAACACTTCAATTTTAATATTTTGGATTCATAATATTTAGACATTTCGCATCATTGTACACATAAAATGTGCCAACATGGATTTCATTGTGATCTGATTGTCGGGGACACAGAAAATATCTAAGGGATGACCCACTAACAGAAGACCTGTTGAGCTAGACCCCTGCTGAGATGAACCAAATTCAAAGTTAATTGTTATGAAGATGAGTATGTGACACGAGCTGACTGGTTCAGACATAATCTAATTAAAACTCAAAAGAGAGAGAGAGAGAGAGAGAGAGAGAGAGAGAGAGAGAGAGAGAGAGAGAGAGAGAGAGAGAGAACATGATATAGGACTCATAATAAGCATGTATAAATTGAGGAAACAGAACATAGAATTAAAATACAACATGATATCATCGTAATCATAATCTCAATGACTCTCAAATTATTCAAAATGCATAGAAAAAAAATACCAAATAACTCTGACACACACACACACACACACACACAACTCCTTTCAAAGCTCCATCAAAAGTGGCTGAAACAACTCCGGAAAGCATGTTCAAACATGCAGATGTAAGAACTATTACCATATTTATATCTTCTATTTCTACAAACAAAACAAAAAACAAAAAAATCAAATGAAATCAAGAACTATATAGAAACAAGCACTTGATCTGAAAGGTTGACCAAGGGATTAGAACACTCACAGTAGAGAGGAACAATCTTCCATCTTTGATTCTTGCCCTTCAGCCACTCCCACAGCACATCAATGGTGCCATTATGAACACGACCATGATCCTTATCGCAAAGAAAGACGTCAAAACAAAGCCTTATATTGTTCGTCATCCTATTGATCCTATGGAAAGGGGGTGTGTGAAGTGGTGCCTAAGCCACCCAAGGTAAAAAAAAAAAGGTGTTCTTAATGTCTCATGATCCCATGTGAACTCATTTTTTAAGTCTTCAACCTGTTCGTCTCAATCAACTCAACCAAGCATATAGGATTTAAGACCACCCATGTGAGACCTCACATAAAGTGCCAAGCATTCGACTTGAGCAATGGAAATAGTACCCTCGCATGCGGTGCTTCATGATTGGTTCTCTAATGAAGGTGAATTATTAGGAGGTTCATTTCGAAGTGAGTACTTTCTCTTATGAGATTGAGAGAAAGGTTCGGAGCAAAGATCTATCAGCTTGGAGCTTGAAGAGATTTGAGTTGAGTGTGTGCCTCTGAACAACTTTGGTTATTCATAGTCAAAATTTTTGGCAATGTGGCTCCGTAGTTTTTTTTCCATTCTCGAGTTTTTCTGCTAAAATCTTGGTGGTGCTTTTTTTAGATTGTTTTGTTTTGCTTTTGTTTGAATTCTTTTTTTGTGAATTTCTGGAATTTGTATGATTCTTTTATGTGTTGTGATTTTGAATTCTAATTGATCATTTATGGGTCATCAAATCATTCATGGGTCATCAATCATTGACATGCATTGGGTGACAATCAAAAGGTTATCAAAAGACAGAAGATAGTTTATGCTTGTAAAAGACAACCATAGAAGGTGGGGTGCCATTGTCTTGCTCTCTATTTTAACCCATAAATGGTTTTGAGAAGAAGACAAACAAGAGTGAGGTTTCTTCATGTAGACAGCGTTATCCAATCAACCATGCAAAGAAGCATTCAATACATTAAGATGGAAGTATTTTTCATTACTTTTGTCGGGATGTTCTCACGAATATGTGCATTGTTGGGATTAAGAATTTAATCCCTTTTTAATAGCCGCCTCAATTTGACTTGGGCTATGTAATCGCACATGGGCTTTGAAATTCGTATTCAGACGGAACCTTCAATAGACCCGGTCCACTCACATGCTTACGATTCTGTTTTTGGCAATGTTCGATCATCCGTCGAGGGGTGGACGTGTAAATAATAATTTGTTTGCTAGTTGGATCCAAAATAAAAATTAAACGAGGATGTGTCCTACGCAAATTCTTGATTACAATATTGGCTTTTATGCCTTTATATTTACAAGGATTGTCGAGGCGGCGAACTTAGCTAGTGAATCTGAAATATCAGTTTCTTAGGGAATGGATAGACCAATTCGGCAAACAAGTTCGTCAATGTAGTTTGGCAGGTCAGCCTGATATATCGGTGAGTAAAGTTACATGTCACCCTTACGAGAAAATATTTCAACTGAACACTACATAACTGGACGACCAAACAATGACTTTCACGTAGTCATACATCTCATTAATGAGTGATGTGGTGGCCAGTGATTAACGGTCCAGGATTACGTGAAGACTAGCTAGGCCTGCGAATCATAAAAGCCCACTCCCTTAATTTTAATGGGCCTTCTCTTTCCATAATATGAGTAATTTAAATAGGTTTTGGGACATTTAAATAAATACCACAACAATACTTATGTACTTACATATATAACACCTAAACTTTTATATTTACATTTACCACCCTCCAAACTTTAAATGACATTAGAAATACTTCTACTATTAATGTTTAAAAGCGAAACACATTTTTTCATACGTATTATAAATATAAATATAAAATTATAGATGTTAAATATGTGAGAACATAAAAATTATGTGGTATGTTTGTAAATTTTTCTAGCATTTAGCTGCGTCAAATATCATTGATAAAGAAAATAATGAAATATAAATTTTTTTACTGAATCAATTTAATTTGAAAAGGTGACATTTTTTCTTACAAAATAAGAATAATTTTGAAAATCAAAGCGGATTTGAGACTATTTATACAAAATGAATTGATTTATTTATTAGGATAGACAAATTCACTATTATTGATATTTAAAAAACACAAAAAAAAGAAAAGTGATTTTTTATTTATTTTAGATCGCACTAGAAAGATAATACTAAGGAAGATTTACATACCATTCAATTTCTATATATTTACATTTATAACACCAAAACTTCAATATTTACATGAATATCACTTTATCTGAGACTGAAAAAAGCGTTTCAATTTTTTTAAAGTTTAAAATGGTGCATAAATGTATTAAAAGTAAAGTTTAGGTATTTAATATGCAAATGCGTGAAAATTGGGTGGTATGTATGTAAATGCCCCTAATAATAATTGAACATGAATGATTTATATCATAGTAGAAGATGTCCGGAAATCAAGCACCAATTGATATAAATCCCAGACGATTTAGAGCTTTCTATCTCCGTAATATTAACTAATACTAATTAGAAATACCTTAAAATTAGAAATTTCTAATTTTAACTTAATTCTATATCTTCAATTAAAATATTAATTAAAAATATAAATAATTATCTTCATTACATATTGTTAAATACTTTTAAACTAAGGGCCTCGTATTATTAGTGAGTTTGTGCAACCTTGTAAATACCTTGTTTTTAGGAGGAATATATGTGATGTGCGCTAGAAAATTCGCAGCGGTAGAGTAGGTGATTTTTTTCTTGGCGTCGTGCGAAAATTCAGCACATACACATATGAAAGATAAATAAGTGGTGAAAACTCCTGAAGTTTTTACGTGGAAAACCTGTAAAGGGAAAAACCACGGGGTCTAGCCCAACTGCGAAAATGCATTATTGATTCATGTTTATAGGAATTCCTTTTCCCACATACGAGAAATGTTAACTATATTTTTCATACTACAAAGTCGACAGACAACATCTAGTTGGTGGTGATCGACGATGATCGGTAGTAATCTACAAAGGTCGGCAGTAGTCGATGACGATAGGCGGTGGTTGACAGAGGTCGATGGTAATTGACGACGGTAGGCAATGGTCGACGACGGTCAATGATGATGGAGGTCGACGAAGGTCGACAGTAGTCAACTACGATAGGCGGTGACAGACTAAGGTCGGCGGTGGTTGATGAAGGTAGGCAATGGTCAACGACGGTAGGTGATTGTTGACAAAGGTCGACGGAGGTCGACCTCTGATGGAAGTCGACATTGGTGTTGAGCTGCAGTTTCTCCTCAATGTCTCAGACTCTCTCTAGTCTTCCCCGAGTTAGGTTTTAATGGGTGAGGCCACTTAATATTTATCTCATCTTTATTGGACATCAATATATTAGCACGCGACATGTTGAGTGGTATATACTCTTTCTAGGCTCGATATTCAGTTCGTTGGCCCGCAGGTTGAAGAAGGATGTCACGATTCTTCGTCTGTTTGAATTTTTTTCGTTGCGAAGATTGATTATTATCTCTAAAGTTACCCTTGCGCTTTCCCCCAAATTTCTCAAATTGCTCCTTATGTGCACTGGTGACCTCATCCGCAGTGATTTGAGCATCAATAAGGTGAACAAAGTCAGCATAAGAACAAATTATTTCACGCATCAGTGATGAGTAGAAGGATCCTGGGTGGAGTCCCCCAAGGAAGACCCCTCTAAGTAACTCTGGATCCACTCTTGGAATTTGACGAGCTTCAAGAAAAATCTGCGAAAACAGTCTTTGTGAGACTCTCCTTCACTTTGACGAATTCCTGAGAGATGAGACGAATCATTGATGTTTCGTCGATTTACCTGCTTCACAAACAATCTGGTTAGCTCGTTAAAGGTGCTTACAGTGCCCCTTGGCAGAGAGTATAACCAAGTTCGAGCTTGTCCCTTAAGAGTGGCCGAAAACACCTGACACAGAAGCGCATTAGAGGCATGTTGAATGTGCATGATCGTTCGATAATAATCAATATGCTCATAGGGGTTAGTTATCCCTTCATATGCGTCAATGTTCGATAGCTTGAAACATGTTAGGATAGGGTGTTGGAGGACCACATTTGCTAAGGGAGATGATTCATGGATGTCATGGTGAGTGTTGAAGCGATCTTTTTTCTCTAAAGGGAATTCTTCTCGGATGAGGGTACGTAATTCGTTACGAATGACATCATCTGGAACGGTAGCAAGATGTGGCGGTGTCAGGTGAGCTGCATGAGATGGATGAGTGGAACTTCCAGTGTCTAGGAGTTCAGCATCACGACCTGACAGAGGAAGTGTTCCTTCTTGAGTGTCTTAACGATGTCAGAATTGAGTGATTTTATGCTCATTGGATTCGTCTTGTCGAAGCGCTCAATTAGAGTATAGGCTTGCTAGTTTCTACATCGTTTAACCTTCCAAATTTGTTTTGAAATCTTTCCAGAGTGGTTTAATGACTTGATTTGGGCTTGATTTGACTCGGATTGGACTAATTTTTATATCATTAGATTCGTCTCATCGAACCGGTCAGTTTGACTATTAAGTATGTTGAAATTGGAGCTTTGTATGATTTTTTATCAAGATTTGAACGTTTATTGCTTAAAAAATTGCATCGAGATTCGTGTTGTGCCTCGAGATTTGTGCTAGATAATAAAAATTTACTGTTGTCGTATCAATATGGAAGGAGATAATGGATATGATGCTAGAGCTCGTGTTTCTCGCTCTATGTTTTCTTTTGATCCCCTGATACTGGAAGTCGGGAATGGCTAAAAAAAGGTATCTCCTTCCCCATTGAATGAAAAAGAGGGAGATTATGATAGTCCTTTTTTTTTTTTTTCTTTTCTTTTCTTTTTTTGGTGCTCATTTGCCCTAGACTAGCTCGACCACTTCCGCATGTGAGCTTAGCAGGATCATTTTAATATTTGGGCTTGACTCGATCATTTTTTATTAATTATTTTATTAAAGTTACGAATCCATCTCAAATATTTTATTATGTAAAAATAAATCATAAATTAAATTATAAATAAAGAATACAAAGCCAATTAAAGATAAAACAAATAAATTTATATTTAACATCACATGGATAAAAATTACGAAAATTAGGGTTTTAAAGATGCAATGAGAGTGTTAGGTAAGTAGATGAAATTGGCATTAAAGCGTGATGGAAGATGGCAGGTAAAGATATGATAGTATGGTTCGAAGTTGTTCACTTACTCCAAAATAAATAAGATAAAGACTAATGATGATGATGTTATAGATCAAATTTTAATTCATAAATTTTTATTTCAAAATTAATAAGAATTTTGATTGAATTTCAGGAGAGGCAAAATATCAAATTAAAAAGTATTGGCATTCACATTTATATATGGTGATAGAGCTAAATCAACTAACCAGTGAATCATAGAATTCAACAAGGATATGACCAATGCCCAAAAACATGTACGTACCTATGAAATTTGTCCAAGATTAGGTAGACACATAGTGGCCGCATTGTGCTGTAGAGAATATAAAATTTGAAAATATCAACACCACTGCTTGTGTTAGATTTTCATCCAGTCTATTGAAGAATTGCATATCTTCCTTGCCATTTTCATTTTTCAGCTTTGTGGTTCGCACAAGAAAGATGATAGAGCTTTTATTATAATAATGAATGAAAAATAAATGTGCTTATATATATATATAATTTCTTTGCTACTTGAAACTTTTTGAAGTGAAAAACAGTACTGTACATTCAGATATGATAAAATATCAGAGACCTGAAAAAAATATTGTTAAAGGTTGATGTATGGTAGAAAAATTACGGTGATAGAATAATGGATTATTGTCTTAGCATTACTTGTGAATTTAGCACATATTTAGATCAAAGAATACAACCAGTAGCGACGCTAAAAATTTTTTCATGGAAAATCCGTAAAGAGAAAAAAACAACGGGGTCTAGCTCAGCTAAAGAAATCTACTATAAACTGGATATTATTTGTATATTCCTCTTCTTGCGGAGGGAAATGGTTAAATGCCCTTCGGAGCTACAACATCGCTGCATGAATAAATTTGTTGCAAGAAATGAGCGGCAGCCGATAACAATCGCTGGAGGGCGGAAGGTGGTGCTGCACGGCAATTGGCGATGATCGATGGCTGTCAACAGTGGTTAGCGGCGGTAGACAACTGTCAACGACGGTTGATAGTGATTGACGGCGGTCGGCGGTGACTGGAATAATGCTAGAGTTCAACTCCTCAAAACTTCAAGCTCTTCTTGTGACTTCAAATTCTTCTCCCCCTCATGAGAGGGGTGGGATTTTATTTATAGCGTTCTAAGTGCAATTAATGCAAGAATATGAACCACTTTGATTAAATGGTCCGGAGAGCTTCCTTCGATTAGGCTGCGTTTGATAGACATTTGAGTGTCTTAACACTGTCGGAACTGAGCAATCTTAAGCACGCTTGATTCGTATTGTCGAGAAGCTCGATTCAATTATACGTTGGCTAGATTCATATTTGTTTGATCTTTTTAAATATATCTGAAAATCTTTCAATAGTGATTTAATCACTTGATATGATCTTGATTCAAATCGGATTGGCCTAATTTTTATATCATTGATCTGTCTCATCGAGTTAGTATGTTTGACTATAAGTTTGCTGAAATCAGAGCCCTATATGACTCTTAATTGAAGTTTTTGTTTCTTTCTCAAAAGTTTGTTTGACTCATGCCTCTAGATTCATGCAGACAATGAAAAATTGTTCGCGGTGTATCAAAGGTCATGCAATTAACATAATACCCTTATTATTCTCTTAAAATTGAGATTTAGCATCATTTAAATTAGAAATTAATGATTAGAATATAATTTAAATCTAATTTGTTTAATGCTTGACTTGCTAGGGCCATAAAAAAAAAACTTTTTATGTGTGAACAACTCATGCTCGGATCTCGCAAATCATTAGTTAAGAAAGCGAGTAAACAAAAAACCTTTTTTTTGATGGTGTTAGGGCTGCTTTAGCACGAAATACAAAAATTATATATATCTTTTATATAATTAAAATTATGTAAATATTTATAAATATTATATGTTGTGGGAAAAACGATTGGCTTGGCTAGAAGAAAAAATAAACGAAGAACAAGAACAAACACAACAAGAAACACAAGCAATTTACGTGGTTCGATCCAAATGGATCTACATCCACGGGAGGGAAAGCATCAACGATCTTACTAAGATATTTGCGAGAGAATACATAGCTTAAAGATGAGCCCTCATCTTCATGGATCTTCTTGGCTCCCAAGACCCCCTTAGATGCACTCCTCACCTTGGCCACAAGCTAATCTCACTCTCTAGAATTCTTGGACAGAATTTCACTCTAGGCTCTCACCAATTCTCATCATAATCAAAAGCCTCACCCACTCACCTCTATATATAATACAAGGTGGCTAAAGAAGAGGCTAAAGGGGTGGACAAAATACAAGAATACCCCTTAACCAATTGTGAGTCATAAGTAACAATTCTCCACCTTGACTCTCAATTTCAAAGCTCTGAAAAAAAAAAGATGATTCCCTCCACCTGGCCCCCCTGAGGGGCCCTCAGCCCATGGTACAGTTCACTAAGTCCAAACAATGTTTGAACTTAGCTATAGGTAGCGCCTTGGTGAGCATGTCAGCAGGGTTCTCCTCAGTAGGTATCTTCTCCACCACTATTGAGCCTTTGGCGACGATGTCCCTCACAAAATGAAGCTTCACATCAATGTGCTTGGACCTTTCATGAAAGACTCGATTCTCGGTGAGATGAATAGTACTGCGATTGTCGCAGAACACAATTACCACCTTTTGAGGTATCCCAAGCTCTTCAGCCATGCCTTTTAGCCACATGGCTTCCTTGATTGCTTCGATCACGGCGATGTACTCAGCTTCTGTAGTTGAGAGAGCTACGACGGATTGAAGATTAGACTTCCAGCCGACGAGCGGCGCGAAGACGGTGAAGATGAATCCGGTCAGTGATTTCCTGGTGTCGATGCTTCCAGCATAATCGGAATCCACGTAACCAACTAACTTTTCTTCGTTGCCTTCCTGTCTTTTAAAGAGTAGCCCCAAGTCTGTAGTACTTCTTAAGTATCTCAGAATCCACTTTAGAGCTTCCCAGTGAGTCTGCCCTGGATTAGCCATGAACACTGCTAACAACACCGACGGCGTAGGCTAGATGCGAGTCCGTCGCACACCATACCATACATGATGCTACCAACCCCACTGGCATAGGGGACACACTACATGTATTCCTTCTCTGCTTCAGTCTCAGGTGCTTGAGAGTTTGATAATTTGAAGTGCTGACCGATCGGTGTTGCAACCTGCTTTGCCTTGTGCATATTGAACCTTGCCAGAACTTTCTGAATATAAGACTTCTGAGATAAGAATAAGCTGCCCCTTTTTCTGTCTCTCTTGATCTCCATTCCTAGGATTTTTGTAGCAGGTCCTAGGTCTTTCATATCGAATTCGGAATTGAGCATACCTTTGATCTTCGGACTTCCTCCACCGCTATGCTTGCTACTAACATATCATCTACATATAAGAGCAAGTACGTACTTATTTCACTGTCCTGCCACTTCATATATACACAACTGTCGTAGCTGCTTCTGACAAAGCCGATTTTCAGCATAAACTCATCAAATCGTTTGTACCATTGTCTAGGGCTTTGTTTCAATCCGTACAAAGCTTTCTTCGACGAGCAAACCTTGTCCTTAGTCTCCGGTGTGCTGTACCCATCTGGCTGATCCATGTAGATGGTTTCTTCAAGCTCTCCATGTAGGAACGCAGTTTTAACATCTAGCTGCTCTAATTCCAAATTGAATTGAACCGCTAGTGTTAAAACCATCCTAATGGAGCAATGCTTTACCACGGGTGAGAAAATTTCGTTGAAGTCGATTCCTTCTACTCGAGTGAATCCCTTCGCAACTAGTCCGGCTTTGTATCCGATCTTTTCGATACGCAGTGTGCCTTCCTTTTTCTTAAAGGTCCACTTGCAACCAACTACACGTTTGTTTGTTGGTCGATCCACAAGTTCCCAAGTCTTGTTCTTCATCAGAGAGGCTATTTCCTCATTCATGGCGTCAACCCATCTATTTCTTTCCTTGTTCTTTAAAGCTTCCTTATAGTTGTTCGGTTCAGCTTCTTCTATTGCTTCAGCAACACTCAAGGCGTAGAAGATCATATCCGCACGACCGTATCTCTCCGGCGGTCCGATAGTTCTTCTTTGTACGTCTCTTGTCGACTCGTAATCATCCGATCGTTTTACGGCTCGTCTCTTGCTCGGTCCTCCGTCACTTCATCCCGATTGTTCACAGCGGTCCTTTGATCGATCAGAAGTACGTAGTTGTTGCGGCTCCACCTCGATTGAAGAACCCTCCTTAGCGGCATCGTTTTTGGTAACGTAACTTTGCAAATTTGCCATTTTGGATTCATCGAAAGTCACGTCTCTGTCGATGATGCATTTTTGTTGATCTAGACACCAAAGTTTGTAGCCCTTGGTTCCGGTGGATATCCAATGAAAATGCACTTCAAAGCTCTTGCTTCCGAGCTTGTCCTGTCCGACATGAGCGTAAGCGATACATCCAAAAACTTTCGAGTTATCGTAGTTACTCGGTTTCCCGTACCACATCTCCAAAGGAGTCTTCATATTGATAGCGGTCGATGGACATACGTTAATAAGGTGGCGGGCGGTTGACACGGCTTCACCCCGAAACTTTTGGGTAGACTCGCGTTCGCTAAGCATACATCTCACTCTCTCAGGAGAGTCTCGTTCATCCTCTCGGCTAGGCCATTCGTTGAGGAGTGTTCGGACTGTCTTGTGTCTTGTAATACCGTTCTTTACGCACGGCTCTTCAAGCTGTTCCGAACAATACTCTAGACCATTATCGGTTCTCAAATGCTTCGGTTTTGCTCCGTCTTGTTTTCGGTGAGAGTTAACCAGGTCCACGAAACGTCGAAAAGCTTCATCTTTAGTTTTAAGGATGAAGACCCATACCTTCTACGGTGTAGTCGTCGAAGATAGACATGAAGTATCTGCCTCCTCCATGAGTCTGAGTCCTGGCTGGTCCCCACAAATCGCTGTGTACGTAATCAAGTGGCTTATTTGATGTGTGATTTCCGGTAGAGAACTTCACCCTGGTAGCCTTCCCCGATACACACTGTTCACGAATTCTAATTTGCCGACTCGATCTCCGCATAACAAATTCGCTTGGACGGCTCTTGTAAGCCTCTTTCACTTACATGCCCCGGTCTCATATGCCATAATCCGGTCCCGTCGGTCTCTGATTGAAGCTGCATTTGAGTAGTTGCCGATGACGGTTCTTCCGATTAGAGAGTATAACCCATTCTTTCGACCCCTTTCATGACAATAAGAGAACCTTTGACTACTACGATGCAACCATTCTCCGCCTTGAACGTGTATCCGCTTGACTCCGAGTACCTAAAGAGATCGGATTTCTTTTGAGCTCGGGAACATACTCGACGTGTTGAAGTATCCGCTCGGCTCCATCGAACATCTTTATTCGATTGTTCCGCTGCCAAGTACCTGCGCAAGCTTTATTATCTCCAAGTAGTACGGACTCACCATTTGTCAGTTGCAGTGTCTTGAACCAGTCTTTATGAGGGCACATGTGAAAGAGAATCCCAGGTCGAGGATCCACTCCTTGCTGGATTCTGATTCGGATATCACCAAAGCTTCTGCCGAATCATAGCCATCCGAGGCTACACTTGCTTCTCCGGAATCTTTGGGCTTCTCCGAAAGTTTTTCTTTCTATCCGGACGAGTTTCTCCCGAAGTGACCTTCTTTGTGGCGGTGGTAACACTTGTTAGATCTCTTAGAAGACCGACTTCGCTCTTCTTTCCGGATTTTGATCCGTTCGATCGCTTTTGGAACTTTTCTTGCTCGGTCTTCCTCTAACCGTCGACCGTCTCCACTGGCCTCTTCTTTCATGTCGTGCTTCTTCGAAGTTCCTTGGCTCGATCGGAGATTGAACCTCTTCCAAGGTAATAGTACGTACCTTACCATAGAGCATCGCATCCTCGAAATGCTCGTAGCTCTTAGGAATAGAGTTTAACGGCGAGTAACGCTTTATCCTCGTCGTCCATCTTGACATCGATGTTCTCGAGATCATCTATTATCTTGTTGAACTCGTCAATCCGCTCCGAAACCGACTTGTCCTCGTGCATTTTGAATGAGTATAAGCGCCGCTTCGAAAAAGTACGTTAGCCAAAGATTTAGTCATATAAAGTACCTCGAGTTTAGCTCGGAGTGATTGTGCGGTTGTCTCCTCGACACCTCCCTCGAGTACTTTGTCGCCCAAACTCGAGTTATCGGACGCGAGCCCTGTCCAGAATGACGTTCTTCTCTTTCTCGGTCAGGTCGGTCGGCAATGCTGCCGAACCTTGCAAGGCTTCTGCAACGCCCTGCTGAACCAGTAGAGCCCTCATCTTCACTCTCCACAAGCCGAAGTCGTTCTTTCCGGTAAATTTCTCGATGTCGAATTTGGCGGAACCCATTGTCTCCGCCAAACAGCTCTTCACACCAAGATCTTCAAAGAGTTCCACCTGCTGCTCTTCCAATAGAACTAGGCAATGGTGAAGAGAATTTTTTTCCTTTTCAGCTTGCAGAATTGCCGAATTTCTTGCTAGTCTACGGACTGAATTGCGGTAAACCAATTCTCCCTATAGCAGAATGGTTCCTGTTGGCTGCAGGTGGAAGAAATTCCCAAATACACAAAGAACAGGGCTGCAACTTCCAAGAACTAGGCTGCGGTACAGTAATTGTTGAATTCCCGCTGCCAGCAATTCGATGGAAGAGCCGTGCCGATACCTTCTTCCTCCTCCAAGAACCTTCTTCACTGTTTTCGGGCGAAACTAAGAGAGTAAGTGAAAGTTCAGAGGCCTTTGTGCGCCGATCGGATCGTCGTTGCCTTCCCGACAGAACCTTGCGGGCTCGCGGTCCTTCCCAATCCTTGCTACGCGAAATCGTAAGCCGATGGAGAGCGATGCGGGAGGGCAACGTCTAGATCATCCAAGGGGAAAAACCGTAGCGGGAATTAAAGCTTGATCGGAAGAAGCCGGCGGCGCGAATCGAATCTGCGACCACCGCAATTCGACGGTGGGCGGCTTCGTCTTCTTCCGGTCGAAGCGGGCGCCGGCGAAGGCGGAGGTCTCGCCGAGGAGGCTCGGATCGGGGGAAGGAGAGACCGATCGCGATTCTTGACGGAAGAAAGAATCGCCGAATTCTCTACAAGAATGCCGAATGGCTCTTTCGGCTTACAATGTCGTGGCCGAATGGATTCCGTCCCACCGAACTCCTCTCCATGCTTGTCCGCGAAATCGGTCGCTGGGTCCGTTTCCGCGAGTCCCTTCTCCTCGGACTCCTTGAAGGCCGAATTCCCTACTGCGAGTTGAGACCGTCCAAGAAGAACCCGTAGTCCAAGAACCGGGACTCGCCGAACTTCTTGTCGTAGCCGGAGGGAAAGGGAGAGTCGAGGGAGCACTGCGATACTCGCTACCGAACAATTGCGAGTAGCTTCAAGAGCTCCCCTTGGCAGCCGAATGTTTGCAATTGTTCAAGGAAATGCCACCTTGCTGAATCTTGGATGCTGAATGCCTCTAGCCGAGAAGTGCCGAATTTCCCACAGACGGCGCCAATTGTTGTGGGAAAAACGATTGGCTTGGCTAGAAGAAAAAATAAACGAAGAACAAGAACAAACACAACAAGAAACACAAGCAATTTACGTGGTTCGATCCAAATGGATCTACATCCACGGGAGGGAAAGCATCAACGATCTTACTAAGATATTTGCGAGAGAATACATAGCTTAAAGATGAGCCCTCATCTTCATGGATCTTCTTGGCTCCCAAGACCCCTTAGATGCACTCCTCACCTCGCCACAAGCCTAATCTCACTCTCTAGATTCTTGGACAGAATTTCACTCTCAGGCTCTTACCAATTCTCATCATGATCAAACGCCTCACCCACTCACCTCTATATATAATACAAGGTGGCTAAAGAAGAGGCTAAAGGGGTGGACAAAATACAAGAATACCCCTTAACCAATTGTGAGTCATAAGTAACATTATAAATTGTAATAGCTTGTTTGGCCATGTGATTTCGGTCTCTTTTATTATATAAAAATGGTGCTTGTTCGAATTCAAGACTATATATCTATTTTTATAATTAATTTAAATAAGTCAGTGTAGAGTCGAACAAAAATAAAAATATGTAAATCGAGTACGAGCAAATTGTTAAGAAATAATTTAAAAAATGAGCCAATTTAAACGAGCCTAATGCGGGGCAAACTTGAGCTCACTCAAGTTTCCTTTGTTTATAACCTTCCTACCACCCAATTCCTATGACTATAGGAATTAACATATCAACCATTCAAATTTGATTTTTTTACGTATATATAAAATTGAAATTTGCATGATTGATAAGTTTTATCAATATAAATTTTCATATATTTCCGGCATAAGTAAAAATTAAAAATTTATATTACTAATATGTTAATAGATATAATTTGGTGGTAGGTATGTAAATCTCTCATATCGTTTATAAATAAATTGACAAAAAAATCCATGAATTTTTCGAATTTAAGTAACGTTATCTTCTGACAACAATAATCTTCTTCTGGTTTTCTGTCGGCAATCGTGTGGCAGAATCTTACACGTGCGATGATGATTCATCTCTCATAAAAAAAAAAGTGACATTTTTTACTTCTTCTCAAATAATTAAATTCTACCATTTATATATTATTCAATATGTTCCCTTTATTAAAAATATTATCTTAAAATTTTATGCGATCACGTGGCGACGCATGTGCTATTGCACGCTGAGAGCGTGCGCGGAGAGCAACCGAAGCATTCGGGAGAAGTCAGAGAATACGTTTATTTGTTAGTGTCAATTACTAATTGGCAACGATATTAATCAATTAATATATAGATTATCGTATTTTACGTGTTAAACTATACCTTTCGATGACAATTACTTGTATTTGGCCGTTTTGTATAATAATTTTTGTGTTTGGCTAAGATTTATGATTTTTAGATATGTGTTTGGGGCAATGGTGTGGTGGAAATATAGCATACCATTATTTTTCCGCGTGGTAAAATTGGGCTTCGTCAGTGTTTTCTGTGTTATTCAAATTGATCTGGCTAAATGTGGTGGCTATCATGAAACTACAATCTATTTTTTTTTCTTCTGAGCTACAAGAATTCTTTGTCTCGATCTGTATATTTCTTATCCTGATTTCGTTCTCCCATCGTTTAACAAAGTACCAATTCTCTTTTTACAGATACTAATTATTTTTTGAGATTCAAGAAATTTCATTAATTGGAAAAAAAATTTGAGAATTCTTTGGCTTTCATATTTTCATTTTGAATATTAATTTCTCCTACAACAGTTTCACAATTGCTTCTTCAAACAATTACAGTTACCTCATTTACATATTTTATAATAAAATTCTTGTATATCTTATGCATTTACATATTTTATACCATTTTTTTTACAAATATAACACCTATCCTATTACCTATATATGAAATGTGAATTTTATGTAAAGAATTGGATGGTATGATTGTAAATATGAAAATTTTAATATATGTAAATGCATAAGAATTGGTATGTATGTAAATTTTCAAAATTAAAATAATAAAGCCGAAATTTAACTAAAATAGAGGATCTCATAGAAAAATGATATCTTTGCGCTTCGTCTTGCATTTAAACTCGTCCCACTCGCTCTGTACGGTGCCATCTCACACTTTTTCCGAACCCTCGATAATGGAGTTTCCTTTCGGCCACCACCACCACCACGAGCACCATCACCGCCGCGACGACGACGAAGATGAAAGAAACCGATTTCCTCCTCATTTCCCTTCACCAGCAGACGGTCCCGAACCCTTCCAACCTCCATCCGGCGTCCACCACGTCTACCATCAACCAGGGGCTGGATTCGCTCCTCCGCCGACGTTTTCTGAACCTCCGCCACCACCATTCTTCGATGACCCGCCACCCCCTCGCCCATCTCCCTTCGGCGACGATCCTTTCCATGACTCTCGTCACGAGACGCCATACGGACGGGAGGAGGGACACCACCGCTCGGGATACTCCGATCATGCGAGCCATGAGGGGGAGGGTGGATCTCTCAATCGGCAGCGGACAGTTAGGGTGTTCACCAAGGCGGAGGAGAATTACTCGCTCTCGATTCGTGATGGAAAGGTTATTCTCGCGAGGCAGGATCCCAGCGATGAGTATCAGGCAAGGGCTTCAAGATCCTCTTTAATCCTGAACAAAACTTGATTACTTTTTTTCTTAACTCTTCTCCGATGATTTCTGTTTTTGGCTCTTTTGCCTGTTGATGTTTTTATTAGCGATTTATTCTAGTTCCTGATTCCATGGTGATCAAGTGGTCTTCCTTCGTGGATTTTGGATCGTTTCCCCTTTGTCTCTACTTAAATAGATTTTTGTGGCGATGATCAAACATTAAATCCCTTTGATCAGCTTATGTTGCGCTTTGATATCCTCTTTCTTTACTTCTTTGGGTTATTTATTCTTCCATGTCTCATTTTTATTGTTTTCAGCACTGGATTAAAGATCTGAGGTACAGCACAAAAGTGAAGGATGAAGAGAGCTGCCCTGCTTTTGCTCTCATCAACAAGGCTACTGGTGAAGCTATCAAGCACTCCTTTGGAGCAACTCATCCAGTAAGCTTAATATTCCGCCTATAACTTACTGGTTTCTTTGAAACGCTTTGGATAGTGGATAAATGCATATATTACATTCCATCTTCAGAAGAATCCATAGTTCATACTCTGGTTAAAAAATATATAAGATTTACTGGGATTTGTTGCATTTTTTTATAGATTTATTAGGGTTTGTGCAACCTATTTATCTGTCAAACCAGGTGAAGTTAAGAGGGTTTGGGATAAGAAGAAATATGCGTCAGTTTGGCACAACCATGGTGGATTCATGAGGTTTTAATATTCAACTACATGTTGAGTAATATTTATGTAAATGCCCCTTGAACTTATTGGTGGCCATGTCCAAGCTCATTGTCATTTGGTTTGATCTTGATGTTAATGATGACTAAGGTTTGATATCTTAATTAGGAAATGTTTTTATCCATATAGAAAAATTAACCTAAAGTTTAAATCTTTAGGGCATGCTTATAAAAAATGGAATTATGCTTCATTCTCCACAATTGAGTATAGAGATTTCCATACAAAATTTCTCAAAAAATGGGATTCATTTTTTCTTTTTTTTTTCCCACATGAATCTGTCTCTCAATCTCTCTCTTTTTTTTTGCAACTTAAAGCAAATGCATAATTGCATATGTACCCCTGCATATGTACCCCTACATATGAAGTGCAAAGGTAATTAAACTACTTTTGATCTTGAATTTTTTATCGTTTCTATATTTATTCTTTGTTTGCGTTTCTACCAGGTCCAATTGGTTCCCTACAACCCCAATTTCCCTGACGAATCAGTTCTTTGGACCGAGAGCAAGGATTTAGGCGATGGATTCCGGTGCATAAGAATGGTGAACAACATTAGTTTGAATTTTGATGCATTTAATGGTGATGAGCAACATGGAGGAGTTCATGATGGAACCATTATTGTGCTCTGGGAGTGGCTTAAGGGCAAGAATCAGAGGTGGAAGATTGTTCCTTACTAATGTAAGTATTTGAGTTGCTTCAAAAAAACCTCAATTTTTGTCTTTATCAAGTATATGTCACGACTCAAAAGATCCGAATTTGGATTGGCCCGAATAATTTTTGGGTTGGATTCAGTTTAAAGAAGACACATCAACTCGAAATTGACCCAAATCTGACCTGCTAATCTGAGATTTACTCAAAATTGACCCAAATAGCTATGTGAAACAGTTTTTATATGACTGTTCAGATCAGCAGGTTGATGCAGACCGGGTTCTTGTTGAATTTCTTGATAATCTTTGGGTTGGGTCAAACAATTCGGGTTGGATCAACTTCGGTTAACCCAAATTAAACTATTTTTGTAAGCTGAATTATGTACCATTTATTTATGTTTACTTTCCTTAATGCAGGAATGTATTTGAAGGGAGTTTGCTCACTGTGTGTGTGCTTTGAGGTATTTAGCTCCACTTTTTTTCTGTGTTTGCTGAATAAAATTTGCAGTGGAGTTTGTTTCCCTGCATTTGTGTATCAGTTGTGACCTTTATGTTTGTTGAACTTTACTACGATTGTACAATAAAAATATTATATGTGTCGGTTTGAAAATGATGTTCATTAGTGTGAACTGTGGTTAGTGCGCCTTTAAAGTTTTAAATACATAATTACATATTCATTATAACTTCTGTAAATATTAAAATTTGATTTCATTTCGTTAACTATTCTTTAACCCCAACAGTCTTTGTAAAATTTTTACGGGCATTTACATAAATGACACACTTTTTTATTTATTTACATATCTAACACCTTTAATTAAGGACGGTCAAATTTTGAAGCTTGTTAGCTGAACAGTTCTACCTTCATGGAATTTGGTATCTACAAATTTTAGCACTTGTGATGTAAAACATTATTATTATTACTATTATTATTTTTTGTTCAGATCACGAATTTTTTTGTGTATTGTTTTTCACGTATTGCACTTCATGGAAAAACGTCTCTCATATATGAAGCCAACGCCTCATGCGCATGCCTGTCATGCGATAATATTTAATAAGATAATGTGATAATATTTCTTAAGAGTTTAATTTTATGTAAAAACATTTGCATCCATCACTACTTTATTTGATTTGACTTTTTTATCACCAATCCACAATATCTCAAATGCATCCAATCAAATGATGACGTCCTTATAAACCCCATCTTCTTCATGGTCCGAACACGCTGTTCAAGTCAGGTTCAAGTCAGGTTCATAATAATGTTCACTAATAGACCTACAAAAATAAATTGACAGTATAAAATTAAGAAATGAATTCAATATCTTTAAGTCAATAAAAATAAAAACAATGAGATTGAAATGGTCTAGAAAGGAGACATGTTGATGACACTATCTTTTGAATAAATCAAGTCTTAGGTGTATCAGTTTGTGACTTTCTCTTTTGTTCGGGATATACAGTCCATCTCATTACATTGATTGTGCTTGCAGCACAATTAATCGACAAAACTTCAAATATTCATGTGTCTCTGATTATCTAAATAAAATAAAATATCAGAATTACAAAAGATGAAATTTATATAAAAAGTAAGAAAGTATTCATAATTTTTTATTTTCTTTTTCTCAACTCTATTTCAAGCTCATTTTCTCGCGTATTTATAAGTGAAAGATGACAGCAACATAATGAAAACACCATTTATGATTTATAGTCATTAGTTGATATTTATTTTAATTTATGTACTATGTTATAACATTAATGTTTTATACATTTAATAACATTAAATTTAATGTTATGCTGTTATAACATTATAACATTATATTATTGATATGATTTTTTATTAATTATAACAAAAAATTGGTTCAAATTAGATTCCAAACAAGATTCAAACCAATTTCAAATTCAAATTACTTTGAACTAATTTTAGATGAATTGAGTCTAATGAGCATCCTATCAAAACAAAAGGTTACATCTCCTAAGAAATAATTTCTTTCAAAATGAACTTTGAAGCAATTTTTTATTTTTTTAAATCTAAGATGCCGCCGCTTCTACGATGCCTTCCCAATGAAATCTTCTTCTTCTTCACACCGAATTAATCTTGTAATGCTTCGTACACAAAGTCCACTATTTATTTGCTACTTGTCCTAGGAAACCTTCCCTCATGAGCTATATCTCACTGGTTGCATGATGCATTCTCCACAAATTAATCCATAATCTTTACAATTCAAACAAGGTATTTAATTTAGGTTTAAACTTGGTTTGAATTATGCTCCAACAAAGGTTTAGATTAGTTTTGACTTCAAATTGATTTGAATCAAGCTCAGATGACTTAGTCATATGAACAATCACCTAATCCAAAATGTTACTCATTAGAGGTGAGGGTAATTTCATTGAAGATGAATTTTCAAGTACATTTCTTCAATAAAATAATTAATGGGGACATCTCACCAATTATTTATATTATGAGGTATATAAATTCAAATTTCTCTACTCTTCATCTACTACCAAAACAATGGACTTATTTGTCTATGTTGGATATTGGTAATCTTTTTGAAATACACAGTGGACTTTCATGAGAAATATGGATGAACAAAAAAATAGATGAAGAAACCCTTATCACCAATATTTATTGTTTTTCTTCGGGGCTATCTGATGGAGGGAAACTCAAACCCGAAATTTAAAAGTCAAAGTAAAATGAGGATGGAATCCTAACTTGTTGAAATGTGTGCCTTCCTTTAACTCTAAACAAAGAAAGGAGAGAAATATTTAAACTTCAATCTAAGAATATTCAGCCCCTTCAGCCCTCTCATCTAACAAATAAATAAATAAATAAAAACATCCACGCATTACTGACGGATAGCTCCCAACCCTTACTGGTCCTTATGTTCACAGAACCCTCTCTCCTTCATGTTTCCCTCTACCCTTCAATGTCCTTTTACCTAACTCTCCTCACCTTATACATCATGCTCCTTGATTCCTCCCAGCATAATGTAGCTTGCTTTACATCCTACCTCTCAACTCATGCTCACCTCAGACGACCCTAGTAGAGTTGCCAAAATTTGTGGGCTCCAAATACTTGTGTCTTAGCCTCCCTCAAATGAATGAGAGTTTTACATTGAGATTACAAGTTAAATTTTATGAAATCATATTATGTTGCAAATAAAGCACTACATAAAGAATTTACCCTTATTTTGTGATGACATACAAATCTAAGAATTACAGGTTCTCATAGGAGTAAGCTTTTAAGGTTAATTACCTCTTCTAATAACAAGAAAGTACTCTCAGCTAAGGTCAATCATTACAATGTTATTCATTCAGCGTATAGTAGCAATAACTAGGTTTGTATAAATTTATCACCATGTGCTTGCGAGAGAGCAATGGAAATTTTGATGACAAATTCAATCAAGATATAATAATTTTGTCCTATTGGGTTGTCATAGTCCATGATCTTTGAGTAGAGAGCTAGTCGACTCAATCTAACTAGATAATTCTCTTCAACAAGAATGGGCTGCTTCGTTAAAGAAAATCTTATTAACTGAGGTAAATGTTTATCCTAGGGAACAATTCTAAGTAAACTTTAGTTAATAGACAAATTTGCACCTTATAAGATGTAACTTATACTTCACTGCTCAAATAACCACAACTATTAGGTAATATATGACTTATAATTGTGATCATAAAATAGTGGAGTCAACTAGTTAAATCATCCGGCCAGAGGCTCTAGTAGGTAAACATATAACCTAAGCAACATTTATACTAGTGTGAGCTTATTTAAAATTAAATATAGTTATATGTTTGATATAACATTTACTCTTCGTGGGCTTAGATTATTATCAAATCTGTTGACCCTAATAAATAATAGTGGATGGTGGATGAATTTATTAAAAGATTTATATAATAGCTTTTCATTTAAATATTTTAAAATTTCAATAGTTTGAAATTTTAATTTAATAGAAAAAACCCTTCAATTGAGTGCTTCATTTAACATACCATCATTGAAACTTTTATATAATATATATATATATATATATATATATATATATATATAAGAAAAGTACAATCATTCTTCTCCTGAGATATTTTCGTTGGTTGTTCTCCAATTCCATCACCCTCTCCCACTCCCTCTCCCTTCATCGGGCATTTATTAGGCCTCCTTCATGGAACCGCCTTATTTATTATCTATGATGTAAGTTTTTGAGATGATGGTAAACTTTATCCCAAACTGGCTTTGTTTGCTTTACGGTGGATAAATCAAAGTTTTTATGTTATTTATAAGCAATACTATAGAATGTCATTAAATCATTTGTTGCAGGCTTTTTTTTTTAATCATTGAAGATATATTTTACAAATAATTCATATTTCATAATATATATATATATATATATATATATATATATATATATATATATATATATATATATATATCTTAGACTACACATATTACATAAATGTAATACCATTTATATAGTATTTAAATAACAAGCCATTCTATTAAATCCTTAGTTCATCCCAGTTTAACATTCATATTTTGTTATATTTTAATATCATATTTTTATAATTTAATTCATGTCATGATTTTTCGATAAATTAAGATGGGTGTCATGTTTCTCTAATTTAATATCCAATTTCAATTTAAAAACCTTGATATTTAATTAGTTAATATCAATGTTGATGAGGCTAATTACATCATAATTAATACAATTATATAACTTAATCAAGCATTGAATAATAATTTATAAAAGTTAGTTAACTAATAACTAGTATTTGAAATATTAAATTAACAAAACATATTTATTTATGATCAATGCTTGTTTAATCAATAAAAAATTGTTATTAAGATGAATTTTTTAATATAATTACTTTTTTATTAATAATTTTTTTTATTAAACTATAAATTATATAAAAAATTTAATTAATAAATAACAAGTAACTATTAAATTAATCAAATATAATAATTCTTATTAATTGAAATAAAATATAGGTAATATTACTTCATCTAAATTTATATATTTTTAACTTATATATGTTATTTGATTAAAACAAGAATTTATTGATTATTTTAAATATGTAACTCTTAACCTTTCTCTTATATTCCAAGTCTCCCAAATTCCTAAAAATCTCCATCACATCATAAATACAATGTGTGAAGAAGAAGAGTTTACGATAATTTTTAAATTAAATAAATGATCAACGCTATGATTTATGACATTTATGTTCTAAAACAAAACACAATAGAAAAGAGATTTAAAATTTTATAAGATCTAAAGTTGTCATTTTAAACAAATTAAAACTTCATCAACTTAAGTTTTTTATTTAATTTGTTGATATAAAAGTTATTATATCAATTAGCCTCTTTAGGTGCATCTCTTGGTAAATTATTTTGCTATTTATTTTAGGTTTAAGTATTTTCTATAATCGAGACAATATTATAATTTATTTATATAAATTTCAGTTATACTAATTAAATTATAAGTAATCTAATATTTTATTTAATACTACTTACAAATTTATGAATTTAATTATATAATAACTTTTATATCAACAAATTAAATAAGAAACAAAATAATATTAATTAATTTAAGTAATAATCTTTAATTAAATAATATTAATCATTTATATTAAATTAATTACTTTAGCAACACATACATATCTAATTTTTTTATAATATTTCAATAGTTTTAATTAATAGAATTTGCTGTCAATTTTAATTAATTAAGTAAATTCCAATTATGTATTATTGATGATATAATTAATCATTAATTAATACTTTATAGTTTTAAAAGAATATAATTACATGTATCCAATCAAAATAAACCAGAAATAATATTAATATATTTAACTAATGATTTAGTAAATTAATATTTTTTATTTAAATTTATTTAAGTTTTTTTAACTAATATATCTCATTCAATATTTTCAATTAATAAATAACACTAAATTGGCGCATTTACATACATACCACTCCATTTCTATTTATTTACATTTCTAAAATCTAATATTTACTTATTTTATTTATATTTAAAATGATTATTTTAACAATTAAAAAATGAAACATATTTTTTCATGCATAAGAAAGATAATATAGCTATAAAAATTGAAGTACAAGTATTTGATTTCTAAATACATGAGAATTGAGGGTTATGTATGTAAAACCAAACCCTCGCCTTTCTTCTACACTCGACGGCAAGCAAAATCCAGGAGTCGCGAAGGAAGCTCACCGGAGAAGGCATCGACGGTAACAGCGGCGTAAGAACAAGAAGAGGTGCTCGTGAGGCTTGTAGATTTACTAAATCTGGCTAATGTTAGAGCAAAACGTAGGAGGTACGGGATTTAAGATCACGTAGGTTTTAAAATGCTCTTTTTGATCGTTTGGCAGGGCTTTACGCTATATCCTGCTACCAAACTGTTTGTAAATCCGGCCAATGTCAGAATTTTTTATATCTGGAGCAAAATGGAGGAGATTAAAATGCTCCTTTTGATGGTTTGGCAGGATTTGCGCTAAATCCTGCTACCAAACAGCCCCGAAGAGTTAAATTTTTATGATGGAGAGCTTCCCCGCCTACTTACAGCGAAATCCTCCGCTTCTTTCGCAGCAGCAACCGCCGCCTCCGTCGCAGCTGCCGCTTCCGTCGCAGCTGCCGCCTCCGTCGCAGCTGCCGCCTCCGTCGCAGCTGCCGCCGACTTTCTCCGACACAAAAGAAGCACCAGAAGGGACGGTCGCTACCCTTCTGGTTCGGCATTTACCTGAGGGGATTTCTGATGACATGCTCTCCCGCTTGTTCTCTCACTATGGAGCTTCCTCAGTTCGCCCCTGTGCAGGTGGGAGGTAAAAAAGCGTTCGCTTACTCTTTTATCCATCTGTTGCTTCTCTTTTTTAATGAAGTTTAGAGTCTGGCGCGAAGCATTTCTATAAAGCTAATAACTTACGGTTTGGAGACAAGAATTTGAGCATGCTTTTGAATTCAACATTGCAATTCTTTCTTAATGAATCTGCACTTAAAGAAGGAGACATTTTAAATAACTCTAAAAGGGCCTATTTTGTTCAAAGTAGGATTTATCAAATCTTTTTTGGTCTATTCCTTTTGGATTTAATAAATCCTGATGGGTTTTTTGTTTGTCCAACTTTTAAATTTTGTCAAATCTCAGGTTTGGTTGTCCAACTTCTAAACCAATGACATAAGATTCACTTGTATTATGCATGGATGACCTTGAATAATGGGTTGATTATTGTCCCCGACATTGGTAATCAATAGTAGGATCAATAAGGGAACAAATAAAATGTTATCAATTTTAACCAAGTATACAATGAAAGAGTCACATATGTGAGCCAAATTTTTGTTGTGATTACATGAAATGATACATAGACTTAAAATCACTCTCTAATCAATGCTTTTGAGTTAGGAATCCTCATCTACCCCAAGTTCTTCTAAGTTTGGTTACGTCTTCTCTCTCATTGGGACTATTGAAATATATATAGTTGCCATTATATGGTGTTTTTAAGTTTTGTAAGATCGTACAATTGATGACAATATCTTTTCAGAACTGCATTGGAATTTAACTCGTAAGTTTTAGTTCCAAATGTTTATTCTTCTAGATTCTAAATGTACTCCCAACAATTTTTGTAAGCTAAGCACGGCAATGATTATTATCATCTCTCGTCTGTGGCTGTATTTACATTGTGCCGTTTATGATTTTCTCTAAGATGGCAATGGTAGCCTTTGAAAGGTGTGAGAAGCATCTGCATATTCGTATTCCCCATGCCTTCTTAGTCATATTGACCATGTTGAATTCAGAAATGTTCCTCCTCTAAAGTTAATCTCATTAGATGCATATCTATCTATCTATTTATTCTTTTGAAAAGCATTAGAGACATATCTATTGCCAAGCCTTCCCAATTTAATATCGCATCATGAATTATCTATCAAATGAAATTATATTCATGGCATTTTGAAAAGTAAATCCCTTTTAATTACAATAGCAATCTTGACAGTCACTTGGAAGGACGATAACAACATGCAGACTATCAACGGCTCCAATGGTATCCTTGCAGTATGGGTAGAAAGTTCTTTATGCTTTGTTTATGGGGTGACATGGAATATCTCATGAGGCAGCCACTTGTATTCATCAGCCACTGAAGCAATGCCTTGAAGAGCATGATAAAATTGACGACTAATGGTTTCCAAAGAGTTCTGAAAAAGCTCCTAAATTCGATAGTAGTTGTAACTTGTGATACTCCCCTCATCAAGACAACCAAATATTCAACTACAAACATATTTTCTGTATTTAACAGAGGAACTTGGTGTACTAACATATCTCCAAGTTAAATAAAAGCCACAAAAGGCACGAGGAAACACTTTTATGATATTTTTGGATGGTTTCAAGGACATGATCTACATAATGCTTGCCGGAGATTAAAGATGGGGAAGATCTATAGTCAAATGAAATTCTGCTCATTATCAAATCATTGTGGAAGCCTTCATTTTCTTCACACTCCTCTATGACAATTGCATTAAGTACAATGGAATACGTTTCTAATGACATTTTCCATATGTATTTATGACTATATGCTGTCAATTATTTTTATTAAAATCATACATAAAAGAATGCATCATCCAACAATAAAACATACAAAAATTGGGCTGTCATGCTATACATTTTTCTTCAATTAAATGTTTAACCCGTGAGGCTGCATTGGTGGCCTATGCTATTGAGATGCTTGTTTAAGATTTTCATTTGCTATATTATTATTGCACATTTTTTCAAGCGCGACATATTCATGGAATGGATTTTGGAAATTAAGTGTCACAAACAACTTGGGAAATAACTTGTAAACAATGCTTTATCTTATTAGCCATCTATATGAACTCCTTCACCATATTTCATGAAAAATTCAACTAGCTAAATAAATCTAACAATTTTTTGAAAAGAAATCAACAAATTTTATTGAAATTGCTAAGCGACTCTTTTCAAAATATTTAAAAATTAAAATAAAAAATGCACTCTATATTACATAAAAATATGAATTATGGTTTCAAAATTCCACCAAAATCACTCAAACCAACAAATGACATCATAGGTTGAACATCAACATGGCAAAAAATCATAAGAGCCAAAACTAAGAACGTAGAGGAAAAAATGGAGTTGTTTGCCAAGGGTATCAAGTATGCCAGGAAGATATTGAGTAGGTCAAAATATTGAGCTAGCTGAATTGAGCAAGCCGAGGGCTCCAACAAAGAGATAAGGAGATGCAAGGAGATGACTATTGCAGGGATGAAAAAAAGAACTTACGAGGAGAAAAGGGCAAGCACAAAGAGGAGCAAGCCGAGATGGACCTTAATAAGGATGATAAGATTGCTTAAATCTTGTAAATTATAGTTTTACAAAGATTTGATAAATCTAAGTTTTCTTCCAGGATATGATGAATGCAACTAGCTTGAATTGATTTTGCTACCGCTTTATAGTTCGTTATAAACTGATTGGAATGCTTTGATCCAAATCTTACATAATCTTGCTTAAAAGGGGCAACCAAAGATCTCGGTCAAGGGGTTGTTTGGTTGTTAATTCCATGTTGGATTTACGGTAGATTCGGCCTAAATTTTCCAATCTTTTTATAAAGGGATTTCTAATTCCCTCATAAAGTAAACCATAGATTTATTAACATTCGATAAAATGTGTCTTAAATCCAAGATTCATGAGGCCCTAGTAAGGCTGAGATTCAAGAATTTGCCGGTCAAATAATTCTACTACCAGAATGTACTAATTCCTTGAATATAATTTATCAGATTCAAGATTTATTAATCATTTGTTCAGCTAAATATGAGCTGAATTATAGATCTTTTAAATATTTTTATATTTGGATGAAATACTTAATAAATTAAATATCATGTCTGAGACAAAATGATGGAGAGGCTATGGAGGACCGAACGATCCTCAATGGGAGGGGTCTGTTGATCCTTCCTTTCTCTTCTCTCCCCTTCCCCTTTCCTTTTTAGCACCTTCCTAATATAACTCTTTCCAAATCAGAATTTTTTAGTTTTTTTATTCCTTTTTCCTAAATCTGAATTTCCATTATAATCTCCTTCCTAAACTGAATTTTTAAATTAGAATTTTTGAATATTTTATTCCTCTTTCCAAAATTTGAATTGCCATTATAATTTAAATCCTTTTTACAAATATGAAATCTGATTTTATTCTCCTTATTTTAAAAGTCTTTCCTAAAATATGAAATCTGATTTTATTATTCTTCTTTTTTTAGTGTTTTCTAATTGAGTCAAATGTATTTATAAATAGGAATTGATGTAGGGATTTTATTTTTGATATCTAAATTCAAGTTTTAACATTGGTATTTTCTTTCGAGGGTTGTATCCGACGTCGAGGTAGTGCTCCGGTTGTCCCTCATCCGAGGTGGCGATTTTCTTCAAGGGTTCTAGTGGTGCTTCGGTTGTAACTCGAGTCCAATGAGACATTTGTTTTACACTTTAATTTCCTTGTTGTCATTTCATAATCTAGCCACCGCAACCCCTCTTCCATTATCGCCAGCACCTTACGGCTCCCGTTCAGGCACTGCAGCCCCTTCAACTGTTGTCTAGGCCTTTCAACCTCTTCTTGGCAGCCGCCGACACCTACAACAACTACTTTGCTGTTCCAGCCTTTCCCATTGTTGCTAGTGTTTTCCCGCTTGTTGTCCACCCTTTGAAAGCGCTGGCGAACCTTCCCAACTATTGTCCTACTTTTTCCACAACAACCCTCACCTATCCTGCATTCATCGCAGCCGCCGATCTAGTCTCAAATGACGTTCTTGCTTCTCTCTAGGTGCGGTTCGACGCCGTTACTATTGCCAACTTGGTGTCCTACTTCTTCAACAACAGCCCCCAATCCAACCTCCCCTCGCCCAATTAAGCATGTCGCGTCTTCTTTGTTGAGTCATTAGTCGTAATCCTTTATTTTGTGTTTTTTTGTATTATCTTTCGTTATTTCAAATCTTCATTGTAACCTTGTTTTAAATCAGTAGTAAAATTGTGTCTTGCATCGTGGTTGGATTAATTACTGTATCATTTGGTATCAGAGCTAGCCCAACTCTAGTCTCATCCTAGAGTTTCTAGTATCCGCCCCTTGTCGGCATATTTTTAGGTTGAGTGTTGTATTATCTTAAAATTTTCAAATTTAAAATTATTTTCAAAATCAAATACTACTTTCTAAATTATTTTCATTGCGTTGGATCCAAATGTCAATCAAATTGGACTTGGATTTGGCCTAGATTGGTGTTGGGAATGTTGAATTGAAGTTTAGAATTGAATTGGACCGAATTTGGATCAATTTGGTAGGTTTGGTTTGACATCGGGTTCACTTAGGGTTAAAAATGGGTCGAATTGGGATTTTGATAAAAGTGGGGTAAATTGACAAAATTGGCTCATGGTGTAGTTGAACAAAATGAAATTGAGAATATTTGGGATTTTCCGAATTTTACGGAATTTTCCAAATTTTTGGATTTTTGGCTAAGAGGGTATTTTTGGTATTTGGAGGGTATTGGGAGGTATTTTTGGAATTTTTGGTATTTTTGGGTATGGATGATCAATTTGAGTAATGTGGAATGTTTGGGATTGATTTTGAGGAATTTTGAGTAATTTAGGTGATTTTGCAAATTTTGGGTGGTTTGCCAGGGTTTTGGGTAGGCTGAGCGGGTGTAGGATCCGGGGTCAAAAATCGAAAATTTGCAAAATCGAAGATTAGGTGAACGTAAGTGGAATGAAATCATTTTGGTTGAAAGCACGTGCCATATCAAGCCCACATGAGCTGAAGGGACTCATTTGAGCGTATTCACTATGTTGTTCTAACCCTCTTACGCAAGCGGCTTAGGGGTTAAGGACCATCCATGTGAATCATCTTTATGAGTCGGGAGATCGAAGTTGGGTATGGGTGTGGTTTTAGGAGGTGTGTGAAAGTGTAGTAGTATAAATGTAGTGTATGTGTAAGTCGACCTCACTGGACTAGGCCACCTGGTAGCGATCCCAAGGCCAAAGAGTCCTATAGGAACTCATCCTCTAATCTTCCACATTTGATTTCAACCCTCTAGGTGATTAGGGTGCTGCAGTCAAGTTTGTGGAGTTTGCAGGAGTTAAGAAATTGTTTGAAATTCTAAAGGGTGGGTTCCACTTCTAGTCCTCTAAGATTAGTCAAAGGAAAGTTCTAAGGCTAGATCCTAAGTACTAAAGAGAAGAAGAGGAGACCTCATCAAAAATGAGGTCAACACCCCTACCCAATCCCACACACCAATTTTTTTCTCTTTTTTTCGTTTATCTTTTTTTTTTTTTATCTTCTTTCTTTGTTCCCTTTTTTTTCCTTCCTTCCACAGTTCCCAACCATCAAACATACCGCTAAGGAAAAATATGCCCGAGCCTACCAGGGACGAGATACGGATAAAGCTTTGCGTCTTCAGCAGAGGCTTATGGATTTTAAAGAGGAAATCCAGTGGTAGGTTACCCTCGACCGTGATATAAAAGGTCGAAGGGAAGAACGGAAAAATTTGAAGATAAAGCGGGTAACACAACACAAGTTCCTACAAACTTACTACACTTAAAAGTTACAAGCTGTAGCTTTCGAAGCGGAGAGACCGCATTACTAAGCGACCCCCTTGTTACTATCCAACGAAACTAATCCGCATGTCTTTCACAGCAAGAAGATGTTGCAAGTGCCATGGATTTGGACATGTTGAAGTAGAATGCATGATCAGAGGAGTGATCTAATTCACCGAATAGAGTGTCATCGAAAAGTTGAGTAAAGACTCCGCAGACACTGAAGAGGTTCAGAAGTGAATTTTTATCCGAGGACATCTTTCCCCACGGAAATCCCTTGTTCGTGGATACATTTAATGAGGAACATGCGGCTTTTGATGAGATTGTGGTTCCTGCTCTCCTAAAGGATGAAAAACTTTTTTGTTCAGACATATAAAGATTACACAGACCAAAATATGTTAGAATTTAAAATTTTAGTAGATGATCTTAGTATTCAAATTTTAGTATTATTGACACTAAGATTTTTAATATTATAATTGCTTATGCCCCTCAAGTAAGCTTAAATATAGGGTGTAAAGATAAATTCTGGAATGATTTGGAAGACTTAATACAAATGATACTTCTCGAAGAAAAAATTTTTATTAGAGTAAATTTAAATGGACATGTCAGTATTGTAGTAGAAGATTTCAGAAATATTCATGGTGGCTACAGTTTTGGAGTGACTAATGAAGATGATAGAGTCATTTTAGATTTTGCTTTAGCGTATGATTTTGTTATTACTAGTCTTTTATTCAAGAAAAGAGATGAGTATCTTATTACTTATAAGAATGGATCTAATATAACACAAATTGATTATTTTCTTATGAGAAAAAAATGTCGTCGAGATTGCAAAGATTGTAAGGTCATTCATAGTGAGAATTTAAGTACTCAACTTCGATTATTAGTTATAATTTTAAGATGAAGAGTTGTAAAATAAAGAATACTAGGACTAATCATTGTAAAATTAGATGGGGGAACCTAAAAGATACAAATAAGGTTATTTTTATGTGTAAAATTCAAGATTTCAAAATTTGGGATGTTCTTGTAGAAGTAAACGCTATGTGGGATAAATGAATAAACAATATTAAACAAATAGCAAATGATGTACTTAGAGAATCAAAAGAAAAAGTTTCTATAAATAAAATTTGTTAGTGGTAGAATAATAATTTCCAAGTAAAAATTAAATATAAGAAGTTATGTTATAAAAATTGGTTTAAATTTAAAAGCTTAGAAAACTGAAAAAAATATCAAACGAACCGCAGGGAGTCTAAAATATCAATTTGTGACGCTAAAAATTCCGTTTTTAGTGATATTTATAATAAATTAGATACTAAGGAGGGTGAAAAATATATGTATAAACTTGTCAAATAAAGAAAAAATAAAAGTAAAGATTCAACTCAAGTATATTAAAGATGAAAATCAAAAAGTGTTTTTCCTAGAAAAAAGATATTCAACATAGTTGGGTGAGTAATTTTGATAAAATTTTTAATGAAGTTTATGAAAATGCGATCGACCTTAGTGATCTTAATATCATTAATAATAATAAAACATTTCATTTTTACAGTTGCATTTGTTAAAAAGAAGTTAAGGAAGCTTTAAAGAAAATCAAGGGTGGAAAGTCTGTTGGACCTGATGATATTCCAATAAAAGTGTGAAATTATTTTGGAGATTTGGGAGTTTCTTGGCTTTCCAAACTCTTTATATTATTTTAAAAACTAAAAAGATGTCTGAAAAGTGAAGGAAGAGTATTTTGGTCCCCATTTTTAAAAATAAAGGGGATGCACAACAGTTTGCAAATTATAGAGGAATTAAGTTGATGTGTCAAACTTTAAAATTATGGGAGAGGGTAATTGAACATAGGTTAAGACGTATTACAAAGATTTCTTATAATCAATTTGGATTTATGTTGGGCACGTCTACTATGAAAGCTATACATTTATTGAGAGGTTTGATGGAGAAGTTCAGATATAATAAGGAGGATCTACATTTGATTTTTATTGATTTAGAAAAAGCTTACGAAAATGTTCCAAGAGATATTCTTTGGAGAGTTTTTGAGAAGAAAGGTGTTGATATGACTTACATTCTACAACAAAGCGATGACTTTATTATGGTGGTGGTAAATTGATTTCATAAGCTTCTCGGGGATAAAACAAAGATCCTTCTATCCGAGGAGAATGAGATGGGAATGTCTAGCTAAAATCACGAGATCGAGGATGTCGTGACCCTCGTTTATGAATGTTCTGCAATTCAATAACCCTACTGATTTCAGATTAATATTTTTTACTCGGACATGAATGACTGGCATTTCTAATTATGAAATGACAAAAACATTAAAAATAGTGATTGTAGCTCCTCCATTGTTATTGGCCTCCAGTCCTCTGTTCCCTCTATTTTTTACTTAAATGTTTTAACCTTAGTCATGTAATGCTGATAAATATGGCCAAAAAATTCTTTAGAGTTTCTATTATTGAATGGAATATTTTGGTGGGAAAAAACTCCCTTAATTTGCTTGGTGTTTTGTACCTTCAGGTTTGCAATTTTTGTAGGCAATATTAATATTTTTCACTTATAGACATGTATGGCTGGAGTTGCTAATTATGAAATGAAAAAAGAACCTTTAAAAATAGTGGTTATAGCTCCTATTTTGTTATTGGCCACCGATCCTCCTTTTCTTTATTTTTTTACTTCAAAGTTTTAAACCTAGAGTCATGCAATGCTGACAAATATGACCTAAGTCATTAAAGATATGTATACTAGAGTTGTTACTTGTGTTCGAACTGAAGAAGGATTGATCAAATATTTTCCTATTTCTGTTGGATTACATTAGGGATCAACTTTAAGCTCATATCTTTTTGCTTTAGTTATGGATGGCCTTACTGGCTGGTCATTTACAGGAGATGTACCTTGGTGTATTTTTTTGCTGGTGATATCTTTCTCGTGGATAAGACGAGAGAAAAAGCCCAGAAAAAACTTGAATTATGGAGGTTTACACTGGAGTCTAAAGGCCTTCATTTGAGTAGAACTAAAACTGAATACATGGAATGTAATTTTAGTAGTAGTAGCTCTAATGACAAAAGTGTAACTTTGGGTGATCAAATTATTAAAAGACGTGAATGATTTAAATATCTCGGGTCTGGCATTCAAACCGATGGTGATATAGGTGGGGATGTTAATAGTAGAATTCAAGTTGGTTGGTTGAAGTAGACGAATGCTACAAGTATTTTGTGTGATAGAATATTACCACTTAGACTGAAAGGAGAATTTTTTAAGATGGTGGTGAGACCTGCAATGCTCTATGGTGCTGAATGTTGGCCTTTAAAAGAGTAGCATAATATTAAGTGTTGCCGATATGAGAATGATTAGGTGGATGAGTGGCTTTACACTTAGAGACAAAATGCAAAATGATTATATCCGTGATAGGGTTGGTGTAGCTCTAGCTCCAGTGGCGGACAAAATTAGAGAGAGTCGTCTTAGATTGTTTGGTCACCTTCAACGTCGACCAGCTGATGATCCGATTATGAGAGTAAATGTTTTAGAGTCGACTTATGCTAAGAAAGACAGAGGTAGGCCTAGGAAGACTTGAGCTAATTGTATAAAAAAATGATCTTAATTTATTAGAGCTAAATGAGAATATAACACTAATAGGACGCAATAGAGAAAAAGGAATCAGGTAGCCGACCCCACGCAGTGGGATTAAGGCTTTGTTGTTGTTGTTGTTGTTGTTGTGGTCATAGTAACGACCGATTGATAGCATCACAAACGGCTACACTTCCAACCTTCACCCCCAGTGCTCCATATGAAGAGATGAAGTGCCCGTTTGAAGCTCTTAGAACACGGTGGAAGATGTCAGTTCTCTAAAATTTCAAGAGTCAGAGGAAAGATCCGAAAGATAATAAGAATCGCCCATCAACCAAACTCTTACAAATTCTCAACCTCGCTTAGGTGCAACTTGTCATAGATGAGAAGCATATAGGATATTTACGTGATCAAAATGGCTTGGGAGAACTTTCTTAGTGGTGTACCTCAGGCTTAGATTATGTCAAACCAAAACAGATTGATAAGGAGGTATGCTCGCAATTGGGAAAAAGCTCCTCAGAAGTTTTGGTTGACAGTGCAGTCGACAGTGGGATCAAGGGGTGGCTGACAACGACATGAAAGCTTTGACCTGTGATGTCGAAGCTCCCCTAATCCCGGGAGATTGACGCGGGAGCTATGGAAGACCGATCGGTCCTTAAAGGGAGGAGGGTTGCCGCTCCTCACTTCTCTTCTCTCCCCTTCCCTTCTTTCCTTTTTAGTACCTTCCCAATATAAATCTTTTCAAATCAGAATTTTTGAATATTTTTATTCCTCTTTCCTAAATCTGAATTTTCATTATAATCCATTTCTTAAACTTAATTTTCAAATCAAAATTTCTGAATATTTTATTCATCATTCTTAAATCTGAATTTATATTATAATTTAAATCATTTCCTCAAATTTGAACTCTAATTTTATTCTCCTTCATTATTTAAAAATCTTTCCTAAAATCTCAAATCTAATTTTATTCTTTCTTATTTTAGTGTTTCCTAATTGGGTCAAGTCTTTTTATAAATAGGTGTTGATGTGCCTAAAGTTAGGGGTCTTAATTTTTATATTTGAATTCAGGATTTAGCCTTGGTATTTTTCCTTCGAGAGTTGTATCCGACGTTGAGGTAGTGCTCCGACTATCCCTCGTTTGAGGTGGTGATTGCCTTCAAGCTTCCGAGTGGTGCTTCGGCTTTAGCTCGACCTTGACGAAACATTTATTTTACCATACTTTCGTTTTCTTGTTGTCATTTCAGAATCCAACCACTGCAGCCCCATCTTCCATTGTCGCCACCACCTTCCCACTCCCGTCCAACCACCGCAACCCCTCCAACTTGCTCTCACAGCTGCTGACACCCCTACAACAGCTACCTTGCTGTCCTGGCTTTTCCCACTGCTGCTAGTGCTTTTCTGTTCGTTGTCCACCCTCCGAAAGTGCTGGCGAACCTTCCCAACTGCTGCCCTACTTCTTCCACAGCAGGCCCCACCTCTCCAGCCTTCACCGTAGCTGCTGATCCAGCCTCCAACGATGTTTCTGCTTCTCTCTAGTTGCGGTTCGACATCGTTACTATCACCAACTTGTTGTCCTACTTCTTCCATGGTGCAATCCCCACCTCTTCGGCCTTCACCGCAACTACCAATCCAGTCTCTCCTCGCTTGACTCCGTCCGCATCAAGCGTATTGTGTCTTCTTTGTTGAGTCATTACTTGTAATATTTTATTTTGTACTTTTTGTTTTGTGTGTCATCTTTCATTATTTCGAGTCTTAATTGTGATCTTGTTTTAAGTTAGTAGTAAAATTGTGTCTTGGGTCTTGATTTGGGTTAACATCCGTATAAAAAAATATTGTAATTTGAGAAATTACCTTAATATCTTTTATTTGAAATTATATGTGATGAAATCTCATATATATGTCAACATATTTACGTTTATTTAGCCTTAAATTTAGATTAAAGACTTTGCCCCAAACAAAATATTTTTATTTGAATGAGATGATTTATATTTGGACCAAAAACTTTAAATTTATAAAATAGTCCGAAGAAGATTCGTTCACCTTTGTTTAGAGTATTAACCAATGGTCGTGGATCTGATTTTTATTAGGCTTGGAAATGCAGTTTTGTTGGTTTTTAGTTTTTAAATTTGAACCGATAATATTGTTTTAAACTGACTTCACGTTATTCTTATTACTTTCTATACAAGGCTATGTTATAAGGCACTTTTGTTTTTGTTTCCATTTTTGTTGCAGGCTAAGAAATTGTGCCTTTGTAGATTTCAAGGATGAAGCTTTAGCATCTCAGGCACATTTGCAACTTAATCGGTACTTCTCTTGAATTTGATCATTTCACTTTGATCAATATTCCATTTTATTTCAAATAAACTTGTAATTAGTTGCATGTGAGTATAAAACAAGAATGTAACCTCAAGCCACATTTTAATTTTCATTTTCTGGTACTTTTTTTAAATGATTTATTGACTTAAAATCCTTCTATATTTTCTCCTTAGTGTCTAGCTTTATCCAAAATGTTTGTGGACTATTTACGTATGTGCACATTCATCCAACAATTTTTGTTTGTATAGATATTGCCATATTTTTCTAGTGGGTAATTAATTTTTCACAATTTTTGCATGTAATATCTCAGATTGAGATTTCTAGGAAAAGTGCTGACAGTTGACAGAGCGGACAAAGCTACTTCAATTAACACAAACCCCCAAAGTGCTGGGCTTTCTGTGAATGATGCTTCTATTACATCCATACTAAAAACTAAAGATTCTTCTGTTCATCCCAAGAGTTTGGAATCTGGTGGTGAGCCAATAGCTCCGAGACTTGGTGTTGATTACCCCTTTCCTCCACATCTTGAGTATGTTCTCAGCTTGCTTTTGTGTGTGTGTGTGTGTGTGTGTGTGTGTGTGTTGTGGGAGGGAGTGGAGGGGTGAATTTATAACACAAATTTATTATGCATGCACATATCTAACCCCTAAAGTTTGATAATTACATTTATAACACTTTGTTATTAAAAATCTATGCGTGAAAATGTGTATTTCACTTTTACAAAGTTAATGATAGTGCTATTTTTTATGTGATGTCAATGCTTTGAGTGTATGTATGTAAATATAAAAGATTAGGTGTTAGATATGTAAATATATAAGAATTGTGTTGTACGAATGTAAATGCCCCCTTTTTTTTCCTACGAAGTATTAATGTGTTCTTTGATGTCAATGGCTATCCTACATTATTTCTATTTTTTAAACTTATTACTGTTCCATTTTAAGTTACTCATTTCTCCCCAGGATTGCAATGCTTTCTTATTGTTCGTCTTTTCTGTTTTATGAACAAAAAACAGATAAATAGATGACAATATTACATTGGATATGCTTAAAAATAAGCCCTGAACTATAATTTTTGTTCTTTTATAATAGAATTTGTTACTGTTGTAATCTTTGGCTGGAGCGTTTTGAATTACCTTTTCTGAGAACAATTGCTAGTATTGAATAAACGCGTTTGAGAGATTTACTAATATTCCCAGCATTGCTATGTCATGAACTTTCCAGAGGGGCTTGGACTTAGGTTTTTTTATTTGTTTTGTTTTGGTTTGGTCTTTCAAATGTGTTTTTTTTTTCTTTTATGCTTTTAATAAAAGCATCCAAACTGCATTGCTTTGGAAATGTTTCATTACCGTGGGCGCAACTTCAAAGAATTCCTAATGATTTGATGTAATCTTTGCCATCCACATGTTTGTGATAATAATATTGTAATAGGATTAAATATTTGTGTTGCTTTAGCAATGTAATTTTATTAGTATGCTTTCTTTTTTCTCTTTGCAAACCGTAGAGCCTGTGCCTTCTCCACAACAAGTATCTCTTTTCACCACTACCTTGAACATGATACCGCCTGTCAATGGTTTAATTCTCTTTCTGCACATGGCGTACACTACTTAAGGAGCTTTTTTATTTTTTTCTCATTGAGTTCTTTGAGAAATGGTGATGAGTTTGAGCCAAATTTGTCTAGTAATTTCAATTTCATCGTTGCTAAGAACAGTCCTTCCTATGTGGAGTAGCTGCTCAAAAGGTGATTAAGTTGTGAGCATGAGTTCTACTCTCAAGGATGCCTTGAGTTTGTTGGCTTGGATGCTAGAGCCGTGGGTGGATTTAAGGTTGATGTTTGGTTCATTAGCAATTAGTTTTAGAGTTAGCGTGAGTGTTTGGGTGGCTAGTGTTGGGCAATACATCGACAAGAGTTGGGCACGTTTTTGTCAATGTGTTGCATACAATGGGCTCTGAAGCTTGCAGGTGTGTGAATGGCAAATGTCATGGTATTTGTTATGCAGGTTTTCCTTGCCTATTAAATTGAACATAGTGAGGTCCACCTCCAATGATATTTTTGAGTTACCTTACTAGAAATCCAGTGTCCTAGGGTCGGCTTACCCTTTTTTTCTGCCTTTTGATGGTGGGTAAGGAAGGGCTATCGGGTGGAAAACCCAACAACCAAAAGGATGGTGTTGGGAAGGCTTACACGAGAGGATAGTGGGGAGGAGAAAAATAATTGTATCTTCTATGGCAATGACTGTAGTGTTTGAAAAGTCCAAGCGGCCTCCCTCAATAGTATGGTCAGAGGCATCGGTTTGGAAGCTAACCGGTGTTTGTAACATGTGAAAATGGAGGAAGTGTCTGCTTGCGCTTAAATGCAGGCATTAGGTGGATTTGGAGCCGAGTGAAAAGAAATTCAGAGCTAGAACACCCAATTGGAGAAAAAAAGAGCTGGCGGCTCTCAAGAGAGTGAGAGATGACAGTGGTGACATATGATGATGGCTTCAGAGGTGATGATAAGGGTAGTCAATGGACATGAGAGAGGATGGAGAGGAGCAGGGAGAAAAAAAGAGCTGGCGGCTCTCAAGAGAGTGAGAGATGACAGTGGTGACATATGATGATGGCTTCAGAGGTGATGATAAGGGTAGTCAATGGACATGAGAGAGGATGGAGAGGAGCAGGGTGTCTTTCTTGCAAACACCGTATTGTGTCAATGCCAATAAGGACTTATGAGCCAAGGATGTTGTTGGATATTTACTATCTTCTATCATTAGTATTCTCTACTTCTAATATTTTCTAGTATTGGTATGTGATTATTCTTATTTCCTTCATTTATTATGGAATTATGGCTGATTTTTTTTCCTAATAGGAGAGCCGTCCTCCTCTATTTAACTTGTAATCATTTTTCAATGAAATGGAAGTGAAACAATAATTTTTTCCCTCCCAAAACCTACATGGTATCAGAGCCATAATAGGTTAGCTCTGGGATTCGTTCGTTTTTTAGCTCAGGTTCGTTCTAGCTCCTCGATTTCATCATACTCTTCCTGTGATAGATTCCTCGACGTCATCATCCTCTTCTTACAACGAGCTCGACTGATTCGAGCGCATTTCGGCTTCGTCAAGTTTTCTCCTGCTACAAACGACACTATCTACACCATCTGCTTCCTTCGGCTTTGTTTTCCAGAACTGCATCAAACCTCTTAGATGTAGATGCCTCTTCGTTTACGAAATCAATTTCGTGACCTTTCGCTATACAATTCGATTAAATCTTGTTGGGAAGGCAACGACTAAATCGCACCACTCAAAGGAACGATAGCGACATCCAGAGGAAGGCACCGATCAATGATGAGATTGAGTTACAGGCATGCGCAGAGAAGTGAACGGATCTTGATTGAAAATAGCGATTGAGACTGCGGCATAAAGGAGTTATGTGTCGCTCGAGCAGGAAAGTGAACCGATAGCAGCGTACAGGAGTTTCACGCTTTTCTTGATCACGACGTAATGGAGATTCGTGCAGTTCTTGATTGATTTTTTATATTCTGAGGATGTTATACAAATCAACAATGATGACGAGAGTTTAAAGAAATTCTAACACGTTGATCAGTTTCAATAATTCTGAAAGAATCATACCTCACTCAACAACCACCTAATGGGTATTTTGACTGAATATTCTACCTCAGAATTCGCCACCTTACCTCACAATTATAAAACTTAATTAACACAATTATCTTGATTGGACACAGTCCATAAAATTAGCGATCAATGGAAGAGGCAAAATTAGGTATTTAACTGGAAAAATTTCAAAGCCTATTGCTAATGATCCCTAACATGAGAATGGCAGTTCGAAAAATTTCTAGCAATGCCATGACTTACCAATTCCATGGAACCTACTATAGGAAAACCTCACATATTCTTTCCCACAGCTCGAGATATTTGGGAGGTTGTTCGAGATATCTATTCAGAGTTGGGAGAATTCTTTGCAAGATTTTGAGTTGAAAGCTCAACTTTTAAAATTCAAATAAAATGGTTGTGATGTTACTACATATTACATTGAGTTGGTAATATTATGACGGGTGCTTGATCAATGTTATGATGACATTTTGGAGAATTCAAATGAATATGCTCGCTACAACAAAAGAGAGGAAAATGACCGGGTCCTCATGTTTTAATTGGTCTTTATTAGAGCTTAGATGAAGCTCATGGTCGAATTCTTGGTAGAAAACTTCAACCCTCGATTCGAGAAGTCTATTATGAAGTTAGATATAAAGAGGCTAGAAGGAAAATGATGGTGTACAACACCTAATCGTTTGGTAATATTGAATAGGAAAACTCAACCCTTGTGTAAAAATGGGTTGATGCTGACAAAGAATGAAGAAAAAAACATGGTTCTAGCATTGCGAAAAACAATAACACACGAGAGAGACATGTTGGAAGCTTCATTGAAAACCTACAAATTGGAAATCAAAATCCAAGCTTGATGGTTGAGTTTATCAAGCTATTGTTGAAGGAACTTAAGAGCTATGTGCTTACTTGAATGCAATCATTTTCACCAAGGAGCAATTTGAGCATTTGCAAAAATTATTTCAGTCTCTATAATTATCATTGACTCTATCTTGCTCTTTAGTGCAAAAAGGTAGCTGTGGTTAATTTTTTGTTTTGTCTTATTTCTAATTTTTCTCATTCTTGAATAATTGACTCTAGTGCAGTTGAACACACGTCTGTTTATTCTAAATTAGTTTTTTTCTAAAGACCTTGTGCAGGCAATAAAAATGTCAAAAGTTTCGATTGTTTCATCTCGGTAATTGCCAAGATGGGAACTGTCAAACTCTTCTCATTTTTAGCCCTTCATTTGATGTTTTACATGTTCTTAATCTATCATGTAACTTGTTGTCTATTAATAAAAGTACTAATGATCATCAATATCAAGCTAACTTCTATTCATGTTGCTATGAGTTTCATGATATGATCACGGGGAGGATGATTGACAATGCTAAAGAAAAAGATGGATTATTATTTTGAAGATGGTCTTGACTTGAATAAACAATGTCAAAATACTGGTTTAAATTTTTTTTTCTATTTCTATGACAATAAAATTATGTTATGACATTATAGGTTAGGTTATCCTAGTTTTATTATCTAAAAACTTGTTTTTACATTATTTCAAAATAACAATATATCGTTATTTCAATGTGAAGTGTCTATTTTGCTAAACATCATTGCGCATCTTTTTTTCCACAAATATACAAACCTATTACACCATTTATTTTGATTCATGGTGAAATCCCGGGTCATTGTAATACCCTACTCATCTCGAAAAATATCGTTTGTGACTTTTACTGATGATCACACTAGATTGAGTTGAGTTTATTTAATGAAAAAAATTTGAAGTGAAATTAATTAAAACTAAATTCGCTATGATACGAATCCAATTTTAAACAATCATTCAAATATTACGAAGTGACAATGGTCGAGAGTATTTAAAAAGCACTTTGGGTTGATTCTTCACAACAAAATGAGTTGGTTGAAAGGAAAAATAAGCACTAATTTTGATAGCTTGGGCCTTGTTATTTATTAATCAGGTTAAATATATTTGGGACGAAGTCGTGCTTACTGCTATATTTTTCATAAGTAGAGCACCAAGTAAGGTCTTAGATTTTGAAACACCCTTTGATGATTTTCAAAAAAATTTCAAAGATTTGACTCTTATCTTCCCTCTCTCTAAAGATATTTGGGTGTATTGACTTCATTCACATTCATCATCAAGAAAACTTGAATCCCGACCAAAAAAAATGTATGTTTGTCGGTTATGCTCCTAGCCAAAAGGGAAATTCTTTGATCCCAACACTAGAAAAATTTGTTACCATGGATTTCACTTTTTGAACTTCAACCTTTTTTTCAACTCATCTAAACAAAAATTTGTCCATTGAATTTCAGGATTTTTTGTGTCGCAAAATAGAATATCCCCAACCTTAAGTGTTCAACCTGAAAATCCTAGCGAAATCTTATCATGAGAAATTGGATCGAGCGTTTGTTAATATTTATGTTCGTACAATGCCATCTCGTGATGTTCACAATAAAGAAGAGACATGAAAAAGAACTACGACAGTATTGCCATTTGATTTTGTCTATTTACGACAAATGACAACTCAAAAGAAATAATTTGCAAAGTTTTTACACTGCCCAGAACTTGCGAACTTGTCAGGTAATATCCTCACTGATCATTTACTCCATGTTCAAACTATCTCATCTTCGAGTTTTGACTCTTATAGTCATGAATCTGAGTCCAGTTCTAACCCTGAGTTAATGAATTTAGTCTTCTCATTGGGGAATAGCTTTTCACGTAACATCCATTGTTGCATTATATATATGTCTTATGAAAATCTCTCACCCAATTTTGTGGTCTTACCTCACAATAGTCATGTATGGAGATTTCAAGTACTGTGCAGGATTACTTTGAAAGTCCTTAAGTGGAAGGAGACTATTTTTGAAGAGATGAATGCTCTTGAAAAAAATGCATGTTGGAATTAGTTGATTTAGCTAGAGTAAAGACAATTGTCGGTTGCACGTAAGTTTTTACAATCAAGTATAATTCTAACAACTCTCTTGAACGGTACAAAGCTTGATTGGTCGCCAAGGGATTTACTCAGAATAATGATGTTGATTATTTAGAGAAATTTGCTTCAATTGAAAGACTCATCTCTGCAAGGGTTCTTTTGTCATTTGCAACAAATTTGTACTGACCCCTACAACAATTGAATATAAAAAATACCTTCCTCAATGGGGGATCAGAGGAAGAATTATATATGGATGCATCTCCAGGATTTATTAAGAAGTTTGACACAAAAGTGTCTGAACTGAAAAAATTCTTATATAGGTTGAAGCAGTCACCGAGAGCATGGTTTGAAAATTTTACACTATTTGTTAAATTTCAAGATTAGATTCAAGGGTAGAGAGATCATATGAGGTTCTTCAGACATTTAAATGATGGGAAATAAGTCATACTGATTATGTATGTGGATGATATTATTTTCACAGGAAATGATGCATAAGAGATGAATCATTTGAAGAATTTGCTATCATCTATTTTTGAATTAAAGGGCTTAGATCTCTGCTGTATTTCCTTACCCATAGAGATTGCTCAATCGAAGAAAAGAATTGTTGTCTCCTAGCGGAATTATGTGCTTGATCCTCCCGTGGAAGGTGGGATGAGTGGGTGTAGACCTGCAAAAACTCGTATTGATCCAAATCAAAAAATGGGAGATGGGAATGACTGTGATCCAGTGAATACAATTTAGTATCAAAAATTGGTGGGAAAATTGATATATTTATCACATATACAGCCAGATGTATTTGCCATGAGTTTGGTAGGTCAATTTATGTATTCATCTTATGAGAAACACCTTGAAGCATTCAATGTAATTCTCAAATATCTAAAAAGTACGATAGGTAAAAGCTTAATCTTTCAGAAGACCACACAAAAGAACGTCGAAACATAAGCTGATGCAGGTTTGATAGGCTTAGTTATTGACATATATCAACTTCTTAATATGACACCTGTGTGGGGAAAGCTAATTACATGGCGAAGTAAGAAACAATATGTGGTTGCAAGAAGTATTGCAAAGGCAGAATATAGTGCTATGGCTTATGATGTGAGATGTTATGGTTGAGAAGAATTCTTGAAGAGCTGCAGATGTCGATAAACATGCCAATAAAATTATATTGTGACAATAAAAGAAACATAAGCATTGCAGAAAATCATGGGCAGCATGATCACACAAAGCACGTGGAGAGTGACAGACATTTCATAAAAGAAAAGATTAATTGTTGAGTTATTTGCATGTCATCTATCCTACTGCTTAACAAATAGCAGATATCTTTCACCAAAGGACTATTCAGGCTTAACTTTGAGGTTCTCGTAAGCAAGTTGGGCATGACAAATATCTATGCTCCAACATGAGGGGGTGTCGGGTATTTAGTATCTCTTATTATTAGTATTTTCTATCTTTAGTATTGTATAGTATTGGTATATCATTATTCTTGTTTCCTTCTTTTATTATGAAGTTATGGTTGATATATTTTTTTTTTTTCAATATGGGAGTCGTCCTCCTCTATTTAACTTGTAATCATTTTTCTATGAAAATGAAATTGGAATAATAACTTTTTCCCTCCCAAAAACTCCAGATGTCAACTAGGAAAATCGAAGTGTTTGAGCCTACAAGAGCCCAAATGCCTCTTAAGGCTCTAACTAAGGGCTGGGCTAGAAAGGGCAGTATTTGTTTTCCGCATCAGGGAGGTTGATCGAGAGAGGTAGACAATCGAGCCTTGATTGTCATGCATCTGAGGATGGAAAGGTGATACTTGATAGAGCAGCTTTCAGGATTTGGTCTTTTTGTATTGCAAAGAAGGGAAAATGTCTTGGAGAGGGGAATTTTGACGTCTGGGTGAGAATCAAGGTCTTGGATGTTTTGATTGAGGGTGATATTAGAGAGATGGTGGTAATGATAGTTGACGAATTATTGATTGTATAAAGTGCTAGAAAGGCAAATGTAGAAAGATTTGGTTTTTTTTACCTGATGATGTGCGTAGGAAAGGACGATTGCAACAATGCTTTGTACAGAAGAAGTCAGTAGGTCACTGGAGGAGCTAATAGGTCGAAGGGTTGACAATGGTTGAAGGAGGTTGTTAGTTGGAGGTTGACAATAGCAATGCGGTTGTGTAACAACCAGTGATGTCTGTGCTGATAGGTAGTATGCGTGTAAACTTGTTAGGGAATGATAAGATAGATCTTTAAAAGGTTAGAAAGTTGAAACATGCTAGTAGATCAGATAGTCTTGTTGGTTGGTCGGGTAGGCTCGCTGTTGGTTCAGCATAGTGGGGTAAATTCTTGAAGGGAGAGGGCTTATATTTTGGAATATTTGCATTTATGGATCATTGGAAGAACTTATAATGGATCAAATTGACCTTAAGTTGTTTCAAGGAGGTCAATGATGTTATTTGAGGTGTTAAATTTTATCTACGCAAATCAATTTGAACTACTTTTATTCATGTTATCTTGGGTCCACTCTTTTCTCCTTTAGAAGTAATGAAACTAATTTTATTATTCATCTGTTCAGTGTTTTTTTTATACGTCATTGTGCATGTTCAAATTTCTTAAATTTATTTTCAATTTATTTTTTTTTTCAGTAGGTGCAATTTAACTATTATTGTAATTAATCATTGTTTAATTTATCCCTTTTAATTTTATGTCACATGTATCTTTTTATTCTTATTTCTAACTGAATTTAGTTTATTTATCTACACCATTTAATACACCATGGAAATATTTTGATCAGGTTTGCTAATTAATCAATTCATGCACATTATGGTTGTTTAATAACTTAAAAATTGTTAGGAGAAAAGGATCAACTAACCCTATGACTATTTTGAAGGAGTCATTTTAGTTTCAGATCATATAAATATTCAATGTAGTCTTTAGAATCTTAAAATAGGAGTCAAAATAGTTTTTGCTCTTAAAATAACTAGAGTTGAAATTAAAGTTAATGGATGATGTTAAAAAATGAGTGTATTTTAAGAATTTATATATTAAAAATATATATATAATCCAGTCATTGACTTTCTATTAAGTTTAAGACATATTGAGAAATTTTATTAATAATAATTACTAAATTTAATATGTATTAGTTTCATTAAAGAGCATCTGAAAATGATGCAATGCCAATTGATTACATCCCAAATAAGCTGAGTAGAAAATTAAATTTTATGAAATATTTTGGAAAGACGAATATTCCTACAATACTGTCCTTTTTTTTAACATCAATTGTTAACTTTAATTTTTATAACATTTAATTGTGGGATCATTTTAGCTTCTGTTTAAAGAGTCCAATAATTAAATCATATTTTTTACATAATTTGGGATATTGAGAATATTCAAGTTTCAGAGTTCAGGGTTAGGGCTTCAATAGGGAATTAAATTGTCTAAAAATAATAAGTAGATAAAAATTCCGAAGAATGCATTGTTACTTTTAATGGTGGGATCATTTTCGCTCCTGTTTTAAAAGTGCAAAGCCTAAATCGGATCTTTTATATAATTTGAACTAAAATGGCTCTTTACAAATAATGGGGAGACCAAGTTGGGTCTTTTCTAAAACATTAAGTAGTAGTGATGTGATGCAACTTAGGTTTATTCCACATGCATATAATGCTTCGCACAATGCTGCAGTATCATTTTCTCTAAATGATATGCCTTTTATGCAAATCTTTCTGAATCTAATTTTCCAATACCATGTAAGTAGAATTGCCTTTTGCTTCTGTATTTGCATGCCGTTTATTTTCCGCACCCAAACTTAGATCAACATAATTTGATGGCTATGTTTGTGTAGCTACCAACCTGAATTGTTTTTTATATGCACCCTTTACTACTGTTTGCATGTTATTCAATGAAGAATGCGTGGTAATTAAAATTAAAATGGGCATTTACATACAAAGCACACAATTCTTACATATTTATGTATCTCACACCTAAACTTTCAAATTTAGACACACAACACTCAAATCTTTAATATCACGTCAAAAATAGCACTGTTAGTGGTCTTATGTATGTATGAAATTTTTGGTGTGAGATGCAAATACATAAAAATCGTGTGCTACACATGTTAATCCCCAAACTCAACCAATTGCACGTTTCCATTTTGATGCATTTCTTTATCGGAGCATTTACATAGAAACCACTCAATTCTTATGTATTTATAAATCTAATGCCTAAACTTTACTTATTACATTTCGACCACCCAAATCTTTCATATGACATCAAAATACCACCATTTTAACTTTTTAAAAGTTAAATACACCTTTTCATGCATAGGTAGGATGGCAGGTGTTAGATGTGTTAATACATAAGAATATTGAGTGGTATTTATCTCAATCTTTCTTCTTTAAAAACCGAATGTACTCTGACATTTTGATGCATTTCTTTATTGGGCCATTTACATACATACCACCTAATTCTTGTGTATTTATAAAGTTAAAACCTAAACTTTACTTTTTACATTTTTACCACCCAAATCTTTCATATCACATAAAAAATACCACCATTTTAACTTTTAAAATAAACATTTTCATGCATAGGTATGGTAGCATATATGTAAAAATTAAAGTTTAGGTGTTAGATGTATTAATACATAAGAATTTAGTGGTATTTATCTCAATTTTAGTTCATTTTATTTGGTTGATAGTCTGTCTCCTTCTCTTATATAGGTATGCATATCCCCCACCAGACGGAAATATACTGACAAATATTGTGAATGCCCTCATTGCTGTCCCTAAACTTTATACGCAGGTTTGGAATATTTCAACCAAAATACAAATGTATCCATCTTTTACAAAATGTAAGAAACTTTTCTCCTTTGCAGGTTCTGCACTTAATGAACAAAATGAATCTACCCGCTCCGTTTCGCATGGCACTGCCTACGCCGCCCTTACCCCCTCCAATTCCTGCTCCGCCTCCTCCACCACCTCCGTCGACCCCGAAGTCTCAATTGGCTGATCTGTCAAGTAGTGAATCTGAATTGGAATCATCAGAGGTATTTTCTCATCGTTTTGATACACATTTTTCTTTTTTTTTTTTTAATATGGACATGCATACCACTCAATTCTTATGTATGTACATATCTAACTCCTAAACTTCATTTTTTACATGCATGCCACTTTACGTATGCACAAAAAGATATATTTTACTTCTTAAAAGCTAAAAGTGGTGGCATTTTTTATGTGATATGAAAGATTTTAATGGTATAAATGTAAAAGGCAAAATTTAAGTGTTAGACGTGTAAAAATATAAGAATTTGGTGGTATTTATGTAAATGCCCCCTATTTTTTAGATGATATTTTCCTATGTTTTTGTTAGGAGGACACCGGCAATGTTCATGCTCGTAAACGAGCTAAAAGAGAGGCCATTGTTGGTCCTGCGGTTGATAAAGATGTAGAACACGAAACTGTTGGGCTCAAACTTGCTGCATTGGTTCCCAAAGAGGTTCCAGTTATAAAGAAGAAAAACCCAGTGCTACAGGTTCTCACTATAATCAACAATACCTTACTTCTAGACATTTTTAAACAAGTGAAGTGTCAAAATACCCCCTTAGACTATTTACATGAGGATGGTTTAGTTCCAAAGTCTATAAAAGTGTCAATCACCAAACTCTTTAAATTTGGGCTGATATATTAAAAGAGCTAGGGATTAAATTGACTCTCTTGTAGACTACAAGACTTGTGATCCTCTGCAAAGAGTCAAAGGGCTATTTTGTCAATTTCTCATTTTCAGACATTTTCTTGGAAACCTTCTTACTCTTTATTTTCTGCAGATTAAGTTCAATACCAAGCCAACAAATAAGGATATGGATGAAGATGAGAGTAAGATCAGTGATTCTACAGTGCCCACAAATTCAGGAAAATCTTATTTAACACCAGAGAAAATAAGCAAAGGGAAGATGCCCCCGGAGGAAATACTATCACTCCCTATGTTCAAGGCATGCAAAGTTTTTTAAATTCTAGAAGCTTCATAGAATATCATTGAAAATTTCTGCAACATATTTTTATTTAGGCTAACTTTTCTACATTTGGATGGCCTCCGCTGGCTATAAATTTCAATAACTGGTATCATTATCTTTGGTCTAAATTATGAGAAATGTTTGTCCTATTGAATATATACTGATAAACACTTCCTTCTGTAGAACTATGCCACTGGGAATCCTGCGACTGTTCTTTACATCAAGAACTTGGCGAAAGATGTGGTGGTGGATGATTTCTATTTCATATTTGGTATTATTGTAGATCTTAGAAGAGCACTTTAACGAATAATGTTAAAATAGTCTCCTAACTATTTACATGAGATCATATTAATCACAAAGTCTATAAAAGTGTCAAATTAATTCATAAAATATTTTAATAAGGGCTAAAATAGCCCTTATGAAGGACTATTTTATCCCTCTTTAACATAGCCTGGGAACTAAATTTGCAATTTTATATACTCGGGCTAAGATGGACGTTACAAAGGGACAAATGACCATTTTGACACTTTTGTCACATTTTAAATAATTTTAGTTCCATTATCATTTCAGCACATTTTGTCGAGCATACGTGCATTTAGTTTTTTCATGATATTTTAAATTTTGCTTGCAGGTTCACTTTTTGAAAGCGTTGAGACTGCCAAGTCTAATCTAAACATCAAGCTGATGCAGGTCTGATTTTACATTGATGGTATTATGAATATCTTTATACCTTACCAATGCTTATTTACATTCTTGAATCAGTTTTATTTTTTACCAGTAAGCATTAAAACTATTTTAATTTGTTGCAATGGCATATATGTTTCTACCACTCGAAGCTTAGAATGATATGATTAAATGAAAGTATAGAGTTAAAGCATCAATGGGTTGCATTTTCTAAATGTTATTAATATAATGCAAACTATTGTTTCATGCACAAAAGAAAAAAAGGGAATTCATTGATTATTATTAATTGCCTCAATTGATCCAACAATTTATTTCATATTTTCATTAATGAAAACAAGCATTAATAGTGTTCTAATGATAATGAAATATTCGTAAATATTTTGTGATTTTTCATGAAATTTTGAAAGATAAAATTGCGTGCAAACAAATTAATTTTCACTAAATCATATTTCTGGCATGTCGATTTTCTATTGAAAGTAAGAGCTGTAAACAAAGCCGATAACAAATCATCTAAATGACTTGACAAAGAACAAAAAATTAGCAAAATTGCAAAATCAAGTCTCACATGGCTACAACAAGGAGGTGAGTGGCCCCAAGATCAGGTATTCATTCCAATTTATACTCACACGCTTGAAAATTAAAAACTTATTTTATTTAAACAAATAGTTCCTCTATTACATTTGGTTCAACTAAATCAAATCTTACAAAAAATTAAAATTATATAGAATTTGACATGCTAAAAGTCATGGTACATGTTCAATAATAAAAAGTAGAGAAGTCCGCACTCAAATGCCATAACATGCCAATATAGAAGTAATTTATCTCATTGGAAACTTTCAAGTTACACGGTCTATATGATTCCTAATAGAAGCGGTACCTTTTGCGATGCGTTCTAATTTTGTTATCTACGAGTTTGTTCTTTTGGCGTTGTCTTTCTGAATTTATTTTTGTCGAAGTGCTGTAAATTTGTGTTTGTTTAGGTATCATAAATTTTTATTTATTCTTTTTGCAAATTAACATTTATGATATCAAAATTTGTTTGGCTGTACGATGAGCATAAATACTACATGAATCCAAATGTCATACAACAAAAATTTTCTCTAAGAGCGAAGTTGAGGGACAAAAACATAAATATAAGATGATTATGTGATACAATTAGAATAATAAACTTAGAAATGATTCTATTAGAGAGGTAAAATTGTATTGTTAGAAGATAATGTAATGTTAATGAACTATTGTTTAGATTTGCGAAGAAGATTTCAAACCATACACCAATGAGGCTTAGTAGATAAATCAATGTGCTAGGATTTGGAAGCTGAAGAGAAACATATGTGATAACATTGTCAAACGTGCACGCAGTCTTTCATAAAAGAGTTGATGATGATGATGATATGAGAATTAAGACATTATCTGTTGGTTTATATATGACCCTGAAGATTATAACTATTATCATACGGTTCTTGTAAATAAACATTAAAAAAAAAATTATAACTAAAAATTATGCTACAAATTATATACAGGTACCCAAAACATTGCTATTTGCAAATCAAGCACCCTATTCTATCCATTTTTCAAATTCTCACTCAACTATCAAAGGTCATGATAAAACCCCAACCCGTTTTTGTCATTTTTATCAAATTCACAATGGTTTGATTGTGGCACACCTAAATGCATCGGTTTGATAGTTCAAAAATCACCCAGGCGCTTGATTTGTAAATAATAATATTTCTTATGCTCTGGATGTAATTATCCCAAGAATTTAAGAGATTTGTGATGAAAATAGTTATAATAGATCCTGTTCTGCTTTTGTCATTTCAATTTACTGGCTTTCATTTTTCAGGAGGGTCGAATGAGGGGTCAAGCTTTTGTGACTTTTCCAACCATAGATCTTGCCCATCGAGCCTTGGTATGTATGTTTTCATGTTGAATAAGCATTTCTATTTCTTTTATGAAATAGGCCTTCTCATGGGTTTTTATGCATTTTGTTATTAAGGAAGATTTTAGATTAGCATGCATACCCTTCAATTCTCATGTATTTACATATCTAACATCCAACTTTTTAAATTTTACATATTTATACTACCTTACCCATGCGTGAAAAGTTAAAATAGTGCTATTTTTATATGATGTGAAAGATTTGGGTTTTATAAATGTGAAAAGCGAAAAGATATGTAATTAGATGGTTTATATTGAAATGCCCCATCTTTTAAATGACATTACTTGACATAAAATGGTTCATACTGTATAAGAACAAAGTGAATTGCGATGTGTTAATATTTAGGAAGATTTACATACACATCACTTAATTCCTACGTATTTACATATCTAACACCTAAACTTTTTTTGTTCTTTTACATGCTTGCAGAATTTAGTGAATGGATATTTGTTCAAAGGAAAACCAATTATTATCCAATTCGGCCGCAGCCCTTCTGTCAAAGCTAGCTGACGTTGAATTATTTTTTGCAAATTGTGTCTTCTTACATTGTTTATTCAATTGGGTGTTATTATTAGTGTATCAGTTTGGTAGTTCAAAAAATGACTTGAATGCTAGTTTTGTAAATATTTAGATTTGGAGTGATATATGTATAACTATTCCTTACATACACTCAATTCTTTTGTAGTAGTAACATATGCAACATCTAAATTTCAATTTTTGTATATATACCGTCTTTTTTACGTATTTGAAAATGTGTATTTCATGTTGGGTGGTATCAATGTAAAGGCGAAGTTTAGTCTGTAGGTTTATAAATAAATAAATAATTAATTAATTAAGTGGTATGTTTGTAAATGCCCCTTCTAATAAATTAAAATGTTTTCTTACTGTTCTCCAAATTGATTGGTTCAGAAACTCGTGCAGACATGAAGACATCAGTGCTTATTCAATAATAAAGGGAGATTTACATACGCACCACCTAATTCTTGTGAAATTTCATACAAAAGACACCAAATTTTAATATTATTTGCATACCGCCCAATTCTTCTAACTTATTGAATCTATCGACCTCACCATCGTTCGTCTACTTTCTGGAGAGTCCGGCGAGCTCACAAGGAAATGTTGGTGTCTCTGAAACTCCCATCTTTCTGATTTTTCATCTGCTTTGCTATAAATCCTGTTTTTACTCCCATCTTTCTCCGACGATGACATTCCGATGAACTTGTAAGGCAATGATGGAATGCAGGAAAATTATAGCGATGTTAAAACCATGACAACAAATAAGAGACAATTACATAAATACCACAATCTTACCTAATCACATGTCCTACACCCATATTTGAATATTTACACAATTTTTATGTATTTATATATAACACCTAAAGTTTAAATGTTTACATTTATATCAACTGTGTGTCAACAAACATCTGCATGAAAAAAGGTGCACTTCACTTCAAAAAATGATAGTGCTGATAGAGTTTTCTATTTGTCTAAATATGAATATTTTAGATATGCCACATATATGTGTAATGAAAGAAGTGTGTAACAGACTGATCAAATTATTTGCAAAATGCCCCATATTTTAACAGGCTAAAAGAGAATTAGATTATTGGTAACGACATATAACATACAACAGAAATATAAGTTGCTGGAAGATTGCATATAACATACAACAGATATATAATAAAATTTTGCACATAAAAAACATTAAAAAAGAAATACAAAATGCGTTTCTAATGTATCTGTGGATGATAATAACACGCAGCTTTAAGAAGCACAAAATCTTATGATTCAGGAGCAGTCTCAAATCTTGTTGGGGTATCAATTCCCGTCATGCAGCAAAGCCCTGATATCAATATTATCAGCAGCACAATCCCCTGAAATCATAAAGCAAGCACAAAGTTCAGAATATTAAAAAAAAAGAACAAATTTACATACATACCACACAATTCTTATGTTACTCACATATCTAACAGTCAAATTTTGATATTTATATTTATACTTGTAGCACCTAGGTGCTTTAAACCAATTTCACTTTTAAAATATAGTGATGGCAGTATTTTTTGATGTGATGTTAAATATTTGGATGGTATCCATGTAAATATAAATATTTAGGTGAAACTCCTATAAAATAGAAACCAACCTTTACAAATACTATAATTTCACATGAAAAAGAATAAGATTTACATACCACTTCGCTCCTATGTATTTACATATCTAACAACTGAACTTCAATTTTTACCTATATTTCACCTTATCTATGCATGAAAAAGGTGCATTTCACTTTTGAAAAGTTAAAATACTGGTATTTTTTATATGATATGAAAGATTTAGGTGGTAGAAATATAAAATGCAGAGTTCAGGTGTTAGATATGTAAATACATAGGAATTGCGTGGTATGTATGTAAATGCCCAAAATAAAAATTGAAAGTGATGTGAATGGGGGAAACGGTTGGTAATTAAGAAACAAAAGTACCTTTTTTACGCCTACCACGCTTTTATTAAAATAGATTGTTAAAAACTACTAGTCATAAGAAATTTCTTTAAAGCAACAAAAAAAACATTCGGAAGATTTTGCATACACATACCACTAAATTCTAAATGTATTTACATGTCCAACACCTAAACATTAATTTTTACATATATACCACCTCACCTATGCATGAAAATGTGTATTTCACTTTTTTAAACATTTAAATGGTGGTAATTTTGATGTGATATCAATGATTTGGGTGTTATAAATGTAAAAAAAGTAAAGTTTAGGTGTTAGATATATAAAACCATAAGAATTGGGTGGTATGTATGTAAATGCCCAACAACATTAAAGCTGGAAAAAATATGGCAATAACTAAGAAAGCAAAACAATGAAAAAGCTGCTCCCATATGTGATAAGAAGCTATTCAAGCATTTGACATGTTGCTACTAAATCATAACCACATTTCAATATAACTAATTGAATAATATACCCTTATTACCTATAAAAATTTAATATATTTATTTCTAAAAGAAAAATCAAAAGCTTTAAGCATCATCATACAAAAAAAGTGTAACTTACGACAAATAAGCCCTCCAAAAGAGACGATTTTAGTTGGCAGACCCCATCACAATGCGTAGAATTGGAGGAAGAATTGGATTCTGAAAGAAACCTCATTGCCGAGAGGGACTGGTATGGATATGACCTATATGGATCAGAAGCATAAAGGATTGTGTATGTTGAACCAGATTTCTCCAACAAATCAACAATTTCAGATAAAACCTGTCCTGTAGAATTAAAAAAACTCTCGAGTTAAAAACAATGAGCATTTACATACTTACACCCAATTCTTCTGTTTGCCGTGATAATAAAGATTTGGGTGGTACAAATGTAAAAAGCTAAGTTTAAGTGGTACATAAGTGGCATATATGTAAAAATTGAAGCTTAGATGTTAGATATGTAAATACAGAAGAACTGATTGGTGTGCATGTAAATCTTGCTAAAAACAATCATAGGAGGTTATTGGAAGGATAGTAGCAATTTTGACAGTACACCCCACCTTCTGATTCAGTGATTGATTCTTCAGAGTTATCGCAGAAAAAAATCAGATCAGTCAACTTGGTCGCCCCAGCTTCCATCTTTCCACTTATGAAATCCTGTAATTTTACAAATGAATAAAAATTTTATTTTTCTTTCCATCGCTAAAACTTATCATGACACAAAATTTAATGAAATTAAGACCACAAATGATACAGTTTCACCTGAAGCGAACGCAGCCCTTCTAGCTTTTTAAAATTTTGACCTTTGAGAGAACAGGATTCCATATAAGCAATATTTTTCACTCCAAAATCATGCCCACAACTATCAATGAATCCTGAGATTAAAGAATTTTCTATTGTATCCTTCTCATTTGATACGGCTATATATGGAAACGCCATAGAAACATTTGAGCTCTTGAATGATTGCTGATCAAAAGAAAAAAAGAAAAAAAAAATTGTAACTTTATCCAGAAAGCATAAGGGACAAAGGTAAAGGACTGAACTATAAGTATTACCTCTAAAAGGCCGATCAGAGTAGGATCCACATGCTTGCTTCTAGAGATGTCTGATGATTGTAACTACAATATAAAAAAGAAGATTTACATTCATAACATTCAGCTCCTATGAACTTACATATCTGACACCCAAACTTCAATTTTTACATACATACCACCTTACCTATGCATGAGAAAGGTGTTTTTCACATTTGAAAAGTTAATAAGGTGGTATTCTTGATGTAATATGAAAGATTTGGGTGGCATAAATGTAAAGAGCAAATTACAAGTGCTAGATATGTAAATAAATAGAAATTGGGTGTGTTTGTAAAAGCCAAATATAAAAATTATGTGACTTCTTCACGCTAAACAGGGCTAATACATTCATGATATGAACTTAAATAACTCAGCAAAAGAGACAAATAATGGGTTAACTTTTGAGGGCTAAAAAAGTGAATTCTTCATACCATCAAATATTTCAGAGAGGCACTTGTCAGGAGAGTCTTAATTTAATAAGCTTCTTCCTCTATTTTTGTTTCAAATTTAATTGCTATAAAATACAGTGCTGAAATAAACTGCTATTACTTATAACAATACATTTATATTTTAAATAAGTAATATAAATGAAAAAAAAATAATCTATAAAAAAGTTGACAGTATCGCAGTAAAACAAAAAAAATGTTCAATTAGTAGCTTAGCAATATAGATGAAAATCAAACTATCGTATAGCTCACTTCTACTCTTCCTTTACATTTATATATATCAGCTGCTTTAAATGTTCAAGCCAATGGGGAAGGTTGCTAAGTGTCAGGTTAACCTTTTTTCTCTTTTAGTGAAAACCATCCTTACAAGCATGCACTCGAAGGACAAAGAAAACACCCAGTTTTTACAAGAAATTATAATAAATACTCTCAACCTTTCATTTAAAAAATAAAAATAAAAACATGTTTCTCATGTTTTGGACTAGTAAAGGATGCCTGAGTCCATGCAAACAAGCTTAGAAGTGTAGCAAATCTACCACACTGGAATTATAATCCTAAAAAGAACTTAAAAGGGTTGTCCTCATCCATCATGTTTTAGATCTCCAAAATTGAGGATCTCAACTCCTCAATTTAGTTTTGCACTATCTCAGTATGTATAAGATGAGAAAAAGTATAACAAATAAGATAAAAAACAAACTGTTTAGAAGGAATTCCTTCCAAATTTCTTCTTACAGCACCTCCCGTGCAATAATAGGTCCCTCTGTAGCAAGATCAATAAAAAATAAAATTCGCTACCAATGTGTTGCATCACCCGCAAAGTGCATGCTTGTAAAGATCACCCTATCCCCATTGGCAACCAAAGTAACCAAACAAAATAAAAATAAAAAAATGCTCTAAGCCCCACAATACATATTCACAAATCCTACATTCTTCCATCCGCCAATGGATTTTGGCAAAGGAACTTTTACATTATTTGGGTTCGATCAGTTTTCGTGGTTGTGTGATTAGCCTCAGCACCAAAATCAGTGAGTAAACTACAAAGAAACGATAATAGAAAGGTGGAAGAAACACAAACAGGGGCTACTCTTTCAAAAATAAAAGGAAAACAAGCAAGATACAAAGTTGATCTACTATTTGAGAGGTAGATCGTCTCTCCCACACCCTAGGTGTCACTAGGAAAACCACAAGAAGCAAGAAAACAGCAGCCACAACAAAATATGCATGAATAAAACAAACCCTAGGTTACTCCCCTTAGTTGAATCCTCTCACAGCATTTCACAAATTTTCCTTTCCAGCTTCCCTCCAAACTTCCTTAATTTTTTTCTCATTAAGTATGGAAAAATATAAAACGGCCCGCAGGGAGTCTAAAAGAATAATATGTGACGCTAAAAATTCTATTTTTAGTGATATTTATAATATGTTAGATACTAAGGACGATGAAAAATACATGTATAAACTAGCCAAACAAAGAGAAAAGAAAAGTAAAGATTTAACTCAAGTAAAGTGTATTAAAGATGAAAATCGAAAAGTCTTTTCTTAGAAAAAGATATTCAACATAGAGTGGGTGAGTTATTATGATAAACTCTTTAATGAAGATGCTTGAAAGTACGATCGACGCTTAGTGATCTTAATATCGTTAATAATAATAAAACTTTTCATTTTTACCGTCGCATTAGTAAAAAAGAAGTTGATGAAGCCTTAAAGAAAACCAAGGGGGGAAAGTCGGTAGGACCTGATGATATCCCAATTGAAGTGTGGAAATGTTTAGGTGATTTGAGAGTTTTATGGCTTACTAAACTTTTTAATATTATTTTAAAAACTAAAAAGATGTCTGAGGAGTGGAGAAAGAGCATTTTGGTCCCCATTTTTAAGAATAAAGGAGATGCATAAGAGTGTGCAAATTATAGAGGAATTAAATTGATGTGTCATACTTTAAAATTATGGGATAGGGTAATTGAACATAGGTTAAGACGTATTACGAAGGTTTCTCATAATCAATTTAGTTTTATGCCGGGCAAGTCTACCATGGAAGCTATACATTTATTGAGAGGTTTGATGGAGAAGTGCAGAGATAATAAGGAGGATCTACATTTGATTTTTATTGATTTAGAAAAAGCTTACGATAAGGTTCCTAGAGATGTTCTTTGGAGAGTCCTTGAGAAGAAAGGTGTTAATATGACTTATATTCAAGTCATTAAAGATATGTATGCTAGAGCTATTACATGTGTTCGAAGTGAAGGAGGATTGACCAAATATTTTACTATTTCTATTGGTTTACATCAAGGATCGGCTTTAAGCCCATGTCTTTTTGCTTTATTTATGGATGGTCTTACTGGGCATTTACAAGAGGATGTACCTTGGTGTATGCTTTTTGCTGATGATATCCTCCTTGTGGATAAGACAAGAGAAAAAGTCCAGCAAAAACTTGAATTATGGAGGTCTACATTGGAGTCTAAAGGTCTTCGTTTGAGTAGAACTAAAACTAAATACATGGAATATAATTTTAGTAATAGTATGTCTAGTGACAGAAGTATAACTTTGGGTGATCAAATTATTAAAAGGTGTGAACGATTTAGATATCTCGGGTCCATTGTTCAAAGCGATGGTGATATAGATGGGGATGGTAATAGTAGAATTCAGGTTAGTTGGTTGAAGTGGAGGAATGCGTCCGACTTATTGTGTGATAGTAAAGTACCGCTTAGAATGAAAGGAAAATTTTATAAGATGGTGGTGAGACCTTCAATGCTCTATGGTGCTAAATGTTGGCCTTTAAAAGAGAAGCATAATGTTAAGTTAAGTGTTGTCGAGATGAGAATGATTAGGTGGATGAGTGGCTTTACACTTAGAGACAAAATGCGAAATGAATATATCCGTAATAGGGTTGGTGTTGCACCGGTGACGGATAAAACTAGAGAGAGTCGCCTTAGATGGTTTGGTCACATTAAACGTCGACCACATCGATGATCCGATTAGGAGAGTAGATGTTTTAAATACAACTTATGTTAAGAAAGGCAGAGGTAGACCTAGGAAAACTTGGGCTTATTGTATAAAAAATGATCTTAATTTATTAGAATTAAACGAAAATTTGACACTAAATAGGACGCAATGGGGAAAAAGGATTCATGTAGGCGACCCCACTTAGTGGGATTAAGGCTTTGTTGTTGTTGTTGTTGTGTAAGTATGTGATTAGGCCCCTCGTGGACGCCACCTATTCTCAACTTTCCTCTGTTGCGGAAAATTCCCGCTCGACTGTTTCGGGTGAAAGGAATCGACGTTCGACTACTTCGCATGAAAGCAATCAGCCTGCTTAGTTCTGTTGCGGGCAGGTTTGATGGCCTTCGACCGGTCCAGTTGTAGGCATAACAATACTCCTCTCTCAAAGAAGTACTTGCCCTAAAGGTAGAAGGAAGGAAACTGCTTTTGTATCACCTCGTAAGGCTCTCACGCTGCTTCATAGTGTAGCAGACATTTTCACTTAACCAATACTCCTTTGCTCCCCCCCCCCCTCTTCCTGGAGCAGTCTTTCGATCTTTAGCAGTTCCAAAATCACCTCCAAGTCCTCTATCAGTGTCGATGCTAGTGTAAATGAGGGTGTATGACCTCGAATCGCACGTCACAACTATGATACACGAAAGACCGGGTGTAGTGCGAACGATGGTGGTAACTTTAAACGGTAAGCCACTGCCTCGATGTGTATCATCACCTCATAAGGCTCGAAGTATCGCGGTGACAGTTTCTCGCTTCTCCTGGCCAATGTTTTCTATCGATAGAGCCGTAGTTTCAAGTAGATCATATCTCTTGGTTCAAATTGCACCTCTCTCCTTTGTCAATTCACCTTCCTCTTCATGATTTGTCAAGCTCACAGAACATGTCTCTTGAGCTCTACTAGTATCTTGTCTCTCCCCTCCAAATACTGATCGAGACCGGATATCAGTGTGGTACGAAGTATTATATCAATATTCAGCCTATGCAATCCACTTAGCTCATAGTTTTGGTGTATCAAATACAAAACAATGCAGGTATGTCTCCACAATCCTGTTGACCACCATGTCTGCCCATCGGTCTGGGGATGATATGCGATGCTTCTTTTAAGGACCGTCCCTTGTAACCTAAATAGCTCCTCCCAGAAGCGACTGCAGAACACTTTATCTCTATCTGATGCAATCGATTCTGGCACCCCTTGCAAACGAACCACATCTCGAATAAACACTAACACGGCTGAGACCGCAGTGTAGTGAATGTCGTAAGGGAATGAAATGTGCATATTTGCTTAGATGATCCCCGACACCATGATTGCCATGAACTTTTCTGACCAAGGCAACCCCTCGATAAAATTCATCATCACTTCTTTGCAAACCTTCCCCAGCAATGCTAATGGTTGCAATAATCCTCCTGGTGTCGTGATCAAGTAGTTGTGTCATTGGCACACATCCCCACCCAATACAACTTTGTTGCTATATGACTAGGTCTTCTGCAACCCTGAGTGCCTCCCGATCACACTGCATATCCTGGATGACTGTTTTAATCCTGTAGTAACGACTCTAATCTTCCTCAGCTCCTCATCTCGTTCACTTTTTTATCTCAGGACTTCCCAATCTAAGACCAAGTATACCGATAGTGTCATTAATTAGGGCTCATTTCCCTTTCTCGACAGTGCGCCGACTACCTTATTCTTCAATCCTGACCGGTATTGAATCTCCTAATCATACCCCAGTAGTTTGGATAGTCATCTTTGATGCTCCTCAATCATCATTCACTGATCCAAAAGATACTTTAAGCTCCTCTCATCTGTCCTGACCAAAAAGTATTGTCCCAATAGGTAAGGCCGCTACTACTAAATGGCAAAGACAATTGTTATTAATTCTCGTTCATATACTGACTTTAGCATCGCTCTGGTCATAGGAACCTGGCTGAAGTAGCCAATCAGCTGCTGATCTTACATGAGCACAACTCACAATTCGTACCCTAACGAATCCGTCTCATCACAAATAGTTTAATCAAATCTGAAAGTGCTAATACTGATACGCTAGTCATGGCCTTCTTCAGATGTTCAAATGTTTGCATTGCTGCTTCCCCCTATTTGAAAATTGTCTTTTTGCAACTGCTCCATCAACGATCACACTATCGTGCATATCCTCTCAAGAACTTCTGATACTATCATGAGTCCCAAGAATCCTCTCAATTCCTTCAAATTCCTTGAAAAGAGCCAATCCACTGTAGCCTCAATCTTAGAGTGATCTGTTGCTAACCCCCGTTTTAGTCACCGCAAGTCCTAAGTACTCCACCTGTAACTGATCCACATTTCTTTAAGTTAGCATACAATTGGTGCTCGCTCAACGTCTCACGAATTGTCCTCAAGTGCTCCCCATGCTTTGTCTTTGTACAACTATAGATCGGAATATCATAAAAAAAACAAGACAAATTGTCGAAAATAAGGTTGGAAAACCGTATTCGCGATGGATTGAAATGCTGCTGAGGCGTTGATGAGGTCAAATGGCATCACTAAGAACTCATAAATGTTGTCAAGTATACATCCATTGGACTGATCCTAATATGGTGGTACCCGGACTTAAGATCAATTTTTTAAAACATAACTGCCTCATAAAGCTCATCCAATCACAGGAATAGGAAACTTTTCCAACACCGTTTCCTTGCTCAAAGCTCGGTAGTCCACACAGAATCTCCAACTACCATCTTTTTTCCTTACCAACAGGACGTGATTGGAAAAAAGGCTCACACTAGGTCGTATAATCTCAGCCTTGAGTATCACTCAGATCAGCTTCTCTATCTCATCCTTCTGAATTTAAGGGTGTCTATATATATAGTCTGACGCTGATGGGGGAAAACCCTCCTTCAATGTAATAGTGTGTTCGTGCTCCCTCGAAGGAGGTAACCCACTTGGCGGCGAGAAGACATCCGTAAACTACTGCAGGAGCTGCTAGACTCCTTCTGGAAACTATGTCAACTCTAAATCTCGAATCTCTCTAATGCTTTGCAACTCGACCAAGTAAACCAATCCTACTCCCCGAATCGACTTGACCATGTTTTTGAGTAACACCATGGTTATACATAAGCTAGCATTTCCTCTCAGCACCACCTTCCTACCGTCCACTTGGAACTCCATCATCAAAGACTTTTAATCCAACTTCATATCTCCCAATGTTCATAGCTACTTCATCCCCACAATCACATCTGTATTGCCCAAATCTAAAGAAAGTCTTCCAGCACCTGTAGGTCAAGTAGTGTCAGAACCAGCCACTTGCAAACTCCCCGATCCATCCCCTGATCTTCATGGTGTGATTTAGGGTAAATCCCACCACCAAATTGAAGGACAGCCCTACCACATCTAAATGCAGATGCTCATCCACCGCTTCCTCTTCTGATTCCCCGGAACTAAAAGAGCCTGAAGGGTGCGCTCCTTGTGACGATACCTATATTTCTCAACACAACAGTAAAATAATCCTTTTGCTTATTTATCCTGCACTTCTGTACCTGTGACGCGCTTGAAACTACCCTTGGACGGGGTCCTATATTCTTCTCCTTCGACGTCTCTCTCTGAAATGACATCATGTGTCGTCAGTGGCGTGGTTGGCAAAGTGCCCTTGTAGAATCCTCCGATGTTGCCACTTTACTGGTCTTCTTCACTTGTTTCTTATCCTCCATCATCTGGATGAACTCCATCATTTCCCTCAATCTTCAAGGTTTCAAGGGGCGGATGGGTGCTCGTATGTCGGGCTTTATGCCCTTCAAGAGGTTCCCTTCCCACCTCCATCGTGCTCTTCCATGCCCCTTACACTATATCTCCTCCAATTTTCGGCCCATCGCCCTCCATCAGAAATCTCCACACCCTCCTCTCGGAGTCCCAAGAGGACGCTCTTGTCGGTAGATGATGTATTCTTCGTTGTCTTCTCACTCGCTCTCCTTCCCTTTTGACCTCGGTAAGGATTCTCTGATCACCCTTGGTTAGAGTTTGTAACTGGAGCGGTTGGCATGGTCTTGGATTGCATCTCCATGAGTTTTTTCATCATCACCCACATTTCTCCTATGCTCTCGAATTCATCCTCATTCGACTTTCAATGGAAGAAAACCTGTCCTCCATGGTGGCGAACCTTTCTTCTATTCCCAATCTGATTTGCCATATCTCTTCTCGTAGCACATCCACTTTCTTTGTCGCCATCTTGTCAAGATCTAGGCTCTTGTGCCAATTTGATATGTTTCGGTACTAAAATCAGCCCGAACAAACCACAAAGAAACGGTGATAGAAAGGTGGAAGAAGCATAAATAGCGGCTGCTCTTACAAAAATCAAAGAAAAACAAGCAAGATACAAGATTGGTCTACTATTCGAGAGGTAGATCATCTCTCTCATACCCTAGACCGCTAGAAATACCACAAGAAGAAAGAAAACAACGGCCACAATAAAATATGCATGATCAAACAAACCCTAAGTTACTCCCCATAGTAGAATCCTCTCACATCATTTCAAAAACATTCCTTTTTAGCTTTCCCTCCAAATTGCCCTAATTTCTCATCATTATGTGATGAAGTCCCTCGTGGACCCCACCTGCGTCTGCTTTCCCCTGCTGCGGCAAATTACCGTTCGCTACTTCGCACGATAGGAATCAGCCGGCTTCCTTCTGCTGCAGGCCGATTTGATAGCCTTCGACCGGTCCTGGATGGACCAGTCTAGTTCGAGGCATAAAATTGTGCCAACACATGCAACAAGCAACAAATTTTCATTACTTCTACCCAACTGAGAGGTAGAAACTCCTACCAAGGTCATCATGAGAGAAAATCCATTTTGAAGTAGTTTTTGGCCCGCCGTTAAGATCTCCCCACTCTTCCGCCCTAAAAAGCACTCTAAACTTGTATCCTTCAACAATTCCACCTAGCATGCACATTAAGGACAAAAAGAACAGGCAGGCTTTACGATAATTAATGCACCAAATTTTTTATTCACCATTAGTAAGAAGGAAATGGAACTCAAAAGCAAAATTTGCAAACTACACCGACTATTTGATACTTAATTTGTACTTAATAGGGGCGTATATTAGACTAATTCAGATGGATTAATTGACGGATTAATTGAACCAAGCGGTTCGGATAAAGATCTAGAAATTTGAACTGGCCAAAGTTTAAATAGAACTAAACCAACTGAACGATACTTTGGCTAAGCCAATGTGGTTTAGTTTTATATAAACCAAAACCAGGCACACCGCAATCCTTATATTAACCATGCAATTTATATGACAAATGCTTCTAGAACATTGTAAGAAAAAAGCTTAAAAACCAATAAACAAAAAGACAGAAACAAATCATACATAATAAATAAAATTTGTGAATAAAATATTAAATTACAATGTAAACTGCAACTATTAAACATAAAAAATTAATTGTGATATCATCAATGCTAGAAAAGTCGCTTTAGAATATTGGACAATTTCACGAATGCTTCTACAATATCAAAAACAATAAACGTCTCTAAAATATTAATTACAAAGGCTTCATATTATAGTATAATTTACTAGTCATAACTCTTATGTTGCTTAGAAATTTGGACAAGAGAATGGAAAGGCAGTTTCAAACTTAGGACTTATGTGCATCTCGCTTTTTGAAAAAAAAATGACATGTAATAACTATTAATTTGCTTAAAACATAAATAAATCCTCTGAATATGATGACTACGATTGTTTAATAACTCCCATTTATTATCCATAACCGAGTCGAAATAAAATCATGTTTTGATTTTATCAAATTTATAAAGATGAAAACTAATACAATGACCGACAATCCAGAAGTCCACAATTCCAACCAATAACTGAATTATTTCTTACAAAACAAAACCAAATCAACCAAGAAAGATACAATCAATTTGATTTTTCTAATTTTAACCAAATAATGCCCGACATTAATAATCACCCACTACACTCAGCACATCTTTGCAATAACCAACGATTTTATTAGAGTTTTTCAATAATGCTGAGGATTAATTGCTAACTAAAGTTAGAAACACACTAACCAAATATTTTTTAAATTATGAGTTAGGTGCATACATATACGTAGAAGAATAGATAAGTAGATAGATGCATTGATGGATAAATAGCACCACACTACAAAAGAAAAACTTATTTTGAAAAAAATACAAAGAAGTACACAAGAAGAAACAAAATTATAGCACTTCGACAAAAATATTATACATTTTAATTACTTACCTCTGTCCCAACAAAAACAAGAGCTACATCAAAATTTTGATGATGGTTCTTCCCAGGACACTAGAAAGAAAAGCAACGTGAAATAGGTAAATGATCGCCTTTGAAATGCATGCTACAAAATAATAAAAACAAAAAAAAATTGTAAACTAAATAGCAGATGGAGAAACAGGCCTAAATCTTTTGGGGGAGGTGGTTACCATGAAACTTGACCAGCCACCTTCAGACAGAACAAATTTAGCTAAGTTATTTGGTGAGATGGTTTGGTAATTCACGGTCTCCTTAGCAATATCTTGAGATGGTCTGCAAAAGAAAGAAAAAAAAAAAAAAATTATATTCACCTTAATTCAGTCTCCCCGTAAGTTACAAAATTAAGGAAGAAAAAAAAGAGAGAACTAATATCTGATGGCAAAAGAAGACTTGGAGAATCAAGAAAGAGAATTATATGAATTTCTCTAAGATAATGTTTCCATTCAATCATGATGTTAGTTGATTAATAGGTGGGCAATAATATTGTCATTTTTGGCAAAACACAATATGGCCCCTGATTTTCCTAGAAAACATTAACTTCGTATGCTTATAACAAATAATCTCACCAAAGAGAACTTCATTGAAATATTTTAAGGAAGCTTTATTTAAATCGTCTCCTGCAAAATTAAAGGCAGTCTTGCAGCAAAAATATAGGGTATAAATGATTTAACAGAAAATTTGGAATGGAAACATTAAGAATATTAGGTGACAACAAAGGTAAGTTTGAGGTGTAATAGTTAAGGGTCTATAGTTTACAAATGCAACATAGGATAAGATACAAAACAAAAACACAAAAATCACACTCCATAGATTACCAGCTATTTAACTTTAGCTAAAACAAGAAGAATTTAATGCGAATTTAGCAATCACATCACTCCAAATGATAATATAATAATTTATATGATTTGAAATCTTACAAGGAAAAATATTGATAATAATAAAATTTTAGCAACGATCAAAATTCAATCTTAAAAAAAGTTTGACATTTATTCACTAAATAGAACTTCAATCACACAAGTACATAAGTCACAAAACAATAATAGAAATCACCCAATATAAGATCGAGGCTCGCGCCAACACAAGAAAACTAGCCCTGAAAGTAATCATCGGTGGTTGAAAAATGCTCAAAGAAAAAACATTTAAATAGCACATACACCATCTACCAAGAAAAACTAGAAATTTATTTCAATTCTGAGTGATTTTTAGATGCCTCGATGGTCTAATATATCTCCCACAAAAAGACAAACGCAAATAATTCCTAAGCTACCGTTAAAGATGTTGGTAAACAAAATTTCATGTGGTGAAGTTATACAGACATATGGGTAGACTCGTAACAAAATAAGGTGATGATAAAATATACAAATTGAATCACAATTATATTATTTACAAAAAAATGCCAAGGGAAGAAGGCAACAAGAGCAAGCTTGGTAGAATCTAATATGATGGAAGCTTAATATATATTAGACACACCCTTTTTATATTCTAAGGAGAAGTATGTATAGTTTGCTGCATGTAAAAAAATGAGTGCATCATGCAAACGTGGTTAACAAGGAGGGAACTAAGTATTATGAGAGAGAGAACTAAGAGAGAAAAAAGAGAAGACAGAAGAGATAAAAGAGGATAAAAAACATCAAACTAAATTCATTTATTAATCAATTTGATTGTAGGTCCAGCAAACATAATTATAAAAGTAGGGTTTAGAAAAGAAGAATAAAAAAGCAAATCAAATTGAATTCAAATCTAATCATATCTAATGCCAAATGATTCAAAGTTCAAATCAAATATTATTCAACAGGATAAGCAAACCTAATCTCAATTAAAATAAAGTCACAAAAATAACATAAAATACAAAATCATCAAGCTCGAACATAGTCTCTAATTTGAGCTCAATAAAAATAATACAGTTCATAGAGAGTAAACTCAGAAAAAAGATCATATTTTCAGACTTGTGAAGGTGACACAAATTTCTTACTTTTTGAATGATATTAATGTATAAACCATTGGAATCCAAGATATCGGCTTGATATATTAATTGTTGAACAATTCATCAAAGTTATCATGCAGAAATTTTCAGCTATATTTCCAATCATCCTTTGAAGGTGACACAAATTTCTTAATTTTTTGAATGATATTAATGTATAAACCATTGGAATCCAAGATATCGGCTTGATATATTAATTGTTGAACAATTCATCAAAGTTATCATGCAGAAATTTTCAGCTATATTTCCAATCATCCTTAGCCAAAATTAAGTCATATCCAAAATAAACTTATAAGAATGTTGATGAGATTTGTGAAACAAACCAAGAAATAATAACAGTGATACAATTGTGAACATTGAGAACATTGAAAATTCACAGGTAAAGTGGTATGGATGAAGGGTATCATAGTATGATTTTAAGATGAAAATGGCAAGAAGGGAAACCAAGTATAACGAGTGGGAGACCCAAGAAATGGCGAGAGGAGGAAGAATAAAATACAAAGTTCAATCTTATGATTCTTCAATTGTTTCAATTACAAGCCATAAATATCCTATTTATAAGTGTTTATAAGATGCAATCAAATCAAAATAAATTTAAATCTAATCCTAAATAATTCAAAGTTCAAAACAAAGATTATCCAAAGGCATAATTAAACCTTGTTTTACTCAAAATAAAATAAGAAAATTCTAATGTAAATGAATCAAACGAAATAAATCCTAAACCCAATTTCCTACGATGGACACAAATTGGAAATAACTAATGCACATCTAGCCTAGTTCTATACCACATCAATCTTATTTAAGACTTCCTCTTTAATTCTCTCTGCCAAATTCTTTTGATTATTATAAAGTCCAATGACTTATTCATGTGTAAAAAAAAAGCGAAACAACCTATTCTCACATTATGAACCTAGAAAAATAATAATATATATTAATTTAATTTTTATATGAATGCTACACCAAAAAGTAGTTGGCATGCCCATCTTGATGTTGAGCCTAAAGTGTTGATCAGAAGGTACCAACAACTTTGATTAACCCAAAGAATAATTGATTTACAATGCCAGCACTTAAAACATTCCCAATAGAAACTGAAAATAATCTATAGACCCATGGCCCTCAAATTCAACTCCCCCAGCCACCCCAACTTTCTTATTATTCCCCATCATCTAATTTTTTTCAATTCACAACTTAATCTCACAAGCCAAAAAGAAACAAAATTAATAAGGTCCAAATATTGCAATGATATTAATTAAACAAGGTGACAGCAAATAACAGACAAGAGCCAATTAAATTTTGAATTTGCAATTCACTGGAGATATTTGAAATACGTTTCGTGAGAGTGTCATCCCATCAAAAGCTTTTTCTCCTCGATGCTTGGCCAATTTTGAACAACAATTATAGGCCAGACTTATATCAGTTTCTCATTTGCTGATTTAATTAAAATAAAACATGACTTTATCAAAAACCCCCAGATTACTAAGAAATTAAACATTTTTAGCATAAGGGTGGTTGAGTACTTTTCTTCTACCATGAATCAAAAAATCCAATTGTCTCATTTGATTGTGTGAAAAGTTTCCATTTAAGAAGGATTGGTCGAACTCTTCTAAAATTTTAGATTTGTGTAAAAAATAGCCCTACTTCTCAAATAGAAAAGGCTTGAGCTCCTAAAAATGTAGAGTAGCTCTTAACAATTAACAGCCCTTTGGGTATATGAGCGTCTATATATTAATTTATTGGGTAAAGTTAAGCTTCAGCCCCCTTTCTCATCCTAAAGTCACCACTCCAAATGTAGTGTAAGTGGAAAGTTGAAACAATATAAAAGCTTATAAAAGATGATAACTTATTATTAGTAGAGCAAAGATAACACATGATATGTAATTGTAGTAGGCGTGAATTTGATAATAACCAGTCAAAATTAGTGGAAGAGATAATTTAGGTGTGATAAATGTTAACAATACAAAAACATAAGTATATCAATTAGGCTTTAACTCTATAGATGAAGCTAATGTGACCGTTTCAAAAGTCCAAGCAATAAGAGAATATTATGAAGACAGTGTTAGACTTAACTACAACTAAAATAGCTATGCTTAATGATCAAGGTGTTGGGTAAGAAAGAAGTCATAAACAATCAAATTAAGTATGAGTGAGAATGGATGTTAAAATGGAGTGTGTGGTAAAACAGTAAAGCAGTGAACAATATAATGAAAATGGATTAAATTAGAGCATGGTGAAAATTGGAACTAGCACAATTTGAAGATAAAATAATAGAAAATAGTCATTTATGTTGAGTATCACATTCATCCTACCAACTGGAAAAATGAAATGAAGAGGGTTGCAAAGCTAAATTGCCTACCAGAGAGATAGGACTATTCTCTTTTATGTGATAATCATATTGTGATCATACTCATTGGCTAACCAAACTGTGGGCCATATTGAGAGGGGAAAAGAATCTCAACAATCCAATTAAAATCATGGATTCATTTTATTATAGTCTGAATAAAGAAAATTGTTTTATCATTTTACTTCCTTTCAATAGAAGTTAAGATATTTGTCTGATAAACAAGAAATGATACCATGAAAAAAATATAGTAGACTATAAAAACGGTGAAATAGCATATTTTGAAGATATATTGATAAAAAAAATTAACCTTTTAGAAGCTTTGACGTAGATGAGTAATTTTTGTGGAAGATGCAAATTTTGGTTGATAACATGTCTACATAATTCTCATGTCCAAACCATTCTTTGGGTTGATATATAGTTCTCATTTTACTTCTCAAAGGTTGCATGGCTAGAATTTGTGTTAAAATATATGTAGAAAATATAATACATGATGAAGCATTTTGAATGAATGAATGGAGAAGAATAGTCTATAAAGCAGACAAAAACTATTTTGGAAAAACCATTGAGGTTTATTGTAATATGTATATAATATGAACTATTGAGCTAGGTAATGATGAATGAAAAGTGAAAAATAAACTAATTAGAAAGTGACTATGAAGTATGGGATTTCCTAGTGCAACTAATAACAACTGCTTGATGGATTACTGGCCCAAAAAATGCTAGCAGATATTGTTCCTTCAAGAGCAACAACTAGGAAGATACATATAACCCATAAAGATATATAGCCTATACGTTATTTAGAAAAATGCCCTATTTTCTTGCATAATTATCATAGCTGAGATTATACGTTGGCTTGCCATCATTGGACATACAATATCAAAATTTAAAATAATTCAAAATAACATTTTCTAGAATATGACAATGTGAATGCTTAGCATGTCCTTACACAGGCCAATTAGTATGAAATTATATAGTTAAAATGGAATTTCATATGCAATTTCTAGAAACCCTAATGCATCCCCAAAAAATCATCATTATAATTAACCTTACCTCAAGTATTTGGAGTCAACTTTACGAATACACGATTTTCATTCATTATTATTGCATGTTGCTTGAGTTGTTTAATATATTCTTCACAAATCATTTACATTGCTTCCATTTATGTTATGTTGGAAAAAAATTTCTCCTTCATAATTATGGGATACTAATTTGCCTACTTTTCTGATAGGTGCATTTCCTGTGCTTCATCAAACATTTCTAAACCATCTAATGTCTCTTTTCAGTTACTTTATACATAATAGATTTACTCCAATCATCCATATAGTATAATCAAATGTTAGCTTATCATTCCTAATTTATCATACAACTATTTTAGCATTCTCATTTTTTATATGCTCGACTTAACAATTAATGAAATTTTAACTTCCCAACACCGCGATCACAGAAAAGCTATACACAATTGATGGCATAATTACAGCTTTATCAAAATTTAAACAAAATTTGTATGATATCATCTTATTGCATATTACTCTCTAGGCACTTTCGAATACGGTTAAAGGAACTAGGTTAAAAGATACCCATGATTGAAACGCGACCACAGAAAAGCAGGAACAGTGGCAGACGATGAACAGACATGGTGCAGTTGAGCAGCCAGAAGGGCAAACGCCCAGAAGAACGCCTTAATTCCCACCATCTCCAGCAAACAGCTCAAAGAGAACAAAGAAAGTCCTTGGTGGCCTGTTTCACATCACATAAATTACGATAATACACCTCCAAACAAATCCCTCCAGAAATCAAACTAATAGTAATTAAATTATTCAGGGAAAACAATTGCAAAGACTATTCATCCCTCGAAAGACTTCTCAGAAAGGAACTTCGGATCTACAGGCGATGTGACGAATTAATGAAAATAAGAGGAATTCCACTCATATAGAAGTTGAATGGAGAAAGCTGAAATCTTTGGGAGGTAGAGATGCGTGCGAGACATGACGTGATGAATAATTGCAGAAGGAACGGGGAAGAGGAAGAAGTGAGGGTTCTGGATGGGGATCGTACCTGGAAGAAAGCTGAATTTGGTCCGTAGAATTAGGGTTCTTATCGCTCCAACCAGAAAGGAACGATCCCCTCCTCTTTTTTCAGATAGACTCACCTGTTGAGCGTCTGGTGAGTGGTGAATGATGTAGGAATGCTGGATTTGTAAATAATAATCTCAAATTGCAATTTATGCAATTGCCACAAAAATTTTATTATTTTTCATAATTATCTTAAAAATTATTGTCAAATTTTTCTCTTCTTATGTTCGTAATATATCGATTCTGAAGTCGTCACCTTAGTTTAATGTAAATTTACTAATAAATATATGTTTTTATTGGATATATTATTCACTAATCATTAACTATCTAGCGTTCGACCACTCTTAATATATATATATATATATATATATATATATATATATATATATATATATATATATATATATTGTGTGCATATTATCGACTTAATTTCATACTCTATTTTATTTCAATTTTTTATTTTTTGGTTTATTTGATTAAATGAAAACTAAATTCAAATGCAATATGGAGAAACAAATTTTTTAATGATTTCAGTGATCGCGATAATGATTATAATAACATTTAATATAAATTGAAAGGATATCGACAAGTTATGAGAGAAGTCTTCGATTTTGTACAGGCACTTGACAACTATTATTACCTTGTGAAACCTAAAAGATTTACATACATACCATTCAATTTCTATGTATTTACATATATACCATATTTCCTATCCATGAGAACATGTATTTCAAATTAAAGGTTGTGTGGGGTATCTCTTGTGTGATAGGAAAGATTAAGAGGGTGTAAATGTTAAAAGCAAAAAATGTAAATACTTGGGAATTAAGTGTTGTGAATGTAAATGCGCTATAGTACTTAGTATAGAGGAAGATTTACGTGCATACCGTTAAATTCTTATATATTTTCATATCTAACACAACTTCAATATTTACATGCATGCCACTTTATCGATGCATAAAATGACTTATTGCATTTTTTTTAAAGTTAAAAAGGTGATTATTTTTATGGGATATGAGATACTTGGGCATTGTAAATGTAAAAAATCAAAGTTTAGGTGTTGGATTTGTAAATATATAAGTAATGCGTGTTATAAAATTCACAGCGGTAGAATAGTTGATTATCATCTTAGTGTGGTACGAAGATTTTACACACACTCATAAGAGAAAAAACAACTAGTAATGACACTGCAAATTTTATGTGAAAAAACTAGAAAGGGAAAAATCATGGGATCTAGACAAGTTGAAGAAATTCACTATAAACTAGATATAATATGTACAGTCTCTCGTCCCACAAGCGACAAATGATTGAACACTTTTAGAAATTACAATTTCAATGCATGAATTAACTTATTGTAAAAAGTGGCCAGCGGCCGAGGACGATCGATGGAGCCAGTAGGTGGTGGTCGTCAGAGTTTGGTAATGATTAATGGCGTACAACGATGGTCACCGACAGTCTACCATGATCAACAGTGGTCAACAACGGTGAACAGTGATCAACGACGATCAGTGGTGGTCAGTAGCGATCAGTAGTGATTGTCGTCGATCTATGGTGGTCAATGGCAGTCGACGATACTCATCGATGGCATAAGTGATGATAGACTTCAGCTTATTCTCAAAACTTCAAGTTATTTCTCAAGCCTCAAACTCTTTCCCTCGTGAGAGAGGTGAAGCTCTATTTATAGTGTTCTATATGCAATTAATGCAAATGTATGAACCACTGAGTTCAAAAATTTAGGGCAAAGAAACGCAAGAATCGACACAAATCCAGAATAACACAGAGATTTAAAGAGGTTCGCAAAGATGCCTACGTCCTCGAGAGCAGAGCTGCAGTTTTCCTTTCAATCTCATAAAAGTTTATAAAATACAGAAAACAGTAACCTCCAGAATAATCCCTAGGGTTACAAACACGCATATATATAAATCTGGAGTTCAATATGTAATTATTAAATTACCCATGTACCAAACCGCGGGGTATTGCCCCCGCACCCCAACCCACATAATAAAACTCCCCCGATTTGCTCGCTCCTCTCCAACATTTGTTCCTTATTTGATATATGAGTCATAACACACTTTGATTGGACGCCCTGGAGAATTTCATTCAACCAAATAGTGTTTGATTGACATTTGAGTGCCTTAACTATGTCATAATTGAACAATCATGATTTTGATGGATTTCTCTTATCCAGACAGTTTATTTGACTATAAACTTACTTGATTTGGCGTTCATTTGACCTCTAAATATGTCTGAAAAGTTTTTAAGAGTGGTTTAATCACTTGATATGAGCTTGATATGACTTGTATTGGATATTTGAGTTTGTCTCATCGAGTCAGTCAATTTGACTATAAATTTACTGAAATTAGAGCTTTATGTGACTTTTTATCGAGATTTGAATATTTTTATTTAAAAAATTTATTTCTAAATTTATGTCATCCTCCGAAATTCATGTTGGATAATGGCAATTTTTTTATGGCCGATCAATAAGAATTGTGTGGTCTGTATGTAAACGCCATGAGTATAATTATCTCAAAACAAACATAAAAATTAGAAGAGCATAAAGAACAATCTTAAAAATCGTGCGTGAGGGCTTCAGGAGTCCGCTTTTACGATGAACCCCCTAACTTTCCACATAATTAAGAACTATAATAAAAAAAATGGAATCCGTGCGAATAATCACAGCAGCAACATTTATACGGTGGAAAAAGCTGCTGCAACCGTCCAAAGGAGCGTCAAATCGTTGGAAGCGTATAAGCATCAAAGTGAAGTCTGCAATGGGCAAAAATACTTTCGATTCGACGTTTTTGGAGCTTCAAGATACGTGCAACCAACTTTTACGGCTCCATTTTATTTTAAGAAAATAAAATGCAATTTTAAAATATTTTATTTTCTTCCCCTATTTATTATTATTATTATTATTATTTTGTGTTGGTTACACAGTCAACACACCCCCGTATGGTATGTATCAAGCGAAGATCCCCTTTATGCGTAGAAATAGTGAGAATTGCATCTCAGTCATCTCAGTGCCAGCTCACTAGAGCCCCTCCTGGCATCTACTTTATATCAGGAGTTTAATGGAGTTTCATATGAGGAGTTCTGATACAGTATTATATCAATAATTTAATTAAAATCTGTCACGTGTATATAATACACCTTTTTTAGTAAAAATAAATAATAATTTGATACATGAGAAGGCTTGTATATACACGTGGCAGACCTTGAGACTCCTGATGTAATATTTTCTTCTCATCGCCACCCTTCCTAACACCCTTGTTGTTGAAGCCCAAATTTGATAACTCGGAACCGCAAAACCCAACCCCCCTGTATCTACATTCGCCACCCCCACGTCACCTTACCAGCATTGCTGCGCTACTCACCGAGTTATGCAGATTGAGCTATCTTAGGGTTAAAATGACTTCATTTCATTCAGGAGAGGTTGGATTCAAATGTTAGGGAACACTTACAGCACGGGAGAGAGAAGGGCTTGCGAGTCAAATAGATCTTTCTCATTCGAAGTGTGGATTTCCCTATACAAAATAAGAATGCTTGGGAATACATATATGTGTGAATTTTTCATGGGTATGAGTTTGTGAGAGTAAATCAAGAAGGTCTTGCATTGCAAAATGAAGGATCGGTTGTAAATTCGGATTGGGAGTGATTGTCCTTTTATTTTTGTAAACTTTGAATTTACTTTTAATGAAATTTAATGTATTTTTTGTATCAATGTGTATGAACTAAGTCTTAGGGCACATTTGGAAGCAGTATGTCTTCTTTCAATTTCATTACAATTGTTGCTTCTGAGAGAACATTTGCGGGGAAGCGATTGCGAGAAAGTTCTTAGTATGTTTGGTTGCGAGTTGTGGAAAAACAATATGAGGCGAAAAAATGATCGGACTACACTTGTTTATTAGAAGCTGTTTTAATATTTGGATATATTTATGTAGGATGAAATATTTGAAAGTGAAATAATTTTTTTTTTTAAAATTTTATATTTAAATATACAAATTTATAAATTGAAATTAGATTTTTTTATTTTTATATCTTTAATATATATTTTCTATATATATAGTGAACTATTGATTCGATTCGATAATTCATTATATATGTTAAATTCTTTAAGTGTATTAACAAAATATTTACGAGCTTCGTTATATTTTAATTTAATTGTAAAATAAAATATTTAGTTATCTTTTAATTTTAATGAATTATATATATATATATATATATATTAAAATTTTTATAATTTAAAAAGATTGTTCATATTAATAAAAAATTTAAGAAGCTTTATAAAATATTTTAAATAGATTCTTCAAATTATATTAAAAATTTAATAACACGACAAGAGAGCGCTTCCAAATCTCAAAATAGTCGTAGAGTTCTACGCGATTGCAAATCTCGAAATAGTCATAGAGTTATACGATGAAACATATACTACTCTCGAAACACGTGGCGACAGCGGTAGAGTGAAAAAAAGCGAAGGATTATTCCAACAACAACCAACAATAAAATAATGTTCACTTTAGTTTTCATAATCTGTAACTCCAGTTTCATCTGCGTTTTCCGTTGTGGTTGTACACTCCCTGACGTCGGACTCGTGAGAATGCGAGTAAGCTATCCGCCCGTCGGAAGAAACGACAACGATCCGGAATGTCCGAGGACGGGCATAAAACTTTCGTCGAAAGCTATGCGGCTGACGTGATGTCGAAAGAGATGCACGCGACCGCGGCGACATAGCGATCGGCGAGAGGTAGCCGACGTCTTTGGAGCTCATGTTTACATGTCATGCAGCACACATGCGGCTTAATTAATTTGAGTATAAAATGGTCGAAACAAAATGAAAAGAATCGATCACAGAGTGTTGAATTGTAAATAATGTGAAGTAAAGTGCTCGAAAAGAATGTAAAAGACATACATTGCGACTGCAAAAAACACTCACTCTCCAACTAACAATCGAGTAATGTACGCTCGAAGTGCTTGCCATTTCATTTGCACCCTCCCCTTCTTTTGTACGGATTGGTGCACTATTGTCATCCTCCTGTGGTTGAGACGGTTCGATGCGGTCTCATGAACCGTCGGCCGTAGCAACCTCGTCGAAATCGACATCGGCCCGAGTTGGATGCCGCTCGATATAGTTATGAAGGCCCATAGTTGCGCTAACACTATCCGCACTTGTTTGGGGAACGGATAAGGAGGCATATCCAGAAGAATGGCCACTTCTTCTTCCGAACTCCGAATGTTCTCTCAATAACGCCTCGCGAGGATGAATGTCTCTTATTAAACGGCTCCTTTCTAGTTCTTGTGCGATTACTAACTTCTTTGAAAATGCGGAATATGATATCTTGTATCTGGATATGGTTTAAGATACCCCCTGCGCATGGGGTAGCCGGCATCTACCAAATAATACTTCCCTGTAATGATAGAAAGTATAGTTAGGTGTATGACCAAAAACATCATCTTTTAATATTATAAATGACCTTACGGGAGGTGGGTGAGGAAATTGTACTCGGCTTTCTTGTTGCAACTTTAAAGAGTCTCTCGTCATGTGCGCTGCCCTCCCATCCAACCAATACAAATGTAAAGCACATGTTGAAATCACAAACGGCCATAATATTCGAGTTGTCCTCCCGGAACGGCCAGATATAAGCTACTTTCTCGTTATCCGGCACTATAGCATGAACGTGCGTTCCATCTATTGCGCTGATACAATCCTTAAGGAAAAAATAATCATATAAATATGCAATCCATTTCATAAAAATTTGTTTTATTTAACATTTGTACCTTGAAATATGGCATGTATCGTTCGTCGTTAAGAATCTCTGTCGGGGTCCTTGCAAATGTTGGATCAGTTGGTTTTAGTACATCATTTGCTAAGCCGACGAGAAGCAAACCAATCGAGAAATATCGGCTAATTGTTTCCGACGAATGCTGGAAACGTTCCATGGCTCCCCTCATGGACTCTTTACGTGACGAGTATAAAAAGTGTGATGCCCGACACTTCGCGGTACGTTGTCCTATAATACCCATGGAGTCCATGAGATGTTTTTAGGTCAACTAGAAGATCTCCGAAAACCTCATGTGACATTACGAAGATGTTACGAAATCTCGTTGGGTGTCCTGAAATCATTTCACCCATCCAATGTTCTCCAACCTGAGATAAAGTGTAACAAGGTTCACGATCGACGTATGTAATGTAGTATTGCAGCATTATATTTATCATTGCGTTTCTCCTACGGCGTCGGATCTCCTCTGGATTCATGACGGTATAAAATGCACCTTTCAAATAAAACATGTTACTCTCTATAGAAATCAACAAGTACCTTAGCGAAACATATGAATGAACTACATTAAGAAAGGAAATAACTCAAACATTCAACCATTCAAAATAAAAATTGTCCGAACAACATCGATAACAACAATAACAATAGATGAAATAAAAGCGACATTTCCATATCATATCACAAGGTGCGTCGGTCGAAATAATATCGAATGTATTCTAAGCGTAGCTCTCTATCAACTGCGATGAAAAAGTCTCGGTGGAGAGAGTCCGGAGGAGGTCGATAGCAAAGAAGAAAAGTGGTCGATTCCCTATAATCTGCGGGTCTTCCTTTAGAAGCCTAACAACCTCGTGGACGGCGTTTTTTGAACTTTATGTGGAGCATCATTTGCTGATTCCACAAGTAATGATAAGTTGCTCTTTTATACTTCCAACGAGTACTTTTCCTCTTCTTATCGATCCGGGGCCGCTTCGTTCGGTTTGTAGATTGCATTTCGGTTTGATCGTATATGCGGAGTTCTGTTGAATCGTTTGAAAGTTCTACGGCGACCTCCTCGGGGGTTGTATCAACCATTGTTTGGCTAGGTGCAATCTGCGTAATTCACTGTGGCTATTGTCCCACCAAACATTCGATCGAGTTTCTCCTCGAATTCGGTTCTATCCCATTGTTTTGAACTTCCTCGCCGTAGGATAAATCTGTAAGAATAAATAATTTTTATTAGCGAGTGGTGCGAAGACAAGCAAAACTAATTCAATTATGTCTTACCGCTAGCCTTTCGATCCACCATTCTTACAGTAGCGGCAATAGTTCGCTTCGACGGATCCCGGCCCAAACCGATAAATCCATGTTTTAGGTCATTCCATAGCTTCAATTCTTTCTTTACGTGGTCCCATTTATTTTTAAGCTACGACTGTCGTAATCCACCTCTGTCACCTCCCTAAAAGTTGTTACTATGTTTTGTCGGCCTTCCTTGCTGAAAAAGAGTTCGATCTATTGCCTCTTTCGATTTCCGCAATGCATATATCGCAAAAAATTAATTTTATGTCCTTCTCCCACATTGCAGGAGTGGCAACTTCTTTGTTCTTACTTGTCATACTAATAATAGGAGACAAGTCAGCAATATCTTTAAATATGAAATAAATAAACGAACATATGAAAGTCTAGGCTAATATGCTTACTAAAGTAAAGGAACACAAAAATTTAAAATGCTACTAAGGTAAAGGAACACAGAAATTTACGTGGTTCGGTCAAATTGACCTACGTCCACGGGAAGTGAGTACTTTATTTTCATTAATGAAACTTTTGAACAGTTACATAGGTTTTTACAAACACTATACAACACTACACTTCACTGCACTTCAAATTTAATGCACGGCACTCACCTACAGAGGTTCACTGCACTGCACACACATTGCACTGCACTACACACACTTGACTTCACACATTGCACTACACTACACACACTTCACTACACTACACAGGTTCACATTGCACGGCCCACTGGAATCACACACCCACACACTTCACTGCACTTCACACACCCAATTCAACACTATTCACACATTGCAATACACACACACTTCACTGCACGGCCACTGGAATCACACACCCACACACTTCACACACAACTTCACTGCACTACACATCACACACATTGTATCGCACTTCACTACACAACTTCACTCACTCACACAATTTCACTCACCGCACTTCAATTTCACGGCACTACACATTGCATTACCCCAAATCACACACAACACTACACATTGCATTACACAACTGCACAACTGCACAACTGCACTCACAGCACCACACAACTCAACACAGCACTGCACTACACTTCACACTGCACTGCACTGCACACACATTGCACTGCACTACACTTCACACAGCACTGCACATCACACACATTGCACTGCAAAAACACACACACACTGCACTTCCACAGAAACACACAGCACTACACTACACATCACACACAATGCACACTACACAGCACCACACAATGCACTTCACTACACTTCAATGCACTGCACTTAACTACACTTCAGTGCACTGCACCACACAACTCAATACACGAAACAGTTCACAAACTTCACTGCACCACAAGCTGCACTGCACTTCACTACACAATACACTGCACTACACCCAGAACACATTGCACTGCACTGCACATCACACACACTGCACACTACACAGCACCACACAATGCACTTCACTACACTTCAATGCACTGCACTTAACTACACTTCAATGCACTGCACCACACAACTCAACACACACAATGTATACACACACAATATATACACACACAATATATATACACACAATGCACTTAACTACACATTCGAAGTTAAGTTTTGGGCGATAGTCTTGAACCGAATGACAACAAAAGAAGCCTATAATCATCATTAACCATGCCGATTGAAATGATAGCCATATAAAAGCGAGTGTGTAGTGCGGTGCGGTGCGAATCAAATGGTAGCCATAAGCATACCATTCTAAGCAATCGATCAAGCCAACTACTAGAACATGCTAACATCTCTATTTTTCACATGCTTAAGTAATAAACACCCGTAAATTTAAGCAAATAATCCATCTCACGGCACATGAGTGCCTGACCTGATAGCGAACGACGGGAAGAAACGGGGTCGGAGTAAAGTGAAGCAAACCCAAGCCACACCAAGAAAAGCAATAGAATGAAACAAACACCAAAACCGAGCCCAAATAATGGAAGCGAGATACAAGCACTTCTTACCCAAGGCACGGGGGTAAAGATGAGTCGTGGAAGAAGATAGTCGAGGAAGATGAAAGAGCGATCGAGTCGCAAGAAGTGCTAGGACGGACAAGTTTTTCTTCCGGGGAAATCTTCCCGCAAGAGCGGTCCGAGTCGCGAGAAGGGCTAGGGCGGAGAAGGGTTCGGGGAGAGCGGCGGGGCGAGGGCACGCGGGAGATTTTTCGAGCTGAAGGCTGGTTGAAAGTCGGGGCCGCGGGGTATAACCCGCGGTCCGCTCATGCCGCTTCGCGGCCCCGGGTCGCGATACTCCGCGATTCCGCCAAAATTATCGCAAATTCGCGGTGTGGGGAAGCGCTGCACCGCGAATTTGGGCTTCCAAACACGCCCTTACTCTCCATTGGATTGGTGTTGTGAAACTTTATTTATTTTCGTATGAATTTATTAAACCATTTGAAAGATAAATTCATGTTTTGTTTTACTTTTGAACTGACCACTAAGAATGTTAAACTAGATTCTTATATATGATTATTGACCTTAGGCTAAAAGAATAATTAGGTTAGTACACAGTTTCTTGATGGAATATGAATAATATCATTAGAAGATTGCAATTAGGGCTGTCAAAAAAGCTCGTTGTTCGCAAACAGTTCGTGTTCAGTTTACCAAGAAGTTCATGTTCGATTCGTTCGATAAACAAACGAGACGAACACGAACAATTTTTTTTTTCATTTGGTTTGTTAAACGAACCAAACACGAACAATGACGTGTTCGTTCGTGTTCGGTTTGTTATTGTTCGAAATATAAAATAATTTAAAATAATTATATTTAAAAAATCTATGATATTTTAAAAATAATTATATATTATAAAAATTTATCATATTTTAAAAAATTAAACTTCTACATATTATAATATATGATAAATTAATAATAATAATAATAATATTGTAGTATTAATTATATTAATATAAATATTATAATATTGTAATTAATATACTATACTATATATTAAAATAAAACCCTAAATAAAATCCTAAACACCTTATTCGGTTTGCTTCATTTTGAGGAAGTATGGATTACATGATGTGTACGGAATACCTAATCAATTTGCTTTATTTTGAGGAAGTATGCTATCAAAGCTAGGGCTGAAAGAAAAGCCTGTTGTTCGCGAATAGTTCGTGTTCGGTTCACCAAGAAGTTCGTGTTCGATTCGTTCGATAAGCAAACGAGACGAACACGAATAATTATTTTTCGTTCGGTTTGTTAAACGAACAAAACATGAACAAAGATGTGTTCAAACATTTCGAACACGAACACTAGCTCTGTTCGTTTTTAACTAAACTTAGAATTAGTAAATCAGTATTTTCACTATTTGAAAATTAAATCATTATTCGTTGGATCGATATGCTCACTCAAAATTCGTGTGTTGATTGATCGATGCTCATACTTGTGTGATATCCTTGATTTCCTTGCATTTTGGAGGTATCACACATTCAACAACTTTCTTTAGGCGACTTGAATTGATTGATAAATTGGTTTACTTAATACTAACTTGTTGAATCTCTCTCTCTCTATCTCTCTCTCTCTCTCGCGTAATAATAGAATGATAATATTAATTTAATTGGGCAATATTTTGTACGCAGTGTAAATGATTTAAAATTTAGTATGGTGTATTGGAGAATATGTGATAAAAATAGAATGTAACAATAGATATTAAAAATAAATGTTAACATTTATTTGAAATAAAATTTGATTAATTATTCTCATTTTTGACGTGGAGGCAATGGCGGGTGAGAAGTGGGCCCATGGCCCACGTCACAGTAACAAACCGCGAATCTCGGGCAAAAAAAATTCTCCTCCACAAAAAATGTCAAATATCCGCCGTCCATTTTTCCGACACGCTTCGTAATTTTTTTAACCGACACGCAAAACGCATTTTCACCCGCCACCGACAACCCCTCCGCTTTATTCGTGTCCGCCCCCACGTGCGAGGCCAAAAGCCCGTGGCCCTTTATAGGTATATATCCAAATAAAACCCAGAAAAAAGGCTATTTACATATAGGACACTTGAAATATTAATATTTACAAATTTAACCTTCTCTTTCATCCATTTTTCAAATTCTCACTAAAATATCAAAATTCATCAATTTCATTTTTTGCATATATACCACCTTGCCTCTTGCACAAAATATGTATTTCACTCTTAAAAAATTAAAATGGTGATATTTTTTCTATAATTCGAAGGATTTGGGTGGTAAAAATGTAAATAGCAAACATTAGGGTTTGGATATGTAAATACATATGAATTGGGCGGTATATTCGTAAATTCCTTTTTAAAAATTATGCATAAAATATTTTTTAATTATTACAAAATTCATTTTGGTAAAGTTTTGACTAAGATTTGCTTATAGAACATTCTTCAATCATTTGCATAATAGTTTACATGCCATTTTATTTTATATTAAATTAGGCCTTTCGCATTTGACTTGTGGATTTTTTTTTATGTTGTTACTCACTAGAACAGATACGAAGCTATCCTTTATATTCTTATTTATAGGGCAAAGTTGTTAATAAGCTAAAGGGTAGAATGGACTATTTACAAAAGCAACAACTAACATAAAAGAGAGAACAGAGCCCAAGTGAAGCCCTAGTTCTATTTAAAGGGCGAATATTTACATCTTTCTGGTTCGTTCATATGCTGCTAGGACGAACACGTCATTTTGGAAATGTCGCATTTGCATGTGCATTCTTCGATTGTCTTGACGACGAAGCTAGCTCACTAGTTAAGTGACCCTCCGGTGATCACGAGGCAACAACTAGTATGGCATGCGAGAATGTCTTAGTGGGCAATAATAACTTTCACACCATGGACCAACACACATATGTTGTGCTGAGGTTTTAAAGGATCTATAGGTGTCACTTAGGTTTTTCCATCTACTATGACCTATTTTAAAAGTATAAAGTTTATATATATTTTCATCGCTTTATGCATCATATTTTTCAAAACCTATTTTGAAATTATTTGCATCCATACCTTAAAACATATGTAAGGTCACCTTAAAAAAAAAAAAAATCAAAATTTCTACAAAACTTGCATCTAATGGCACCTATTAGAATCCATAGATCCATAGAATGGGGTCGGTGATGGTGACCCCGTCAAAACATACGCCAACATCCTAAGGTAACCCTTGCACTCATTAAGATGCTATGTTAGGAGACTTGCATTAACTGTTGTGCTACGCTAAGGATTATGATGCTAGATTGTCTTTTTTCGGTGACCCGACACTTGTTTTGTGTTGATGTGTTTGCCCGCAACTAGATGTTATTTTGTGCTTTTTGTGTGCTTGTGTATTTGTTTTCTATATGTGAAGTAGTATATTTGGGCGGTCTTTTGCAAGCGGTGTGTGGTATAATAAAAAAGGGAGCATGTGAAGATTTACATGCTAACATTTGCTTGCAGGTGCTGCTAAGCTGCCCCATATGGCAAGGCTTAGATGCGATTGCATGTTTGCTGGTTTTCCTGCTAACATTTTTTTTCATGCAGGTAAAGTTTTTTCTTTTATTTCCCTTTGTATTTTTTTAGAGTCCTTAGGAGACTGAATGTATCAGAAATAAGGTACGGACAGGGGTTCTAGGATGCTAGATGCATCGAATCATGTGACGGGGACCAAGAGCAGCAAACTCGTGTCCCGTACCTTAAATCTAAATCTCACTTATGTATAAAATTAGGATCTGACAGGTATATACGGAGTCAAACCGCCTTTCTCTTTTTTTGGGATATGTTGTCGACCCAGTGACACAAACCTTTTGTTAATTTTCTGACATTTTTTGCATGTTTTAATTGTTTTCGTAGTTTTTTTGGGTTTGTTGGGAAGTATACGCTTGAACTATCCTAGCAAGGTTTGCCACAAGGAAGTTCTCCACTTTTTTTCTCTTATTTTTCCGCCTTTGTCGTATCTCCTTTTTTTTGTTCCACTCTTCTCCTGATCATACTCGGAAGAAATTCTTATTCGAAAAAGGAATACATACAATGATGAACAAACTGACGACTTCTTAAAAAATAAAAAGAGCAAGGAACGTAAACAAACGACACTGGCTTGAGTCATCCTGCTTTTGTGCAAAAGTTCTATTAAGTAGTGGGCTTGATTGAGGAAATAATCATGTACTATTTGTTGTATGTTGAGCCCAATAAACTCTGATATGGTGTCAAGTTTGATATTAAGCGTAGCAATTAAGTGGTTGATTGCAGTAGTGGAATTTCCTACATTAAGAATGTGATCGACATAAATTAACAATTAAAAAAATATTTGATTATGATTTAATATATGTAAAGAAAGGCCTGCAGTAGTTAATGTAAAATTGTGACCATACAGAATTGTACAAAAGGTAGGGTACAACTGATGTGGTGCTTGTTTAAGTCCATAAATAGTTTTATGTAATTTGCACCCATGATTTGGATAGTTTTTCTCAGTGAAGCCCATATGCTACATAATGTAAATTATATCATCAAGTTTGTCATATAGGAAAGCATTAGAAACATCAAGTTGTTGGATGTCCCAGTGCCTGGTGGTAGTTAATGCAACGAGGAGTCTGATGATGAGGAATTTAACCACAAGACTAGAGGTTTCGTAATAATCAACTCTTTGTTGCTGTTTGAAATCTTGATAATCAACTTTTTGTAGTTAGGTTAAATGTAATTTGTATAATTGTTGTTGATATGATATATAGACCGTAAATTAATTTTATTTTGTATCTTAAGATTTTCGGCACTTATAATAATACTATCTTATGGCATAACAAAAAATTTAGGTCAACGATTCTTTTTCTTAAATTTGGTGAGATTTAAGTTTTGATTTATTAAATGTTGAGAAATTTAGGGGGGAATAAATGCAAATATTGAAGAAGAACACAATGATTTAAAGAGGTTCGACAAAGATGCCTACGTCATTGGGAGTAGAGAGCATCTTTCTTTTTACTTTGAGAAAAAAATGTACATAATTGATTTAGGGTTACAGTACAACTATATATATAACCCTGACGTACAATATGTTATTACAAAACTATCCATGTATCTTACCGTGGAGGCGTTGCCCCTGCTCCCCCAACCCACGTAACGTAACTCCCTCGATTTGAGAGAGGCTTCCGCTCGCGAGCTTCGCTACGCTCGCTTGCTCGATTTGCTTCTCTGGCTTGCTCCGTTCGGCTCCAGCATCTCCCTTATGTGGTATATAAGCCATACCTAACATTAATTTTACTTTAACCTTATTGCAATAAAAAATAATTAGTTAAATCATATTTACCTCGAAACAAATTTAACGGAGGGAGCATTTCATGTTATTGAAATCTAATCAAGGCATCATTCTTCTTCTCTTTAAAAAATACATAAATAATATTCCTCGAATCGGAAAACCACAATCAACTTTAATTTTTACTTAGGGAATTTACATAACAACCACCCAATTTTGATGTATTTATATATTCAATCTTTTGTTTTTTATACTTTATACATTAACATGTTAACCTTATTTTTTATATTTACACTGTTCAGATATTTCATATCAAATTAAAATATCATTATATATATATATATATATATATATATATATATATATATATATATATATGTATATATATATTTATTTATTTATTTATTTGAGAGCATTAATCTACAACGTATAGCAAAATGAGTATTTAAGTTGATCCAAAAATGAGTAAAATAAAGATTCTAAGCATTCATTAAATATTTTGATAAGCAAATGAATTGGAATTAAATGAGGGTCGCATGCGTACAAGCAAGCGAGACTCGCACGTGCGAGGCATCGCATGCGGGACGGAGGATATGTAGCCGTTTCGATTTGTCGTTTCGCTTCCCATCTCTTCCTGCCGTGAAGATTCGCAGCAGTTAAAACGAGATCTTCACCGCCAATTTTTTCTATTTTTCGGCTCTTTTATTTTCAGAAAGTAATCATAAATAGCTATAATTGTGAGAAACTATTTTTTTTTTGTTTTTTAAAAGGACGGGCAGTGTAGGTAATTGAGGGGCAGCGGGCAGGGCTGTTTCCCTGCCCCTTGCAAAACAAGAACCCCGTAAGAGTCAAAGGGGATAGGCATCATCATGGCCCCACCAAAATCACCACAATAAGACTGATGGTAAATAAATTTTCTCTGTATAGCACAGTTGCAATAAATATATTTACCATATTTAGTAAAAAAAATTATTAAATTTATATTTACACGTTTGTCCCAAATAATTTATATTCTGAACATTTATTTACTTAATAGGGTTAAAAATAAAAAATAAATTTAAAACGTGAATGAATTATATATTTGATGAAGATACATTAATATAAAAATTTAAAATAGTGTTATTTTTATGTGATAAGAAAATTGTAGGTGATACAAATATAATAAGAAAAAGTTAAAAGTAAGATATGTAAATATTGAGAATCTGGGTGTTATGCATATAAATTCCCCTATTTTTTTTTTATTTGTTATTTTCGAGTTCAATGTAGTCAAAGCACCTGAAGGAGTTTGTTGACCACACTTTATAATTTGCTCCCCAACAAAATCAATAATTTGAAGGTTAAAAAAAAAAAGTAAAATTTTGTAGGATGTTATTTATAAAACAAACCTTACATTTGAACAAAACATTGCAAAAATTATAGAAGTTAAGAATTAATAACTAAAGTAATAATTTGTTTGCAATATGAGCTTAAATTTCATTAATACTTGAAATCAACAAATTTATAAACATATTTATTAGTCAACATACATTCTCTGAGTTTTATTGTTAGATTTATGTAAAAAGAACAATAAAAAATCTCAAAAGTTGATGTCTATATTCTTTCACGCAACATGTTAAAACATTTACGTTGGTGGTAGTTTTTTGAAAATATGATTGTAAAGTTACGGTGGAGAAAATAATTGACTTTACATGTCAAACCGTCTTGAAAATTTAAGTTATCATCCAACATTCTTACACATTAAAATTTTTGGGCTGTATTTAGGTTGCCTTCTAATCAAATTGACCTGAATATGATTCACCAACTTAATTTTCTCTTTAATTTGATCTCTGTCTATTATTGATTTGAATAACTGTTATACATATATTAAACGAGATATGTGAGTCGAATTCATGTCCATTAGATTGAAGAGGGTGAGGATCGGATTGAATTTAGGACCAACTCAACATTATTGCCAAGTGTGGGCCAAATAATTTTCTGTAGAGTTAATTCGAATCAAATTTAAACTCTACCCATAAAATTAATTTGATACTTTTTTTAAAAAAAAAATTTAGTTATATTTCATTTTGAGATTCATGGAATAATACTGTGCAAAGTGACTAGAGGAAGTTGCTGTTGGTTTTGTCGAGTCGGAGAGAGACATATAAGAGGGGTGAACTTCCAAATCCGAAACCCACACGAGCGGTTTCCTTTTGAAACTGCATGCGATTCCCAAACTCTCAAAAAAGGGGAGATCGGGAAGAGGAAGAAGAACAAATCATCAAAATACCATTTTTATGTTTTCAGAGGAAGGAATTATTATCAAAACGCGACTGGTTTGGATTTGACGGAGAAGAGGCTGTTCAGCCTTTGTTCTTCTGTTTCCCGAGGATTGATCATTTTGTTCTGTCAGTCGCTCTGTTTGCAATCTCATCTTCTTGCTGCTCTGCATCTTCTCTCGAAGATCAAAGCAATCCAGAAAGAGAAGAAAAAAGATTTATATTTTGAACCTTTGCGGGTGTCTCTTTATGGTATTTTTCTGATAGAAGTTATAAGAAGGTCCAAGTTACAACCTTTTTTGTGATGGTTCGAGGTTTGAGAAGCGTTTCTACCTTTTCCCCCTGAAAAATAGGATTCGAGTCTATGAAGTTCTCATCTTCATCGTTTTCTTCTCTGTTTCCCATAGTCAAGCGAGGAGGAAGAAATGACGCAGTTTTGAAATTGGAGGAGCAACGGATGAAGCAAAGTTCGGATTTTGAAGGTTTGAGCGAGAAGGATTGTCGGATTGAGGAGCACGAAGGAACAGAAATAGAGAGCGGGAACTCTAAGCACTGCGCAAGAGGGCACTGGAGACCAGCAGAGGATGCCAGACTTAAAGATCTCGTTGCTCAATATGGCCCCCAAAACTGGAATCTCATTGCTGATAAACTAGAAGGAAGATCGGGTACTCATTCAAAAAGATTATAAGAAAGAGCTTTCATGATTATATTACACCTTCTTCATTAAAGTTTGGTTTTTTATCAACATTTGCACAGGGAAGAGCTGCAGGTTGAGATGGTTCAACCAGTTGGATCCAAGGATTAACAAGAAGGCATTCACCGAGGAGGAAGAAGAAAGACTTCTCTCTGCTCACAGGCTCTATGGAAACAAATGGGCGCTTATATCCAGGCTTTTCCCTGGAAGAACTGATAATGCTGTCAAGAATCATTGGCATGTGATCATGGCGAGAAGGCAAAGAGAACAATCCAATGCTTACAGAAGAAGAAAGCCCTGCACTTCATCCAAGATATTTGATAAAAGAATGGAGGTAAAATACAGCAATAATGCTTGCAGTGCAGAGTCCACCTTTTCCAGCAATGGATTTGAGAATTTGTGTATCAGTAGAGGCTTTCCTCCTCATGGATTCTTAACCAGATATAGTCTCCCACAGCCTCCCCCGCGATTTGAGTACCCCATTGGTAAGTTTCATTTTATTTTTCTATTAAAACATTTCCAAGTTCAAACAACAGTTTTGAAACTCAAAAAATCTTTTTTTGTTCGAACTTACTGTTATCTCCTGCATCTGCTCGGGTTGATTATTTTGATCTTTTCACCAATTTTTTTTCATTTTCGTGGCAGATGGAAAGTCTGTCGGAGTAAGAAATGGATGCTATGAGAGAAATTGTGACCCTACTATTGAATTACATCATGCTTCCCCTCTGATTCCGGTAACAGGGATTCATCACTCTGGATTATCTGATTCAAATTCTGAGGCTTCAGCGACTGATTCAGTGATCAACAATGGCTTCATGTCTGAGGAGGCAGAGGAACCTGAGAAGGAGAAGATTAGGTTGCCTTTCATTGATTTTCTTGGCGTTGGAGCCACATAGGATCCATAAGGACTGATAATCATCTACATAGGAGAATTTCAGAGTGTTAGTCAAATGCTGCATCTTTTTCCTTATTGTAGGAGTTCTTCATTCTCCTGTTCTCAAGAATCTTTCTCCTGAGGTTATTATCAAATGTTCTTAGAATCTCTTTGCCTCCTTTTTCTTAAACTCTATTGAGATGTTACGGCTTGTTTTGTTTTTCTTTTGGCAAATTATTTCATAGCTTCGTGAGCTCGCTAGTATTTGTAATGTATGTCTTAATCCAGTTGCTGTAATTTTCACGTTTTTCCAAGCAACGGGAATTAAACTGCGAGATATGATATCCCAACTTGCAGATTTTATAAATTTTCTGTGTTTTTCTGGCAATATTTACTGCGCATATATGCACTTAAGATGTTGAATCATTGTACTCTTATATTTAATGAAAAATTTCTCAGAGTTCTTTCATTAATTTGTTTTTAGATAGGTATGCTTTTGGTTTAGTCTAAGCCATGAAATGAATTATGTGAAATTTAGTTAAAACTCTTATAATAAACTACATGATATAGTGATAAATTTAATATTTTTTAACTTAGTTTTTGCTATTTCTTTATTTGTTTTGAATTTAATATTTTTTAACTTAGTTTTTGCTATTTATTTATTCGTTTGAAGTAAAATAAAAATAATGTATTTGGTGATGGTCGGTCGGTGGAAAATTATTATATCAGAAGTTCTGAACATCAGGATTTCAATCATAATGCGCTACGTGTACGATCTGATAACACAGAATATAAAAATTTTTAAGTAGTTTAATGCACTGTTTCGTCGGACCATACACATGATGCAATGTGATTGGAATTTTGATGCAGTTTTGGTTGTTGGTGGTTATTGACGTCGGTTATATTTTAAAAATTCAAGTAGAATAATTCTAAATTTAAAAAAAAATAAACTCTAAATTTAGAAAAAAAATGAACTAATGAACGAATTTTAAATATAATGTTATTTTATATTGATTTTTAATTTCCGAAGAAATATTTGAATTTTTAAAGCTCATGTATTAAGAATGTAAAGTCCGCTTAACGATGACCAAATATAATGACTAAAGAACAGTTTTGAAGAGCTTTTGGCATGTTATCTTGTTATCTTCTGTTTAAAATAAGTTCTTTGTCAATCTTTTATTGAGATTAAAGCCAGCCTAACCTCCTTTAATCTTCTTAATAAGAAGATTTTAGTTAATCTGTTGTGCTAAACCAGCACAATTAAGTATAAAAATAAAAACTTTTCAGAAGCATCTCGCAGATTTCTGTTAATGGCCAAACTATGAACCACTCGAAAGCAGCTGTTGCCTGTAGCTATCTTCTCCCGGAAGGCAGCAACTGCTGCTGCTCTCTCTGCACTCAAAGCGTCACTACATTCTTATTCCGTTCATGCAATTTTATTATAAACTTTTTTCTTAAAATAATAATTAGATGGCTTAAACAAAGATTACTGCATGATTAAATTAATTCACGTGCCACGATAACTCTCCCGCTTCTTCTTCCTTCTCTGCGGCACAAAATCCTATAATAGTCATGATTCCATGGGCGCTCTAAAGAGCCTATATATGGCAAGAGAAAACGATGGCAGAGAGCAAGTAAAGTTCTCTTGTTTTTGTTCTCCTTCCTCCTTATGCTTACAGCTTGCTGCTCAGATAAGTACTGAAAGGGACTCAGCCCCCCCTCTCCTTCTCTCTCTATTACTCGAGCTTTAAAGCTTCGCCCCCTCAATCATGGTGGTGAATAGTTCTCCCTCTGTGAGGAGTAAAAACTTGAAAAGAAGACGACAGACTGCTTATTTGACAGTGGAGGTGAAAAGATGCTCACCTGTCATATCCGACCCCATCTCTTTAAGCAACCGATAGTTTGAAAACAATTACAAATTAAATAGGAATTTAATGGCGATCATGATCTCCCTCTGTATCTTTCTCTACCCAGAATGTATGATGATTAAATATCTTTTATCTGCTGTATGAATGTGCATTATAGTTAACTTGCCTGACTCGTTCAGCTCTTCAGAGGGCTGGTGCAGCAGATACTATAGTACAGTAACTCCCCTAATTTTTATTGGGGTATTTACATACAGACCCCTCAATTCATATGAATTTACAGAGCTAACATTTAAAGTATATATATTTTTTTATATTCATAACGCTCAAAATTTTTATATAATATTAAAAATATCATTATTCTAAATTTTAAAAATTAAAGTATCTTTTTCATATATAACTGAAATGACTTATATGTAAAATTAAAATTTACTAGATGTATTAATATATAAGCTTGAGTTATATATATGTAAATATTTCTATTTTTTATTGAATTTCATAATAATTAAGTTTTGCATAAAAGTATTTAATGGTAAATGTATAAACTTTAACTAAAATTGTAAAATTTGTATGTAATTTTATAGATTTTGTCATGACATGACATTATAGTTTGTCAGATTTTATAATAAATTTGATTTTGTCGATTATTTCAAGAAACATATTAATTGTAGTGTCATAATTAATTTTTGGAGTTTTTAGCACTCAGAATTTTGATTTTTATCTATCTCCGCATCTAAATATATGCCTGTCGTGTCAATCATCTTTTCACCCATAATTAAAATATTGCGTGAAAAATAAAAATTTATACATTAAATTTTTCTTTAATTTTAATATACGTTATAAATTCAAAAAATCTCGACGCCTCCAAGAAATAATGATATCAATAACATAGTAATGAATAATAAATTTGAGTAATATTTATTCATGAAAGAGACTCCCTATTTATAAGAGTGGGTCATCATACAATTACATGCTATGCCTCAAGAATACATAGGTATGATGGGGATATTTTAGTTTATACATAAATATGACACGTCAAACTCAAATGTATGGTCGAGTGTCTATTAGCCGGGCAGCCATCAAATTGGGCTGTTGTTGGGCTGGGTGACACTGAGGTCGGGTGTCTGTTGGGGCGGACAGCAGTTGGTCCGGGCGGTCATCAAGCCTGCGATAGTGAGGCCGGGCATCTATTGGGCCGACGTGGCTATCAAGTTGGGCGACTAATTACTGGGGTTCACGTCAACCGTTATGGAACTGAAGGATCTGTTTCCCTTTCTCAGTCTATCAAGTTTGGATGGCGTCAGGTTCATCCAAGTGGATCTGGTCAGACAGATTCTTCATGGGGTGATCTACCATTTATCCGTCCGATACACACCGACTTTCCGGCTTGCAGCGACTGACCGGCTAAGCGTGTGGTCCTTTGTTGTCCTTGATAGGTTCCACGAGGCGACGTCATCTCTTCTACTGTTCGTGAGATGTCTTTGTGATTCATGCTAACACATTTTCGATGTATAGTTGAGAAGTTGAGCTTAGAGGAGCACCCATAGGGGCAGAAGAAGGGATTTCGCCGCCTCTGTGCACAGTAAGACTAGTATAACTACCAACACTAGGTAGCAACGTAGCTACGCCACAACTGCTTTGAGTCCTTCAGTTCTTGAGTTCGGAATGCAGAGCACTGCGTAGTGTTATCTCTTCTGTTCAAATTAAAGTCCTTGATTCAGAGCCACATGAATGGTGAAGTTTGAGTGGCGGATTTTGGAGCTTGTGATTTCTCTTATGATATCAAGAGAGGATTTGGAGTGGTATTCTTCTAAGTTTCAATATTGTATAGAGAATATTTGACCAATGTGATATTTACTTTCCCCTTTTCATAATAGATTTTTGGTGTGGTGTGGCAAAGTCGTTTTTTCTCATTCTCATGTATTTTCATATTAAATCTTGGTGTGTTATTTGTGATTAATTTGTTGTGCATTTATGTTCAATATTTTGTATCAACTTTCTCAAATTAGTGTGATTCTAGTTATCATAACGTGGTTTTGATTGAATATTGGTTGAAGCCCTCATTGTTTCTCATCCCAACAAGATTTACCTTTATAAATAAATAATGTAACCATTAATTATGCCAAAAAAGATGCTTCTACAACCTTAGAAAATATAATTTACTGTGTAATACCCGAAACTACTGCGAAGCAAACGACCATCACGTAACCATACATTTCCCTCAAGTAATATATGAATTTGTATTTGTGTATCAATCTCACAAGAAACTTGTTAAATTTTCTAATTCGTTGAAGTTTTAATTTATTAATCCTTAAGTCTAGCCAGAAGTGTTAAAATTTTTTGCTTTTAAGAAGTGCCTAATTCATAATAATTAAAACTTAACTGTATTTTCAGAGGTTTTCTAATTAGATAAAAATATCATACTCATGTGACTCTAATTGCCCGAAGCATTAATATTCTTCCAATGAGTTCACATTCACATTGGCAGACAAATCCGCTTTAGCTCACATCAAGTCATAGAAGTCTGGAAACTCATGTTATATTAAGGGGACTAAATCACACAAAGTTTCTCAAGAATATTCATCAAGTCTCATATTTATGTTGCAATCTCTTACTGACAATATGTTTATTCCGCTAAGTTAGTTTTAACAAGCTCATGCTTCTGTTCAACAATTAGAGGTCCTAGATCACAAGTGATATTATTTTTTAAATAGCAACTTTAAAAGTAAATGATTGTTGGAAAGTTAACACAATAACATATATCAAATCAAATATCAAATAAGTTTTAGGAAATTTTTATGAAATAATACAGTTTATCACATGTCCAGAACATAAGAGTATGAAATCACTTAGTTACTACGCATGGTTGAAGAAAACATCATAAAATTCATTGAAATCATAAAGTAAAATGTAGGCAACTATACAATACCCAAACTAGAGTTGCCTACCTTGAATTACACAATGATCTTTCTTCTACAATGAATGCTCTCTTTGGTTTTGATTGCCCACGTACAAGCAACACAAAATCCTACCAATCTCACCACTCAAGTATAGTACACACTCTCTCACAGTCCTTAAGCAAAAAACATGACAAAATATGAAAGGTAAATGAGCAAGTTCTTCTACTTGATCTTCGACTGGTGCTCACCTTTTTCTCCCGCTGATGTTGTTTCCTACTCCACCTCGTGCTCTCTAGTAGAAATGACGCCTCCCCTTCGGTTTAAGCCATTGAACGGGAAATAGAGCTAATGAAGCACCATAAACTGTAATTTTGTACATCTGGGCTCATAGGCATTAAGGCTTAGGCGCTAGCACGAGGCGGAGTGCCTAGCCGCCGAGGTTCGGGCGCTTGATTGTGGCACTAACTTTTCATATTCTTTGTAATTTTGGCAAATTTTAGGCCGGTTTAAGTGCTTGTGCAGGCTTGGGTGCGAATCCAAGGCTTAGTTTCTATTTTTGCTCCATATGCTCCCCGATGTTGCCTTCTTACTTGTACACTACATATATCATCACCAATGGCGTGAAAAAGCATAAAAAAACACAAATAAAAATCAAAATAACATAGAAATATTACAAACCTTGATACATATCATTATTTTCTTAATAAATCTCAATGATAGAGATAAATCAAATTAAAGCTTAATAGAAATATCCAAACACACGTATTTAAGTTATAAGAGAACCAAATTTTTATCTGGAAAACTCACAATGGGAAAATCCTACATTTCACTATTTAACTCGTTCTAATAAATCCTACATTTTACTATTTAACTCATTTTGACTCGCTAAACAAACGAAGTCGAATACAAATAAATTTTTTCGCTCAAAATATAAACAAACGGAACACAAACAATATATTTTTTTTTTAACTAGCTGAACACGAGTTATACCCAACTTGCTTATGTTCTGCTTTTTTACATCCCATTGTCACAATATTTTAACAAATCATTTTTTCTCCTAATAAATATCTATTTATTTACAAAAGATAAAGAATAAAATGATGGCCATTCAGGACAGCTGAATTATGAAAAAGGCCAAATTGTATAAAGAATCAGAAAAGGAAACTTAATTTTAGAAAATTTTAATATAATCTCTGGAGCTCTCAGATTAAAGTTATAAAAAAAATTTCGATTCCACCCTCACCCCTAGTATTATTACACATTATATCTATATAAAGTAAAAAAAAAGAATCTTATAAATAAATAAATCATAAATAAGGAACATTTACACGCATACCATTCAATTTTTACGCATTTGTATCTCTAAAATCTGCACTTTAATTTTCACACATATATGTCAGTTTATTTAGGCATGAATAGATATGTTTCGTATGAAAGATTTGGATAGTCTAATTGTAAAACAAATAAAATTTGAGTGTTCGATACGTAAATACATCGGTTATTTGTAAGTAAATGCCTCAATCTGAAATAAATATTACATAATGTGTCCTAATACAAAATTGTATCAAGATTTCAATAAAAATGCGTCATAAAAATCATACATTAAATATAAATTTTTTTTATATAATGAGTCTGTTGTATGACACGACACACATTCTTTAGAGTCTGATGTAATATTTTTTCACTAAAATTTGACTAGCCTTTATTTATATAACATGTTATTTTATTTCACACTTCTAAATTACTTTAACTTGAACTCGGATGACCAATCTAAGACCAACAAATCTTTCAACACTTCCTGGAGTTCGGCAAACACTATATATATCTTCCTACATAAACTCTTAAATTATTTGTTAAAAAATCATTAAGAATCAAACTAATTTGAAAGAGAAATATAGCTATTTATAAGCGGCTAGCAGTAGAGTACAACAGGCTAATCCACGACTTGCATTTAAAAAATGTAAGAAATGAACGGCTTCTTCCTTTAAGACACTGAAAATAGTTGAGTTGTGCTGTCTTATCATTCAAAAGGAAACTTTCTCATCATTTCAGCTGAGCCCATTAATGAAATCTTGCACAGCAAAGGAAAATCAACATCAAACACAAACACACACACGCTTTCTCTATATCTCTCTCTTTCTGTATTACAATTTTAGAAGAAATGTCATGCAGAATAGGCAACCCTTGCCTCCTCACTGGCAACCAACAAGCAGGCATATGTTAAGCCATTAGCTGAATCAAACTTTCTCTTGTCTGGTGGTAAGTGTGCAATTAATATGCTCTCAGGGTTTGTTCCTCCATTTAAAGTGTTTGAATCAGAGTTATTTTTACTTATGAATTTGAATTGAGTTTAAATTATAGTATTTAATTTATTGAAAAATGAAATAAATGTAAAATATATTAAACAAATGACAATGAACTTGTGTTTGCAGCATGTATAAATTGATCAAATCCAATAAATTGGCGATACACTAGTTCGAGACTACAGAGTAGATTTTAAATTCTTCAAAATTTTGCACTACATTTTCTTTTCATTTAATCAAACGCTAAAATTTAAAAATTATTTGATTTTCATCTATTTTTATACTAGAAAATACATGGAACCAACATCCCCTTAGCTACTGTTCAAAACTCATAACATTATCAATTCTCTTCAAAATAGCTTCTCTTTGATGAACATCAATTTATTTTAAAAAAAAGAAAAAAACATAAATAGTTTGGCTATAATGCCTTTTGGAAAATACTTTTGTAATTCTTAAGTACTTTTCATTAAAATTATTCTCTCATGGAAATATCATATATGTAATATTAAATTCCTAAAATCTAAATTGAATGTCCCTATAGCTTAATTTGACTGTATTTCCTAACAACTAATTCACTTAGTAGCGAATTTCTAATAAGTAATAATTTCTCAACTCATATTTGTTAATATGGCTTAATATTCATTTCATAGAAAATAATATATATTTAGTATTCACTATTTATCATAAACCTATTTAGTTTTAAAATACTTTATTCCTCTTTATTTTTAGAAGTTTAACTCTCAACTTTTAAGAAAATCAATGTTCCTTTTATTTGTCTTATCAAAGAAAAAGGTTTTTTTTTATTACACATGTTTGATCTTTTTTAAATTAATATTTCTTAAACTCAACAAGCACGTATTTATTTATTTCCAGAAGTTCCACCAACCAAATCACATAAATATACTCATACAGATCTACAGTTGCTTAGTTTTTTGTGCATGTTTTGAGATTACTATATTAGTGGTGGACTAATTCTCTTTGTTAGAGATAAATCATCATATAATTATGTATAATATAAATAATTTATTCATAAGGTTTCTTAAAAATGTGCATAGTGTTGGCAAGTTTCTTTTGATCTTCCTCTCTTTAGAGAGATTATGACTCTCAAAATGCACTTATTTTAATCAATTCATCTTTGGTTGAAGATAAAATATTTAAAATAGAATATAATGTCACATATCAACTATTTAATTTGGAAGATTTCTTCTGAACTTTGAGATGGATAATTTAATATTTGTCTATGATTAGGTTCTATCTGATAATGATGTCTTGCTCAATAAAAAATTGTAACGATGAGGTTCTAATTGTTAAAATCATTTTTATGCTACATCAATGGTTATAACTAATAAAAATTTATAGATTTTAATAAAAAAAATACAATTGAGAAGTTTATATATATCAATATATTATTCATATTTTTATATTTAAGTTTTAAATCTCTTTTATTCACCTATACAACTCCTCCGTCTCTAAAGTTGGTGTGGCAAATAAAATTATTACAAAAAAAAAAGCTTTAATATTTTATATATGCTCTAATAAATTTGACTACGAAGATCTAGAACACCAAACCATAGATACTATGCAACGCAAGCAAAAATATTTATAAATAATTTGATGAGAAAATTAGCTAAAAAATATTATGTGATATCTCTATCTTCTACTATCAACCAACCATTCTAAATATTATATTTTTCAAAGTATATAATTCAAAATACAACATGCAAAAAAAATGCTATCTTTCTAGACATAAGGCACATAATTAGTTATATATCACTATCACCCACTAGAAACTATAAATGCAAGCCATATAGTATTAACAAAGGATCCAAATTTTAGTAGCTATTATTCAAAAGAATAACTTTAGTCCCATGCCCTCGTCAAAAGGACATGTGTTCCAATCTTGTAGTTAAATAGAATGCAGCTATTATTGACTTGAATAAAGTTAGGTATCTACTTAATTAAAAAGTAATTAGTCATTTAGCAAGCTATTAACATATAATTATGGTACTAACATGGCCAAGGTTTGAGACTATATATGTGTGTGCGCGCGCGCGCGCTGCATACATTGGTTTGTTGGTGGCGAGGGCTCTACTGTGGCGCAGGGGCTCTCGAATTATTTGCACATACGCACAACTCTCATCATGGGACTTGAAAGAGTATGGTGCCAAATATCGATTTCCTTTATAGACACACACGCACGCGCATATGTTGAAAGTAACATATTAAAATAGTGACTTTTATTGCCACTCAAAGCATTAGACGTAGACTTAAAAAAAAAAAAAATCATTTTTTTATTCTTCACATGAATCCCTAATTGTACCTAAATCATTTGGCATATTGTCGAGCAAGTTTAATTTTGCAGTAATTGTGTCATCTTATTCTAAAACACTCCTTAATTAATCATAGTACTCCTTAATTAATCATAGTTTTAAAGTAAAATGCCCGATGATGACAGATTAGTGACAATTAACACATGCACGTGGCCCCATTATACTGCCTTGTAAACCCCTTATTATTATGCTAAAAACATTTATTAAATATAATTAAGCTCTAACTCAACCCGTGACAACTCGGATCAATTTGACTGCATTATTGACCCGAGATGAACTCAGACTTTTGCTTTATTAGATGTGAGCTAGAATGTCACATTTGCATACAATGCCACCTAATTTTTAAGTATTTACATAACTAACACCTAAACTTTGCCTTTTATATCTAGACCACCCAAATCCTTAATATCACACCAAAATAGCATCATTTTAACTTTAAAAAGTGAAATGCATATTTCCATGCATATATAAGATGATATGTACGTAAAAATTAAAGTTTAGGTGTTATATATGTATATACATAGCAATTTAATAGTATGTATGTAAATCTTCCTATACTAAAAGCTAAAATTTTAAAACAAAGGTATTATAAATCAATGAAATTTAAATCTATCTTGGTTATATCAATATATTTTTGTCACATCTCTTTCTGAAATTCTCATTGCTTTTGTAAATAATTAAATTAGTTGTCTTTATTAATTTCTGACCAAATTGAATATGCAAATATATTAGGATTTGCATGAAATGTTTAGGAGCTTAATTACATGAATATTTATATTTTCATGTTTACGTGTTAGGCATATAATACGTATGTTCTGAATGTAAACTTACACATTTACATGACAACATGAAAATTGTAAGCTTATGTGATTTTCACGAGAATATATATGAAAACTTGTGGAAACTTGCATGAAAGCTACTTGAAATTTTTTTATGAACATAAAGGAGACGATCATTATACAGACAACATAATAATATTATTACATTTTTTACTATTATATCAATTAATGATAATATATTTAGTCGAATAAAATCGAACATTATCAAAATATAATAACATGATATAGTTCATAAAATTACTTACACAATTTCATTGAAATTCACATATCACAATTCTTCAATCTAAACAAATTAACGAATACTCATGCAATTATCACGTAATAAGAATGTCACGTAAACATTTAAGATTTCAAGAAATTATTCGTCGATAAATAATCATGAGTATTTATGCGTCTCACAATTAAATCATTTAGAATTTGATAAAATGCAAAAATGCGGGTTAGGGTTTTAGTGTCAATTTTGATATTCGAATAACAATTGATAAATTGGAGGTATGAGGGTGTTAGTTTTGTAAATAGTAATAATTTATATGCTGAATATAAAAAGACTGGCAGCCCAAAACGTATTATTAGGACCAAACAAAGAACTGAACATGTGGAGTTAACATGGCTGGCTATCAATAGAATAATAAGCATATTTATCAAAATAAATAAATAAATAATAATAAATAGTAAGGTGAAAACTAATAAAATAATATAAATAAGCAATATAGTAATATATAAGACTATAGTTATCATTGCACTCATCAATAATGCATGCATTCATTAGAGGTTGGACTTGGCAACTCGACTGAAAAAGTTCTGGTTTAAGTTGGCTTGATTAGTTTTTGGCTCAAGTTCGAGTCCAATCCAAATTCCTAACACATTCAATTGTTCAGCTCGAGCTTGAATTGACCGACTAGTCTGGGATTGACTCTAAATTAACCCACCAACAGAATTAGCCCAAATATGACCTGCTAACCCAAACTAAACTTTAAAATATAATGAATTTGGGCCCATCAACCCTATTCTGATTTAATATTAAAATTATTATGCATATTTCTAACTGGTTATGTGGGTTGGATTTGGGTTCATTAGGTTAAAAGCGAGTCGGGTTTGGGTTTGACTTTTGAAATAGTTTAATATTCAGATCGGATTCAACTTAACCAGCTTTGGGTGGGTCGGATCAATTTAGGTTAGACGCGAACCCAATATGTGAAATTGATTTGACACCCCTCATTAGCCCTTATATTATAGCAATATTGTTTTATCAAGAATCAAAATTGATAAAAACTGTGTCACAAAGGCTACATAAACTTCATAAGATTTTGAAGTTGTAACCTATGCCTTCAAATGCCTTTGTACGCAAACATCCTACACAAATCATGCCTTAAATGATTCAAATATATTTACATATCTAATATCTAAAATTTGATTTTGATATTAATATCACCTTATTGAAATGGTGTGTTTCATACTAATTTTATAAATTAATAGTGATAATATTTTTGATGTCATATAAAAATTAAAATTGAACTATAAATATGTAAATACATAAGAATTATATGGTATGCATGTAAATGTCCATAATAATAAATCAACACAATATTTTCTCAAAAAACAAAAAAAAAAAAAATTACGAAGACTGTGGCTGCTGGGATTCGAGCCCAGGTCTTCACGGCCACAACGTGAAATTCTTACCACTAAACTACAGCCACGAATTAGAGGATTTATATATTTGTTAGTATTTATTTATTATTGAAAATTTTTTTACACACTCCAATTTGTTATGTAATTAATATCTCACCTAAACTTAATCTTCTCCATTTATTTCATCCAAATCATTAATATCATCTAAAAAAGGAAAAATATTTATGTATATAAAGCGTATGCAGCTCTGCGTCCGTCATTCATGTTACATGGAGGTTATTCAGAGGGTATTGGGGGTATTTCCGTGTTTTATCTCATGTAACCTCCTTGTAATCTGCCTGTAACATCCTTATTTTTTGTAGCTTACAATTAGGTTATAATTAGGTTACATGAAGGTTATACTTACGTGATGGCCTTCTATTAGAATTGGGGGTTACAAGGGAGCCATTATTCCATACGGAGAACGCACGCATCTCCTCCTAATACCCATCCAGTACCCTCCAATATCCACCAATACTCACCTAATAGCCAATACCCAACATCCAATACACATCTATACCCATCCATACCCATCCATACCCATCTATACCCATCCAGTACCCAAAAAATCCGCACCCAACGTTGCGTACGTGCTCCGGATGGAATAATTCGCCGTTACAAGGGGGTTCACCCACTTGTACCTCCCGTGTAACTCCTGTGTACAAATGGATGAAATAGAAGCGCGGGTTACAAGTGAGTTACACGGGAGGTACAAAGAGGTTATAACACCCTCTTATAACTCCCGTGTAACCCCCGTGTGCTTTTTTACGTACACATCTCTATGTATGGCTGACATACGAAAGTTTTTTTCCCTATTAGATAACGGACGCAGCGTTGCGTACGTTTTACGTACACAAAATTTTCTCCTAAAAAAGACCACTATTTTTATTTCTAAAAAGTGAAATGTATTTCTTAGGGTAGTAAATATGTAAATACATAAGAATCGAGTGGTATCCATGTAAATCTTCCCAAGCCCATAAATTTCTAAATTTAAATATTAAAATTCATCAATTAAAATGTCGGAAGTCATCCGGACAAGAAAAATCAGCTGAGCCTGATTTCTTCAGTCCGAGTCGGCTGCTCATCAACTGTTTGATGGTTTGCCTCCAAGAGGATACCACTCTCGCTTTCACCGGGCAGGATTATGAACGAGACTGTTCGCTTAAGTAGACGGCGCAAAGTTCTCACCTTTCGAGCACATCCATTACAGGCTTGCCGGCACCATATTGGGTTGTTCTTCTGGATCATCAAAACACACATTTTTCATGCATAGTTTACACCATCTTCATAAATTATGGTATAATAGATTTCATGTTCTGATGTACAAGTCATAACTGCAAAGCCATCTTTGCTGCACATTTTTTGTTTATGTTTACTAATTCTGCTACATTGTGCAAACAATGCAGCTCAATAGCCAACTCATCTATACAGATTTGCTCAGTTTCCAGCAGCAGAAATGGCTTTTAATTGTGAGATACTAAAACTTGTTTTTTTTTATTTATTTATCAGTAGACAGTAAACTGGAGGGAACATTTAGTAGCCTCTGATTAGGAGTAGTACTGCTGACTATCTAAGTTTTAGCTCCAGCTGAAGCAGTTGAGGTCAAATTCTCTGTAATCTGGAGCTGCATGGTTGTTGGCATCCTGCACATTGAGATCCAATTGTGTTCTGAGTCCACGATCACTGAATTTCTTTGAGCATTTTTGTTGGAATGGAGATCTTCCCTGGCCTGGTTCTTCAAGGTAATCATCTTCTTTCATATGGAGTGATTTGTTGATGTTGTTTCCTTCTTCTTTATCTTTTTGATTAGTGATGCTCATTGATAAAATACCAGGGTCCCTTTCCTGACCGTTGAACTCTCCATACCAGGTGGATTGGATCTGTTCAAGTCTGGAATTTTTCCCCATTTGTGCTGTGCTTTGTGACAGATTGCCATGGTAAGTTCTCAGGATCATATTGGTGCAATGCATCGCTCGGTCCATCTTAGATCCTTCGGATGTCGTTAAGCAGCTATCGATGGAGCAGCCCGCAAATTGGATTGGATTAACTTTCAAGTTATGCAGATCTGGAATTTCCTCCATGTTTGAGGCAAGTTCGGAGAACTGAACTTTATCAGCTTCAAATGCAACAGGGCACAAGTTCTGCTTTTCAGGAGTTATTTCAGCCTTTTCCAACACTGATTGCAAGTATTTTCCCTGTGCTTCCATCCGCATATGTAAGTGTTGTTGCACCTATGTTGATTTTGATGTAGATTAACTTTGGGTCTGAGAAATTTATGATATTCATAATTAAGAAAAAATAAGAGCAAAGTTTAAGGAATCATTAGTCACGTTAGAATCCATGTAAATACTTAAAAAAAGACATATTTCGTCTCATATGATGACATCTGCAAAGTTTAGGCCTCATTTGGGCTTTTTTTAAGAAATTGTTTAAAAGGTAATAAAATGCTTCATTTTTTTATTTTTCTAAACAGATTGATTTGTTTTTAAAAAGCATTAAAAATAAGTTTTAGAAAATTTCTCAATCAGCTCTCAGGTCCCAACTCCACTTAACTCGTCTCCTCCACTATTCTCTATGGTATCATCTTCCATAGCGGGTATTGTCAGATATCCTGCCACATTTCCCTTCTTCTGCACTCTTGATTTCACAAATAACCTCCCCAGTGGTTCATAAAATGCTTTGAGTGGCCCTTGGTCAGCTTGGAATGCCAAAACTGTGGCCATGGGCTTTGGTGGTAAGGCTGAAATTTTATAGTGGAATGAGAGAGGACCCAAAGAAAAGGGATTTATAGATGGGGTACCAATGGAATTTGGTGATGGAGGTGAGATGAAAACAATAATAGATGCACGGACAGCAGTAGAGATGGAGAGGGTAAACATTAGATTGGAAGAGTATTCAAGGCAGATATTGCCATTAAAGCGTAAATTCACCAACGTAGAGTTTGGGGAACCACTATCTGCTTCTTTAAAAGATCTTGTGTTCTAGTGAAAATTGAAATATGAGATAGAAGAATTAGCTGATGTTCATCCTTGCTACTTCCATTTATTTAGACGAAATGTTTAAACGAATGGGTGTAAACGGTTAAATGCTAAATTATTGTAATGATTTAGCTTTTTATTTTAACGGTCTCCTGTGTTTTTTATTTTGCTTTCTACCCACGTTTTTGCCTTCTTTTGAAATTGGGAAATCACCCTTTACAACTTGCACATTTTTATATATTAATGTCAAGTGAAGAATAAGGCAATTATTTGAACCTCCTACAAGATTCCAACATTCCCTTCTTATTCCCTCTTTTACCTTACTCTTTTGTTGTCTCTTTCTACACAGTCTTAGCCTATCTACAAGCTTTCCAAAGTTTGCCAGATAACAAGCCTCCCATAGCTTGTAATGTGTCTTGCTTTTGCCTTGATTCATTTTCCTTCTATCATTGTGTGTGACGCCTCTTCCACATGAACTTAAAATTGATTGCTAATTGCCCTTATTTCTTTGGCTTATGATGACATGATGCTGGATGATGTTAATGATGATTAAAGCTTGTGTTATATATTTTTTTTTTTGTTTGTGTCTTTCAATTACGAGTCATGCATCATATTCCTTTGATATCATGAAATACAAAGAAATATGTTGACCTGCAACTTTAGAAGGTTTAACTATTTTGTTATGTGAACAGTGTTGATTATATGTGAAAAAGCTTGAATCTTCTTTCCCACCATGAGAGCCACTTGAGTTGAAAAATAGACATTTATGAGCTGATGGTTAGTTTTGTATGTTTTCAATTAATTGTGTTAGCAGCTTAGCACTGACCATTTACATGCGGTCATTTGTCCCAGGATTTATATAAGTGTCAATTTAGTCCAAACTATTTTAATAGGGGCTGAGATGGTCCTTAGTGGGGACTCTTTCACCTATATTAAAAGAGTCTACGGATTAATTTGACATTTTATAGACTATGAGATTAAAATGGACACCTCAAAAGATTTAGGGGACCATTTTATCACTTTTCTCAAATTGATGTTTACCTCAAGTTGCTCATTTAACCTTTTTTGCACCTCAATTTGCATCTGAAGCGCCTCATTTATCTTCACCACTCTGACATTAACAAAAAGAAAAGAAAAAATGTTAAAAGAAAATTTCTTGGTAAATGGAACTATCGTTTATAAGCCTTCGTTGGGTGCTTACTTGTTGCTGTGAAAGCTTACATTCATATTATTAACTATGGTTTCACCTTCTGATGTTTTGTCCGGTGCGGCAGAATGACATATCACTGAAATATATATAAGAATTCCATGTAAAATATCAATCATATTCCTTAATAATCTTAGCAGATTTTACAAGATGTAATTACCGTTTCTCATTGCCCCGCTGCCATTTGACAGAACATGGAGATTCTTGCTGAGTCTGTATTTCTGGAATTTCTAGGATGAATTACTTTTCTTGTTCAAACTTAACAGAGAATCTAATGACTTTTTTTTACCTGAAGATGGCTTTTTAGGTGATTTAAAGTGAGTCCTGGGACGTTCATAAGTTTCATCACTGTTTTTGGGGTAGCCTCTAAGAAATAGAAAATCTTCGAATGGTCAACAAAACTCAGTTTTTGACTCAAGGACACTTTAAAAATGACAACTTTTAAATCCTATATTTAATTAAATTTAGTTTCTTCTTAATTTCTTCCAAGTAGTCTTAAATCTCGGATTTACTATATCCAGTTATTAGCAGGATTTATTAAATCCGGATTTACAGAATTTACTAAATCCATTGCCAAACAACCCCTAAGTAGGAGATATGAATCATCTCTGCTTTCTTTTTTTATATACTCACTCTCAGGTCCACCAAGTTGATTCACTGCTTCCACAAATCGCTCATGGAGCTCCGTAGTCCATTTTAGTCTAGGCTTCACGTCAGTTGAGAGAACCAATCCTGTGTCTCCCGGAGAATTTTCTGCGGCAAGAAACAAATTTCTTTTAGAAGGATTTGATGTCCTGTACGAAATGAGTCTGTTGCCACTTTGGTCAAGATGATACATTTCCTGTTCATCAACCAAAAAAAAAAACAATAATAAATAAATAACTAAAGAAGTTGTGTCAATTCTTGGATAGATGGGTTGTTCCTTCTGCTTCACAAAACCTATATTTTCTTTGATCTACTGTACCGCAAATTCCGATATTCTAACAATCTGAATTTCTTTCTGACAAGAAAAGCTTAAGAGCTTCTTCAACCTCCTCCTGGTGGTGAGTTTGTTCCCCAGGCTCTCCTTATAAGGCACTGTTCTGAGAATCTGGAATTTCTGGAACGATGCAACCGTGTCGATCCAATCTTGTTAGCATTTCAAAAAGAGATTTTTTCCATGTTGCTTTAGGTATCTATGAAATCTGTGCTGCAACCTATGTAGTGAATTTCAAGACCAAAACTTCCCGTTCATATTCTGCACCATAAACTCATTATGTTAATGCCTTCAACTTTTATCTATATAGAATATATCCATCGAGAAAACTTTGTTTCTGTTCTGGTCCCCAAAGGGAAAGCTGGAATTCTATTCTTCTAGGGTGAATTTTCACTTTTGGTTTCTGGATTCTTGATCTGTGCTTGAAAAGAGTGTTAGGGCTAGGTTCCACTTCATGTGGGAGCCTTTGTTTTCTTTTGTATTTGAAAGGATGTTTCAGCGTTTAAATCATGATGCTTTAAAGAAGATTTAGGGGGTCTTTGGTAGCATACTATTTATAGGATTTAATCATGAATTTAACTTAAATCAAGCCAAACACCAAATAAATAAATCCAACACTTTGTTAAATTCAATTTTCCCGTGTTTTGTATTTTTCTTCTCGCGTTCCGTTATTTTACGACGTAAATCTGGATTTAGTAATTCCGATTGTGAGGGCGTTGATAAATACTATTTTACATAAAATTAATTTGCAACCAAACACTTTCTTAGTTATGTATTGTTGAGATTTAGGTGTTTTATCATAGTCATTATCCTTATTCTAAATGTTGTCAACTTTATGAATTCTCATTTTTCAATTACTCATGTTGAGTGCTGCGTTAAGGTACTATAACTATTTTACATCGCATTTATCCTTATTTTTTTCATCTATTATTAATATAAAATTAGGCAATTTAAATATATAACACATGTTTTTTATGTCTGTATATCAAATACTTAGACTTTGACATTTAGTTATAGGATACTCAAAATCATTAATGAGAAAAGTGTCAAAATAGTCTCTAAAGTCTTTGTATTAGTCCCAAAGTACACGAAAAGTGGTAATTTAATTCTTAGACTCTTTAATATGAACTGTAATCATTTCTCTTGAGGATTATTTTAGCTTCGATTAAAAGTGTCTAGAGACTAATTTGACACATAAATTATGAGACTAAAACCATCCCATATAAATAGTTAGGACTTTTTTCGCACTTCACCCAAATCTTTAATTCACATAAAAAATACCAATGATATTAATTTTATTAAAGTGAATTTGAACCTTTTCGTCCATGTTTAGCTGCATTTGAGATACTAAAGTGTTTTGTAAGTAAATTATAAGTTTAAATATTAGAAATGTAAACACATAAAAGTTCTGTGGTATGTATGAGCTCCCCCTATTAAATTTATCTGCAAATTCTATTAGTGCATTTTCTACTTTTTAATTTACACCTAATTATAATTTATATTGCATTATCTTCAATAAATGTTTCTCTTACCACTTCTTAAATCTAATAATTTAGCTGCTAATACTTCTTTACCATGTACTAAATACTTGGATTCATATAGCTTGATAGTCTAGTTATAGTTTTATAATATTTATATTTTAAGTCTCATTGATCTTCTCTTGAATAGAATCCAATTGGGCAATGCTTGAACTAGTTGTTAGTTTAAACGAGATTAAAGATTCTATTGACTTAATGCTTATGGAAGAAGAATAAATAGATAAATTATAAAGAAAAAAGGGAAGTTTATATAGGCTTATTCTTCCAGGGAATTTATGATAGAATGAATGGAATATGGATTACGCATGCACACTGTGCCTTTTGTTTCCTTTATAAAGTTCGGTATTTGTTCAGATGGAGAAGGAAATCAGTCTAAACTTTTGATGTGCTTTAGTTCACACTTATTAATAGCAAACCAAATTTCATGTATTAATTGACCAAAATGTGTCTGTTGCAATTAATTATAAGAATACACGCACAATATTTACCTATACTATAGAGTTGTGTTAAAAAAATGGAAGATATACATTCATATCACCAATTTTTATGTATTTACATATCTAACACATATATTCATTTTTTACATGCATACCACCTTGCCTATGCATGAAAAGGTGTATTTCATTTTTTAAAAGTTAAAATTGTGGTATTTTGATGTGATATGATAGATTTTGGGTGGTATAAATGTAAAAAATGAAAGTTTATGTGTTAGATATGTAAATATTAGATTTATAATAGTAATCCCTAGCCGTTATTATTTATTTTTTGATTTTCCTCCATTTGTCTTTCTTATTTTCTTTTATTCTGTTTATTTCTTTTCCTTTTATATGCTATTGGAATTGGGTTTAAATACCCCTCATTCTATCAATAAGGTTATGTTGTTCTATTTCAAATCTCAATATGGTATCAGAGCCTATCCCTAGATCCATGCTGCCGCCGGCCTCCTTTGCAGATGTCGCCTGCAGTTGACTCCTAGCCGGCTACAAGGAATAAAACCACGATTCCCTGCTTCTCTTAGTGTGGTTTCCCCTCTTCAGGCCGTTGTTTTTCTTCTCAGTGCGAGGTCCTTCGATTCCCTGCTTCTTTCTGCAGATGCAATGCAGCATGGATTCTTCTTGCTTCCTCCTGCAACATTTCTTTTCTCCTCGGCTTGGCTTCTTCTTGTAGATTCCTACATTTGTATCTGTCTTCCAGTGACCCTACTAGAATTTGTCGATGGCTCATAATCACAACCACATCTCCTTTGGCTTAGTCGGAATTATGGAGGATTCCTCCAACACTGAGCCACCTTCAAAATGTGTTATTGATTCCACCGGAGGATAGACTCCTACCTCCGCTCCCTTGTAGACCAGAGGATCGGAAACCAAAATGACATTCTTTGTCACAACCCATAAACTGAATGAAAACAACTTCCTCCCAAGCAATGTCTTTATTTATCAAAAGATTTGAGAAATTTAATTACCTCATTGATATGATTTGAGAGCCTCTAAAGACTGACTCGACATATGGAGCCTGGGAAGTAGAGAACTCTATGGTCATGACATGGCTGATTAACTCCATGGGACTTCGATCATTCATATGTGTTCTTTCCTTTAGCTAGTGTCCTTTGGACGACAATCCGTGATACCTACTCAGATGTAGGAAACTCCAACCAACTTTATAGGGGCATCGAAGAAAACTCGGGAGGCAAAACAAAGGTCAAGGGCCATTGCCCAATACTATAATGACATGGTTGTCTTATGAATGGAATGTTACATGTGCTACGACAACACTTAGGATTTTTCGACCGATCTTTCTCTCTTTCAGAAGATTGTAGAAAAAGAGTGCATGTTCCAATTCGTAGAAGGCCTTAACAAAGACCTTGATGAAGTCCGGGTCGTATTTTTGGTTGAGACCCTCTTCCTTCCGCTTGTGCTACTTTCCCCGAGATTCGTCGGGAAGAGAGTCGGAGACTTGTCATGCTTGGAACCTTTACTCTTTCAGCCGAATCGTCCTCCTGATCTCAAATAGTGCTCGGCCCTGGTCCATGCCGCATCGGACCGATCGCCCTACTTGTGATTACGGCACAAGTAAAACCACACTCAAGACAAGTATTGGAAACTTCACGGTAATCCGCCATATAAATTGTCAACCAAATCCTCTGTTACCAAGGATCTCACAACGACGTTCGAATCTACCACGATTCAACCAAATCCTACCCATAACATCCCAGAATCTTTCGAATCCCTGAAAAACCAAATGGAGTAATTGATCTAGTTACGTGGAGCCAATCAATTCTCCGTGAGTCTGTCGACCTCCCATGGCCGACAAGGTACTCTTCTTATGGCTATCATGGTTTTTTCCTCTGGTCTATGGATTGTTGATTCAAGTGTCACGGATTACACGATTGGATGCTCGAAAGCTTTCTAGACTTACTATCCATGCTCTGGGAAAGATACAGTCAGAATTGTTGATGACTCATATAATTTCATTGATGATGAAGTGTCGGTTGTACTAACAATCAGTCTAACTCCGGAGTCTATTTGACATGTTCTTCTGTTGAAACATAAATTGTTATCTGTCAGCAAGTTGACGAATGATATTGATTGTGTTACTAATTTCTCTTTTGATGGTTGTGTTTTTCAGGATCGTCGTTATGAGAGGATGATTGAAACTGCTAAGAGGGTACCCGAATTCTACTACTTTTAAGAGGAGCACGAAAAATGAGGACAACACTCAAAGTTGTAGTTTATCTTGGGTCATTGAATGTCCTATTATGTTGTTGCATTATCGTTTGGGTCATTGTAGTATCCAATATTTAAAAATTTGTATACTTTGATGTTTTCTTATAAAAACTCTTTATGATTTCAATTATGAGACATCAGTTAGCTTACATGTCATTTAAACGTGTTAAATTTATTCATATATTTTATACTTATTTTTAATGATACTGTAATTTAATGGAAGATATTTTCATGTTTTTGTTGCAGGTGTAACATGTTAATCAATTAGAGCGAACTGGAGCAAAAACGGAGCAAAACGGAGCAAATGGAGCAAAGGAAGCTGTGACCTGAGCTGGCGCCACACCTAGGCGCCACTATATGGCATCATGGCGCCAGTTTCCTGAGCCTAAATGCCGAATCCAATGGTGATAACAGTGAAAGTGACGTCTAAGCGCCATATATTCTTCCCAACGGATAGAAGAAGTGACGCCTAGGCACTACATATTGGCGCATAGGCGCCATGTGCTCTTTACAGTCGATAGGAGTGGTGCCTAGGCGCTATAACTGCCAGACAATTTCTCAGCATTTGAAAGCACAAAATTAAGGCTTTTTCAAGGGAGATTCATTGCAGACATTAGAAGGAGGCTTTGGAGAGTTCAAGTGTTGAGTGTAGGAATTTGAGGAATAAAGTAAGAGATTTTCGTTTGTTTTTTCACTTCAAATTGTGTGAGAGGTGTGAGGAATTGTTGTGAGATTGCAAGGAGAGCACTTTTGTGTGGATATTTTCTTCATTTCTCATGAAAGTTGATAGATTCTTGTATTTTATTATCTTGTATTGAAATATTACTTAGAAATTGGTTGTGCTTTAATATAAAATGTTAACTATTGTGGTTTGCTCCATGAAGTATGAGTAATTTTCTTACTTCATTTCTTTTGTAATGGATTAACAACATGTGTAGGGTTTAAATTAAAGTAGAATCGTGTTACTTTATGGAATGTGATGGTATTTCATCTGTACTTAATTTACTTTTCAAATTGGTTATTTGTGATGTTAAAATTCGATGTGAACCCATAATGATCCGGGAGGGTTATAACTTCAAAAAACTAGTGAATACCACACTAACCTATAGGGTGAAGGAAAAGTAGTCCTTGGGCTAGTGCAAACAGATAAGGAGATGACTTTAGTGAGGATAATTAGGAGGTTTATAGGCTGAGCGGCTGAAACTAGACCTATGTTAACCTAGGTTCTTTATGCACTTAGAAAATGATAAATAATGGGTATGTTTCTATTTGTCACAGATTTAATAAGGGATTCTAATTTAATTGAACCTACACTAGCTAATAGTCTCATTACAAAAGGAGAGAACCTCTAATTAGCTTGAACCTCCAACTTAATTTAGATTAGTGTGTTTAGTTTGAACCTCTTGCTTAAATTAGTTTAGTTTACTTAGTTATATAGTTAACTAAGAAATCTAAGTAGTAGTTTACAAAAATTATTAGCTCACTTTAAATCAAACTTATTTCCTAGCTAATGCTTCAGAGATTCAGTTAGAGCCTAGTTGAAGTCCGCCAAATTTATAAATTTTCATGTGGGTTCGATACTCGAGAAATAAATAATTATATATTACTTGAGTGATACGTGCACTTACTTTTATACCTGGTGTGAAGTGTTAGAAGTGGAAAATTAAATGATTTAATTTATAAAATTTGTTTTTAAAATTATAATATGTAAACCCTAAATCACTAGGTATATTGTAGAGTTACTAGTGGTCATTAGCTAACATCATCGGGTCAATTATCCACTTCACACTTACACACATTTTGCTTCTTTCTATCTTATTTACAGTGACCTATGGGGATCCTCTCACACTTCCAACTACATCAATCAATAGTGGTTCCTAACTTTGATTGATGACCATACTCAAATAACGTGGGTCTATATTTTAAAAAATAACTCAATTTAACTCCTATTCAGGTCTCTCGGACTAACGACTGTGATTTTTTTAATTTTATTTTGGATGAATTCTTGGTGAGTAAGGGCATCCTCGACCATAAGTCGTCTAAGAACACTCCTCTACAAAATGGGATAGCCGAGAGGAGAAACCCTCACATCCTTGACGTTTCTCGCTCCATTATGTTTCAATCCAATGTCTCGAAATAATTTTGGAATGATGTCATTTTCACTGTCACCTATATCATAAATAGTCTTACCTAAAATTAGATCTCGATATTTCATGCTTCCCTAGTAATCGGGTCTTCTCCATATTAGATCTCAATATTTTTTGGGTGCACTGTCTTTGTTCGAAACACTGCCCCGACTCGGAGTAAACTTGATCCCAGATCCATAAAATGTTTTTTCCTAGGGTACTCTGCCACTCAAATGGAGTATAGGTACCTTGATCCTACCACAAAAAAATCTGTGTGAGTGTTGATGTTTCCTTCTTTGAAAGTGTTACCTATTTTCTTAGCTCGACTCCAAGTGAGGGGGAGCTTGGGTTCTTAAACACTGTCCCTTATCATCGGGTCAATTATCCACTTTACACTTACACACATTTTGCTTCTTTCTATCTTATTTACAGTGACCAATGGGGATCCTCTCACACTTCCAACTACATCAATCAATAGTGGTTCCTAACCTTGATTGATGACCATACTCAAATAACGTGGGTCTATATTTTAAAAAATAACTCAATTTAACTTTTATTCAGGTCTCTCGGACCAACGACTGTGAATTTTTTAATTTTGTTTTGGATGAATTCTTGGTGAGTAAGGGCATCCTCGACCATAAGTCGTCTAAGAACACTCCTCTACAAAATGGGATAGCCGAGAGGAGAAACCGTCACATCCTTGACGTTGCTCGCTCCATTATGTTTCAATCCAATGTCTCGAAATAATTTTGGAATGATGTCATTTTCACTGCCACCTATATCATAAATAGTCTTACCTAAAATTAGATCTCGATATTTCTTGGGTGCACTGTCTTTGTTAGAAACACTGCCCCGACTCGGAGTAAACTTGATCCCAGATCCATAAAATGTTTCTTCCTAGGGTACTCTGCTTCTCAAAGGGGGTATAGGTACCTTGATCCTACGACAAAAAAATCTGTGTGAGTGTTGATGTTTCCTTCTTTGAAAGTGTTACCTATTTTCTTAGCTCGACTCCAAGTGAGGGGGAGCTTGGGTTCTTAAACACTGTCCCTTATCCGACTCCTATGGATGTCCCCCCACCCCCCATTGCTCCTGCCACTGAGAAGTCCTATGTTCAGTTGAGGGCACCATCTCCTTCTACTACTGAAGAGTCCTCTGGTCCGTTGAGTGCATCATCTCCCCCTACCACTGCCCGTCTCTACACTCGACGCACCCATCCCAACTCTCCTACCCTAGAGCCCACTACCTCCTTATAGGACCTTGACCCCACTCCGGGTGACATTCTCTGCCCGACCCCTTCCTGAATGAGGTGAGTTCTCCGAGTAAGGTACGCAATTAAACATGCTCCCTTAATTCTATGACAAAATGTGTCTCTTGCCGTAGCTTATCGCCAACCTACAGAGCATGTGTTGCCGCTCCGACAGATCATCAGATACCAGCTACTTTGAGGTTGCTCATGCTGATCTTGCCTGGAAAATGACAGTAATGGAGGGGAAGATTGCCCTTCGAAGGAACCATATGTGGGATGTCCTCCATGGGGTAAGAAAGCTGTGGGTGCCGATGAATTTTCAGCACCAAGTTCAACTTATGGATCCTTTGAACGCAACAAGGCACGATCGGTCTCCAGAGGGTACTCACAGACCTACAAAGTTGATTATGAGACACTTGCTCCAGTGGCTTAAGTTAAACACCATTCAAGTCTTGTTGTCCCTTACGGTGAATCTGGGTTGAACTTTATTTCAGCTTGATGTCAAGTATGCATTTTTGAATGGAGAGCTTACTGAAGATGTATACATGTGTGCAGGCTATGAAAGTCTCTCTACGGGCTAATGCAGCCCCCAAGGGCCTCGTTCAACCAGTTCACAATGGTGATCGTGGACCATGGCTTTACTCAAGCTCAATCGGATCACACAGTCTTCTTCCGGCATTCCTCCAATGGCTAGGTAGCTATCCTTATTGTCTATGTTGATGATATTGTTCTTACAGGTAACAATCTCCCAACATTGGAGTTCTTAAAAGACATTCTTGCTAAGTCATTCAAAATAAAGCTCTTAAGATCTATCCGATACTTCTCAGGCATAGAAGTGGCTTGGTAATCTCGGGGCATTTGTGTGTCTCAACGCAAATATACGATTTATCTCTTGATATAGAACAACCTTCTTTTGCACAAACCTGTTGTTATTCCTATGGATCCGAATAAAAAATTTCTGACATTCTCAATGTTGTGTCGGTCAACAAGACTCATTTCCAATGTCTTGTGAGAAAACCCATCTACCTCGCCCATACTCGTCCTGACATATGTCATGCTATTGGTATAGTGAGTCAATTCATGCATGACCTCTATGAGCACCATCTCCAAGTTGTCCACCTGATTCTCTATTATTTGAAAGGCACACCGGGCTCAGGTTTGTTCTTTTTTATCACACTTCTCGGTTTATTGTTGTTTATACAGATGCTGATTGGGCGGAACAACTCATGATCGACATTCTACCTCGGGGAATTGCTCATTTGTATGAGGCAATATTGTCATGTGGATTACTGTCCATGTCCTTGAGAATCTGTGAAGTTCTCTGGCTAAGCATCATATTCCGTGAACTTTGTATGCCAATCTCCATCCCGCTGCAGCTATTCTGTGATAATAAGACTGCAATTAGCATTACTCATAATCCAGTTCAGCATGATTGTAACAAACATGTGGAGATTGACAAACACTTCGTTAAGGAAAAAAAATGAGGTTAGGGAAATTTATGTCCCATATGTGTTCTTCAGTGGTCAACTAAGCGGACATCCTCACCATGAATCTTCCTCGCCTTTTTCGACGACTTTAAATCCAAGTTGAACATAACTGACATCTATGCTTCAACTTGAGGGGGAATATTAGATTTATAGTGGCAATTCCTAGTCATTATTATTTATTATTAGCTTTTATGCCCTTATTATGTTTTTTTATTTGTTTTTATTCTATTTTATTTCTTTCTATGTTTTTTATTCTGTTTTATTTCTTTTCCTTTATTATGTCTATTTTAATTTGATTTAAATACCCTTCTTTCTATCAATAAGATATTATGCTACTCTATTTCAAATCTCAACACTAAATACATAGGAATTGGGTCGTATGCGTATAAATCTCCCTAAAAAAATTATGAGATTTTTAGAAGAAAGAAATGAATGTATTTTACCTCTCTCCTTCACCATCATGCTTCATTAGCACATTTGCGGATGCTAGATGCATAAGAGGGTTACACACATCTTCCGCAATTCAACTAGGCTTACCACCAAAACCCTCATGCCTCTAGCGAAATTTTATTCAAAAATCTTATCCACTTAAACCTCTCTTTGAAATTGAGAGTTCATTTTTTATAAGGTAGATTAAGTTTAATATAACAATTTTTTTTTTTTGAGAATTTGACTTATGTTTTACATACACTAAAATTTGAAATACACAAAATTTTAGTCATGGGATAATTCAATTGTCATCTAAGAGAAATATCTCATTGCAACAGAAGTTAAATTATACTTGATAACAAAATAAGTAATCGATAATTTCGAAAAATAAAAATAGAAAATCAAATGCAGTGTTTTTTATGCAATTTTAATAGGGATTTACGTTAGGTTTCAACGTAAATCTTGTCAAACATAAAAAAAACAATAATAATAAAAGAGGTTAAATTCCGTCATCTCGTAAATCCAAAATTTACACCATTTTTGATGTAAATCTTGGATTTATTGAATCTGGTTATTAGGTTGATTTAACGGATTTAAGGGGGGCAGAAAACACACCTGCGGGTTGTTGCTTCTCTTGTCGTCAAACACTTCAAAGGAATTTAGCTGGATTTAACCATAATCGAACCAATTGCTTTTCAAGTTTTAACCCTTTTGGATTTGATCAATCTGGATTGACAGGATTTATTAAATACTATTAAATTAAATCTTTGGTGTTGCCAAACACACCCTAGAAGTCAAAAAATAATAGTTCAAGCCTCATATTGGCCAAAGATGATTGTTTCCCCCACAAAATTTATAAACTAACATTGCACCATCTTAAGAAAAAATCACATCCAACCAACAACTAAACCAAGTGATTTGTGATCAAAGTATATTAAATCAATATTAGAACCTTTTTTTAAGTTTACATTTTTCCTTAAAGCATGTTTCCCATCAGCTGTATGCTCTATGAGATTTAGAAAATGTCAGGGTGGGTTTTGTGCTTTTGTTAACTTTATTGTGACAAAAATGATTGATTCAAGCCATGAGAGCAGTCTTTCTGAAATCCTTAAAGGCTATGAGGCTGCATATATTACCCCATCCTGATTTTTAGATTCACTGTAGCTTCATTTTCTCTGTTTACATTTTTTTATGCTATATTTTAAATATCATTTCAAGTCATCATTATTTCTGTGCATTTGCGATAAGGAATATTTTCTAAATTGCTGTGGCTGATTATTATATTTTTAAAGTATATTTGCTTTGAGCGCCAATTATATACTACTTTTTATCTGAACACTCATTGGCAAATTTGGACTATCCAAAATGCTTGGCAATTTTGAGAGTTCTTTATTCTGTATTCCATAGACAGAAGAGAGAATCCTTTTCTTTCGTTGGAAAAGGAAAAAGGATAGTGCTCTCACTTTTCCCCTTAAACTTTTGATGTTAAATGAAGATGATTAATTACTCTTTTTGTGCTAAATAACCTTGCCAAGTAATATTCTTTCGCCCTCTCATTGTCTCTCTCGCTTTTCTTAAACACCCTCCCTCATACAACAGTATGTACTTATTCGAGGTTTGTTTTATACTATTTCATAATAAATTTTGTACTAGTTTGTATTCATCACAAAGTTACTATATGGGGGGTCCACGGGGTTATATGCGGTAGGAATCCACACTTTATGCATATCAAATATAATTTTGATTGAGTAAAGTGTCAAAATGGTCCCCATACTTTTGTTAGGAGGACATTTTAGTCCCCAAAGTATATAAAGATATCAATTTAGTTCCCAAACTCTTTTAGTATGAGCTATACTCTTCCCCTTTAAAGATTATTTCAGCCAATATTAAAAGTCTGACACTTTTATGAACTATGGAACTAAAACGACCCCATCTAAAAAGTCAGGGACTATTTTGACACTTTACTCAGGTTTGATTCTTCAATGCTATTTGGAAACCACTAGAGTTAATTAATTAAAAGTTGAGGAATCGCTATTTGGAAACCATTAGAGTTAATTAATTAAAAGTTGAGGAATCTAGGCATGTATTCATTTGATGATTAACAGTTCTTTTTGGGTTTAATCTCCCACTTGATAGTTGAAAATATGTTTGTGTTAAAATTTGGAAGTTTTTCACTCTTAGCTATTTGCTTGAGCTTTTAGGATTATAAACATGTCTGATCACTGGTGTGTAACCAACTTTATTTTTTCCATCAGTTTAATTTTCCTCCCTAATAATTTTAGTAAAGCTGGTGGTTTTCATGTTTTATTTGAGAAGTGGGAGCAATTGCGTTCAAAGATGAAATTCTAAGGATTGAATATTACCTTTACCAGAAGCTCTATCCACTTCTTTCAGAGAAGCCAACTCATTATAATGAACAATGATGATGCGAACCTCTTGAATAGAACTTCATTGTTATTTGATCACTTGTCACTAATTTTCAAAATGATGCTATTAACATATTACTTGAGGAAATTACATGATGAGAGGTTTATCAAAAATATAGGACAAAATTTTAGTGATTAAAAAGGTATATCAAATGAGAATTTTTCACTCTTAAGATGCTTGAAGATATTTCATTAGCTGTGTAGATCAATGAGTTCAAATTGATCAGAAATCAATTGATCTTGATGGATATCAACTTTGATAGCTAAGTTCATGCATTGAGCTTGTTATCATTATTACTAAAAAGTTGTGCTAGATTTGTGACAATGGTTGAGACTTGAACAAAAGGGGGTCAAAGTTATGCTAATGTATTAATAGTTGTAACAACTTATTTTTCATACCAGCCAAAGACGAACACATTGTAGATTAGTGTTGAGTTGACATCCTTTAAAGTAACCACACAAATTTACCTGCTAAACCTGTCTTTGTCAGTTCACCCTGAGACTATCTCTCAATGATTATTTGCCTGAATTTGATAGCCTTTAGCTTGGATTTATAGCTGCTAATCATTATTAATGGTTGTGACAGATTATTCTCCAAGCATTGCACGTTCTCTCTCTTTTGGTGAACTATTTACACCTTTGCACCCTGTTGTCACCTTGGTTTGATAAGTCTTTACAGTAAATACATTAGATGTCCTTGTTGGTGCATGTGAATTCTTGTTGATAGGCATCAAAAGATTATCTTAGTTCAACTTATGTGATAAAGATTTGAAAAGAATCAAAAGAATGAATGGACAATCCACTACAAGGACTTATGGTTCACCTATTCTAATATTGAATGAAATGAATCTGAAATATGATTATATGATATATGATCATTTTTGTATTAATCTTGATATTTAATATCATTCTTTCATTGCCATCAAAACTGTTGTAGTTACATAAATATGATTCCTCAATTTAACTCTGCACATAAGCTGACAGTTCATTTGATACATGTTATATCCTCATTGATTTAATGACTTGTGATCATTTCATGGCATATGATCAGTTCCTTCATATATTTTATATGACAATGTTGCATAGAATTGTTACATAATCTGATAGGAATTAGGACATAGATAATATGCTTTTATTCTGCTGAAAACAAATCAACGATGACTATGAAGATAACCACCTACAATTCGAGAGGTAGGTGAGCTCTCCCACATCCTAACTCTTAAGACTCCATGAAACAATGTCAAGCATGCCCAACCCTAAACCTAATAATCCTATTTATATCAAATAATAATAACTCATAAATAACTAAAATGCCCTTTTAGCCCTGCGTCTAAAATAAGTATTCAAATTAATTGACAGGCTTAGCGTGGCAGAAAGGATGGTCGGTGCCAACCTAACATAATCATGTCTCTTTACTCACTAGTAAAAGAATTTTGGGGCATTTTCATACATACCACACAATTTTTATGTATGTACATATGTAACACTTAAATTTTCATAACACTCAAATCTTTAATATCACAACAAATGTATCACTTTTACTAAATTTTAAAAAGTCAAGTTCACCTTTTTATGCATAGTTTTATAGCATTAAGGTGTTCTAAATGTAAATATTAAACTTTTGGTGTTAGATATGTAAATCCATTAGACTTGTGTGGTGCATGTGTAAATTTCCCGAGAATTTTATACCCTAGTTTTGGTTTTATACTAGACTTTTCTTTTCACCATTCTATGTACCAGCATGCGTTTCCTTAATGCAAGTGTAAAGTAGAGCTGCAGACTTTTGCTTATCTTTTCTGGAAAGAGGTTGTACCACATGTTATGATTTTCCTATTTTGTATGTAATTATTGAAACAAGAGAAATGTTTCATGAGATAATGTTGGAATTGTATATATTTTGGGATGTCATTTTTAAAGATTTTTTTGTTGATACTAGTAGCTTTGTATCTGTATTGGATGATGTGGGTTTATAATGTAACATTTAACTATGATAATGAAAATATTTGACAAGTTTTGTATAAAGTCTGATGTTTGATGTTTAAATTGGCTATGTTTTTGGCAAGTTTTGTATTTAACATTTTTACTATGTTTAAATTGGTTTATGGTAATGCCACTCTTCACAATGGATGTAAAACAATGAGGCAGAGCGCGACATGATAGGGCAAGCAATTCTTCTGTATATATATATATCTCACACTTAAAAATTCATATCTACTCGCATAACACTCGATTCTTTCCTATCACATTAAAACTATTATTAATTATCACATTTCACTAATCAAATCTCCGTTTTTACGCATAGGTGGTATGCAGGTAAATATCAAAGTTTTGGTGCGAGATAGGTAAATACATCAGAATTTCGTGTTATGCACTTTAAATTTCCCTTTTTTTTTACTATTTGAAGTGAAATTAAGCCCAAGTTTCGTATCTTTTAACAAACTAATTGCATGAGAATTCTTCATATCAACAACTATCACTCTCAATATATATATATATATATATATATATATATATATATATATATATATATATATATATATATATATATAGTCGCAATGCAGGTGCTTCGTCTCCGACGTTTTTGAGGGCGCAGGGGCGAGCTAACTAGGGTTTCTCCATGGCTTCGTCTCCGCTGATTTTCGTGGCTGGTGAGATCGTTCCTTCTCCTTTCTCTACTTCTTCTTGTTATGGTTTGATTTTTGTGGGTTTTCACCATCGGTTTGGTGGTTCACGATTTTTCTTAACGCTGGCTGTGGAAACCGCCGGCGAGATCCATTCTGGATCTTCTCGGAACTCTGCTTTAGCGATTTTTTTTTCTTACTGCTCGTGATTTGAGTTTGCTGAGCTTGCCTTTGGGTTCTGTTTTCCCATGGAAAGAACTTATACTATTGATATTGGGACCGATGCTCAAAGGGCCAAAGCATCCTATGCTGGTGCTGTTGGTAAAGGTTCTACTACACGTAAGAACTTTGATCATCTTGTTTTCCCTCAAGCTCTCCGCGATGCTGCTGCTGGTGGAGGTGTTTGTCCTTTTATTAAACCCCATGGGCTTAAAGATGACAAACCAGCCATTATTTATACGGCTCAAGGAATGCAACCATTAAATGATGCTGTCAAATTCACTCTGATAGGTAAGTTCCAGTTTGACACCCAAAGATGAAATTGGTTAGGCAATACTGTAATGATCTCCCTCTTAGTGGGACATGGAAGTTGGGAGTAATGGATTGAAAACACTTATTGGTCAGACTCTCTAATGAAGAGGACTATGCTATACTGTTTTCCATATAAACTGTGTTGATTGCTAGCACACCTATGAAATTATTGAAGTAGACTCCTGATTTTGACACAAGCAAGGAACCTCCTATTGTTCCTATTTGGTTCAAATTTTCAGATCTCTCTATACAATTTTATAATCATAAAGTTTTATTTAACATCAGGAGGGCTTTAGGGACTCCTTTGAAGGTGGACCCCCCTACATCTGCTACAGCTAGTCCTATCGAGGCCAGAATTTTAGTTGAAAGAGACATAACACTGCATGACTTGGAAAGAGTTTGGATTGACACTGATGAAGATAGTTTTTGTTAGAATATTGAGGTGGAACATAGGCCTCTCTACTGCCACCATTGCAGAATGTTTGGTCACTTGGAAGACAAATTTAATAGACTCCTTCCCCCTTCCAAAAGAAAACCTAGGGGGACTGCTATAGCAGTGGCTTCTCATGCTTTGGAAGTGGGTGAAGCTTCTAGCCCTTCGTTGGCCATTCCTGTAGTCCCTTCTGGTCCTGAGATTGTCTCACCTCAAGCTCTAATGGTTGTTCATACCGAATTGGTTCCCCCTCAGGCTCCTTTGGCTGATGTCCTGTTGGAACACCCCCCTTTGGTGGAACCTATTAAGGCTCCTTTGGCTGTTGTTTTCAACAACGTTAGGATGGACACTTCTATTTCTCTACTTCAAAATGCTAGCAAGACAGCTTCTGTCCCAAAGGCAAACTTTATCACTACTACTACGGATGTATTTGATGACTCTCTAATTGCGGTTGACTTGCCTATTGAGAGAGAAGGGGTTCAAGGTTTTCCCGCACAACATGTTGATTATGCTCCACAAGAAGATTCTCAGTTCTCAGAAGAAGAAGAAGAAGAAGATGATGATGATGATGATGAAGAAGAAGAAGAAGGAAAAAAAACATGACAAGTCTACACTTCTCGGAGGAAGGAAAAAAGTTAGGTGTAACTTTCAGCTTGGAGGTTTAATGGACGGCACTTTGGCTTCTCCTAGTATGGGCACAGCTCTTCAGAGTTTACTTTCTCGCTCTCCTTCAAGGCACAAAAAGAACCAGAGGAAGAGGAAGACTTAGGCGACCCCTTTCATAGACACTGCTTTTCAGGAAGAGGAAGAGGAAGACTTAGGCTTATTTGCATGTCTTTCTTTTGTTCCGTCATTTGTATGCATCTTGTTTCTTATGGGTAGAGTTCCATCTTTTGGGCGATCTCATACCACTTGTTGTACCCCTTTTATTTCAATAAAATATATATTTTTTGCTTATATATATATAAATATATAAAGAAATTAGAAAACTTAAAAGCAAGAGCCTTTTTTTTTTCTAATTACATGATGTGAGATTAAACCCAAATCTCACTCGTCCTAATGATATTGTTAAGACCAAAGTGGATAATAATTTTTCTTACAGTAAGATCCCTCCAAAGCCTTGAAATTTAAATTCTAAAATTCATGAAATAAGATCTGTTCTCCTTGTCTGAACCTCCCAAATCAAAACTACAAATCCGGGGGAACAAAATTTGAAAGTTGCAATTCTGGTTCATATGAATTATATATTTTCTTAGACGGATTAATTTGATCATACTCTGTTATGTAATATTTTATTTCCACTGCCTGCACTCAGCTATGGTAGGAACAAAGAAACACCAGAGTTAGAAGGTGTCGCAATGTCCATTTGATCAAGCAATTGCAATTATAGTTATTACATGTCATGTGAAATGCTGATGTGACAGCAAAACATAGAGGAGCCGGACTTCTTCTAGCAGGAGGGCTTTGCGAATTCGTGTGGTAGTGTGAGAGACCATAGAGTGTGGGCATGGGAGCAAATATTACGTCCGGTCTGTTGGGCTCGCTCCTGTTCTGCTCGTTTACACCTCTGGTGAGAGGTAAAAATATTATGTGCAGATTAGTTGTGAACTGAGTTGTTCGTCATATTGCAGGCATGCATGCAGTTTTTCGTTGAGACAAAGAGAGTAAGACCAGGGGTATAGATATAGATATACACACACACTCTCTAATATATTGTATTTTTTTTCCTGAAAAGTGAGGGCCTAGCCCACATTAATTAAAAGAAAGAGAATACAAAGAGTCTACAAACAAAAGGAAAAATAAATTACAACAAAATAAAAGCAGACTTAACTAATACAACCAAACAACACCAAACTACAAAACTCTAGCAGCAAACATAATTCTTCTTTGGATGCAAACCAATCCAAAACATTTTCAACATATCAAGTTTCAAACTAGAATGAAAGCTCTAATCCCAATCCTGAAACAAAAGCATTAACTTCATTGAGTCTAAGGCACTCGAAGCAGCATGCAGCTGAAAGTTTGGACAGGTCATCCTCCAAATCAAAATGATAGCTTAAAACCCACTCCCGAAACAAAAGCATTGTTTTCAAAGAGTATTTTAAAAAGATATTCAAACAAACAGTAGTCATAGTAACATAACAAAAAACTAAACAACAATCCAATGCCAATTAATTATGCAAAGGATGGTGGAATAGCAATCCAAACATCACCAAAAGAATACCCAACAACGAAAGTTTGGGATCAAAAGATCCAAACAAAAGTTCTAAGGGACTCGAAGCTGTAATGAATACATGAATAGTTGCGCAAAATAAATGAAGAAAATGAATTTATAGATAGGAATGGAAATTATGCTAAGCTTAGCCCATATTAAGACTAGGAAACTCAAACTAGAGACTATAGAGACAATATCTTAGCATAGAACCATAACAATAAATGGTTGAAAAACAAGCTTTCATCCCGATTTAAATGAAAGGAATATACTAAAATATAGTAACAAAAGAAACACAAAGTATCATAGTATAAATGTGCACATCATAGCTTATACCTAAAAACAAGACCAAAAACGAAAAGACAAACTATAGTATCTGAAATTACCAAAAATAACCGATACAAAAACCCAAAAAAAAAAGGCTAAACCCATAAATATAAATCGTTGAAAACATTGTTTTCATCTAGATTTATATGAAAAGGTAGAACCAATCAACTTCCAGCCTATCAAAAATTAAGAAGACCCGACAAGCATCAAAAAGCAAACCTAAATAAAAGAAAATAAAACTAAAAAACAATCCATAAATTATGAAAGCGAATGATGGAATCAGGGATAACATTCTTAAATTTCCATTTCTTACACTTATAACTAGTTAACCAATAAATGTAATCCTTATTAAAATCAATAGATTTGGTGGTATTCTTAAAAATCTCAGAATTCCTCTCAAATCAAATCACATAAGAAACAACTTGTAAATGTAATAAATAAAATCTTTTAGAAAATTTACAAGAAAATTTATATGTATAATACATAACTTGGAGCATATTAGGAGGAGCTAAGAAAAACATATCATTAATTATACAGCTTTTAATAAGATAATGGGAATAATGACATTCGAAAATGAGGTAATCATGAGATTCAAGGCTATTGTTACATAGAATACAAATATGATTAAAATGCAAACCTCTTGAAGTAAGAATATCCATGATTTGGAGATCTTTAATAATAATTTTTCAAGTATGAAGAGCATACCTTAGAGAAGCCTTTAAACCAAAGTAAGTTATGCCAATTAACAAGAGAATGAGAAATACAAAGAGAATGATAAACATCTTTATGAGAATAAACCAAACCATTCCTCCAAGAAAAAATAATATCATTAGTAATGGGAATTTTACTAATTAAATCAATACATCCTGAGGAGCTTGATGATTTAATGTCAAACTCCAATTGCTATTAAACACCACATCTATAAGCTTGGAATTGATAGAAAAATTAAACCTATTAAAAAGAAAATCCTCATAAGTTTTCACAAGTGATTCACCTTCAATCCAAGGATTAAAAAAAAAAACAAGGAAAAATTATTAGTAACATTTAAATTAATAGAAGTTATGAATTTAGAGGCAACTCAAATAAGTTCTCTCCAAAAAGGAGAAGAAGAATTGCTAGCTTTTTGTCAAAAAGAACCATAATGATTAAAAAAAAAATTTCACAAATAAGAGGGATAGTTATAGCATTTCCAAATAATCTTAGCTTTACACATAACATTAATATTATCAAAAGTGGGAAGACCCAATCTTTCCAAATACTTAGGAAGAGTGATGTTTTTCCAAGAAATAGTATGAATTTATTGGAATTTACAATATTAAGAAGAAATTTAGAATCAAAGAAGATATCATTTTCCTTAAAGCCTTAGTTAATAAAGATGTGTTAAACTAATAATAAAGATAACTCCATATGTTAAATTTAACTAATTGAAAACAACCAGCAATGGATAAAAATTTTATCTTTCAACCAGCCAACCAAGAATAAATCACATACAAAAGAGCGTGGCAATCATTAATAACAATTATAGTAGGCTTAATAGTAACACATGAATTCCATGACAAGTCTTTTATATTAAAGCCACATAAGTTACAAATTTGATGTTGTAAATTGCTATCAACACCTCACGATAAAGCAATGGTCGATTTAGTAAGATTTATTTGAATATTAGAAGATTAGAGAAATCCCTAAATAATTTCATAAGAAAATTTATATGAGTAAAGCCCGCCTTACTGAATATAAGCAAGTCACCAGCATACATAAGATGCTTAATATAAGCTTTATTACCCAAATCATCCACATTATTATCAAGCAAAATAGAAAAAAAAAAAAAAACCCATAATTGTAGCAAAGAGATTAGGGGAAAGAAAACAACCTTGCCTTAAACCAGAAGAGAAAGAGAAATATTCCTTTAAATCATTATTGATAATAACAGAAAAGTGAATATTATATATACATCCAACAATCCAATTTATAAACTTATAAGGAATACCAATCTTATGTAAACTCAAGATCAGAAAATCTCTATTGACTTTATCAAAAGATTTAAAAATATCAAACTTAGCACACAACTTTTTAGCGTGATTAGAAGAATTAAAACCATGAAAAATCACGTTTATTTAAATGATATTATCAGCAATATCACAGCTACTAATGAATGCAGCTTGATAAGACTGAATAATTTTAGGTAGAATAATCTTCAATCTATTAGCCAATGGAATATAAATAACCTTGTAAATGCATTGCTTAAAGAAATAGGCCTAGAACCATATAAAGAATTTGCAGTAGAAATTTAAGGATTTAAAATAATTGTTGAATGCATAACCCTATTAGTAGGGCTGTCAAAAATGCTTGTTGTTCGTGAGCAGCTCGTGTTCGGCTCGTTAAGAAGCTCATGCTCAGCTTGTTCGCTAAGTTAACGAGCCGAACACGAACAAAGATTTGTTGGTTTGTGTTCGGCTAGTTTTTGCTCGCGAACATAGATTGATTAGTAGTATTTTTAAAGAAATTAATTGACTTCAAGGCTACAAAGATTTATAATCAATTAAAAGTATTAATTAAGAAAATAAAATAAAAATTATTAAATTAGATTCAAATGATGTTTTAATATAAACAATAATTTTTAAATATTGCTCCAATCCTTAACATTTTATTTGGATGCTGATTAGGGTTATCAAACAATCTCTTTGTTCGTGAACGGCGCATGTTCGGCTCATGTTTCGCTACTATAGCAAACGAGCCGAACATGAACATACTTTTTTGAGCTCGAAATATAAACGAGCCGAACCCGAGTTGAGTCTGGCTCGCTCGTGTTCAGCTTATTTACACCCCTACCTATTAGGAAGCTTAAAAGTAATAAAAAGTGATTAAGGACAGCCATACATTCAATACTAAAAATATCCTAAGCTTTATTAGAACCTATAAAAAAACTTCTGGCTATTATTTTTCTGTTAGTTTTATATGAATAATTGCTTGAATTTTACTTGTCTCGGCTTAAAATAGCTTATAAAATTTGGAAATTAATATATATAAAATTAAATAATTTGTTCTGAAATTCTCTTTACCATTATTATTGCCCTCTGTACTTTCCAAAATTAGAAAAAGAAAAAAAAAAGAAATAGCTCGTTGCAAATATAAACAACCACCCTACCGCACGTCGTTTATTTTCTACAACCGGCTTCCCATAACGGCCACCTTCCTCGGAGCCTCCATATATCAACCTATTCAGCGTAAAGCTCTCATCTTTCTCCATTGTTTTCTCCTGAAGCTCGTCAACAATGGATTTCTCGAGGATTTTGGCCCCCGTTGAGCAAGTTCATGGGATGCAAAGGCCGAAAACGAAGATCGTTTGCACACTCGGCCCCGCATCTCGATCGGTAGAGATGATCGAGAAATTGCTTAGGGCTGGGATGAATGTGGCGAGATTCAATTTCTCTCATGGATCTCATGAGTATCATCAGGAAACCCTAGATAATCTCAGGACTGCGATGGATAATACAGAGATACTCTGCGCCGTAATGCTGGACACAAAGGTCGCACCTTTCCCCTGTTTTTATTGCATTCATTCTTTCTGAATCGTTTTTATGTTTTATTTTGTATTTTTACATCTTTCTGTTTGACATGCAGGGTCCTGAGATCAGAACTGGATTTTTGAAGGATGGGAAGCCCATAAGGCTCGAGAAGGATCAAGAGATTACCATAACCACGGATTATAGCATAAAGGGCGACCAAAAGTTGATATCAATGAGCTACAAGAAGATGGCTGAGGATGTAAAACCTGGAAGCGTTATCCTCTGCTCTGATGGCACGATCTCACTCAAAGTGATAAGTTGTGATGCGGAGCATGGTCTGGTTCATTGCCTTTGCGAAAATGATGCCGTTCTTGGTGAGAAAAAGAATGTCAATCTTCCGGGAGTCGCCGTCGATCTCCCCACCTTAACCGAGAAGGACAAGGAAGACATTCTCAATTGGGGCATCCCTAACAAAATCGACATTATCGCTCTCTCCTTTGTTCGTAGAGGTTCTGATCTTGTTCAAGTTAGAGACCTTCTCGGTGATCATGCGAGGAGCATCATGCTAATGTCTAAGGTACCTAATGCAGATGACAAAAAACTTTAAAATTTGTGGTGAAAATAGCAAAAAGATTCAAGCTTTACGACCAAAATCAAAATTTTAACCAATTGGCATTGCAGGTGGAGAACCAAGAAGGAATATCTAATTTTGAGGACATACTTGAACACTCTGACGCCTTCATGGTGGCCAGAGGAGATCTTGGCATGGAAATACCAATCGAGAAAATCTTCTATGCACAGAAGACCATGATAAAAAAATGCAACATTAAAGGAAAGCCTGTGGTTACTGCAACACAAATGCTGGAATCCATGACAAGATCCCCTCGTCCCACACGCGCTGAAGTCACCGATGTCGCAAATGCAGTCCTTGACGGCACCGATTGCGTCATGCTCAGCGGTGAAACTGCAGCCGGAGCTTATCCGGTGCTCGCAGTCGATACAATGGCAAGAATTTGCATGGAAGCAGAAGCATCGATTTTGAATTATGAAGCTGCGTTTAAACTAGTCGTGGCTGCAACAGAGACTCCACTAACTCCACTCGAAAGCATTGCCTCTTCGGCGGTCCGAACTGCAAACTTTGTCAAAGCTAAGCTTATTCTCGTGCTGACAAGAGGAGGAACTGCCGCAAAACTTTTGGCTAAGTACAGGCCAATGATGCCTATATTGTCTGTGGTGGTTCCTGAGATAACGATAAAAAACGTTGTTTTCGATTGGTGTTGCAGCAGTATAGCTCCGGCAACTCACACCCTGGTTTACAGAGGAATCGTTCCAGTGTTGACTGAAGGATCAACGAAGGCTTCGCAAAGCGAAGCGACTCAGGAAATGATTGATTCTGGCCTTCGGTATGCGAAGGAAAAGGGCCTCTGTAGGTTTGGTGACTCCATCGTGGCGTTGCATGGTGTTGGTTCTGCTCCAGTAGTGAAGATATTGACAGCTTAGCGATGGTGATGTGACAGTCCTTAAGGAAGTTTTGTTAGTGGGTTGAAATGGGTAATTTATTATTTCTGATTTTTAATTAGGTGCTTTATGACATTTTTATTTATATTTCTTGGTGTTTTATTTGAAGTGGAATAGTTGTTTTATACATTTGTGCTCATAGGATGTAATTTGACAATGTTATTATTCATTCAAGTTAATTATTTTTTTTAACGTGCGTTTGCTTTAAAAAAGATTTACGTACAATTTATGTTCGGACAGTAGCTGTGATTCTCCGATCACAGAAAGAGAAAAAAATGTCTTCATCAAGTGTATCGCAGCTGTTGTCCGGACGTCATGACCGTCTGGATAACATTGACAAAAATCTTTTTAACGCCTCTAATATTTTCTCAAGAGAGAGTGAGGATTCTAATATAAATGCATCAATACATACAAATTGAAATAACCATATACAAATATAAGTAGCTATATAGTTATATTAAAACCCTTCAATAATCCTCTTTAAAATATTATTAAATGCTAATTATATAATCTTTGTCTATGTAATATATATTCTGTTTATCAAATCTTTTCAAAATTGTATCACATTAATGACTACGAAAATAATTTCATTTTTGAAACTTAAAACTTTTTTTAGTGGTAAATCTTTTAAATTAATTCTAAATAGTAATAATAATATTCTCTTTTTCTAAAAAATATATTAACAACCACAAATGCGCACAATCAATCACGGGAGACCTTTAAGGAAGAATAGAATCACAATAGAGAAGAAATATTATTGATCATATCATAATACAAGAGCCTTACAACATTATTTATAAGCTACTTACAGAGTAAATTGGTAAATAGCTTACAGGGGTAAATGAGGTAAAATACAAATGATAGCATTAATATATATATATATATATATATATATATATATATATATATATATATATATATATATATATTTCCGAAAGAAACTACTTTATTAAGAAATCAAATGTTTAGATCTAATGTAAGGTAGGATAATATTATCCCCCCTTACAAAAAAATTCAAATCTACTAAAGGCAAATTATTAATCAAGGTCACCCCTGATAACGCTCCTTTCCTTGCAAGCCAATCCGCGCACCTATTGACTTTCCTTGGAATAAAACTCCACAGAATCCTCAATTTCAAAGCCAGCAACTGAATAGTTTTAACCAGGCAAAGAAGAAACCAAAGTGAAACATGAATTCCATTAATAATATCCAATAGTTCTTGAGAATCTGTTTCCACATGAATATAATTCCATCCGATTTTAGAAGCAATATGTAAAGCCCAAACAATCGACCGAGCTTCAGCATGTAACGCATTCACCGCATCAATGGGAGAAGAAAAATACAAAACACGAGTACTTTCATGATTACGAAAAATACCACCCATACCAACAGCTTTATTATTAAAGCTACCATACGTATTGACTTTAATCCAAGGATAAACCGGTTTTCTCCAAAACACCTTTTGAATCAATAAATAATAATCCTTTTTCTGAGTATTCTTATAGGACCAATCCTTATTATTAGCATTATAATTCATGAAATTAATAATCTTGCTAATATAGGACAAACAATTCTTGCTGATCTGAGATGGCAATACCTCCATTTCTTCAAACTGATTTTTATTCCTTGCCATCCATATAAACCAAGTGATAATACAAGGAATTATTTACAATTTAATATCCTTCCAACTTCTCCAGCAATCAATAAAGGAAGACCAAGTAGGATTGATGTTTAACCGAAAATGAGCAATAACTGTAATCCATACATACAAGTGAAGAACAAATGAGTTAAAGTCTCCTCCTCATTGCAACATAAGCTACACCGTGAAGGACCTTTAAGTCCTTTTAATTTTAAAATATTTTCTAATGGAAGAATATGATGCATACATTTCCAAAAGAAAAAGGACATTGATGGAATAAGATATTTAACCCATATAGAACTCCCCCAATCAGTAGACGACCACTGAAAAAATTTCTTATAAGCATACTTCGTAAAGGAACAATAAGAAGGATTTTTGGGGATGACATAATCAGCCCTATTACTCTCAATCGGCATATGAATGATTTGTTGAGTCTTCATACTACCAACTAATCAGTAAGCAAATTCTCATTCCATTGATTGCCATTAATCCAACAACTTTTAATTGGTAGAGGCTCTCTATTCAAATTACCATCAGAAATTTTGCCATCAAAAAGCCAATTATCAAACCAAAAGTCTAGCTCTCCTTTACCAACATCCCATATGAAACAATCTTCAGCTTCATTACGAATATCTAATAACGCCTTCCAAGTCCTCGAGTCTCCCAACTTCTTCTGAATTAGCATAGGATGTGAAAACTTGCAATATTTCATCTTCATGAATTCAGCCCAAAGAGTATCTTGAGCTCTAAATTTCAACCATAGTTTACAAAAGAAAGTCTTATGTAAATGATTGAATGATTTAAAACCCAATCCACCAGCCGAGATTGGTATACATAGCTTCTCCCATTTCATCCAATGAATATGATTGTTTTTACCTTCCCAAAGAAATCGGTTAAGAATTCTTTCAAGAGTAATTTGCGCAGACTTCTTCATTTTCAACATTTGCAACATATACATTGGAAAAGAAGATAATATGCTTCGAATAAGAGTGATCCTTCCACCGGTTGAGAGAAACACATTTGTCCAACAAGAAATCTGTTTTAAGAATTTAGCAATAATGTCGTCAAATTGAGTTTGCTGCTTCCTTCCTTTGATTAATTGAATCCCCAAATACTTCACAGGTAGAGCAGCAGCTTTGAAAGAAGTAAAATCTTTAATCCAATTCCGGTTAGCAATCTTTATTTGATTACTAAAAATAATTTGACATTTTTATTATTAAAAGAAAGCCCCGAAATCTCTTGAAAATTATTCAACAAATGAACAATTTTTTTATCGCAATCTTAGACGCATTGGTGAATACAATCACATCATCAGCATACAAAAGATGTCCAATGTTGAAACTTGCTCGATTAGCGAACCGAAGATAATCATGAGAAATAAATGCCTTGTTGAGAAGTTTGGAGAGATAATCCATAGCTAAAATAAAAAAATTTGGAGAAAGAGGATCACCTTGTTTTATTCCACGAAAAGCTTTAAAAAATCCAGCAGAAGACCCATTAATGAGGATAGTATAGTAATTTAAATTTAACCAACGACTAATCAACTCGCATAATTTATCATTGAAACCCTTAGCCTTGAGAACCGCCATAATAAATTTCCAATTGATTGTATCATAAGCTTTGGATAGGTGTAATTTAAATATTACATTACCACCTCTACAAGATCTATCCAAATCTAACACAAGTTCTTGTGTTAAAAGAACACTATCAATTATGTTCCTTCCCTTTACAAATGCCGATTGGTTAGAAGAAATAATATTTGGTAGAAGCTTTTGAATTTTGAAAACAATGATCTTACTGATAATCTTTGCAATCACCGAAGTAAGAGCAATAGGCCGGAATTTCTCCCAACTACTTTTAGTCTCTTCTTTAGGTATAAGAGTAATCAAAGATAAAGCAAAATACTTAGGCATATCCTTACCTTCAAAAAAACTTTGTACCGCATCTATCACCTCATGCTTAACAATTGACCAAGTTTTATTATAGAAAGTAGATGTATATCCCTCCGCTCCAGCAGCTTTCTCGCCATCAATAGAATTTAATGCTTCCCAATCCGTAGGAATGAAGTAAGATCCTTATTAGCAAGATATTGAGCATCTTCAACATACAGAGAATCATCAAACTTCTCAAAATCCAAAGCTTGATTTTCATTCATAAAATTTTGAAAATATTGAACGACATTAAGAGAAATCTACTCAATATCAGTGATCCAGCAACCATTAACATCTTTGACTTTAAAAACAGAATTTGCGTTTCTTCTATGCTTTATACGAGCGTGAAAGAATCTAGTATTACGATCTCCCTCTATGAATTTAGATATTGCCGCCTTTTGTTTAAAAAACATTTCCTCCCTCCTTATGGCTAAAGAAAGATAAGTATTACAATCAATTAAATCCTGTGCAGAAATCAAACCCAACGATTCGTCAATTTCAGCTTTACGAACTGCCTCTTCAGCCTCTTTAACCTTCAAAGATAAATTACCAAAGCAATTCCAATTCCAGCATTTTAAATGTTTTGCCAAATCTTTTTGAGCCAACCAAAGTCTGTGCCAATGATCAAGATGAAAATTTGGAGACCACTTCGATTTCACAAAAGCCAAAAAATCCTCATGTTCCGTCCAAACATTAACAAATCTAAATCTGCTAGCAGTTTTACCACTTGAAATAGAAGCAGATAACACTAACGGTCTGTGATCCAAACAATTATAAGAAAGATGATTGACTTGAGAATATTGATAATTATCCATCCATCTAAGATTAACAAGAAATCGATCCAAACGTTTATGTAAAATTTCTCTTTTCCAAGTATCCAAAGGACCTGTAAAGGCAACTCCACCAAACTCAAAGAAGAAATATTATCAGCAAAAACATTCATTTTAATAATATCAATAGGACTAGGGGTGTAAACGAACCAAACACGAACGAACGGAGCAAGTGTTCGTGTTTGAAATGTTCGAACAAATCACTGTTCGTGTTTGGTTCGTTTGCTTATCGAACGAACACGAACTTCCTGACGAACCGAACACGAACTGTTCGCGAACAACGAGCTTTTTTGACAGCCCTAGCTTTGATAGGATACTTCCTCAAAATGAAGCAAATTGATCAGGTATTCCGTACACATCAGGTAATCCATACTTCCTCAAAATGAAGCAAACCGAATAAGGCGTTTAGAGTTTTGATTAGGATTTTATTTTAATATATAGTATAGTATATTAATTATAATATTATAATATTTATATTAATATAATTAATACTATAATATTATTATTGTTATTAATAATTTATCATATATTATAATTTATAGAAGTTTTATTATTTAAAATATGATAAATTTTTATAATATATAATTATTTTTAAAATATCATAAATTTTTTATATATATTATTTTAAATTATTTTATATTTCGAACAATAACGAACCGAACACGAACGAACACATCACTGTTCGTGTTTGGTTCGTTTAACAAACCGAACGAAAAAAATTGTTCGTGTTCGTCTCGTTTGCTTATCGAATGAATCGAACACGAACTTTTTGGCGAACCGAACACGAACTGTTCGTTAACAACAAGCTTTTTTGACAGCCCTAAATAGGACGCCCACCCCATTTTTCATTAGGATAGGCAATACTATTAAAGTCTCCACCAATCAACCAAGGCCCATTGATAGTGCTATGAAGAGTTTTAATATTGAACCATAATTCCTCTTTAGCTGCATCAGTACTGCCAGAGTAAAAAAAAGTAGCCATAGTGTCTAAGAAATCCCAACAAAGATGAACATGAATAAACTGGCTATGATTAACAAGGATGTCATATTTAACATCCTTTCTACAAACAAACCAAATCTTCCCATTGATATTTGAGATAATATCAAACTGAGCAAAAGTTCTTTTGACCAACGAAGAAATATTTGAAGTCAGAGGCTCCAAAATAGCAAAACAAGTAAGTTTATGAATTCTATTTAAATTTTTAAGACGCATCAGAGAATTAGAATCAGCGATTACCCTAATGTTCTAACACATCATATTAATCATTTAGAAGGAGATTAGGAGATCCTCGATGATCTCCCAATTACCTGATCATGATCATTTATCAGATTTCTCAACTCCATTTGGCCTTTATATTTGCGTTTGCCCTTTTGAACTTCCCAATTTCCTTCCATAGCTTGTTGAATGGGAGGAATTAGTAATTCAACATCAGGTGCATCAATAGGTAGATTTACCTCCGGATATAACATGACTTCCGGTACCACATCTACTGAAGGAATAACAGAAGCTTCCAATCCCAACACAACATTATTATTAATGTCTATATCTGCGGTATGACTAAATAACGCAATATCTGCATTTCCCACTTTTCCAACTTCAGATATATAATCACCCTTAAACGATGGATGATCAATTTCTGCTTCCACTTGAGCACCAATTTCTATCGAATTCATAACTTGTCCATTTTCAAAATCTGCTACAGAAATATTCACTTCCTTCTGCTGTGTCATAACTGCCGCAGCAGCAGGAGTAATATTTTGTAAATTATTAACAGTTTCGGCAACTTTAGGAACCAACATCGTAGCATTTTTGGCTGGTTTTAAAGATGGATTAAGTCTGTAACATTGATCCAGTGTATGCCCGAACATCCTACAATGTTGACAATAAAACGGTTTTTGTTCCATTACAATATTTTGCCAGTACCCATTGTGTTCTGTTCCCAGCCAAACTTCATTTCTCTCAGGGAGAGTAATATCTCGTTCCACAAGAATCCTCGCAGCCGAAGGTCTAGAAAGATTGAACGTAGACATATCCAATTTCATCGGTCTTCCAAGTACTGATCCAATCGAAAACAAAACTTGATGATTAAAGAAAGGTAACTTTAACCCTGGTAATTTAAACCAAATAGGGATAATAGGTGGTTCATGAGTTGGATCGAAATCCAAAGACCACTTCAATATTTTCATTTGCATTCCAGCAATCATAATGAATTTCTTGGAGAAAATTTGAGCATAATCTTCTTCTCTTGATAAATGAATCATAATATGACTACCATCAAAAAACCCAATTTTTCAATATCCCACTAATTTGAATTCATCAAATTCTTTTCTAAGAAGTTCCATTCTTGGATGACCTAATTGGAATTTACTAATTAGAGTGAACTTATAACTTTCAGATAGCTTTTCCATTTCAGCATCAGAGAAAACAATTGCATTTTTCCCTGCCTTTTTCGACCCTTTCTTCACAAAATTACAATCCGCTTTCCAGCCAAAGAATCATAATAAATCTGTGGAAAGATTAACTTATCACCCAAAGAACTACTTGCCAAATTTCTTCCTACTACATCAGCGAATGAAACCTTCCCATTAGCAATGGGAATACCCGCAGTAACCTCTTCAGCCATGGAAACAGAAATAAACCGTAAGAAGTTCAAAAACTTGCCTTGAAGAACAAAAATTCACCCAAAATCGCAAGAAAACCAACGTTCAACCAGTTTCAGAGATGAAAACTGATGAACAAATACATCAACAGATCACCATAGAAATAAGAAATTAAAGATCGAAAAGGAGAGCATTGACTAAGCCGAAATCCAAATCTTCATCTCGGTAGAGATCCGAACCCCTGCTACAGAATCAATCGAAACAGGGAGAAAACCAGAAACGCTCCATCTATGTCTAATATATATATATATATATATATATATATATATTAACATTTTGCAATCCCTAGCACTTTGGTAGAAACTAGCGGCGGACCAGAAGAAGCGGATTGTAGCCATAGCGGAGAATTGGAAATGGGAAGTTTCAGGCGAAACAAATGTTGAGAGAAATATTTACGTATGGAGTACTCATGAAGTTTTGCATGCGTATAAATGTTATTTGGAGAGTATTGAGGAGTTATGTCAGTGCTATTGGGTTTAATACCCCCAGTAACCTCACATAATCCTGGAATAACGCCAAAAATATGAAAGTAGAACCGCATAAGTTATTGGTAGGTTATTGGGAGGTTACTAGAGTTCATATTCCAATAACCTCTGAATAACCCAATGGGTTATTGGAGGGTTATTCAGGAAAGTACGCACGCAAACCTGCGTGCGTACTCCGTACGTAAATATTTCTCAAATGTTGAGGCCAAGTACGTCCTAATACCCCTCGTCAAGATAAGCATTGGAGCATTTGATGGTTAGCCTAGTGAGAACCTCATGGTGTCCTATAGGTTGTAGCGCTTTGGCAAAAATGTTTACGGTTGGTCTTGCGTCATAATGTGGTGTTGTTAGCATCAGATTTTAATGTTACATGAGCGGGATGTTAGTATAAGTAAACAGGGCTGTGCTTAGTTTATCGTTATTTGCAATTTAGATATTATTTATATTACTTAATATAAACAAATTATATGTTATTTTTAAATTTATTCGATTGTTTATTTATTTAAATTTGTAAAATTATTTCAATTATTTATTTGTCAACCTTGCTTAAGGGGCGTTTGGTACGCTACTTTTAATACAATGTACATAATAATTTAACGTAAAGCCATTCAAACATCATTTTTGGGTTAGATAAACTTATTAAATCCATTTATTAGTTGGTATTAACAAATTTAAGTAGGGAATATAATATTTCTATCAGATATATACTAAGTACATCACATGAATTTAATTGGATTTAATTTTAATTGAATCAAACATCATTTCAGATTTAATAATATTTAGATATGATATATCTAAATTTACTGAATTTATTAAATCCTATTTAACTTGAATTTTACTTAAACCAAACACTGGTTTAGTGTGAGAAGGGGTTATTTTTATTATTATAAAATTAAGAAACTAAATATTTCCTTAATTCTTAATTTATTCAATTAATATATTTAAGTGAAATACAAATGAGTACGAGCAGTCCTCCCTTCCTGCGGTAGCTCCTTTTCCCGGCTTACCGTGCCTCTCACCAGCCACGCCACCGCCAGCAAGCTCTCGCTGTCCTCCGCGCCGCCGTCCACCAGGAGAGTCATCCACCCTTCCCTTTCTTCTTCATTCCCATTCACGCCAAATCATACCATCTCCTCCTCCTCTTGCTTCTTCCCGAGCAAGAATGAGCGAGTGCAATCACGCAGCTGCTCCTCCGGCCCTTAGTTTCTCTTCCTACTTATTCGCCCAAGAGACCGAGCTCTTTATCTCTTCCTCCTCCTGGGCTTGTGACGCTCACAGCAAGAAGGCCTGTTCTCCTTCGCCGGCCTCATCTCCGTTGACGCCTCCAGCCACCAGCTACCAGCCAGCTCGATCCCGGCCACCTCCGCACTAAATTTGCTATAACAGGGCAACCCTTGGTCTGTTCCAGTAGGCTGCCTTATCGCTGATGATCCGCCCCATCCGGACTCCAATTGCCGAGCCCCAAACCCTAAGCCGCTTCGTGTTCAACAGATAGGTATGCACTGAAATCTCCCGGATAAACATTTCCTTGGCATATTACATGTTTTGTGAGCTCTGATTCTTTTTTTTCTCTTAATACATTCAAATCGATCCATAAATATAAATGAATTTTAACTCTAACATCGAAGTCCTCATAGATTTAAACCGCTCGTGTTCAAAATCACATTTTACATGTGTAAACATCAAAATTGTCGACACAAATCTCAAATTAATCAAACGAGTAAAGATTATGACTCAACGATCGAGACATTAAATTCAAGAGACATGATCTGAACCAGTCATCTGATAGATCAACAGACTGATTAATTCTAACGACATCCATTATTGGTGAATACAGTCAGCGGGTCTATCTATGGTCCCAACCACCGAACCTCTCTTAAAGCCGGCCGACCGTAACCGACCGATCGACCACTTATGCCTCGACAGAAACGACCGTTACAAGGCTCATCGCTTTGGTTGATTGAACCAAAATACGTCGACCGACTGATTGCCGCCTATCCAAATTCAAATTGTAATACAAATTTAGTAGTAAATCAATACATCAATTACATTAAGGGCAGCTTCTATAATCTTTTTCATCTTTATGTAATTGTGCAAGTACGCTCTATAAATAGGTGGCTAAAAAATGAATAAATGGACCTCGGTTTGCGGACGTTTTTCCAACCTCTCTACTAAGAGTTTCCTTAAGTTTTTTTTTTCTCTTTTCTTCTTTCTCCCGGCTCTAACTCTCGATGCGTGTATTTCCGAAGGAATTCAAGATTCAACATCTTGAAAGGTGTTTTCGTAAGCATGAATTGAACACGTGACCTCCAAAGGAAATGTTGGAGGTAAAGAATTTTTCGAATTTTGTATGAAAATTAAGCTAAGTGACACACCTAAATCACATAGGCATGATCCTCCTCAGTCTTGGAAAATACCAAAGAATTTTGATCAGCATTTTATTTTGTTTTATTTTCTTCAAAATCTGCTAGAATTAGGATTTTCTTGATTGTTTTCTGATCTCACCGAACTAGTTTTGAATAGTTAGTAAACCGTAGTTTTTATTTTTTCAAATCGATTTCTTAACAAGCTTCCTCATGGTAGTGATACGCGATACTCCTTTAAAACCTCATATTACTTCGACACGTATACTTGCGTGAAGTGACTGCCCGCTTCGCGGTGATTTTCTGGTCATCATATTTTTGGCGTCGTTGCCGGGGAAGCTGCGTTAAGAAACGTTTTGAAACATAGAAAAATTGTAGTTGAACAACTAAAAATCTAGGTTTGATATTATTTCTGTTTTTGTTTCCGTGTCTAAATTTTTTTTTTTCTTGTTATTTTCATTATTCCTATGTGTAGTTATGTTAATTTTTTTCTTCGCGACGATTTTGCGGCCTTCAAGTTTTTGATGCAATTTCCGGAGAAGCTGCGCTAAGACAACGTTTTGAAACATACAAGAATTGTAGTTGAATATCTAGAAATCTATGTTCGGTATTATTTATTGTTTTGTTTCCATATCGAAAGTTTTTCTTTTTTGTTCTTTTCATTATTCCTACACGCACTTGTATTGTTCTGTGTTTTTCTTTGTCGGTACTGAAAATAAAAAAAGAGCAAAAAACCGAAGAAGCAAAAAAAAATTTATTGCTGTCAATCATTTTATTTTCCTGTATTTGTCTGAGTTTATACATGTTGATTGTCATTGTGTGTTGAATCAACTCTTGTGTGTGTGTTGCTTGGGGTCAATTGTGTTTTTCTTTGAGTCTTTTTCTTTAAGTCTAGGATCACTAGTGTGTGAGTTCACATTTATTTTCCTTCTAACGTATGTGTATGGATGCACACACTGACTCAACACCGATTGATCTTGAAATTGAGCGGACTTCTAGACGTCCTAGGAGAGCACTCACCACACTTGAAACACCTGTAGGAATGACTCACCATCTGGACCCAACCATAAGACCTCTTGGGGGCTTTGCTAGTCCCACTGTTAGGAGACTCACATGAGTATCAATTACCATACAATAGAAACTAGTACCTTTGAACTGAGACATGCCATGATTCAAATGATTTAGCAAAACCAATTTGGAGGAATGCCCACTGAAGATCCAAATCTGTACTTTGCAAACTTTCAGGAATTGTGTGCTACATTTAGGTATAATGATGTCCCTAATGATGCTGGTAGACTAAGATTTTTTCTATTTTCCCTGAGGGATAGAGACAGTGTGGTTGAACTCTTTAGCCCCAGGATCCATCACTACTTGGAATGACTTAGCTAAAAAAATTCTTAGCTCGGTATTTCCTTCATTCCAAAAATACTAAACTTAGGAATGACATCACATCATTCTCACAATTTGTGGGGAAAAACATTTATGAGGCTTGAAAGAGATTTAGGAGTTGCTTAGGAATGCCCACACTATGCCTTACCTAACTGGCTCATTGTCTAAACCTTTTCTAACGGACTTAGAGCTTCCTTTAAGTCCCTCATAGATGCTTGCAGTAAGTTCACTGATGTCCAAATCTTATGAAGAGGCATGTGTTTTTATTGAGAAGATGACTACTAATAGCTTTCAATTGTCTGCTTAGAGGGTGCAACCCAAAAACGTAACTAGCGTGCATGAAACAAATGTTTTGAATATCACCAAGTTGTTGTCATATCCAAGAAATTGGATAATCTCACTGTGAATGCAGTACAAGTACCACCTCAGGTAGAGGAGTTTAGAGATGAGACTTTGATAGACCCTACCCCCTCAGCCTTAGAAGCCTTGAAATCAGTAAGAAACCAGAACCAGGCCAACAACCCATTTCAAACAGCTATAATCTTGGATGAAAACAACACCCAACCTGCAGAGGAACAACAATAACCAATCCAATCTAGGACGAGGAGCACAAAATCAATTTACCCACGGACAAAGACTGACCCAACCCCCTGGATTTAACTCAAATCAGAACAAAAAACTAGCCCCTTTGGAGGAGTTGGTGAGACGATGACATTTGATAACACAAAATCACGGGCTAGCAATTAAGAAAATTGAGGGAGAATTGGGCAATTGGTGAAGTTTTTTCAACTATAGGAACCTAGGAGCACTCCATAGTAACACTGAAGTAAATCCTAAAGAGAAAGGGAAAGAACAGATCCAAGATGTGAAATTGAGAAGTAGTTGGGAGTTAGATTAAACTCAAGGGATTGTGAATGCCTCCATTAATGTGGAATTTGATTTGGAAAAGGAAGAAAAAAAACCTGCCAAAGAAACTGAAAAACCTGAAACCCTTAGGAAGAAAGAATGAGAGACTTCCACCTATATTCCCTTAGAGGTTGCAAAAGCAAAAAGATTGGATTATTAATTTTATAGGTTTCTAGATTTTTTCAATAAGTTAACTATAAACATTTCTTTTGCTGAAGTTCTAGAACAAATGCCTTGTTATGCCAAATTCATGAAGGACGCGCTGACCCAAAAGAGGAAATTAGGGAGTGGCGAGATGGTGACCTAATTGAAGAGTGCAGTGCAGTTTTGCAGAAGAAGTTACCTGAAAAGATGACGGACCCTGTTATCTTCACGATCTCATGCGCCATGGGAGAGAAATTTATTAGGAGGGCCCTTTGTAATTTAGGAGTTAGCATAAATTTGATGCCACTGTCAACTTTCAAAAGACTTAAACTAGGAGAGGCTACACCCACTGACCCTATAGTTAGCTGACAGATCCTTAGCCTTTCCCATGGGTATCAATGAGGATGTGCTAGTTAAAGTAGGAAGCTTCATATTCCCAATTGATTTTGTTGTTTTGGATACGAAGGAGGATAAAGAGATATCCCTGATTTTAGGAATACCCTTCGTAGCTATCGGTAGGGCAATGATCGATGTACAATAAGAGAAATTGATCATGAGAGTGAATGATGATAAGACAACTTTTGATATCACGAAATCTGTGAGAGTTTCCCAAGATCCAAGTGACAATCATTGCTTTAGAGTTGACTTAGTGGATAGGGCAATGACTAGCCAATTTTTTGAAACTTTTGAAGATGATCCGACAGAACACGAGGTGTTTGAGGATGAGATTGAGAAATCTAGTGTTGAATCTGCTTTGCTTGTAGAGGGCGACTCTAAGAGCTTTTGGGGGAGGTTTGAACCCTGGGACTTGACATTGCACCTCAAACCCCTAGCACCGTCCGTAGAGATAACCCCAAATCTAGAACTGAAAGCCTTGCCCACTCACTTGAAGTATGCCTACTTATGAGAGCATTTGACCTTACCTATGATCATATCCACTTCTTAACTGTGGAGCAAAAGGACAAGCTCATGAGAGTGTTTAGAGCATTTAGGAGGGCATTTGGGTGGACTATAACTGACATCAAAGGAATAAGCCCATCCCTGTGTATGCATAGAGTTCTAATGGAGGAGGGAAATGTGCCTAGAGCTAACTCACAAAGGAGACTGAACCCCATCCTTAAAGAGATAGTAAAGAAGGAGATTTTGAAATGGCTCGATGCAGACATCATCTACCCATCTCAGATAGTGCTTGGGTCAGTCCAATGAAAAGAAGATCATAGTTGTGGAGAATGAGAAGAATGAATTGATTACCACAAGGATCATTACAGGATGAAGGATTTACATTGACTATAGGAGGTTGAATGCCGCCAATAGGAAATATCACTTTCCCCTGCCTTTTTTGGACCAAATGGTGGGTAGGTTAGTAGGGCACCCTTTCTACTTCTTTTTAGATGGATATTCGTGATATAACCAAATCCTTATAGCCCTTAAGGATTGACATGCCTAAAAAATGTTTGATTTTTCATATACATTTTACGCTTAATTTTAATGATATTGCACTTTATATGAATGTATTTTGTATGTTTTTGGTTTTAGGTACAAAAAATGGACTTTTAGAGAAAAAGAAGCAAAAACGTTGCAATTTGGAGCAAAACAAGCAAGAAAATAAATTTGTCCCAACACATTTCAACAAATCTTTATATGTTTAATATCATTTACACTTCTTGCATATTTTTGAATGAGATTACACTTTAATAAAATGTTGTTTTTATGCTTATCTTGTAGGTGAAGATGTTAGGAACGCAATACAATTGAAATGGGGCGAAACGAAGCTAAAACGGAGCCAAACGATGGAGCTGTGCTGAATGGGCGTCATCGGCGTTGCCAGAAACCTGAGGGCAACATTTTTGGGCCCTGAGAGTGCCCAAAAATGGCGCCGACGGAGCCATGGACGATTATTGGTCATATACATTGAGTCTAGACGCTTTTTGGAGGGTTTCTTGAGGCATCTCTTGGGAAATTCGTCCCTACACTACATTAAAATGATTTTTATGTCAAAAAAGTGATAGGACTTTTAGGAAAAATGTGGAGAATGCTTAGAGATATTAGAATAGGAGTAGAAATATAGATTTCTACCTTTCTAGAGAGATTGAAGAGGCGATTTTTAGAGAATGCAGAAGGGTTTGTACTAGCATTGCATGGATCAGCGGGAGATTTTGTGGGAGAGATTTTCATATGTCTTTCAAAGGGAAAAAACTAAGTATTGTGTTCTTCATTATCTTATAATTTTGTAAACACTTATGTAGTGGATCTACTTTGATTAAATGAAATTTTTCGTTGTTTTTCTCCGCGCTTTGTGATTTCTTTCTTTTACTCTTTTCTTCTTGTTTGAAAATAGTGACATAAGAAGATTATTCCATTGTTTTCATTCTACTTTTCTTTTGCAATGAGTAGGATTCATGTTTAAGATATTGGGATACATGCTAAAAGAAATTTTAATTATAAATGTGATGGTTTTTACTTGCATTTCATTTGCATTACAAAAGAAATTCAGTAGTAATGTTAAAATTCGTTGTAATTGCATTAAGACCCGAGAGGGCGGTGTAATTCTAAACAAAGTGGAACCACATTCAAATTACATGTATGGTGAAGTTTATGAGGGTTGAGTGCAAATTAATAGAGAAATATGATTTATTGGGCGTAGAATTGAAGATTTTAAGGTGACAGGCTAAAATCCCCAATTCAGTCCTAGTGTTTTGAAACTAAAATGAGAGTCAGCCTTCAGACGAAGGGAAGTAGGAGTTCTGTAGTGAGAGCCAGTATTTTCCCAACATAACCACAGATTTATGGACTAAACCTAGGATTAGCCAATGTTCTTTATAGCACTCGGAAGAGGGTAAATAATATGATTGCACCTATTTGACACGTACAATATTTAATGTATCTCATTCCTAAACTTTATCCAATTCACTACATAAGAATTATATATTTTATTATCTCAAAATTCACCAAACCAATTTATCCATAAAGGGTTATATTTAGAATTAATATTTTTCTCTAGGAGTAATTATTAGTTATTTAAACTTAAGTCTTATTTTTAGGAGTATTTGTTAGAAAAATCACTTAAACCGACATTCCAAATTAAAATCTGATAGTAGTATACTAGAATTTAACTAATGACCTCTTACCTCGCTTTCATGTGAGATCGATAAACAGGACTCCACTAGAGCCTTGTATTACTTGAATGATATGTATACTTGGTAGAACTTCTAAGTGTGCTCATACTTACAAATATAAAACACGCAGAAAAATAGCACACACGTCGGAGGAACATCAAGAATCAAGACAAGACCACCTTCACTAGCCTCAACAAAACTTTTGCCTTTAGGAGGACGTCATTTGGATTATGCAATGCGCAAGCCACTTTTCAACACTGTATGATGTTCATATTTTCTGACATGATTGAGACTGGTATTGAGGTGTAAGGAAAGAAATTTAGTACTAATTTGGGAAATGTGTCAATCATGGTAACTGAGGGGAATAGTCCTGGGACAAGATTTCTGAGAGAGCAATAAAAGCTGATCCTGCCAAAATTGAAGTGGTAGAAAAACATCGACCACCTACCACTAAGAAAGGAGGTATGAGTTTTTAGGGCATGTCGGATTTTATCGATGATACATTAAGAACTTCTCTAAGATCATAACGCCTCTTTGCCATTTATAAGAGAGTGATGTGCCCTTTGACTTCTATGATGCCTGCCTAGTTGTCTTTGAGACTCTAAAGGCCAAATCAGTTACTGCACCTGATTGTGATTTTTCTTTTGAGCTGATGTGTGATGCTAGTGACTATGTTGTATGTGCAGTTTTAGGACAAAGGCCAGACAAGTTCTTTCATGTCATTTACTATGCCAGAAGAACACTCGAAGCCCAAATGAATTACACTACCATTAAGAATGAACTTCTGACCATAGTATTTGCTCTTGACAAATTTAGATTCTACCCTTTTGAGACCTGTGTCATTTTTCACACCCACCACGCCGCTATAAGATATCTTATAGCCAAAAAGGATTCCAAACCTCACTTGATCCTTTCTTTCGATGCAAGAATTTGATCTGCAGGTTATCGATAGGAAATGTACGAAGAAGTAGGTAGCTGACCACTTATTTAGGCTCGAGAAGAAAAAAATCTGATGAGTGTCTTTTAGACATAAATGAGTTTTTTTCTGACAATCAATTTTTAGTCATTTCTAAGGAGTTTATCATGTGTTATGCTGATATTGTAAATTACATTATTATTGGGACCATTCCTTATGGTTTCACTCACCACCAGAAGAAGCAATTCCTCTTTGACGTCAGATTCTAATATTAGGATGAGCCCTATATGTTTAAGAAGTGCAACAACTAAATTCTTAGGAGACGTGTGCTCTTGGAAGAGGTTAATGAAATTATTAGGGTTTGCCATGCTTCGAAATCTGGGGGGCATTTTGGTGAATCCAATACTGTTGCTAAAATTTTATAATTTAGATTTTATTGGCCTACTCTCTTTAAGGATGTTAATCAATATATGAAAATCTGTGATAAATGTCAGAGGGTAGGGAATATTTCTAGAAGAGACGATATGCCTATCAATGTGACTTTGGAAGTTGAGAAATTTGATATTTCGGGATATACTTATGAGATATTTTCTTCCTTCAGGAAATCTATATATATTGATAGCAGTAGACTAGTTCTCTAAGTGGATTAAGGTAGTGACACTACCCAATTGGTATGATCAGAGTGTTCTTAAATTTTTGAAGAAATATATTTTTTGTATATTTAGAACACCTAGGGTTATTATCAGTGACGGAGGTATCCACTTTTTTACTAAAAAGATCGAGGCATTAATTTCAAAATTCACAATAACTCACAAAATTGCTATTGCATACCATCCTCAAACTAGTGGTTTAACTAAAGTTTTCAATAGGAAAATTAAGAAGATCTTAGAAAAAACGGTTAACCTAAACCGTAAAGATTGGTCTCTTAGGCTTGATCATGCATTATGGGCTTATATGACTATTTTCAAAACTCTCATAGTAATTCACATTACAGACTGATTTTTGGAGCCTGCCATCTACTAGTAAAATTAGAACATAAGACTTACTAGACAATTAAAGAATTTAATTATAATTTGAAAGATGTGGCAGAAAAAAGATCACTGCAGTTGAACGGATTGAATGAAATTAGATTAGAAGCTTATGAGAATGTTAAGATTTACAAAGAAAAGATGAAAAAATGGCATGATCAGAACCTACTTATTAAGGATTTTTGTAAAATTCACGATTGAAATTATTTCCAAGAAAATTAAAGTCTAAGCGGTCAGAACTGTTCATTATAGTAAAGGTGTACCCATTTAGAGCTGTAGACATTCAGAGTAACAAAACTGTAAACATCTTTAAGGTTACTGGGCAGAGGTTGAAACCTTACCTACGAAGAGAGAGTAAATGTTCTATTGCAGTCTTAAGGTTAGAATCATCATAAATAGTAGAATTAACACCCTCATGTTGACGATGTTAAACTAAACGCTACATTGGGAGGCAACTCAAGAGTTATCTGTTGTTTTGAATTTATTTTCCGTTCATTTACTTCAAATTTTTTCTTTGAATTTCAATTTTGAATTTTGTATCTTTTTTATCTCCTCTCTGGCTATTTTTGCTTAAGAATGTTTTTATGAGATTACAAGGGGAAAGAACGCGTAAAACGGAGTTTAAGGAGTGAAATGGGGCCCGCACTTGGTCAACACTTGCCGTATTCATGCCTACAATCAACGTAGCCATGCCGCCCAAATCGAGATTATGGCGTAATTGCACCGCATGTGCAGCTTGATCACGTCGACTCTCTACCCAAAAATCAATTCAAACTAGCGTGATCACGCTTCCTTCGGCCGTGGCATGCCGACATTGTTCCCGCAACACTGTTTTGAACAAGTGTGACCACTTTGCTTTCGAGCGTGACCACGCCAGTTCGCGACCCCACCAGCGCGTGCTTACAACTCTTTTTAACGCCCGAGCTGCTTCGTTTCTTCTCCTTGTTCACCTATCTCCTACATCTCCCACAAACACAACTCACCTCACTAGTCTTAGGACACTTGGGATCGCTGGAAAAGTCGTCGAAACTCCGCCTTTTTCGTAGGGAAGATAGATCAGAGGGTGGGAAGAAGGCTTCTTGCGTTGGTTTCCTCCGATAAGCCTCCATTTTTCTAATTTTGATTTATTCGCCGAAGACATTTTATAGTGACCGAAAATTGATTTCTTCCTTGAGATCTTCTCCACTTCCTTGTTGAGCCTTATTCTTCATTTGATTTGATTCCCATGGCCCCAAAAATGTTTGAGAGGGGTAGTTCCTTTTCCTACGATAAGAAACGATTTGTGAGCTGGCAGCTCAACAACGTTTCTCGAGCTTTGCGGACTAGAAGAAATTGATTCCTGAAAGAGTATTCAAATTTCATGGGGGAGAGATTGAGCGTCGTGGGTGGCAGAATTTCGCGTATATGTCTGAACTCGCTGTAGTTAATCTCATCCAAAAATTCTACAAAAAAGTTATGGAATCTACGGAAAGGAGGCTCTTTGTGCGGGGAAGATGATTCCTTTTATGCCACACAATCAACCAAGTTTATGATGTGCCCAACATCTCTACTTGCGGGCTCTTTAGCCTCATTTCCTCTGATTGCCAAGAAGCAATCAGTTTCCTTACAACCTCCACAGTGCGTGAAGGACTCACCCGGGGGATGACAGGAAGGTGTTGATTAATTTTCCCCTCACTCACCTCACTAGGAAATCTAGGGCTTGGCACTACATAGTTGCTAGGATGCTCCCTAGCATTAGTCTCACTAATGTGACAGAGTGGATCGCTTTGAATTTCTGCATTCAGAATGATTTTTCTATTAATATCGGTGTCTTGATTCACGTGTCCATTGCCTATATGCCACTGGTCACTCCACCGTAGGTTTAGGGCACCTTAGCCTGATCACTATTTTATGTGCTAGGGAGGGTATTTATGGAGAAGATGATGAGGAGCTTTTGCATCCACATAAATTGATCAGTAGGTCTTTTGTAGATGCATATGCCTCGCCGACTACTGCTTCTTCCGATCGAGGAGAGAGCTTGTCCCGACGCCGATCTTCAGTGTCACATGATTCCACCCTCACTGACTTGACCAGAGAAATGAGGGAGATGCTGACTTTCCAGGGGAAGCTGGTTAAAGATGTGAGAGAGCTCCGGAGCACCCATGAAACCATGACCTCGGAGCTCGACAACCTGCACCTCCAGTCTGCCTATTACACCAGCCAACACCAACACCAGTACGAGTACATTCATGGGCGGCTGGGATCACTCTAGGAGCACTGGGGTTGGGATTTGTACCTCCGCTACCATCATTCACCATATGGAGCCCTACTCGAGACAGCATGGAGGAGAGCGACCGAGAGGAGTGGAGAGACTTGGACTTGTTTCTGATAATTGTTTCTATTGTATTGATTATTTTGTTTCTGCATTTGACTAATATACTGGTGTGGCTTTGGATCTTCTCTTTTATGTTGATATGTGGATTTGATGTATTGTTGAGATTTTGGTTGGTTTTTCTGTATCTCATTTTCCTGCTGTATTTGTTGTCTGTTTACCTACACTTTTACTTTTAGCACTTTGATAGCATGCTTTCATAATTTTTTACTTCTTGCGGCTTGAGCTATGATTCATATCCTATGTTGTTTTACGTTTCTGCTATTGCATGGCTCGTATGTAGCCAAAAGTGTGGAACAAGTTTGGGAGAGGAGTTATTATCATGTTGGCTGCCTACTAGTCATTCTTTAACTTGTTGAGATTTCATTTATTACCTGCTTTCATACACCTTGGTCTATTAATATTGGGAAAATAAAAATTTAGTTGAGGAAATATGAAATTTATTTGAAAATAGGATAGAGGTTAATATTAGTAATTATATGCCTAAAATGATTTCTTCTACCTAAACATATAGATCTTTTGGTATTTCAAAAGAGGGATTTATGAAATTAAAGACTAATTAAAATACTTAAGCCTTAATATTTTATTTCATTAAGGGATCAAACTTAATTTATTTGATAAGGGATGGGTAAACATTTAATTGAGGTAAAGTTAGAATATTTAAAGAAAAAGAAAAAGGAAAAAAATGATTTAACACTTAACTTGATATATACTTCCTGCAGGCTTTATATACAATAATAAAAAAGGGATAAAGAAATATCTATTCAAGAAGTATATGAATGGCCCGGAGAAGAAGCTTGAGGTTAAGTACTTTCAAATCCAAAATTATGATATTCTAACCTCTTCCCTATGTCAAATGATTTATCCATAACTTCATAAAAAATCTTAGGGAATTTATAAATTCATGAAAGTTAGGAAGGCGCTTTAGTTGTAATAAAAAATAAGCGCTTAATCCTTTTAGTGAGGGAGATTGAAATCACAAGTCCTGCCAATCTAAATGAGAATGAATTCTTATGTTTAAATAGGAGACTAATCATGATAGGTAAAAGATTGTAATATTCAAAGAAATCTAAACTTGAAAACATAGATTATGTAACATTAATATACTTTTCACTTCCTCTCTGTTAATAAGACCAATAATTGCATAAAGGAAATGTCTTTTATTTCCTTGAAAAATCTATGTCGAGTAAAGTGATTAATTGAGGACAAATAATGAGTAAAGTTTTGTGGCGGGGGGGGGGGGGGCGTGGGGGGTTGACATGCGTCAAATTTTCATACTTTTTATGCTTTAATTCCAGCAAATTTTCACTTTAAATACATGATTTTATGCTTTTAGAAGGTTGAAATTTTATTTTGCGGGTTACAGGAGGACTAACATGAAAATCGGAGCAAAACAAGGAATTTTGGGAAATATGGATCGTTGTTACCACGCCTAGAACTGGTGTGGCTAGGCCTTGAGTAGTGTTGTCACGCCCAAACGTGGAGGATAGCTGTGCAATGGATGGACTGACATAGCCATGTTGAAACGCAGCGTGGCTACGTCGCTCAACCCGATGAGACGTAGTAATTACTCCACAGATCGGGTGGGGTCACACTGACATGTATTTTCTGATTGGAAAATCTTTAGTGTGGGATTCTGATGAATTTGTTAAGGATTTTTAATTCATGTTATAAAAATAATGTAATTGGGGAGGAGATTATAGAAGAAGGCTAGGGTTTAGAAAGAGATTTCTTTTCTCATCTCAGATTTCTTTTTTTTTTTTTCCTGAGAGGTTTGTGAGAGAAATTAAGTGTTGTTCTTGTTAAGAGAGGAGATTAATGAGCTTTAAGTTATTTTCTTATCAATAAAAATATTTCTTGCAGGTTTTATTTCAAGGAAATTGTCTTTGATTTTCTCTCGAGCGTGATCACAACACTGTTTTGAACAGGCGTGACCACTTTGGTTTCCTCTGGTATGCCTCCATTTTTCTGATTTTGATTTATTCACCAAAGAGATTTTGTTGTGTCCGAAAATTGATATCTTCCTTGAGATTTTCTTCTCCACTTCCTTGTTAAGCCTTATTCTTTAACCTGATTTAATTCCCATGGCTCCAAAAATGTGTGAGAGAGGTAGTTCCTCTTCCTACGATAAGAAACGGTTTGTAAGCTCGACAGCTGAACAACGTTTCTCGAGCTTTGTGGACTAGAAGAAATTGATTCCTGAAAGAGCATTCCAATTTCATGGGGGAGAGATTGAGCGTCGTGGGTGGCAAAATTTCGCGTATATGTTTGAACTCGCTGTAGTTAATCTCATCCGGGAATTCTACAAAAACGCTATGGAATCCACGGACGGGAGGGTCTTTGTGCGGGGAAGATGATTCCCTTTATGCCACACAATCAACCACGTTTATGATGTGTCCGACATCTCTAATAGCGGGCTCTAAAGCCTCATTTTCTCTGTTTGCCAAGAAGCAATCAGTTTCCTTACAACCTCCACAGGTGTGTGAAGGACTCACTCGGGGGATGACAGGGAGGTGTTGATCAATTTTCTCCTCGCTCACCTCGCTAGGAAATTTAGGGCTTGGCACTACATAGTTGCTAGGATGCTCCCCACCATTAGTCTCACTAATGTGACAAAAGAGCGGATCACTTTGAATTTCTGCATTCAGAAGGATATTTCTATTGATATTGGTGTTTTTATTCACGTGTCAATTGCCTATATTGCTAGTGGTTAGTCCACTGTAGGTTTAGGGCACCTTAGCCTGACCACTGTCTTATGTGCTAGGGAGGGTATTTATGGAGAAGATGATGAGGAGCTTTTGCATCCACAAAAACTGATCAGTAGGTCTTCTATAGATGCATATGCCTCACCAACTATTGCTTCTCCTGAGCGAGGAGATAGCTCGTCCCAACGCCGACCTTCAGTGTCACGTGATTCCACCCTCACTGACTTGACCAGAGACATGAGGGAGATACTAACATTCCAGGGGAAGCTGGTTAGAGATGCGAGAGAACTCTGGAGCACCCATGAAACCATGACCTCAACGCTCGACGACCTGCAGCTCCAGTCTGCCTATTACGCCAGCCAGCAACAACACCAGTACGAGTACATTCATGGGCGGCTGGGATCATTCCCGGAGCACTTGGGGTTGGGATCTGTACGCCTGCTACCATCATTCACCATATGGAGCCCTACTTGAGACAGCATGGAGGAGAGCGACTGAGAGGAGTAGAGAGACTTGGACTTGTTTATGATAATTGGTTCTATTGTATTGATTATTTTGTTTCTGCATTTGACTGATATACTGGTGTGACTTTGGATTTCTTCTCTTTGATGTTGTTATGTGGATTTGATGTATTGTTGAGATTGTGGTTGGTTTTTCTGTATCTCATTTTTCTACTGTATTTACAGTCTGTTTACCTGCACTTTACTTTTTAACTATGATAGCATGCTTTCAGAATTTTTTACTTGTTGTGGCTTGAGCTGTGATTCATATCCTATATTGTTTTATGTTGTGATATTGCATGGCTCATATGTAGCCAGTAGTGTGGAACAAGTTTGGGAGAGGAGTTATTATCATGTTGGCTGCCTACAAGTAATTCTTTAACTTGTTGAAATTTCATTTATTATCTGCTTTCACACACCTTGGTCTATTAATGTTGGGAAAATAAAAATTTAGTTTAGGAAATATGAAATTTATTTGAAAATATGATAGAGGTTAATTTTAGTAATTATATGCTTAAAAAGATTTATTCTACCTAAATATATAAATCTTTTGGTATTTAAGGAGGGGGATTTATGAAATTAAAGACTCATTAAAATACTTTAAGCCTTAATATTTTATTTCATTAAGAGATGAAACTTAATTTATTTCATAAGGGATGGGTAAACATTTAATTGAGGTAGAGTTAGAATATGTAAAGAAAAAGAAAAAGGAAAAAAAAAAATGGTTTAACACTTAACCAGATATATGCTTCTTGCAGGTCTTATATACAATAATAAAAAAATGGGATAAAGAAATATCTATTCAAGAAGTATATGAATGACACGGAGAAGAAGTTTGAGGTTAAGTACGTTCAAATCCAAAATTATGATATTCTAACCTCTTCCCTATGTCAAATGATTTATCCATAACTTCATAAAAAATCTTATGGAATTTATAAATTCATGAAAAGTTATGGTGATGCTTTAGTTGTAATAAAAATTAAGCGCTTAATCCTTTTAGTGAGGGAGATTGAAATCATAAGTCCTACCAATCTAAATGAGAAAGAATTCTTATGTTTAAATAGGAGACTAATCATGATAGGTAAAAGATTGTAATACTCAAAGAAATCTAAACTTGAAAACAAAGATTATGTAACCTTAATATATTTTTCACTTCCTCTCTATTAATAAGACCAAGAATTGCATAAAGGAAATGTCTTTTATTTCCTTGAAAATCTATGCAAAGTAAAGAGATTATATGAGGACAAGTAATGAGTAAAGTTTGGGGGGGAGGGGGGGTTGACATGCGTCAAATTTTCATACTTTTTATGCTTTAATTCCTTGCGCTTTTGGAAGGTTGAAATTTCATTTTGCGGGTTACAGGAGGACTAACACGAAAATCAGTGCAAAACAAGGAATTTTGGAAAATATGGATCGTCATTGCCACGCCTAGAATTGGCATGGTTAGGCCTTGAGTAGTGTGGTCACGCCCAAACGTGGAGGATAGCCGCCCAATGGATGGACTGACATAGCCATGTTGAAATGCGGCGTGGCCACGTCGCTCAACCTGATGAGACGTAGTAATTACTCCACAGGTCGGGCGTGGTCACACTGACATATATTTTCTGATTTGAAACTCTTTAGTGCGGGATTCTGATAAATTTGCGAAGGATTTTGAATTCATGTTATAAAAATAATGTAATTGGAAGCTTTTAGGGAGGAGATTACAGAAGGAAGCTAGGGTTTAGAGAGAGATTTCTTTTCTCATCTCAAATTTTCTTTTTTTGTTTTCCATAGAGAGGTTTGTGAGAGAAATTGAGTGTTGTTCTTGTAAGAGAACAGATCAATGGGCTTTAAGTTATTTTTTTCTCAATAAAAATGTTTCCTAGGGTTTTATTTTCAAGAAAATTGTCTTTGATTTTCTCTTAAGCGTAACCACAACACTGTTTTGAACAAGCGTGACCACTTTGGTTTCCACCGGTAAGCCTCCATTTTTTTATTTTGATTTATTCACCGAAGAGATTTTATTGTGACCAAAAATTGATTTCTTCCTTGAGATCTTCGTCTCCACTTCCTTGTTGAGCCTTATTCTTCATTTGATTTGATTCACTTGGCTCCAAAAATATTTGAGAGAGGTAGTTCCTCTTCTTACAATAAGAAACGGTTTGTTGAGCTTGACAGCTCAACGTTTCTCGAGCTTTGTGGACTAGAAGAAATTGATTCCTGAAAGAGCATTTCAATTTCATGGCGGAGAGATTGAGCGTCGTGGGTAGCAGAATTTCGCGTATGTGTCTGAACACGTTGCAGTCAATCTCATCCGGGAATTCTACAAAAACGCTATGGAATCGACAGACAGGATGGTCTTTTTCTCAAGCCATGGGTAGCTAGACAATTTTTATTGCCTCTGTGATTTTTGGGATGGATTTCTTGGATTTTTTTTTTAATCCTTATTTCTCTTATCGTTTTCTGCGTTTTAATTTAATAGTTGTTGGTTAACATTTTGGCCTTCGTTTACTCCCAACTTGTCCAGTTAGAACGTTAAAATCTATCGTGATCTATGACTTCAGCAGAAGTGTAGTGGAACCATTAGGTTAACTTCAAGATCCAAATAAAATAAGAATATTTTATTATGAATATTGCAATCAATTAAAGAGGATCTGAATTTATTAGGGACACCATTAAGATAGGTGGAAGTTATCTTTGTGGAATTCCAAATCTTCTTGGGATGCATAGTCTTAAAAAGAGCTTAATGTCTCTGGATTACAACAACCACGAAAGAGGAATTTATATAAAAATCAAGCCAAGTGCCTCACCTCAATCACATAGGCATGATCCTCCTCAGTCTTGGAAAAACACCAAAGAACTTTGATTAGCATTTTCTTTTGTTTTGTCATCTTCAGACTCTGCTAGACTTAGGATCTCGCTGAACTAGGTTTGAATAGTTAGTAAATTAGAGCTTTGACTTTTTCAAATCGATTTCTTAACAAACTTTCTTGTGAGAACGATACACATTACTCCTTTAAAACCGCGTATTACTTGGACACGTATACTTGCGTAAAGTGGCCACCTCGCAACAATTTTACGACCATCACTACTCTAACTTGATTGGCTTCGCGACGGAGCTTGCCCATATCGCCCGACTCGTGAAGCACACCTAGCTCATGCAGCACCTTGACCAGCCTGCTTCGCGAGTTGGCAACCTCCACCCACAAGGCCGCTATTTTCGAGTCCGTGGTTGCCAGGTGAGCCAATATCCGATACCGCATTGCTTTCAGAATGGCTACTGTTAAATTCCTGTAAATTTTAGAGGTTGAGGATCCCAGCATCCGATACCGCATTGCTCAGCAATGGTCTCCTTTCAATTTTAGAGGTTGAGAATCCCAACACCCGATACCGCATTGCTTTGCAATGACTCCTGTTAAATTCCTGTCAGTTTTAGAGGTAGAGGATCCCAACATCCGATACCGCATTGCTTTGCAATGGCTCCTGTTAAATTCCTGTCAGTTTTAGAGGTAGAGGATCCCGCGATTCGATACCGCATCGCTTTCGCAATGTTCTCCCGTCCGTTTTGTGAGGTCGAGGAGTAAGCCCTTCCATTGAATCAAGGCATCCAATTCCGCGTTACTTTGGGATTCTTTCCCGTCATAATGATTCTAGTCATGTTTTTGTTGTTCGGTCTTTCGAGTCGGATGCGAGTCCTCGCGCTTTCCATCTCAATCCAGCTCTCTTCACTTTTCTAAAAACTCGAATTTTACTCCGGAATCGAAATCAAATCTATGTTTGAAATTGAAACCCGAACTTTAAGTCGCGGCTCTCTTAATCGAGAGTTCCCCCTCTTTTCCCCAAGTGAAACTACTCACTCTCTCTTCCTTTTTTTCGTTATCGCGGTCTCGTCCCAAGTATTTTACTTAGGCGGCTTTGTGTTGGTTTGTTGGTCTTCTTCGGTCAACACCAATACGCGCGGCGTGCTCCGTCCGGCGCACCACACCTATCGTGGTCCATTTGTCGACCTCGTTTTGTCGAGGTTTAGTTTTCCTCCTGTGATTGGTGGTTCTAGCTTTAGGAGCTTCCCGACGATCTTAGATTCCTAAGCATCGGGCCCACCTCGCTTTAGAATGATCGAAACCACTTCGACACTCTTTTAGAGTCCCGGACGGAGTTCCCGACCTCTACCTCACGACGAGTAGGTCGGAATTAAGCGTTAGGACTCCAAATCGAGTTCCTATGGGACCACCGGACCTCAGGATGCCTTGTGCACATTCTCTCGCACTCACCGAGCACAAATTCCTCGAGCCACGGCCTCAACGCTTCGAGTTACTCCGTGACGGATCGAGATCGAAGCCGGAACGCCGCGACGATCAACGTCGAGTCGAACTTCGGATGATGCCGGATTTGACGCGCTCGACGCGACCGTCGACGAGGTTCTCCGAGCGACCTCGGATGACGAAACGGACTTCGCCGTTACGTCCGGAACGTCGTTTCCACCTAAAATTGATATTTAATTTGCGACGATCGCTCGCCGGGCGAAAACCTGCGGTTTTGGGCTTATTTTTAATAAAATTAATAATATATATATATATATATATATATATATATATATATATATATATATATATTATATTTTAAACCTAAACTAAACCCCCGACCTCTAATATCTACCCGTTCGATCCTCGGCTTTCTCCCCGGCTCGTTCGATCGAGCTTCCGTCCCCTGCTTCTCCCGCGCTCGCGTGCGCCTTCCCCTGGTGACCGTTGCTCCCTCGAGCCCCGCGTGGTTCTCCCCATGCCTCCTCGAGTGTTATCCCTGCGCGAGAGTCACCTCGCGTGATCTCCGCGCGCGTCTCCTCGCCTCCTCGCCGATCTTCTCGCGGCACTTCCCCCATCCCCCCGTCACTTCCTCGATCTTCTTGGGTTCGCGGTAAGCCCTCGGCCCTCTCCTCCCTCTCCCCGCCTATTTAGAGCCCCGTTTTGGGCTTTCCTGAGGCCGGCCGATTATTCCCGTGGAGGCGGGGAGGTCGTCGCCGGTTCAAAGCTTAGGATTTCCTATCCCTCGGGTGTTCTACATTAGCTTGTAACTCTCTTCTTCTCCTCTCTTCCTCTCGGTCTAGCCAGGGAGGCCGTGATTCTTGTCGATTGGTTCGGCTCCTCCATTTCTTGCTTCTGCCGGTGTTTGTATGCCGTGGAATGGTTTGTTTGATTGCTTGAGATGATAATTTCCTGCTTTTCATCTTTAAATGGCATGCTTATGTAGTCTTGCACATAGATTGGAGAGCTTGTTTAAAAGTATATGCATGTGGAGCTTGTCTTTTGCTCCTTTTGATTCTTCTTTATTAGGAGCATGCTAAGGAAAGTTTAAGTTGATCCAATAGAGCTTTATGCTTACTTTTGTTCGAAGTATACCTATGCTTCTACACTTTGATATGTTGGATGAATGGAAATGCTTGTTTAGCTTCATGTTTAGTTATATCCTAAGTCTTACTTTGGCTCATAGTGAGCCTGATTGAAAGTAAATTTCATTTCATGTTAAAAGAGCTTTGGGAGTCGTTTTGTTAGGCTTGATTTCCGGTTTTGACCCATGTTGTTCTCTCGATTCTGGGGCATTTTGAGCCTTGTTTTTCTCTCGGTTTTGAGGCTGTTTCAAGCCCTGCTGCTGCTCGTTTTTTTTGTGTTTTGCTGCTCTTGCAGCTAGCCCCATTGCACTTGATTTTGGGGCTCGGTTTCTTCTGTTTTGCTGCTCTTGCAGCTAGCCCCATTACACTTGATTTGAGGGCTCGGTTTTTGTGTTTTGCTGCTCTTGCAGCTAGCCCTATCGCACTCGATTTTGGGGCTCGGTTTCTGTTTTGTTGCTCTTGCACTGCTCCTTCGTACTTGTTGTTGGGGCTCTGGCTCGGTCCCTCGCTCGTTCTCGCAACCTCCCTGGTGCGACCTTCGATGGGCTCGGGTTTAGGTCTATACGGGGCCCGGTTTTGTGCTTTGTTTAAGCCGTGAGTGGGCCGAATTGCTTGGTTACTCGGTGGATCCATTCTTATTTATTTGTGATGAATTCGAACTGGTATAGATGGCTCGGCCGCACCCTTATTCGGAGCTCCTCGAGGGCTCTGGTCTTGGCCTCGTGGTAGGTCGGGTGCTTAGCGGTGGCTCGGCTCATGTCTTGAATCGGCTTAAGTGCGGCTATGTGGAATCTAAGTCCCATGGCTATTTGGTTAATACCTTTATACATGTTGTTATGAGCTTGGAATTGAATCGATTGTCGAAGCTTATCCTCTCGATTGGATTGTCGCGAGCCTTTGTTCGTTTTTAGCCTCGGCCGAGAGCCTTATCGGGGTGATTATTGTGATGGTGGCTTTGCTCTTTGCTACACTTGTCATGGAATTGATTTAATGAAATTTGAAACGCTTCTACTACTTATTGGGAAATAAATCGAGCACGATATCCTGAATACCTCTTGGAGGATTTATTTGGTGAAATTGATGCTAGTTCGGTGGCTTATGGTCATGTCCATTCCCTTTCTTATGCATCAAAGGATTATTGATTCTCCTATCGCTATAGCTTGAGTCCCGAGCTCGTGGGAGAACGCACGGGAAGTTTGTGTTTCGGGAATCGAAAGTCAATGCGGGTTAAACCTCGGAGTTTTGTGGTAGATCTCTCGGCTTAGTGGTCTCGAGCCCAGGACTCGAGTGGCTTTGTCCTTTCTTTTATGTTTTTACAACTTTGCTCGGGAAAGCGGGTGTGTTCCTGTGAGTCTAGTCCTTATCCTCTCCGAGAGCGTCGTGGTGCCTTTAGTGTCCTTTTTCTAGGATGTGTGAGGCTCGGTCGGGAGTCCGGGTGACTTACGTGTTTTCCGATTATCGGAAATCGACTCACTTCTTTTCGAAATCGTGTTGCGTGAGCCGCTTTCCGTCCTCCTTTCCTCGACCTCTCGTCCCTGGCTTCACCTCGTTTCGATCAAAGACACACCTACAGAGGACGTGTAGGTGTTCATATATAACCTCCTTGGGTTATATATGGGCCATCAAGCAGTCAGTAAGTGCGGTGGGGACATGGATGAGATTGCAAAACGAGAAAAATTACGAGAGCCATGGAATCGGGCCGCCGACTCGCAGACTACGTAGAGAGTAGAGTAGGAATCACGGAACCGTTCGACCGTCCTCGGGGTTTCTACTACCGACGATCCAATATTCGTAGGCCTAATCTCATTAGGATAGTCAACCCGTGGATCGAAATGTTTTAAAACAAAAAAATACATATGTTTGAAAAATACAAAATTACCTCCACTACTACACAAACTTACTTACCTACTGATCTTGCTAGCATAAAAACCAAAAATGAAATGTGTGAAAATTTATAAAGTGTTCACGGTTGATTATTCGAGTCGGATTAGACTACCTTCCGTAGAAGTCGGCTGCAGTAGTCAACGATCAAGTCCGGATGTTAAGACGAGCCTTCGAGTCCGAAACACCACCGTGCTTACTGGTCTTTCTTTCCAGAGGCCTATGGCTTTCTTATAGTTCGCCATGAGTTTAGCTGGTCGTCCGTGGGTTTCTACTGCGTCTTTAGCGTTTCACTGTTTTCTTTGTTTTTTTCATTTGTGGTTTTCCTCGGAGTTTTCCACGGACATTTCTTTTCTTTCTTTCCCGACTTTCTTAGTTTTCTTCTGTGATTTTCCTCTCTTTCTCGCCGTTTTCCTCCGTTTTTACTGTTGAGTTTTCAGACTTTACTTTCTTTGTACACACTATAAGACTTCGTTTAGCTTAGGCTTGTTTTCACTTACTACTTCTACTTCGCTCTTTTAGTATCGATAAATCATGTGCAGAAATAAGAAAAATATATAAGAATAAACGTGATAACAACATGTCGATGATGATAAGTAAGCATACTAGATCTCCTGTGATGATCTTTTACTTTCCCTATCGTTATACCTGCTTAGCGATATTTTACTTTTCAGAGACATACTCCTGTTATGCAGAATTGTTTACTTTCACAAGATATACTTTTCTAAGACGTTTTACGTTTCTCTGTATCTTTCTCGCTCTCAAGATGTTTTACTTGTTATAAGACGTTATTCTTCGTATAAATTAAGATATACTCGTGTTTAAGCATGACATGTCTCATTGTTTAGACTTTATATAAGCATGCTCCGTTTCATCGCTTTCGTTACTCATGCCACTGTCAGACACACTCACTCGTGATAAAAATAAATAAACGACTCAGTACGCTCACTTTAACTTAAGACCTTTAATCTAAGCTCGCGATTCCTCGCTACGACGTGGAGCTTGGAGCACTGGAGCAAGACGGCCATCTTCTTCAAAGAAACCCGTGTCGACATCAAGAAAACCATCCTTTAGTTTAAATAATAGCCATGTGACTTCGGTGTAGTTCGCCTAACGCGACATAAACCCTCACCTTCTCTTATGCTAGACTCGCTCATCGTGCGATATAAGCCCTAACTCGCCTGTAGGTTCCGAGGTTGTCGTCCGATACGACGTAGCCCTCATATCTTTCGGAGTAGTTTGCGTAATCGGACGTTATGCAAACGTAATTCTATAATTAATTTGCAAGATTGAAATTAAAATAAATCTCTTTCCAAAATTTAAAGCCTCAACCACGGATAATCATGGACGTCCTCGAGGTCCTCCTCGAGATCTGTGACATCCCCTACCCTTCTTTCTTTGACTCCAGAAATAACTGTCCCACATTGCGCCCCTCACCTATTGGATTTCCTACTACCAAATTTCGTCGAAAACCCTACCTTTTGAATTCGTGAATATAGAAACCCGCGATCTAAATCGAGGAGTTCTTCGAGTGACTTCGATCGTTTGAGGAGTAATTAACTATAGGGGTCATCTACATAGGGAGTTTTAAAGACTCGGATAATATAAACCCTATTTAATTCTTTTGTATTAAATAGTGAATTTGTCGATCCACATAAAGCGTTCGTATGACGTAAACGGATGTCATAAATTTTGTGGTTTATTTGATCGAGCGATATTGTCGAGTAGGGTGTATATTCTTCGGAATAGATGCATTACTCGCGATATTACGCTCGTTCATTCAAACTGCCAAACGAATGAGATCCGTCCTTTCTCATTCTCATATTTTAAAACTTAAAATCTTATTTTCAAAAATCAATACACATATATAAATTAATTTAAATCCCCAAGCCCTTTCTCTTAAGCGGCCGACACTTATATTATATCTATTTGGGCGAATCAAACAGTTGATCCTTTAGTTTGATGGACTGTGCTCAAGCTTTAATAGTCAAGTATACTTTAATTAAATCAATTTATTTATTTATTTATTTATTTATTTATTTTACCTTTATGGGAGGCTCAATTAATCAAATCCATTTAATGTGCATATGAGTCTCATCAAACTTTGCTTAATTCATTGGAGAATGGAGATCATTGCTTCGGCTTATGTGAAATTGCATTCTTATTATCAACATTCTGCACATTTATAAATTAAAAAATAACAATGTCTCACTGCATGCAAAATTTATATCATTGGGCCTTATGCTAATTGTATGCACGATCATTTTCACGCATCAATTATTACATTAATGTGCATGTAATTTTCCAAATAATTGCATTAAGTACTAATACATGTCTCTTATATGCGTTACTAGACAGATTTGTGATGTGTCTTGTTGTTGGTGAGTCAGTTCCCCTCAATCTCAAGTGATGTTGTTCGTTAGTTCAGGTGTGCGCGGACATTTAGTTCTGCTACTCAGTTCACTCAATCAGAGCCCCGACCGAGGTAATTTCTACCTTTATTGACCTCCTCATTGTTTGTTACCATGGGCAAACCTACTCGAGATAAGGATTAAATGCTTGAACCTATTAGTCTTGGGATCCAAAAGATGGACATTGAATAAGGGGAGGAATAACATCAGTTAAGATGATGATTAAATAGGAGGATTTTTAATCTTCAATTGAAGACATCTTATTACACAAAGAATGTCTATTATTGCACGCATAATCCTTTTAATTATCTCTATAGCATATTTTCCTTTACATATGGATGAAGAAAGTATGTAGCTGAAGTCAACATCTACTATTTCATGGAACATTTTGACTTATAGCGAATGAAGAATATTTCACACCAAATAAAATTAAAGAAATGATCAACATAAAAGAAGGGAAAAAAAGACTAATTATGTCTACCAATTAGCATAAAACCATGAATTACTAACTTTGATATGACAAGATGTAATTAAAATTATAAATAAAAAATCTCTAATTTAGCTCTGTGCTTGGCATCAGTTTACATATGATCACATTCACAAATCAGTTATTATATGAACGTTCACAAGTATTGCTATTTTTTTTGTTCTAAGATATATGTTGCATTGTTCAGATAATAATGGCTAGGTTCTAAATAAGAAAATGTAGTGTTGCAACTTAAAAATAGCTTTATTTTGTGAGAAAATTAGAAGCCCAATATTGTTAGGCATTGATTCCATAAGTTGGAGACAATGCAGTTGTTGCATGTGCATTGCAATGAAAAGTTTTTTCGTCAACATTCTCATTAGTAGGACTAATGACCAAGATAAACCTAAAACCATACATAAATAAATTAATTAAAAAATCAAGAGAACTCTTTCAACAATTGAAGACGTGCTTAAGAATGCTGAGGTGAGGCAGGTGACGGAGAAAAAGTTTATGATCTGGCTAAAGAAGCTTAATAAATTTGACTATAATGTCAATGATGTGCTTGATTATTTTAACTTTGAAGTTGTAATATTGCTTGAATGAAAGAGAATATACACAAACCTAATTTTTCTACCCAAAATAATTATTTTTTGACATCAGATTACATCATGGTTTAGGGATATCAGTGACTGATTAGATGATATTGCAATGATATTTTTACGTTTCAGCTTAAAGGAGAAGTTCAAAACATGAATTTTAGAAGTAGCGCTATCAGGGAAGACAAATGTTATTTTTTAAAGGAACTAAATCTATGTAAGGCAGAAAAATAAGAAGATAACATTTTTAATTATAACTTCAATTGAAGTTGATTTTGGTAACATAATTACTGTTGGCTTAGGGGATCTAGCATGACAATAGTTGCTAGGATAGTGTATAATGACGATCTGATTTGTGGGTATTTTGGCAAGATGAAATTTTTTGTATTATGGACTTTAAATTTAAAACGCTTGTTTGGTTAGTTTTATAGTCAACAATAAGAAGATAATTTTGCTAACATAAATAAATGCAGATGTGTCTTGTAAGAAAACTAAAAGACAAGTAATTGTTTTTAATCTTAAATAATATGTGGAATGAGAGTCATAAAAGGATGAATAGTGTCAGAGTTTTGTTTATTATTGGTGCAAGGGAAAGTGAAGTCATGATAATCATAGGAAATGGCCGAGTAGCATCTATTATGGGCTTTTTTATTACACACCCATTGTCTAGTTTATGGTTAGATGATTGCTAGTTATTCTAGATGAGAGCTTGTGACAATGCAGTTGAAAAGAATCCAAATTTGATTGTAATAAAAAAATGAAAAACTAGGTCGTTTGACTGCGAAGGCATTGGGTAGCATATAATCATATATAATAATTGAGAGTGAGTCTTTTTCACAGGTAGTGAGCTCTAAAGCATCTCTATGCTAAAAATTCCTAGGTTTTAATTTTTTTGAAGTAACAATCATTTATCTTACAAATTGAAATAATGCTTTGCTTTTTTGTTCGATTTTTTCAAAATATTATAAGATAGAGACTTGTAATATTGATTAATTTTAAATATTTTTTAAATTCATCTATTAGGCTTATACATTGGGAGTAGATTTATATGAAATTTGTAGATGAGATGATGATATGTTACACTTTTGATGGAGCGTAGAAAGAATAAAATTAACAAAAGAAACAAACAGTGTTCAGAATATTTTCTTATATTACATTATATAACATCTTCTAGGAGATTTACATTTAAATACATATATTTTAAAAGTCTAATTAGATTAAATTTAAAAACTCAAATATTAAGTTATATTAATTTTTGAAATATTTTATTAGGATTCTTTTCACTATGCATCAACACTCTATATAACTTGCAAATATTTGGCATTCAAATTTCAAAATTAAATCAATATCAAACTTAGTTGGCAATATACACATCCTCTGTATTTTGGACTTTAGTAATTGATTTTATCTTTCATTCTTGTCTAGTTTCATTTATTCGACTCAAGTGTTCATATGGATTATATTTCTATATCACCCTAGAAAATAATTACTCGAGTCAATATGTACTCTCTTCAACCTGCATATTCTGAGACAAAAAAAAAGGTTTTCATCCATGAATTTCCCTAATGCTTGAATAAATGGAAAACCTTGATCACCTTGACATGCAGGAATGCATTATTTTATTTTGAAGGCTTGTAAACCTTGAAAATTGAATCAACTGGAGGGAAAGCTACTGCAATCTCACGACGCTGGATAATTTGAAACTTGAAAGTGAACTGCATCTGGAAAGTTTTTAGAATATGAGGAATGATGAAGAAGCCAATGACGCTTTCTAGTTTGTTCATTGTTGACCTCATTTTAGTGAGGTCTTAGCTTTCTTCACGTTAGACCCTAGGATCTAGCTTTAGGAATTCCTTACTGACCATCCTAGCGGACTAGTCATGGAGCCCACCTCCCATAGAGCTTCGAACCACTTCTGGACCCATTTTGTAAGTCCTCGCACGAGTAGTCCCAAGCACTCGACTTCCGGATTGCAAGCGCAGTGACTAACATGTAGAGGCCCGAAAATGAGTTCTCTTAGGATCGACGGCCTTAGGTGAACCCCAACGCTCGAGCACTCGACACACCACAATTCGACACCTTTTTTGGCCCGACCGTCGGCGAACTTGTCCGGACGACCTCGGATGACGAAACGGACCACACGGATGCGTCCGGGACGTCGACTTTAGCTAGGAAGCGTACCCATATTGCTGTGATTCCGTGCACGCGCAAACGGCACGAAAATCGATGCATTTTTCTTAAATTTTGCGGGACGTGAATCCGGGCTCGACTCAGGTTTAATTCAGGTTTGAATTGGGAAGAGCACCTCAGCCCACTTGATTTTAAAATTTAAATTTCGAATTTCAAATAAATTAATTAATTTAACATTAATCAGGATATATTTGAAATTAATCTTTTTCAATTAATTAATTTTGGCGCCCAAACGCGTCAATAAATACAGGCGGGATGGCTTGCTATTCGATCATTAGCTCTCCTCCCCTGTTCGAGCACCCTGCACCAAGAATCAGCCCCCCTCCTCATTCAAGATCAGCCCTCCTCCTCATTCAAGATCAGCCTTCCTCATTCAAGATCAACCCTCCTCCTCATTCAAGATCAGCCCTCCTTCTCCCTGTTCGAGCACCCTGCACCGAGACCGGCTAACCCTTCTTCTTCCTCTTCACGCCGAAGCCAACTCGCCTGCTCCTTCTCGCGCGCGACAAAACAACCGCTCGTCTCCCTGCATTCGACCGAACGTCCCCACCTCCTCTGCATCGCAACCCAGGCTTTCCTCTCTCTCAGACACGCTCACCTGAAACTGCTCCTCCCGCTTTCCTCTGCGAACCGGAAACCTCCACCGCTCGACCTCATCTTCCCTCCCTCGACCGAAGACGAAGATGAAGACCGAGGCCCTCGCCTCCTCTGCTCGATCCCGCAGATCTTCGACCTGCTCGCCTCTCTTCGTCGACCGACCTGCACGCCTCACCTCTGCCGCTCGCGACTCTCCCGTTCCTCCGCACCGAAATCTACTCCTCCCACCGCACCTAAAACCGCTCACTCGTTTCCTCTCCCCCACTCGCCTCCTCTCTTCCTCGCTCGACAAAATCCCGCCTCCAGACTTCCTCATTCGCTTGATCGAAGCCGCAGAAGCCACCTCTCCCTCACGAACAGACGTCGGCCAGCTTCCTTGCCGACAAACTCCTCTCTCGGCATTCCAGGTGAAAGAAAACCCCTGCAGTTCACGCAAAAGGCAATGCTAATTTTATTATTATTATTATTATGCTGCTCTTTTGCTTCTAATTTTACTGTTGATCCCATGTGGATGAAGTGTCTTAACTCATAATTCTTTATGTTTCCTGTTGATAGAAAGAAAGTATAGAGCAGTGCTGTTGTTTGTTTGTTGGAACGTTTACATATTTACCACTCAATTGCCTCATGTTTATGTACCTAACACCTAAACTTTATTTTATCTTTTATGTTGATACTACTCAATATTCCAACTGTTTTTTTGAAGCGAATTGGGACTGCATTGGCTCTATACTTTCACTGTTTTGGGACACTATAAATCATTGTTTTTTTTTTGCAATGTTTTGGGGATTTTTAAATTATCATTTTAAGATTGCTGTGAAGATGCCTCCTTTACTATTTGGAGGCCTCAAATGTTGTGTAGAGTTGTAAATTACTGTTTGGGGCTTTTAAAAAATATTGTTTTGGAGCTTTAAATGTGATGTTTGTGAGTCCTTAAATATCGCTGTTTTTGAGTAAATTAATCACTGTTTTGAGATGTTTTTTTTATTAGTCGATTTTGAGCTAATTTGAAGTGCTTCTGTTGGTTGATTTAGAACGACTCAATCAAAAGCTTAAAATTGTTATTTGGAGGGTTTTAAAGTGACTGTTAGGGGTTTAGAATTGCTGTTTGGGATCTGTTAATTGATGTAGGTGCTGTTTGAGTGCTGTTCGGGGTTTATAATTGCTGTGAGGGCTGTCTGGAGCTGTTTAAATGCTGTTTGGAGTATTTGGAAGCTGTAGGAGAGTTGGGAAAAGCTTAGAATCGCTGTCTGGAATATGTGGAAGCCTTGGGAGTGCTGTTGGCGGTTTAGAAGTGCTGTAGGAAGCAGTTTGAGCCTTAGAAGTTGCTGTCCAGTGTTTGGAAACTGTTGTGGGTGCTGAAAAGTGGTGTTTGGAAGAGCTAAAGTGCTGTTTGGATCATTTAGGTGCTGTAGGAAGTGAATAGGTGTTGAAAAGTGTTGTTTGGAAGAGCTAAAGTGTTGTTCGGAAGTTTGGAATAGTTGTTGGAAATCTAAAAAAAAAATATAAGAGTGTTGTTCGGAAGTTCAGAACCGTTGTTTGGAGTTTGTTAGTTGCTGCCCCGAGTCGTTGGAAGCCTTAAAATTGTGATTTAGGCCCGGTTCACTTGCATTTTCCTCTCTTTTGGCTTTTGCTTGTGTTGGAAGTGAGCCGGCCTTCTCCGTTTTCTTCGTTTTTTATTATTTTTTTTTTATTGTTGTTTAAAACGGTTAAGTCGCAAAAAGGGGAATTTCTGATTTAACTTGAGGAAGGATAAGTCACTTTTAGTCACTTCGAGCACAAGTTAAAGCATATGCTTCCCAGACCCTAGGAGCACACCCTTAGGTGAGTCACCCACCTAACCTTAACTGCGTACTTCCTAAACCTCAGTGCACGCCTTAGGTGAAACCTCATTTACCTAATTCACACATATGTTTCCTAGACCTTAAGAGCACACCCTTAGGTGAGTCACCCACCTAACCTTAACTGCAGACTTCTTAAACCTTAGGTTCACGCATTAGGTGAAACCTCTTTTGCCTAATTCACAGCATATGTTTCCTAGACCTTAGGAGCACACCCTTAGGTGAGTCACCCACCTAACCTTAACTGCAGACTTCTTAAACCTTAGGTTCGCGCATTAGGTGAAACCTCTTTTGCCTAATTCACAGCATATGCTTCCTAAACCTAGGAGCACACCCTTAGGTGAGTCACCCACCTAACCTTAATCGCAGATTCCTAAACCTAGGAGCACACCCCAGGTGAGAGCCCATCCACCTAACCTTTAAATGCACAAATGAAACTAGCATCCGACCCTAATTCACAAGTCGATCAAGACACCATATCGTAGAATGCACCGAGGCTTGGTTCACCCTTCCTGGTTAAATCAAATGTGAATTCCCTAAAACGACTTAACCAATATCAAAACCCAACGCACGGGATTTGAGTTCGAACATTACACTCGCATCCTCCCGCAATCGGGGACATTAGTTTCTGCCACATATGGATCATCGGACTGGTGTGAGTTTGAGGTCCAGGTGGCGAGGCGACGATAATAACGCTTACGTGTGCTACACGAATGATACGATGGATACGAGGGATAATTAGATAAGTATCTCCTACCTCGAGGACCCTCCATGTGGGAGAGGAAATGACCGATGATACTATTCACCGACTCTTGGTTAGAGTGTTTCCCGGACGATCTTAGGACGTCGAGAATTCTAAAGACGATTAGAGTGACTAGCCTGTGAAATATATTACTTTACAAAATATTTACAAAAACAAAAATAAAAATCTCTTTTGCTTGTTAAAAAAGAACTTTATATGAAAACTTAAACAACAACTTTTGTATGAAAATCAAAGAATTTTTCTTATAAAACATATAAAGGTCCATGGTTAGTCACTTGGATTGAGGTTATGATCATCCTCCTTAGATCGTCAGGCTTGTAACTCTTGTCCGAGGTCAGTAGAAGACATGTACCCAGCTTCCGAGCTCCCACCTCTACCGATGTCTTATACCTGGCTCCGATCTTTCATATGCGACTACGAGTTTTGTTTGCGATTTCTACGACTCGTTTTCTTTATTTTCGTGTTCGGCTTCTCTCGCTTCCGCTTACTTCGTCCGCGAGTTTATTTAAGTCTATCGCAAGTCATACTATGCTCGTAATACAAATTATACAACGGTAGCAGACGCCTGCAGTACGCTTTTACGCTTTATTCTATCGCAATTTACTTTATCGCAATCCACTTTATCGCGCTTTACTTTCTAAGCAATTTTACTTGCAATTTACTTTACTCAGCATGCAAAACCGAAAACAATAAAACCTAAGACATTGGAACACACTTGACAAAACCATTTGAACTTTAGATATTAGGACTGTTACTTCAGCAATGAGCATGGAGCAAACCACAAGCGGATGTGATCGACATTCTACAATAACATGTCAAGGAGCTTGATCGAGCGATCTTCTTCAAAGAAAGCCCTTCATAGTTTAAATAACAACATATGTGACTTCGAGTAGCATCTCGCCCGCGCGCGTAAACCCTCACTTCCCTCTTTAGCTTCACGGTAACCGTGTCGCACAGCAGTAAGTCCTAACACGCTTTGGTGCTTCGAGTGTTATTATATAGTACGACGTAAACCCTCATATCTCATGTGGCTATTTCGCATAATCGTGTATTATGCAAGTGTAAGTCCCAAATAATAAAATCGGCATGATTAAACATTTAATTAATGTCGTTCCAAAACGCAACCATACTATAGTGATAATTGGGAAGTCACGGCTGCACTCGGATCCGTGACATCCACTACATTTTCTTCCTCGACTCCTGAAATAATCTGTTCCATTCGAGCCACTCTCACTCGCTTTTCCACGTGCTATCGCGAAAACCTAAACCCTCGAATTCTCAAGACAGAACCACCAATCATTATCAAGAGTTTTCAGCCGACACTACTCATTTCGAGGTGTAATTAACTATAGGTGTCACTCTATAGGGAGCTTCGAAACCTGCGGAAAATAAACCCTACCTGAGCTTTTCTATTAGTAGGGGAACTTGTCTGATCACACATAAAGCGTTCGCGACCAAACGGATGTCACGAGTCCCTAGCTCGTATGATCGGGTCTACCATCACAGTGATACATTAATCTTTCGAGAAAGTGTATCATTTGTGACACCATGCACGATTATGCAAATTACTGGACAAATGGGATCTAGGCGGTCTCATTTTCCAAAATTAAAATACACTATTTTCAAAACTATTTTCAAAATCATATACATTTTTATATTAAACTAAATCACTAAATTTTATATCTTTCAAAAGAGAAAAAATGCGGCCGACATTCATATTATGTGAAAGATTATGGATGGTAAAAATGTAGACTATGTAAATTGGAGATAACATATATTAATTTAGGTATTGTTTAGATATGATAAAAAACTAATTAAGGCAGCTCTTCAGTCATTTAAAAGAATTAGATTGATAAATATAAATGCGTTTACCAATGTTTAAGTTATGGAGGTCTTGAAGGTTCCGATAAATCTAATATTGATTGGATTTTAAAGTTTGAAGGTTAAATGTTTACAAGTTTAGTAAAATGTTTATTTATAGTGAAAAAAAATCATGTAGAATGTTTTAAAGGTCAAAATGAGTTAATATTTGAGTTTTTGAATGAATTTGACGGGTCTTTTGAGATATTTATGTTTGAGCATAGAAATCTTAGAAGATTGATATCTGATAATAGAGTATGAACAATTTGTTCAATATTATGTTGTTTCTTTTATTGCTTTTGTTGTGTTATCCAAACAAAATATTTGTAATATTTTTTCATCACACTATGATAACGAAGCTATATGCAGCGCCTCTTCATTGCAAATGAAAGATGTATAACATGAATTTTGTGCAAGGTTACTCATTCTTATCTACATGCTCCCTTGAAAGAATGATATTTCATGAAAGAGTGATAGTCAGTCAGCAGCTCATCTATATATTGCAATTTAGTCTGCTCCCGGTGCTATTCTAGATTGATAACTCAAGAAAATATTCAACATCTCATAATTCAACCAATATGAGAGTTTTTATCTCATGATTTGATGCTATGTTTTACTTATTGCTGAATTTTTTCTAGATATTAAAAGATAGATATTCGCATATTGGTTGAAGTATAGGGCGTTGAAAGCTTTCTTAGGCCATCTCTGGGGCATTTGTGCTAGTAGCAGATTGATTTAACATGTAAATGAGCTTTTAACAGGGCTATTCTTCCAAGTTATACACTTTTTATCACTCTCATCATCACACTTCGTCATCTTTTCATTTACTCATATAGAGTGACCTTATTAGCAGCTCATGACTTCAAAAGGTTTTCAACGCGTCATAATTTAAATGGTATGTGAGTTTTTATTTCATATTTATTTGCGAAAATGGAGTAAATGCTATATATATATATAAAGCATAAGACATGATCATAGCTCAACTTTGGAGAAAATAATCTCATAGTTTCATCATAAAAAAATTTTTGTAGCTCACTGATTAATAACTTGTAATTTATTCTCAGTTCTTTTAAAAAATCTACAAATTATCTATTGTATTTAATCTAAGAAATATTTTATAATTTTTAATAATTTCTTTTTTAATTATAATCAAATTTGAATTTCTCTCAACCACTTTACTAAAATCTCATCTCTCGAACAATAATTTGTAGTTATCTAATGACAAACCTGATAATTTGTATAGAGGAATTGTGCTCATAAACTAGTTCCATGTGGTTATTGTGATTTTACTTACCATCACACTAAATATAAACAAAGCCTTTAGACAATTTTATTTTTCATGACTTTCACTCCACACGTCATCTACAATTAAGTAAAATTAATTTTTCTTCAACTCATTTATAAGTGACACCTGCATTGCTTCCAACAACAACAAAGCCATAATCCTACTAAGAGGTGTCGGCTACATATATCCTTTTTCTCCATTGCGTCCTATTTAGTGTCATATTTTTATTTAATTCTAATAAATTAAGATCATTTTTTATGCAATAAGCCCTTGTCTTCCTTGTTTACCTATGCCTTTCTTAGCATAAGTCGAATCTAAAACATCTACTCTCCTAATCGGATCATCAGATGGTCAACGTTTAATGTGATCAAACCATCCAAGGCGAGTCTCTCTAATTTTCTCCGTCACTGGAGTTACACCAACCCTATCACAGATATATTCATTTCGCATTTTGTCTCTTGGTGTAAAGCCATTCATCCACCTAACCATTCTCATTTCGGCAACACTTAATTTAGTATTATGCTTCTCTTTTAAAGGCCAACATTCATCGCTATAGAGCATTGTAGGTCTCACCACCATCTTATAGCATTTTCCTTTCAGTCTAAGCGATACTTTTCTATCACACATTAGGCCTGAAGCATTCCTTCACTTCAACCAACCAACTTGAATTCTACTATTAACAGCCCCGTCAATATTACCATCGCTTTGAACAATAGACCCGAGATATCTAAATCGTTCACACCTTTTAATAATTTGATCACCCAAAGTTACACTTCTATCACTAGAGCTACTATTAGTAAAATTACATTCCATGTAATTAGTTTTAGTTTTACTCAAACGATGGCCTTTAGACTCCAATGTAGACCACCATAATTCAAGTTTTTCCTGGATTTTTTCTCTCGTCTTTTCCATGAGAAGGTTATCAACAGCAAAAACATAGACCAAGGTACATCCTCTTGTAAATGTCCAGTAAGACCATCCATAACTAAATCAGAAGGATATGGGCTTAAAGCCAATTCCTGATGTAAACAAATAGAAATAGGAAAATATTTGGTCAATCCTCCTTCAGTTCGAACACTTGTAACAACTCTAGTATACATTATCTTTAATGACATGAATATAAGTCATATCAACACCTTTCTTCTCAAGGACTCTCCAAAGGACATCTCTTGGAATCTTATCGTAAGTTTTTTGTAAATCAATAGAAATCAAATTTAGATCTCCTTATTATCTCTGTACTTATCTGTCAAATCTCTCAATAAATGTATAGCTTCCATAGTAGACCTGCCCGAATCCAAATTGATTATGAGAAATCTTGGTAATACGCCTTAACCTATGTTCAATTACCCTCTCCCATAATTTTAAAGTATGACACACCAATTTAATTCTATAATTTGCACACTCTCGTGCATCCCCTTTATTCTTAAAAATGGTGGCCAAAATACTCTTCCTCCACTACCCATACATCTTTTTAGTTTTTAAAATAATATTAAAAAATTTTAGTAAGCCAAGAAACTCTCAAATCTTTTAAATATTTACACACTTCAATTGGGATATCATCAGGTCCTACAGACTTTCCACCATTGGTTTTCTTTAAAGCCTCCTCAACTTCTTTTTTACTAATACGATGGTAAAAATGAAACGTTTACTATTATTAACGATATTAAGATCACTAAGGTCGATCGTATTTTCAGAAATTTCATTAAAAAGTTTATCAAAATAACTCACTCACCTATGTTAAATATCTTTTTCTAAGAAAAGCACTTTTTGATTTCCATCTTTAATACATTTTACTTGAGTTAAATCTTTACTTTTCTTTTCTCTTTGTTTGACTAGTTTATACATATATTTTTCACCCTTCTTAGTATCTTATCTATTATAAAGATCATTAAAAGCAAATTTGTTAGCATTACAAATTGCTCTTTTAGACTCCCTACTGATCGTTCTATATTTTTCTCATTTCTCTAAACTTTTACATTTACTAATTTTTATAACATATCTTATATTTATCTTTTCTTGCAAATTATTATTCCGCCACCAACTATTTTTATTTATAGAAACTTTTTCTTTTGATTCTCTAAGTACATCTTATGCCACTGGTTTAATAGTATTGGTTACTTTTTCCTACCTAGCATTTGCTTCTTCATGAACATCCTAAATTTTAAAATCTTAAATTTTACTCATAAAAATAATTTTATTTGTCTTTTAATACTCTCATCTAATTCTATGATGTTGAATCATAGTATTATTTATTTGACACTCTTCATCTTAAGATCTAGAACTAATAATCAATGTAAGGTACATAAATCTTCACTTTAAATGACCTTACAATATCGACAGTCTCTTCTTCTCATAAGAAATAATCAAATTGTGTTTTATTAGATTCATTCTTATAAGTAAGAAGATGCTAATATCTTTTCTTAAATAAAATATTAGCAATAACCGAATCATACGCTAAAGCAAAATCTAATATGACTACCTTCTTCATTGATCGCTTCATAACCGTAGTCACCATAAATATTTCTGAAATCTTTTACCACTCTACCCACATGTCCATTTAAATCCCCTCCATTAAAATTCTTTCTTCAAGAGGTATTAAGTGTATTAAGTCTTTTAAGTCATTCCAAAATTTATCTTTAGGGTCTATATCTAAAACCTACTTGAGGAGCATATGCACTTATAATATTAAAAATCTTAGTATCAATAATAATCTTAATTGCTATAATTTTATCTCTAACTCTATTAATTTTTACAACATTATCTTTCAAACTTTTCTCTATAATTACACCTACACTATTTTAGTGCGACTCTTACCAAAATACTAAAGTTTAAAACCCAAGTTATCAATCTCCTTAATTTCTCTCTAACCCATTTAGTTCCTTGAATACATAAGATATTTTTCTTTCTATGAATTATAATATCAACTAATTCCATTAATTTACTGTTGAGAGTACCTATCTTAATGATAGTATCATAGACTAATTTTACCCGCGTCTGTCCGTAATGTGGGAACCCTTGCTTATTTGACACTACACCCGGACATCGGTGTAGCTGCCCTTGCACACTTTTCATTGTATTCAGGTCATACAACTCGTCGCTTCCAGGGGACACTCTAGCACTTACACAATGATCAAAAGGATTCATGTCATGATTTTTTTGACAAGTTTTACGCTGGCTATCAAACCCTTGCTTATTTGAAATCTGCATTGCATCCATGAAGTAAAAATCAATTTCACGCATCTTTTAATTTCAAATCACTTTGATACGCAAACTTATATTTCTTTTTTCTCCCAAAAATGTCCACAAAAATTTTCGTTATCATAAACTAACTTTGCAAGTTTTGTCTTGCCATGTCCTACTAAGCTTTCAATTTATGTAACAACCATATGACATTCAATTGAAGTGTTTATTAGAAATTCTAGAAATACTTGCAAGGAATTTTAGTATATTTTTATTGTTTCTGCCGTTCCTAATCTTTTGATTCATTTATATATGAATATTTTTTCTTACTTATATTATTACTTTTTATATTCAAGCTTTGTATTATCTCCTTTTGACATATAACATTGATTTATTATTAACAAACTGGTCCAATATCTCATCAATCTCCTTTAGTTTCAATGCGAACTTATATTAGAAAGCTATATTCTTTGAGTGAAAAAGCAAGTTATGTACATTCTTCTTGATGTTTGCTTGATTCAAAAATATAGTTTTAAAGGTAGTCATCAAGCACAACATTAGTAATATAGGCCAAATTTTGAGATTCCTCAACTAGCACCTAAGAGCTGTCTTCTATGGTTGCCTCGCCTAAGTAAACTTTGGGTGAATGTGCATCTTCTCCAATTAACTTTATCATAAGAGTATAATGGGGGTGAAATATATAAGTTCCTAATTGGATGAAAGTTTAGAAGGTAGATTTAAGCTTTACTCGTACTAGTGCCATACTTATAGAAATCTATTCCTTAATAGAGGGACAAGTAAAACTAACAAAATTTATTACAAATGCTTCAATTGAAGGTGATATTTGTTCCATAGATATTATTTGTGTACTTAATAGGCCTACACTTATTATATTAGTTTATGCTAGCAAAATGATTTTGAGTACTTTAAGAAAGATAATATGAGTATGTGTGTTGAAGAAATTTAAAATTAACAAATTTATTCGATTAAATGCTGAATTTTTGCCAATAAAATCGATATAATGGGGGAGTTCTTTTAAAATCAGTTCTTGAGGAGAAATTTTATTTGTTTTAGATAGTGTTTGGATTGAGTGTCATAAAAAATGAATATAGAAGAGCTTTGCTAAAGCTTGTAGCTAGTATAAGGGAAAATAAAGTTATAATAATCATACGGAATATGCAAAGTCCTCAGGCTAACTTATTTTTTATGCCTCTCTTTTCACGCATCATCTACAATTAATAAAATTCTCTTATTTTTAAGATATGTTTAAAGGACTTCACTGCATCAGTATTAATTAGCAAGAATTCATTTCCCATTGTTGATTCTATAATCAATTTTACAATCTTGCTAAATTTAAAATTCTTCTAATACACAAAGCCACATCCTTAAAGTACCCGTTGTTATCATAGACTAACCTTAAAAAAGTGTTATCTTATTAAGCCTCTTAAGCTAATATATATGATATCACAATCATTTTCAGTTAATGTTTAAAATTATAAACTACCTTCTTATATTTCTATCTTTAAAAACTTTTGATTCATTTATAAAAAGGATCTATTTTTTTTCTTGTAATACTACTAGTTCTCTTCAAGCTTCATATTACCTTTTTTCTAATTTCTAAGAAGAAAGTTAAATCCATCTTCTATAATTTCATTCAATCTTACATTTATCATATTTGTCACTGTAAAATCTTATATCAGAAAGGCAGGGAAAGCAAGTTGTGTAACTTCTTTTTATGTTAGCTTGTTTCAATATTATAAGTTTGAATGTAAAGTCATCAAGCACATCATTAACATTATAGTCTTTAAGTTTCTCAAACTTCCTCAGCCAGTTTGTTAAGATCTTTCTTCTTTGCTTGCCTCCTCTTAGCAAACTCTAGATTTAAGACTAATATTCACATAGCAAAACAACCAGAAAACATGAAAGAGTTTGTTCTGGGATTCTAGCTTGACTGGGATAGTTGGGTAGACAAAATTGATCTCGTTCTCATGTTCATGGTATTGGCAGTTTCACTTTTAACATTTTACTGCACTAAGATTCTGATATCCAAATCTATATTCAATCTTTGAAAGACAAAGTAATGTGGAGTTAACTGCTGCATTACAGATTGATTTTCTATAACTGTGAATTTGACAGATCTATAAAGGAGAATTTTCATATTTAGTTGTTACATTTCACTTTTGGAAGGCTTACATGCACGCCACTCAATTCTTCTGTATTTACATATGTAACACCTGAACTTCAAATTTTTACACACATATATATATATATATATATATATATATATATATATATATATATATATATATATATATATATATATATATATATGCCACCTTACCTATACATGAAAGGTGTATTTCACTTTTTAAAAGTTAAAATAGTAGTATTTTTTATGTGATGTGAAACATTGAGGTGGTATAAATGTAAAAATTAAAGTTTAGGTGTTAGATATGTAAAATTATAAGAATTGTGTTGTAGGAATGTAGAGCAGCTCAATTTTTTTGGAGTGCCCGTTTACTTTCTTAAGTGAATATTATGCTTCAAAAAATCAGGATTGCTGTCATGTTAAGGTGCTTACAAGCACCCCCATGTTTGTATATAGGGTTAATGAGCCGATTCGCTCAACGAATGAGTTCAATAACTCGAATTCGACTCGATTAATAATTGATCAAGTTTATTCAAATTAATAAATAAATAAAGTTAATGTTTTTAAAGAACCAGGAGGTTAAATAAAACAAAGTATGATCCAATTCATAAACTTGTTTATTATTGAATAACTTGTTAAACTATTTGATTATATATTTAGTAGTGATATGTTATATGCAATATCAATTTGTATGATAATTTAATGTAATTTTTTTTATTTTTTATCACAATAAATTAGTTTATTAGTACAACAACAAAGAGCCTTTATCCCATAAAGTGGGGTCGGGTATATGAATCTTTTTTCTCCATTGCATCCTATTGAGTTCCATACTTTCATTTAGTTTTAATAAAGTAGTTTATTAATATTTATTTACATTATTTAATTGTAATTAGGTTACAACCACTACACAAATATGTACAGCTAAATTAAGAAAATCATGTCAAAAGGACCTGACAATTTATTTTTCAAATACAAAGAAGAAAAACTTGAACATACGAGCAAAGAATAATAAAAGAACATTTGACCAAATAAAGTAAGATTAGAATGAACAATCAAGCTTTTATCAAAATATGGAGAATATTTTATGAAGATTTATTTCTGATCTGAGGCATTAATATTTCCTAATATCGAATTTCTGAAGACAACCAAGCTCTTTCTCTGTACATATAGCCTCAAATCATCATGTGCTTCAAAAGACTTCTTTATAAAATGGTGCGTCATGTCAGTTGTTATGTCAATTTATTCATAAAATGTTTTCTCTATTTATAAAAATGGGGTACAATATGTTGATCTTATATTTGCTCATTCTCTGACTCGATCGGTTGAATTTGATTGACTTTGGGTAGGTAGTATCGGCTCTGCTGGTCAAGCTCGGTCGGCGTTGTTGATCAGCTAATCTAATATGGTTGTTTACTCTTGATAATAGAGGAAGGAGCTTTTGAACATCCTCAATATGATTGGAGATTCTAAGGGATTGAGTTTTTTCTCCGGTTGGCTTCCTGATGGTGGGTGGCTCGAATGCCTCTTTGTCTTGTTTTTGGCTTGGACTCATATCATCCGTTCGTCTTTTTATCCTCCTCGTGGCTCGGTCGGCTTCGACCTTGTTGGATTTTTGCTCGGACGGTTATACTCGGTCGGATAAGTGGGTCTCGTGTTCCTCTGTCTGTGGGCCCTTTCTTCTCGCTCTTTTCTTCTGTAGACTATTATATCTCATCAGGATCAATGTTATCACATTTTTTATATACATTAGGACTTCAAATATGTATAAATAAACAATCATTCTTTACTTCTAAAATAGGAGAAAGCTACCAAATATTAAGAAGCCTATTCCTTTTGCTTTGACTATTAACTTATGACTTCGATCATTGTTAACAGCTGTTTTAGTCTGACAGTTATCACTTGACTTATACATTACTTGATTTTTATGATCTGATTGTTATGCATTAATCAACATCGTCCTCCACCAACTGATCTAACATTAGCTATACACCTACCACCTTCTCTTAAACTCTTGACATTCGTTATTGTTTGGAGACCACTACTTTTTTATCAGCAGATGTCCATACTATTCTAATATTTTTGACTACATCGTCAGAAGGTTAATTCATAGTTATACATTGCATCATACTCGACTTTGACTTGTAGCCTATACTTTGTATTCTATCCGACTTCGATTAAAGGAAGTGGTGAATTTCTGTGATCTTCACTTTCTTTGTGGATTATTTAAATTAGACTAATTCTCGTGATTTTTCCCTTCCCTACCTTCTCATGGAAGAACTCTTATATTTCTTATTAGTTTCTCTCATTTGAGAGTGCGAATCTTCATGCAACCATAAGACGAAAAAAGTATCATTTTGCCTACAAATTTCTTAGACCGACCTAAGTATTTTTTTAAGACCTAAGTATTTTTTTAATTAATTCAAGCCGACTAATTAGGCAAACCCAATAAACTAATGCCATATTTAAACAAGTCAAGACTGATTTTAAGATTCAAAATTTTAATAACATTTAAAATTCTCTCCTTTTTCCTTCATTATCAGCCCTTTTTAGCCGGTCATGACTTCCTTGTGAAGAGACTTTGGAACATCAAGAAGGGAAGAAAAAAGAGGCCAAAGTGAGGGGAAAAGTGGTTGAAAGTGCTTTCCAGGTGGCAGTAAATGCGCTCACAAACACACTTTTCACATACCAAACTTTTTTAATATGATTTCAGCAAATGCTGAAGCACCGGAAATTTTATCATCATCATCATAATAATCACTTTTGCGTTTATTAGATAAATAATTTTGCATAATCTCTATTATAGATACTCATATAGTGCTCTACTAAAACCCTACAAATTTTAATTAATTTAATTTTATAATATAAGGCTCTACTAAAACCATACAAATTTTATCTTCAATATATACTATAAATTATAATTAACATCTCTCTAATATTTGAGTCAATGAAAATCTTTGGCCGGTGCGGTGGTTGAGGATTTAGCTTTCTTCTCATAGAGGGAATGTTACATGTGAATAACAGACCCTATGGATTGGGTATATTTTAGACTGTATTTAAGGTGTACTCGGATAAATACATCCTAAATACATTCTAAAATACTTTCAATCCGCATATGTATTATCTGCATGTAACAATCTTTCGAAAGAGCGTTAGTTTGAACCTATATGTTCGCAGACTTGCCACTTCGAGAAAATGGTCTAAAGTTAAATCAAATTAAATAAAGAACCATAGAGAATAAAAATAAATAATAGCAATTGATATATATATATTCAAGAAAATGGCCGGAGGCTGTGATACAAGCCCAGACACCCTCATGTCCCTAACCACTCGATCCCACACAATAAGATAGATGCACTTAAGCGGGATCGAATTCGTGATCCCAGAGGACTTGCACAAGACTGGAGTCACGATGAACGGTGTGTATATATATAATTGTCTCCACTAAAGGTTCAACTATAATTTGATTGTGTGGAACTATACCAATAATTCATTGCATACAATATAAAGATAAAGCTCCTCTTTTAAGAGAAAAAACTTATGCAAGTGAAAATATAAATAAAATAAAATAAAATAATGCTATTAATAAAATAATACAACAACAACAAAATCTTTATCGCACTAAGTGGGGTCGGCTAAATGAATCTTTTTTCTCAATTGCATCATATTTAGTGTCATATTTTCATTTAATTCTAATAAATTAAGATCATTTTTATATAATATGCCCAAGTCTTCCAAGATTTATCTCTGCCTTTCTTAACATAAGTTGAATCTAAAACATCTACTCTCCTAATCAGATCATCAGATGGTCGACATTTAATGTGATCAAACAATCTAAGGCGGCTTTCTTTAACTTTGTCTGTCACTAGGGTTACACCAACCTTATCACAGATATATTCATTTCACATTTTTTTTCTAAATGTGAAGGCAGTCATCCACCTAATCATTCTTATCTCGGCAACACTTAACTTAGTTTTATGCTTCTCTTTTAAAGGCCAGCATCCAGTGCCATAGAGCATTGCATGTCTCACCACAATCTTATAAAATTTTCCTTTCAGTCTAGGCGGTACTTTTCTATCACATAATATCTGAAGCATTCCCCCACTTCAACCAACTAACTTGAATTCTATTAGTAACATCCCCATCTATATCACCATCACTTTGAAAAATAGATATGAGATATCTAAAGCGATCACACCTTTTAATAATTTGATCACCCATAGTTATATTTTTGTCGCTAGAGCTACTACTCCTAAAATTACATTCCATGTATTCAGTTTCAGTTCTACTCAAACATACGCCTTTAGACTCCAATATATACCTCCATAATTCAAGTTTTTCCCGAGCTTTTTCTCATCTTATCCACGAGAAGAATATCATCAGCAAAAAGCATACACCAAGGTACATCCTCCTGTAAATGTCCAGTAAGATCATCCATAGCTAAAGCAAAAAGATATGTGCTTATAGCTGATCCCTGATGTAATCCAACAAAAATAGAAAAATATTTAGACAATCCTCTTTCTGTTGGAACACAAGTAACAACTCTAGTATGCATATCTTTAATGACTTGAATATGAGTCATATCAACACTTTTCTTCTCAAGAACTTTCGAAAAGATATCTCTTGGAACCTTATGGTATGCTTTTTCTAAATCATTAAAAATCATATGTAGATCCTCCCTATTATCTCTAAATTTCTCCATCAAACCTCTCACTAAATATATAGATTCCACAGTAGACCTGCCCGACATAAATCCAAATTTATTATGAGAAATCTTTGTAATATGTCTTAACCTATGTTCAATTACCCTCTCCCATAATTTTGAAGTATGAAACTTCAATTTAATTCTTCTATAATTTTGCACACTCTTGTGCAACCTCTTTATTTTTAAAAATGGGGACAAAAGTACTCTTCTTCCTCTCCCCAAACATCTTTTTTGTTTTTTAAATAATAATAAATAGTTATAAGCCAATAAATTCTCAAATCTCCTAAATATTTTCATAATTCAATTGGATATCATCAGGTCCTACAGATTTTTCACTCTTGGTTTTCCTTAAAGCCTCATCAACTTTTTTTTTACTAATGTCTCCGTAAAAATAAAATGTTTTATTCTTATTAACGATATTAAGATCACTGGGGTTGATTTTATTTACAGAAATTTCATTAAAAATTCTATCAAAATAACTCACTCACCTATGTTGAATATTTTTTTCTTTTGAAAAATATTTTAATAGTACATCTTCTGCCGCTTGTTTAATAGTATTTGTTACATTATCCCACATAGAATTTGTTTCTTCATGCACATCCCAAATTTTAAAATCTTGAATTTTACTTATAAAAATAATTTTATTTGTGCCTTTTAAGTACCCCCATCTAATTATGTGAAGATGATTCCTAGTATTCTTTATTTTACAACTTTTCATCTTAAAATCTAAAACTAATAATTGGTGTTGAGTTCTTAAATCCTCACTTGGAATGATTTTATCATCTTTGCATTCTCGACAATCTCTTCTTCTCATAAGAAAATAATCAATTTGTATTTATTAGATCCATTCTTATAAGTAATAATTTGCTCATCTATTTTCTTGAATAAAGTATTAGCAATAACAAAATCATACACTAAAACAAAATATAATATGACTTTATCTTCTTCATTAATCAATCTAAAACCATAACCACCATGAATTTATCTAAAATCTTCTACCACTCTATCGACATGTCAATTTAAATCTCCTCTAATAAAATTTCTTTCTTCAAGCGGTATCATTTGTATTAAGTCTTGTAAGTCATTCCAGAATTTGTCTTTAGAACCTATAACTAAACCTACTTATAAGCATAAACACTTATAATATTAAAAATCTTAGTATCACCAATATTCTTAAGAGCTATAATTCTATCTTCAACTCTATTAATTTTTACAATATTATCTTTCAAACTCTTATTTATAATTACACCTACACCATTTCTATTGCGACTCTTACCAGAATACCAAAGCTTAAAACCTAAGTTATCAATCTCCTTAACCTTTTCTCCAACCCATATAGTTTCTTGAATACGTAAAATATTTATCTTTCTACGAATCATGTTATCAACTAATTTCATTAATTTACCAGTGAAAATACCTATATTCCAAGATCCTATTAACTAAAATAATAAGCAAATAAAATTCCCAAATCTCTAGTTAAGTTAAAAAACGCATATTTTTCTTAGAACAAAAATTAAGCTTCACAACTATGCAATTAATACAATCAATCTATTCTTACTCTCCCCTCTATAAATTTACAACACATTTATCTTAATATTATATTTGAATTATAAAAAATGTGCAGCCAAGACAACATATCTATATATATATATATATATATACACACACACACACACATGAACAAGAGTATTTACATAAATACCAGTCAATTCTTATGTATTTACATGTCTAACATCCAAACATTCATATTTACATCTATATCACTTGAGCTTTGACTGACATCATACGCACATTTTAAAAGTGAAATACACTTTTTTAATGCATAGGTTTATAACACCAAAGTATTATAAGTGTAAATATCAAACTTTAATTTAGACAAAATTATATAAAAAGCAATGAAAATAGCAATATGATAAGATCACCCTACTTGTTCCAAACATGGCATATACATAAACATCAATGTGCAGGACAGGACTTTCACAACAGCACTACCATACATTATATATCCTTGAATGAATTCAAGCCCAAAAACCCTAAATCTGTCTCAGCATAGCATCCTGAGATTCTTCACCTCCTATTTCCTACACAACTTAACCAAAAAGGAAAAAAAAAGGGAAAACTAGATAGATCACCTGAAACCAAGTTTACATATTGCAGCCATGAATGCTCACTCTACTGAGCAGCAGATCAACACAGCCAGCAACCTAATCCCCTGAGTTTCATTTCAGAAGAACCAGCTCCCAACTCCTCGAGACATTGAATCAGCAAAATCCATGGCTGGAGAGCTAAAAGAAGATCCAAATCTGAAATCATTACTCATATCAGTGGCTTGGTTCTGATAAACTTGATTCATTTGTTCCATTTCCTCATGAATCGAACATAATTGAGAACAATTCGCTTCTTCGAAGATCCCGCCGCCGCCGCTTCCGCCATTCCTGGAACCAAAGAAGCTGCTCATAGCCTCATTTGGCAGCCGAAAAGTATCAGTTTTCTGCACCTCATTGCCCGCGCGAACCTGACCAGAAACTTTACCATGGTTCATATTACTGTCATACTGATTCAGCAGCTCAGCAATGAGTTTCTGCCCATCATCTGGAAGACCGAGGCCGGAGATACTAAAAGGAGTGGTAGCCATGGCGGCTGCAGGCTGCAAGTTAACAGAAGCCATCTTTGGCTGGTTGAGCGCCATCGGAGACATTGAAAATATTTGTGGTTTGTTCTCATTGGGTTGAAAAACTGAAGAACTGATAAAAGGCGCCGGATTTGTCGAATAACAACTGTTTTGATACAGCTGATTGCTCTTCATAGACTGGTAATCATTTCGCCGGAATTTAGTATTCTCTCCATTGAACACACTTCCCTGATTCAGTATCATCTCTGGCTCACAATTCGCTGCTCGCTTTCTGATAAACTCCTCATTGTTCATGCTGAATACATTATTCATGTCGACCGTGTCTTGATTCTTCATCACCTCGCCGCATCTGTCATCATCATCGTCATCTACGCCCTCAACGTCATACTCATTACAGCTGCTGCTAAATGATATCGTTCCATTACTCGCGGAGGAAGGTGGAGGACAGGCATCAGGATGAAGGTCTCTGAACATGTCCTCCTCTTGCTTAACAACAGCGAGCCAAGTGGCGCTCTCCTTCGCAGTCATCTTGTCCTGAAGGCACTTGGACTGCCTCACGAGCCGGCGGATCTTGTCGATATCTGGGGAGAGATGTTTGATGACAGAGGTCAGAACGCCGACCTTCCAAGCCTTCTTCAAATCATGAGGCTTCTTATAGGGAGGCGGAGGCTGGTCGCTTGAGAAGCCGAGCTGAGGCCACCAATCCTCCTTTCCCGTCGGCCACCACGGAGGAGGAATCCCTTTTTCAAGTGGGAACCTTCTCTGCGGAGGATCACAGTGCTGCATCAGCGCAGATAAAAGAGATCCCAAGGTCGTGTCTTGAAGCTCCTGCAATGAGTGAGGACTGATGAACCTGGAGTTGAGCTCACTGTTGGGACTCTGAATTCCATTATCGGCCTGGTATTTGGCTATTGCAGCAGGTCCATTTCGATCGAATCGGACCTTCTCCTTCCACCAACCTCGAAGATTATCAGAAGCGCCGCTCACAGGCTTCCCTTTCTCAGGAATGATTCCATAAACGAAACCTTGAGCCTTGCAGACCTCCATCATTTTTAACATGTATTTGAGAATTCCGTCCTGCGCGCGCGACATCTTCTTCCTCCTCGCTTGCTCTTGGGACTGGCGATGCTTTACTGAATCACTGAAATCTCTGTTCTTGGTGTTCTGCTGCTCCTTCCGTCGCTTGAGACGAAGCCGGTCTCTCCATATACGGCGCTCAAGCTCTTCGACTTCAATGTCTTCATCGCTGTCTTCGTCGTCGGGGATGACCTCTGGGAAGTTGTCAGAAAGGGGGTCGACCAAATCGCCATCGATCATTGCGGAATCAACGCAGGGCGGTTGGGGAAGATGAGAGAGATTGGGGGGCGGCGGCGGTGGGTGGATTATGGGCATAAAGGTTACATTTTTGTCATGGCTGGGAGGCGTGAAATGTGAGAAATCTAAGCCACATGGGAAGCCCATGCTTTCAATCGCAAGCTCACCCATGAAGAAGAGAAGGGTCAGTAATCAGAGACAGAAGAAGTAACTCCTGCAACACATACAGCTTCGATTAATCAGAAACACATACTTTCTTTAATTTCATGAAGAAATAGTAAAAAGAGTATTGAATCATTTATTTTAATTTTTCTACTAATGGAAAGGATAAAATGAAACGAATCATGTTCTCAAAAATTAATTGCAAGCGATAGAATTCCAAAGCACAAACGTAAAAGTTAGCGAAAAGATGAACACAAATCTAAAGTGAGATTTAAAACTAATATAAAATTAAGATTTACCGTGCTAAGAAAAAAGAGAAAGGAGGGGGATTTATCAAAGAAAAGACCCTGAATCTGATGATAATCAGAAAATTATGCTGAAAGGCAAGACGAAATAAAATAAAAGGATTGGAGGCTATTATGGAAGAAGAAGAAGACGAGCCGACGCCAATAGGCAATATTGATTCATCCCCCATCTCCATTTTTAAGTAATTAATACAAACTAATAATAAATTTGTCCGTTTCTACTGAAACGGAACAAATTCCCAAAATTTTAAGGTTTAACGCCTCAGAAAAACAGAATCCAATGCCACAGAGGATGAAAAACTCGATATTTAGCGATCAGGAAACGTATTGTTGCAGGAAAAGGAGAAATAAAAGATAGTTGAAGAGGAAATAGAAGCAAACATAATTAATCTCATACGAATAGAGCGAAAATCTCTTTAAAACATCAAAAGTTTTATTTTTTTTTTCCTTATTTATTCACCAGCGAAAACTCTTAAAAACATCAGTTTTCCATCAGATTTGCAGAACAGAAGAAGGTGTCACAGAGAGCGCAGCAGAAAGCATCAGAAGAGACGAAAACAAAGATGAAAGTATGGATTTAGGCAACCTAAGGCTCTTCGAACATAGGAAATTATACCTATACAGCAACGAAAAAGCATTAACGACCACCAATAATTAAGTCCAACAAAAAAAACTAATTTTGTATCAGATTACAGAACAGGGCAATCTTCTGAAGAAAAGGCAGCAGAAAACATCTCTTTTATGTGGCAAGCGAAGAAAAAAAGCCTTTGGAATTCACGAGGTGAGAAAACAAACCGCTTTCTGCGAGCCACTACTCCATTAGAGCTCAACTAAGGGAGCTTGTGTCGGCAGAGAGAGATGCAAAAGTTACGAATACAGGATCACAGTTCAAACTCACGCGCAGGGGAAGAAAAAATGGAGTTGAGTTGCTCCTCCTCTCTGTCTCTCTCTCCCTTTCTCTGTCTGCCCTCCGTGTGAGAAGGGGAAGAGGGGTAAATAGGAAAGTGATGAGACTAGATTGAACAGGGTTTAGGATTTAACCGTGGTGAGGACATTAATTACTCTGTTCAGGTGTAGAGATGGGCGTGAGATCCGCATCCTAACGTGCGCGCACACCCACCTTCCAAGAGACTGCCTTCAATCCTTTATTATTATTTTACCATTCTGTACTCTGAACCGCTGTTGTTTTAGCAAGAGATTATTTAGCAAAATCTATTATTTTCCATACTTGCTGAATATAAAGGGCAGATTGTTGCACATGAAAAGGTCTGTCCAATTCTCTTCATTTCAGATTTGAGTCAACCCAACTGGTCAAGAAAAATTGACATCTCAACTTAATGAGTTTGTTGTTTTTGATTTATGATCGATTAGGAGAAGTTAACATCATTATGATAAACTTGTTAGTGAGTCTTCTCAAACTAAAAAAGCCGATGAGATGGGTCCATGGAAGTGGCTAACTAGGATTCGATTTATGTTAAGCAAAGTTAGCCAACATCTTCATGCAGGCCTATCACATAGTTAGCGAAACGTGAACATGTGCGTTAAGATGCTTAAGAACCACATGTTGCATATTTTGTTATTTTTGAAAAGCTTTTGTTTAGAAATATTTTATAATTCATTCATTGACATAGATCTACGCCTCTACATTTTGATAGAGGATTAAAGAGAAAGCTTATAATAGGATATATTATCCTAAGTTGACTTATTTTTTTTATTATGAAAAGTAATGAGCATATCTCTCTCTCTCTCTCTCTCTCTCTCTCTCTCTCTCTTATATTCAATTTTGCTAGTAAAGTTTAGATGCCACCCATAAAATAAAATGGATTCTATTCTAAAACAACAAAATGTAAAAGCCTAGAAGGAAATTTTGCATACAACAAAATAAATCAATACCAACACAATTTGCTCATAAGAACTCAACAAAATCTTATCGAAAGTTAATAGAGTGATTAGAATTAATGGAGATATTAAACATATGATCTTAATTATATTTGTCGGTTTGAAAAAAACATTATTGATGATTTGATTTAAATGATGAAACTTATGTCTAAAATATTAAGATTGAGGTTGGTTGAAAGTGCTAGATTTAAGTAACGTGTTGATTGTTTAGTTCTCTATGGTCTAAAGGAAATCCCGGTCATCTTCTTTTTTGTTTTTCAGGGTTTGTAAGATATATTACACAATAAGACATTTAATCATATGCCCAATAAGTTCACATTTTTTATATGCCAAAATTATATCTCTATTGAAAAATATGCCCAATTTTTACCTTTGATTTCTTGCATGATCTTTATGATAGGACAATTTAGCTTCAAATGAAGCATGATGCATTATAATGAGCAACACCTATTGACTTAGTACATTTTCTATCAATAACTTGCCTTGCTGATCATTTTCCCAAATTTAAATAGTGCGTTTGATTAGGGTTAAGAGTATTTGTCAAGCATGAAGCCTAGCTAAAAATCAGTTCCTACTAGGACTGCATGAGAAAATGGTGATAAAAATAAACCAAATTCCATATCAAAATGATAGAAAAGAATATTTAGTTATACAATAACTAGACATATCTGCTCAGTAGAGCATTGATGGAATGGGGAACTCCGGATAAAATATCTAATAATGAATAAATTTATGAGATTTGGTCTTTTAGGAAATGGGTTTGAGCCAAAGGATGCAATAACATGCATATTATAGCCAGATTTGTTATAATTGGTATCAAAACTTCACCTTTATTAACATAATGCATGCAAGGTTTGGAGCGAAATAAAGAAAAAGCATATTGGTCTATGACTTTCACATTATGTGAATGATTGTTGGGATTAAGCCAGACCTCTAAAACTAAAAGATCATACTGATATAAAGGTTAATGTGCTATATAAAAATAATAATCTTCATCTATTCAGCTAAAATAGTCCCCATGAAAAACTATTACGACTCAACTTTAAAATAGTCGTGAATTATTTAACACATATAAATTGTGGGACTAATAATTGCCTAATTGAGAACTATTTTGGCACTTTACTCTACGTGTGTTTATACCAACAATAAACATAATATCACTCCAAAGGTAAAGTTGACCGTGACTTATTTTTTATTTATTTTATTTCTATCTATATATTTTATTTTTACGAAATAAAATAAATTTATCTGCGCATAAATCCATATAAAATTTGTTCATAAATTATTTTTTTGAAAATGACACCAGTTTTACTTAAATAAGAAAATGACGTTATCATGCTTTTTTTTTTTTTTATCATACTGAATTTGTCAATATGAGTCAGCAACCGATATTTACATTCTACACCTTTTTTTAACAGCATAATATCCTATAAATCAATTTAACAGATAAGTCTGTACATTTTTAAAAAATTTCCAGCTCAGCAGCACGTTTTAAATGAAAAAAACTGTACCATGCCACACGTAAATCTGATATATATATATATATATATATATATATTTGTGTGAAAAGTTTCTATCATAAAGGATTTTTATACTGTTAAATTTATTAATTAACTAAATTATGTGATTAATTTATATTAGTTAAAATTATCAATATGTCTATAGTAATTTCCGAATTTTGTAATTAAAAATTGAAACAATTTATTATAAAATCTTCATATTTTAAAACTGAAACTTAAATATGTTCCTTTGGGGACACACTAGACCCAGCACAGACAAACACATCTGAATATTTAAATGTGGGTAGCACTCGTAGGCATGCTTTCGCGAATAATTAACACAAGCTATTTTGATGTGATCTTGTTCGGATGTATATGTTTGTTTTATCATAGTGAGATTTGCCGCACGGAAGTTTTCTACATTTTTTCTCTTGTTTGTTCGCATTTTATCGTATGTTCTACTTATTTTGTTCTTCTCTTCTCCTGGTCATTTACATGATTTGGAAGAAAGATTTTTCGAAAAGGAGAAGTATGTGATAATGGACAAACTGACGACTCTTAAATAATAAAAGAGAATGAAACAAAAATAATGTCATTGTATCGTATGTTATGCCGGAGTGGGAGGAATATTAGGTCGGATTTGTGATGTAGATGTGATGCTATACTTCAACTCCTCTTGCAAACATTTTGTTTTGCATGAAACTTAGTTCTCATCTTTTTGTTTGTGTAATGATCTGATATCATTTGTGAAGGCTCGAACTCTCACTCATCAAAGTATTGTCTGCTTTGGCTAGTGGCCTCACAATTTGCCCTACTATTTTAGCTTCCCAGTAGGTCACCAAAACTAGTAGTGCTCCGATGCAATCACTAACTATTAGAATTCCATCAAATTTCCACCAACACCAAAAGGTGTCTCGATAATTAAGAGTTCAGCTTCAATCTACTTAAGGAGTTTCACAGATATATCTCTTAAGATTTAAACTTGACTTACTTTTTTTTGTCAAATTTTGATTTAACAATATAATTATTGCGAGATAAAATTGAAAGTGACAAAGAAAAGGAGAATTTAGATCTTATTTTTGTATGATGATCCTACAAACACATAAATAAGAGAAAATTTTATAGAAAAAACATGAGCTAATATATGAAAAATAAAAGAAGTGCAAAGTCATGGATTATGACCAAAATGAAATGAACCATTATATAAATAGATATTATGAATGCTCATTCTTCCGATCAATTGAAGAAGAAAATATCATCAAATTTAATATTTTTTAGAACTCTAATAAGTCTCCAATTTCAAGTCTAATATATATATATATATATATATATATATATATATATATATATATATATATATATATATATATATATATATATATATATATATTCATATCAAGGGTGAGATCTATTTATAATTTTGTAGAGTTATATTCTGATAAATTGAGCCAAAATTTTAAATTGTCCATTAGATGAAAACTATTGATCACTTTAATTATATATTATTTTTTTAGTATTTAAGTGCTTTAATATATAGATATATAGATAGACAGATATAAACAATCTCACATAAGTTATTTATAAAAATATATAATCTGCAAAATATATTTTTTTAAATGAAATATATGTGATAAAAAAATAAAAAATTGTTACTCTCGTGTAAAATATTTCATTTAGTTTTTTTTTTTTTTTTTTTTGCATAATAAATAGTAATAAAATTAAATTTAATTGCATGCACTACTAAAAAGGGAAACCAAACTAAAGTATTGCGTCTAAAACTCTGTCGAATCTATATTGAGGTTGACTTAACCAGAAATATTTTACAAAGATATTTTTCTATTTTAAACAAGCCGCCATTATAGAATTGATGTGATTCCAAGATAAATATTACTTTTTTAAAAAATAATAATTTTTTTTTAAAAAAAAATTCTCTTCAGGATAAATTTTATCAAAATAGCGTCTCTTTTTTTTCCTTTTCATGCGGAAATATTCTCTTAGGTAATTAGATAAAAAGATTTTAGTCAACAGCCACCAAGAAGTACGGTGGACCCCATTTGTAAGCCACGTGTCAATTATAGCCAAATCAGCATGGCTCAGTTTAATTATTTATTTATTTATTTATTTATTTATTTATTTATTTTATGATACCTTACATCATAATAGTTAGTTCTGAGGATGAAAATATAAATTAAAATTTATCAAAACTAAGGTTTTACGGTGCATTACATATTATTTACGGAGATACCGAAATTAAAATTTGGTAAAGCTTGAGAAAGTTGGAGAATGAAATAACATGTAAATTATTTCTTTATTTGATTAAAAATTGTAATAATTCTCTTTGAAAAATTCAAAGGAAATGACTTTAAATAATAAGAAAAAAAAACCGTGCATTTACAGACACTCCTAATTATTGTTTATATTCAAATCCCACATCAAAAATATTAGTATAACCATTTTTTAGAATTGAAATACGCAATTTCACGCATAGATTTATGGCACAGAAGTGCTGTTATATAAATTTGAAAATTTAGGTGTTAAATATGTAATACAAATGAATTATGTGTTTGGCATGTAAATTTTGTATAACATTGTGTGTACATACATACATGTATATGTGTGTGTGTGTATGTGTGCGCACACACACGCACATATAGATATATATATATATATATATCTGTGTGTGTGTGTCTATATGTGTGTATATCAAATATATATAGATATATATACAAATGCATATATATACACGCATGTGAGTGTGAACGCGCGTGCGCATTCAATGACATGTTGGTAGAGCGAGCTTTTGAAGGTCGTATGTCCTCTCAAGTCCCGAATTTGAACACCCAACTAGTGCAGCATCTCCTAAAACAAATTATACTTGAATTTATTTGCATACTTGCGTCGGCTCCTAGTCACGATGGGAGTTAGCCCATTAAGAGTTGATCGACGGTTCCGCCCGTCGATTAATCTATATATATATATATATATATATATATATATATATATATATATATATATATATATATATATATATATATATATATATATATACTCGACTTCTTCTGGTTGACATAGTTTGTAAGACCGCTGGGTCACGAGTTTGATCACGCCTATGTGCGGGAAAGAATTACAGAGCAAATGAGGTTGGTCGGGAGGCTCTTATAATAGCCTCCGACCAATATTTATATTCATTTATTTATTTATATTTATATAATTATTTTGAACCAAAACGAGTTAAGCACGAATGAACAAATATTTGTTTGTGTTTCTCTATTATATACCAAGCACAAAAAAGTTGTGTTTGGCTCCTTTACTTAGCAACGAATCAAATAAGAGCTTCTGAAAGAGCTGAGCACAAATTATTCGCGAACAACGAGCCGTTTGACAATCCTAAATGACTAAGCAAGGTTTACGGGAATGGTCTATTGTCTTATCCAATTCAAATATTTGTTTTTTCCGCTCTATTTAATTTATACATAATAGGATTTATTAATTGGATTCATTTAATTATATTCTCTTCTCACACCGATAAATATTTTAGGGGTTTCATTTATTTATCTTTTTTATTCTAAAAATATTTTAGAAAAATTTACATATTTATAACTCAAATTTTATGTACTTACATATGTAATATCTAAATTTTAATTTTTACATACACACACGCAAAAATCTTGAGACATAACTCGAATCACGAGACAATCTTTGAATAAGAAACATTCAAACTTCAATTAAGGGTCATCCAGAGCTCCTATTTAAGCAGTTTATAGTTAAACTGACCGGCTTGATGAGACGTACCTAATGATTCAAAATTAGTTCAATCTGAGTCAAATCAAACTTAGATCAAGTAATTAAACTACTTTTAGATGACTTTTAGACATGTTTGAAATGTCAACAGATGTCGAGTTAATAGTCAAATCGAGTGTCTTAGCAAGACGAATCCAACGAGGCCATGATAACTCAATTCTGGCATGACCAAGAAACTCAAATGTCCATCAAATACCGTATAATCAAATAAAGTTCTCTGGACCATCTGATTAATGTGATTCATATTCATGTATTAGTTGCACAGAGAAGACTATAAACAGAGTCCCACCACTCTCATGAGGGGGAGAACTGTCGAGTTAATAAAAACTTGAAGTTTTGAGAATGAGCTGATTCCAGCATCACTTCTGCCATCGTCAAAATCCGACCGCCATTGGCCACTTCCGACTACCATCGCCCACCGTCGACTGTCGTTGACCACTATTAAGTACTAATATCCATCACCAACTGTCGGCCTTCAACGATCGACATCAACTGCCACTCTTTTCTTACAACAAGTTCATTCATGCATGCGATGTTATAACTTCGAAAAGTATTCAACCCTTTCCCGCCTGTGGGATGGAGGATTGTACATGTAGTATCCAACTTAGTGTCAATTTCTTTAGTTGGGCTAGGACCCGTGATTTTTTCCCATTCTAAGTTTTCACGTAAAAACTTCTGATGTTATTAGTGGTTTTTTTCTCTTATGTGAGTATATGTTAAATTCTTGTGCAATGCTAAGATAATATGTCATTACTCTTTCGCCGTAAAATTTCTAGCAATCATATATATATATATATATATATATATATATATATATATATATATATATATATATATTGATGTGATATGGTGATTTGAGAGGTATAAGCGTAAAAATATAAAATATGAGCGTTAGATACGTACGTAGGCAAGAATTGGATGGAATAAATGTAAATGCCCCATTAAATATTTATCTGACATGACTAATACGTTTGATAAGACGTATGAACGGTTTAGATTTCATAATGCCATTAATGCATTTACGGTCATGATCTCGTAGAAGTTAGAAACCGTACTCGATGCCCTTTTTTGTGCTCTACCGTTTTAAACATCGGGGAATATATTATATCGGGTACAAGATTCCCATGGAATTTCAATAACAGGAAACACCAATGTCATCCGATCAGGTATCGAAACGTGGAACTTCTGAATTGAGGTTTAATTACTGTTTAACGGCGTCTTGTATGCAAGCTTTTGGCAGAAAACTTTAAAAGAGAATGTGACCTCATTTTCACTTTGTTATAGTATTTTGATATTTTGGCTCAAAGCAAAAGAATTTGAAATTCAAAATCCAACATATATGAAATGTGCACTATTATTTTATTTTTATTTTTGCTTCATGATAGAAAATAATATGAATCAAGAGTGAAAACATGTGGCTTGTTTATTAAAAAAAATATTGCATCTCTAAAATCTTAAATTCAATCATTATAATTTACAATTTATTTTTGAAGATGGCATGTTGTATGGTTTGCACGAAAGTATAGTGTTTATGCGACTTGATTTGACGATTCTATTATGTGTTAATAATTGTGTCATCGGGCAGATCCAATAGTGAAATCAGAATATGAAGAGAGGGGACATAATTAAAAAGCAATTAAAATAAATTAAAGTTAAATTTTATTTTATTAAAAGTAAATAAATAAATAAATGAAATGGAAAAAATATTAAAAATTACTTATAAAGTAAAAACCCTACATCTTTTAATCTAATAATTATGAAAAGACAATGATTTGTGCCTAACACTTATTTATTGTATTGAGATCATTAATCATTGAATGAATATCAATACTCATTGTAAGGTCCTTTTCAATTATTAAATATTTAAGAAATTGAAAATATAATTATTAAATTCCATAAGAAGCTACTACTTTCCTAATTCCATTAGGCAGGTCAATGAGTATGTGGTGTGCCAAAATAACTAAGGTCAAATTGGTTGTGTATATGGCTCAAGGACGCTATGAGATGAGTTAAAAGTTCTATTTTTAGGTGAATTATCAGTGCCCAAGGCATACTACCGTGGCCTTGGGCAAATTGATGAGTTGTTCACACCTCATATTCAGATCATGTTGATTTAAGACTTTGTGAATTTGATCCAAATGGACCTCTGATCCAACTTTGTAGGTTTGATGGGTCTATCCTGACTGATTCAATTTTTGATGTACACTATACAACAACGACAACAACAAAGCCTTTGTCCCACTATGTGGGGTCGGCTACATTAATCCTTTCTCTCCATTGCGTCCTATTTAGTGTCATATTTTCTTTTAGTTCTAATAAATTAAGATCATTTTTTATACAATAAGCCCAAGTTTTCCTAGGTCTACCTTTACCTTTCTGAACATAAGTCGAATATAAAACATCTACTCTCCTAATCGGACATCACATGGTCTATGTTTAATGTGACCAAACCATCTAAGACGACTCTCTCTAATTTTATCTGTCACAGGAGCTACACCAACCCTACCACAGATATATTCATTCTGCATCTTGTTTCTAAGTGTAAAGCCACTCATCCACCTAATCATTCCCATCTCAACAACACTTAACTTAGCATTATGCTTCTCTTCTAAAAGCCAACATTCAATGCCATAGAGTATTGCAGATCTCACCGCGATCTTATAAAATTTTCCTTTCAATCTAAGAGGTACTTTTCTATCACACAAAAGACCCGAAGCACTCCTCCACTTCAACCATCCAGCTTGATTTCAACTATTAACGACCCGATCTATATCACCATCGCTTTGAACAATATATCTGAGGCATATAAATGGTTCAAACCTTTTAATTTTTTTATCATGGCGTACACAATAACCAAAATAATAAACAAAACAACCTATAAAATTAAATTTTAAAATTAATTAATATTATCCAAACAAAAACATAAAAGACTAGTTGATGACAAATGAAACTTGAATCCTTACAAATGTGTTTATTATCAGTTTATTTTTTTTTATATAATTAATAAATCACCATACACTCTTAAAATAAAATTAATAAAGATAATTTTAATAAATCCTTAAAAGATTTTCGGAACTCATGGATTAAATGAAATTGTTATGAAATCTTAATTAAATTTCCCTCAAACTTTTATAAATTTTCCCATGGAAGAATCACTCTATTTCTCTATTCTCTTCTCTATTTTAATCTCGAATATCTTATTAATACGTTTCAAGTGTTTTCCACTACAAATGTGAATCCAACATAAGGATCCATAAAGTCTTAACTTTGTTATTTATTATTTGTGGAATGTAATATAAGTCGAAACAAATTAAAATTTTAAGTGATAAAAACTTAGACAACGATCTTACAATCAAAATTTTATTAGAATGAAATTCAAAACTAGTGAATTTCTTCATCTAAAACTAATAAATTTAATTTAAGATAAAAATATATACCTTTTAATTGACTTTCATAAATTGCACATATTTTAAAGCAAATGTAGCAACCATGAAATTTCTTTGGACCAAATTCCTACTCAAAAAATTAAAATAAATTTTAACTTATAAAAGTATTCTCAAAATTATTATCTTTATCAAAACTATTTCTACACATTCATCATTTAAATAAAATGAGTTATTTTTTTAAAAGTAAAATAGTTTTTTATATTTACATTTATGATAGTAAAATATGATAAATACAATAATGATCTGTTATATATATAGATTTATAATATTTGTGTGAAATGGGCATAAATTTAAAAAAAAATATAAATAATATTTATATTTCATTATTTCTATCTACAGTTGAAAATCTCAAAATCTTAACAAGACCTGCAATAGACTTCCTTTGGGTCCCACCTCAGCAATGATATTTCCCACCACACAACCGTTTCGTGTGGGCCCGCCTTGCATATCGCACGTGGCTTATGTCATTATCGATGTTGCTAGCCTGTCAAATTAAAGCACGTGTCATATTCAATCTATTAAATATAAAAGTAATTTTAAGTGCGTTTTCAAAAGCGGCTGCTTTAGGAAGAAAAGAAGCATACGGCGTCCGTAAGTGTTTGAGAAATGGATAAGCGTTTGACCTACTGGTATTTGTGAATGTTGTGAGTGGAAAGTTCCATCACATTTAATATAATAAGGAATATATTTATTTTTTTATTCTTGAAAACACTTATAATTACAAAGATTATCAAATTGTCCCATATATATATATATATATATATTTATAATGTATATTTTGTAAATAAATAATATGTTTGGTAGTTTCTTGATATTAAACAATATTCTTATCTTGTTAAAAATGCTTTAAAATGAAAGAAAACTTAATTATAATGATTTTACACTCATGTTTACATTCATTATGATCATGATCAAGTTATATTTTTTATAACAATAATAATAATAGCAAGCATTTATCCTGCTAGGTGGGGTCGGTTGCATGAATCTTTTTTTTTCCATTGCGTTCTATTGTGGGTCATATTTTCATTTAATTCTAATAAATTATGATCATTTTTTATACATGATGCCAGAGTTATTTTAGGTCTGTCGTTGTCTTTCTTAACATAAGTCGAATATAAAATATCTAATGTCCTAACAAGATCATCAATAGTTGGTCGAGTCCAGATGTGTGCAAGAAAATTCACGGCGGCAGAGTAATGGTCTTAGCGTTGCACGAGAATTCAGCACATACTCAGGTGAAAGAAAACAACTAGTAATTACCCTAGAAATTATTACGTGGAAAAACCCGTAAAGATAAAAAATCACAGGGTCTGATCCAGTTGTAAATGTCCACTATTAGTTGATCATTACAAAGATCTCATATACCACAAACGGGAAATGATAAATATATTTTTCAAATTATAGCGTTGACTGACGGTGTCTGGTTGGTGGTGATCGACAGTGATGGTCGAAAGTGGCTGATGGTAATTGGAGGTGTCGACGACTGTGAGTGGTGGTCGACGATGGTGACGGTGGTCGACGACGGTGGCGTTGGTCGAGACACTCGACTCAACTTTAAACTTTCCAAATTCAACTTCCGTTTGACCTTCTAAATGTGTTCAAAAATCTTTCAAATGTGGCTTCATGATTTGATCTGGGCCTGATTTTACTTGGATTGGATTAACATTGATATCTTTAAGTTTATCTCATCGAGCTGGTCAATTTGACTAAAAATTTACTGAAATAAGAGCTTTAGATGATTTTTTATCGAGTTTTGCATATTTTTTTCTCTAAATATTATCTCAAAATTCGTGTGATGATGAAAATTTGTTGTTGCCATATCAAGTCCTAAGTCCAAGATACATAAAGTGGAGAAAAAACAAATAAAAATTAATTATTTAACAAATATAAGAAAAAAATTAACATTAATTAAAATAAGTTAAAAGTACAGGAAAAATTAAGATAAAAGAATGAAGACCTTCCCAATAAAAGTGACTACTCAAATAATTAGGCCATAAATTGATCTTATTTATTTATTTTTATTTTTTATGATTATTTTATGACTATTTTGATATTTTATTTACCTCAATTTCTTTCCACTCAATATGAGAAATATTACGTCCTAGAGTTCGGACGTTCGCTGCGTCCAAAAAACGAACGGAATAATTTCTCCCTCAATAAATTCGCTTTTTATAAAATAAGGTGCAATAATTATGAAGATGCATTTGAAATGATATTTTCATATAAAACAAAACAAAACAAAACAAAAAATAATAAAATCTTCATGCCTTCATACGATGACAAACTCCTAATTTCATATGTATTTATAAATTTTATTAATAGCACAAATTTCTACCATAGGTACTCTGTCTTATTGACTTATAATATAATTTTTTATATACAATTATAGACTACTTATATTTTAGGGCCATTTACATACATACCATAAATTTTAAATGTAATTACATATCTAACATCTAAACATCATATTTACATTCAAGCCACTCACAATTATATATATATTTATTAAAGTGAAATGCATTTTATCATGCAAATATATAAGTATATGACACAAATGGGTACATAAGTATAGATATAATGTCAAAGTAGTCCCAAAGTATTTTATAATATTTAGCCTAGAATGAGAATTCCATGTCCCAAAATCTGATTTATTTGATCAAGTCAAAGTATAGTCATAATTTTTATATATGAAAAACTTAAAAATTCAAATAAAAAACATAAATTAGTAGATTTGGCATTTTGATATCAAATGCTAAGTAAAAAAGATATTTACATATATACCACACAATTCTTATGTATTTACGTATGCAATACCTAAATTTTCATAATTACATGCAGAAAACTCGAATATCTAATATCACAAAAAAAATATCATTATTTTTTTAAAAATTGTATGTATGCCTAAGTTCACAACAACAAAGTTTTATAAATGTAAAGTTAAAAGCGGGATTGCAAGCAAACCAAGCCAAATCGAGCAGGTGTCGGATTGAGCTCAAGCTCGTATTATTCTTTTATTAAGAGCCCGTTGGAGCACGACGAGAGCTTTGATTTGAGTTTGTAAGATTATGTTCGGGTTTGAACTCGCTTATAAAAACACTATTCGAGCTCATCTCAAGCTCGAATCAAATAAAGGTTACTTTAAGAGTAGTTCATCATAACTAATCGATGTTGTTGAAGAATGACATATGATATATGATCGATCTTTATTTATGAGCTTTTATGGTAGTGTTCATGAACATAAATAAATCAAATAACAAATTATTCAAAATTTCTCATTTATTAAATTGGATATTTATGAAAATATTCAAATTAAATAATCTCACAATTGTTGTTCATTTGCAGTCCTACAGGTGGGTTTGGTGGAATATGATCCCGCCAACTCTGATTTATTGCTAATAAATTACTGAAAGTTGAGTCACGGGCTAATCCAAATTAGCTTCAAGTTTCCATAATTTTTCAAATTATTTTCTTAATTTTCGACAAGGATATTTTTCTAATTAATTTTTTATGTCGGCAAAGCACAATTTCGTCCGCACAACTTAAAACCATAATATAAAATTATTTATACCTTTTATATTCAAATTTCAAAATGCACTTAAACTTTTTTTGAAATATTTGCTCTGTTTTTTATTTTAATAATGATCAGTCGGTATTAGGACAGCCAAAATGGTCCATTATTCGTGAATAATTTGTGTTCGGCTAGTTAAGAAGCTCATGTTCGATTTGTTCGTTAAATTATTGAGCCAAACAAGAATAATTCTTTTACACTCCATAGAAAAATGATATGAATAAAGATTTGTTTGTTTGTGTTCGGCTCGTTTCGACTCGAAATAATGAAATTATATGTGTGCACGCATATATATATATATATACATACATACATACATACATACATAGTTGCTGGCCTGTTGATGGTGGGGTCACTGTAAGTCCCATCATGTTAGGGGTTCGATCTCACCGTGGAGTGAGGGATCAGTCTGTTTAGGCACATGGCACTGGCCCTCAACATGGGAAACCGATATTTGGGCCTCTGCCAAGTATCGATTTCCTTATATATATATTAACTAGAAGCCTACAAAGATTTATAATCAATTAATATTATTAATAAAAAAATAAAATAAATATATATTTAATTATATTTAAATGATGTTTAAATCAAAATAATAAGATTTATGTCTTGACCAAACCACGAAAAGCTTACGACTGAGTGATTAAGGTTGTCAAAACAATTCTTTATTTTGCAGCAGCTCGTGTTCGGCTCATTAAGAAAAATAGCAGAACATGACTACTTTTTTTTGTTCGGAATATAAACGAGTCAAACACTAACAATAATATTTTTTAAGGAGCTAAACACGATAACACAGCTGAGCCTGCACTCGCTCTCATTCAGTTCATTTACACCCCTAGTCAATGCATTAAATTTTTCTAGAATTTAAAGTAGTCAATGTGAAAACATAATAGAAACAATAATTACATTTATTTAAAAAAATTTCTCACAACTAAATTTTCGTATTTGCATACAGAACCCTGTGATACTTTAAATGTTAACTTATTACATACTGCATTATATAATATTCTTCATAAATCTTTAAATCTTAATAGATTTTTCATCTCATATTTAGATAAAAATATTTTATTTATGCAACTGTAATATACTGATTTTCAGGAAAAACTTTGATGTAAATTTGTTGGCATTTCTTCTAAATTTGATGTAAATTTGTTGTCATTTAAATCTTAATAAATACACTAAATTATATATTCTGTATTGCGAACAATTACCACATCAAGGAGATAGGCAAGTTCCCATGCACTTAACAACATAAAACTACGTACAATCCCAAGTAATTAAGAGGTCATTAAAACATATTTAATAGCCACTAATCGGTTTTTCTTTAATTAAAAATAACAATATCGATTAAGTGGGTTTTATGCCCAAGAAGTCTCTGAAGGTTGCGTGTCATCTTCAAAAACAAAAAAATAATGTTTTAAAAATAAATAAATAGCTACCATTATTGCACGACTAATTTAAAATATTAAAGTATTTACTAATTAATGACATGTGCTCCCATAATCACGTTTTTTAGCACTAAAAGGGTGCTTAATTTAGATAACAACGTTTTAATTATATTATTGTACCAAAAGCAAATACCCTTGATTATATCTTCATTGAATCGAACGGCTCGACGCAGAGCACGGGCTGCCAGATAGAACTTTGCGAGAATTGATAAAGGTAATTGAAAAGACTACTTAGGCAACTGGTTGGAGATTGATTAACTGACTGACAAAGGGTCGACTGACCAATTAGTTGGTCGACCCGGATAGACCGCTTAGTAGAGGCCGACTGACAAGAAGGCGACTCATCATATATTCATCAGTTGCACGTCATGAAGTCAATTGATTGGAGGTCGATGGATTAAAAAGGTTTGGGGTGTAACTGTCATTTCACTATAATCTTTCACATGCTTCATTCATTGGGTGTGGTTCACAGACAAATCTAAATTAACATCCGTGATGAAAGAAAATTAACAAAAAAACAAGATAATTAGTCTTTAATTTGTCTGATAAATATAAGATTAGCATAACTAATCCAACGACAAATCCATTTCGAATTATGTGATTCGAGTTACTGATTAAATATAAAATTAAAAAATAAAAGCCGACACCTGAATTAATTAGATTCACATGCCGGCCAATTTGAATGAGACCAGGAGCATCCAACTGACCAAGTCTAGCCTAAAGTGCACGTGATTAAAACTATTTTATTAATAAGCTGTGTTTTAATTAAGGGCGGGATCGATCGATTGTTATATATTTATCTCATTCATTATTGTAATTGCTAAATTACATTTTAATCTTGATTAATAATCTGATTTTCCTGTGACTTGCGTGCAATCTATGTTTTAATCATGTTGTTTAAGTGATTTACCCTTTTAATTTTCGAGATAAAGTTAAAAATTCAAGCTCGGTTTATAAGCTTCTTTCAAATAAAATATTATTTATCAACATCGAAACTTTAATATATATATATATATATATATATATATATGCTTGCAACCGTGGCATATTGGAAAGCAGCTTTGGTGTAAGTCCCCTCTGCCTCGAGTTCGAATCTCAGTTGGGTCAAATTAGCACATATGTGATCAATATTTAGGAGATAAAATAATACATGTGACCTAAATACCGAATATAGATCCGTTCAACCATGGCTTGTTGGAAGACAGCTTCGAAGTAAGTCCCCTCTCCCCCCAGTTCGAATCCCAGTTGGGACAAATTAACACATATGGGGATTGATATTTAGGGGACAGGATGATACGTTTGCCCTAATTACCGATTTGTTATAAGTCGTAGTTGGTTATATAAGTCGTACTGGTGAGTAGTAATGACGTCCGCAAGCTATGCGGGTTGGAGTCGGGAGCTGCACTAGCTGAAGATCATGTAGGCCATAGTGGTGATTAGTAGTGATGTCCGTAAGCCTCGATAGCCGGAGTCGGGAGCTGCTTGAGCTCATCGAATTCGACCAGCGTTTAACCTTTCAAATATGCCCAAAAAGCTTCAAATAATGGTTTAATAGCTTGATTCGAGCTTAATCTAATTTGATTTGACAAATTTTGGTATATATGGGTCTATCTTATTTATCTGATTACGTTGATTATAAGTTTGTTGAAATCGAAGCTCTAGATGACTCTTAATCGAAGTTTGGACATTTGTTGCTCGAAAATTGCCTCAACACTTTTGTTATGTCTTGAGATTCATGTTGGGTGTTAAAAATTTTATTGATGGAGTATCAATGTGTGTGTGTGCGTGCACGGCATTCGGCTAATCTTTTGAAGAAAATAATAATAATAATAATTATATATATAGACATAAGGAAAAGAAACAAAACCATAAGAAAAGAGAAAAAAGATCACTGCTTTAAATAAAACAGAGAAGCTGAAATACAGAAGCATAAAAAATAAAATACAGAAAAGATACGACAAGAAACAAAACAAGCATACAAAGGCAAATGAACAATAGAGACAAAGAGCCCAAAAAAGAAAAAAAAAAATAAGAAAATAAAAAGAAGCAGAGAAGAGACATAAAAAAAGAATTAAAGGTCAAACAATAATACCATAAAATTCAATAATATGATAAGTTAAATTTCATTTAAATTTCCAATTCCTACTTTTAAGAATGATTTTCCAATTAATATTCCAAATAATATGAGTCAATAGAAGTAAATATATTATTGAAAATACTGTTATTTCTTTCAAACTAAATGAAGTAAGCAGAAATTTGCGAAGATTACAATTGTTAATTCGAATTGTTTTTTCACAAAACATCACATATTATAGCATTATAAGAAAGATTACGATAATTAAAGAATATGTCTCCAAGATTTTCTTTCAAAGATAACTCATTAAACCAATGATCAAAAGAGAATAACAATTGACTATTCAAAAGTTAAAAATGTCTAATTCTTTTGGCCACCGAGATCCTTCCCGAAATGAGAAACTTTTGAAACAAAAGCCATAAGGAACCATAACGATTAAAACACAAAGTAAAAAGAATAGAATGATAATTATAATGTTTTCAGACAATTTTGGTCTTGCACGTGTTATTAATAGCATCTAAAGAGCGGAGTCCAATGCCATCGCCATGTTTAGGTATAACAAATTTATCCAACGCAATAATACCAAGATTTTTATTATCTTTATTACTTCAAAGAAAATTTGAAATCAAAGAAGAGTTTTTCCTTCTAAATGTATTCGTTCAATTCTTTAGTTTTCCAATTAATATAAACAAATCAAGTACAAATCAAGTATGAACATATATGTGAAAGCTCGTGTCAAGCTTGAACTGAACTTGAACAACTTATAGTTCGACCAAACCAAGTCCAAACAATGACATACTGAACTCAACTCGGCTCGATTCAAAACTCTAATTATGAGGCCTGAACACCCTTGTAGAGTATGAACCCTCAACTTCCTCGAAACCACAAGCACAATATAAAAAAAAGCCACAATGAACAAAACTTTGAAAAGGACAAAAATGAAAGAATGAAATAAATTATATGAAATATAATTTATATAACTAACCCTGCCTTGTCTAGAGAATCGAATAGTGGAGAAGTGCATGGCCATTATTTTAATGAAAATGGTTCTCCGTTAGCAAAAGGTCAAAGTTGGTATCGAGATTATCCTCTATATTTATATGAAATTAGATAGATTAAGGAAGCAATTAATTATCTAATCCTAATCATTGGGTTAATTGCTCCACTAATCACTAGATTTGGTGTAGCTACATGTTAAAATTGTGTCACATGCCATGTGCACCGCATAGAGGACTATTTCGGAGAAATTTACTTGTAATTATTTTATGTGATAAATAATTGGTATGCAATTTTATCATTTCATAATGATATAAATAAAATGCATTATATTTGTATATTTTTTGAAAATAGTTTCTTAATATTTAAGATGGGATAACATACATTTAATTTTAAGAAAATTATCAAAAGATGACTGATATTATTTCAGATTTATTTCGAGAAAATATGATTGAAAATTAAGAAAAAAAAAAAACTACAATTAATATTGCGCCATTATTTATTTGGTTCATTGCACAGAACTTGGATTTGCAGAAGCGGCTGTGGGAATTTGGGCCTTCAATAGATTTTATCTCCCTGCAAATTAAATTAAGTAACTTTGGATGGCCCACATCCATGTTCCTGTACTTCAGCTGTGGGAAGAATATGGCTATTAATATCATGAAAATAGAATTAAATAAAACAAAGGACCACCTCTTTTATCCATTTGTGATAATTGTAAAGAGTTAGATGTTTTTTTATACATCCAAGAGAATCACAATTTGAATTATTATTAATAATTTAATATCTTAGTATCACACGAATATCTAGTCACGAGAGGGGACACTGAAATTTTTATGTGAAAAAATATTGAACAGGAAAAAAATCACATGATCCAGCTTAGTTAAAATAATTCATTATGAAGTTAAATTAGAGAAGATGATATTATAGAAACTGAAGAACACAATTTTATAATAGCAGCTTATTTACAAGAGTTATGATTGAGATGTAAGAAGGGTAGTTTGTGGGTATAAGGCTATACTAGCGGGGATTGCCTATTTAGCTATAGATAATAGCTATAACGATTGTATTGTAATTAGTTGTAGCAATTGATAGTGGGGGTTGATGGTGACTTTTAGTGGTCGACGGTGATTCCTGGTGGTCTGTGATCAACTCTAGTGATTGACTACAACTGTCGGGATTTAATGAGTTAAACTTTAGTAGTCAGTTTATGTTGTTCTACTTTCCTTCCCCATTCAAGTGAAGAATAAGTTTTTATTTATAATTTATGAGTGAGGTATTTCGATATATTTAGCTACGATTCTAAACATTTTGTTAGACAATTCACATTAGTTCTCTTAATAAAATGATGTTTTGTCAACAATTTAGTGCCTTAGGCATCAAAATTAAATGATTTTGAGCTCATTAGATTCCATTCGTTGAGACGCTCGATTTGAACATAAATATGCCAAATTTTGATATCGTTTAACTTTCCAATTGAAGCAACAAAATTTTAACTACACTCAAACTTTATGACATAGGCTTATTTGGACACAGACTAGATCCATTTTAGCATTATTAGTTTTGTCTTGTCGATACGCACCGTGACTACAAACATGTTAAAATCGGGGCCCGATTGATGTTGAATTTGATTTTTAAATATTTTTAATCAAAATGCATTGAGATATAATAAAAAATTTATCAATAGCACATCACTTATTTTAAAAATACATACATTAGAAAAGACTTCAAAAGACCATTTGGAATTATTTTTAATTTATGTCTAAACATGAAATAAAATATTTTTAAATATTTTTAAGAATATTCGAAACGGCTAAATAATTTTTTGAGTATTTTAAAATAAAAAAAAATATTTAAAAAATAAAATAAATTTATGTAATACATTATTAAAGTCTATCTTAAAATAAAAGAAAACTGAATGCAATATATAAATATATATTCAGTTACAAAAATAAAAAAAATCGAAGTACAACTCAAATTATACATTATGGAAATGAAGATCCACTTAAATCACAAAATGGTTCACGGATTCTTTAGTTGGGCCCAAACTATTGGGCTTTTAAATTTGTTTCTTAAAAGGCTAAGCATGCTCTCCACAGAAGTAATGCCTAATATTCTTCACACTGTAAACGACAATAAACAAAAAGGATTATTAAGTAAAGTATAATGTAATTGTGATTGAACCTTGTTAAATTTCAATTTTAACTTCCACTTATTAATAAATTTAAGATTGTTTATTAGTTAGTTAAATGCACTAAATTATGTTTAGTAGAGAGCTTTCTCATTAAATAATCATATAGCATATGAAAAAGTCAAATTAGTTAATAGGTTAATTATTGAAGGCTTAGGTGACAAAGGTGTCCTGAGAAGCTATAGATGAAGGAAGATGAGAGCATCTTAAATAAATGGAGAAAATAATTATTAAAAATATGTCAAGCGATATGGTGGCAGTGCGGCACCGCACCGTTGGTTTGCCCGTTTGGATAAACTGCATTTTGACAGTTTTTTCAAAAAGCTACCACTGAAAATCCATCAGTCCGATATGTGCGGTGACAGCTTTCTAGCTGCGGTCTTTATTTTTCAAAAGAAAAAAAAAAGTTTGTAATAGTCACCGCAGCTTTTTGCAACATAAGATTATTCTTTGGCAGCTTCACATCTATTTTTTAAATAGCTGAAGTTGCCTCAAATAGGCCATAAATCTTAAGTAGTTCTATGATGAGTTGTAATTTATTATAACTAGATGTTTTTTTTTCATATGTTTGTATATATTTTTTCCCCCAAAATTAGATAGTGTTTTTCAGGCAGCCATCACACTTTAATAGGTTATAGTGAAAAAATTTGCTTCCCATCACAAAAATTTATAGAAAACAATGAGAAAGCAGTTTCACAATTAGAACCGTGATGACGATCTGAAATACAAAACATGAATAAAGCTGTTTCAAACATACCCTCAATCCAAACTGTCACACGCCTAAACAATTCAAAGTGAATATTTAATAAAAGAAAAGATCTTAAAATCAAATTAATTTCATGAGAATAAAGAAAAGAGAAACTGCAAATGCTGCATCATTGAGTTCACAAGATCTATAATGTAAAAATGATATGAGAATTTATACACATACCGCATAATTTATATGTATTTACACATCTAATACCTAAACAATTATTATGTTTGACACTTTGTTGACATAAATTTATGCATGAAAATGTATTTTTCCTTTTAAAAGTTAATAATAATGATATATTTGATGTGATATTAAAGATTTGAGTGTTATATATATATATATATATAAATGAAAGTAATGACATTAGATATGTAAATGAAAAATTGAAAAGCCAATTTGCATAGGTGGAAATTGCGCTTCAGGGAGAAAATATTATGTATGATTTTTGAATGTAGGAATAGCTATTGAGATTCAAGCATGTCACCCGTAAGTTTACACAGCGAGGTGTTTGAATCTCAACGAGTATCCGCACATAGGGACCATCAAACCAAATAGTATTTTAGGTTCTGGAAGAGAAGCATCTCAGCAAAGATGGGATAGACATTATTCAAACTTCACTTATCACTTCATTTGTCACTCTATTTTTTGAAGTATATAAAGAATATATTAAAATGATCAAAATATTATATATATATATATATATATATATATATATATATATATATATATATATATATATATATATATATATATTGATGCGTGCTTAGAAAATTCGTGGAGGTAGAGTAGCTAGATTATTGTTTTAACGATTGTATCGAAAATTCAACACAATAATGATTTGAAAAATAAGCGGTGAAGATCGATAAATTTTTACGTGAAAACTAAGAAGGGAAAAACCACGGGCTCGACCCGATTACGAAATCCCGATGTTTACGTAAATCCTTTGTCCCATAGACGGGAGAGAGTAAGTATATGTTTCAGACTACAATGTCGACTGACGGTGTCGGTTGGTGGTGATTGACGATGATTGGCGGAGGTCCACGGTGACGAATGTCGACGGTGACAGAGGTCGACGGTGACAGAGGTCTACGGAGATGGAGGTCGACAGTGACGGAGGTCGACGTTGACGGAGGTCGGCGGTGGTCGGCGGTGGTCGACGGCGGTCGGCGGCGGTGCTAAGCTGCAGCTTGTCCTTAAGGCCTCAGACACTCTCTAGGTTTTTCCCCTCTCATGTAAGGGTTGGGTGTCTATTTATAATATTTTGGGTGCAATTAATGCAGTCATTTTGATCGGACGACCCAAAGAGGTTCTCTTGATCAGACGACGTTTAGGGGGCATTTGATAGTCTTAGCGATGTCGGAATTGAGTGATCTTCAGCTCGTTGGATTCGTCTTATCGAGACGTTCGATTCAAGTATAGGCTTTCTAGTGTCGGCATTTGTTTGATCTTCCAAATATGTCTTGAAATCTTCTAAAAATGGATTAATGACTTGATCTGATTTTGATTTGACTCAGACTAGACTAGTTTTTATATCATTAGGTTTGTCTCATCAAGTCAGATAGTTTGACTATAAAGAACTGAAATCAGAGCCTGGATATCTTTTGATCAAGATTTAAATGTTTCTTGCTTAAAAATAGTTGCCTCGAGAACCGTGATATGCCTCATGATTCGTGCTAGATGATGAAAATTTGTTGGTGATGTATCATATATAAATCAACATTATATTAAATTTGCATGTAAAGTTGAGGTTATTTTTCAATGTGTCAAATGAAAATGCATTCATGTTGGACATTTGTAGCTGCATACATACTATAAAATAAATTTTATCTAAGTAAGAAACATTTCACACAAAAATAGAATACTAAACTTGTAAACAAATTATTTAAATCAAAATATTGGTCATTTATGTCCAACAAACTTTCCGCATCTGAAAGATGGTATTTTTCAGCAAAATGTTTGCTTTCAACTGACGAGTCTTCATTCACTTCTATTTTAAAACATCACATTAAGTTTCATATAAATAGCAACGAGTCATGAATTTAATTATGAATTAAAAATAATCATGTTCCCAAAAAAACATGATTATCAACTTACGATATGTTTGGGATAACTGTTGCTACTGTTTGAAGAACCAAATATGAAGTTGTAGCAGAAGAAACAATTATTCAGAAACTACGATATGTGACTGTAGACTAAAACTTTTTGGTAACCATATGGTAGCCAAAAAGACAGAATAAATTTAATGTCTAAAAGTGCAATGAGACACCGCACAATATATATATATATATATATATATATATATATATATATATATATATATATATATATATATATATATATATATATATATATATATATATATATACTGGCTGCAGCAAGGCTTCTTTGCCTTTATCTTATTTGGGTTTTTTGCTTACTAAAGGTAAGAGTAGAAAGGATCTTTTTGTAAATTTGTTTGATAAGATTAAGAGCAAGTTTTTTTCTTGGAAGAATAATTTTCTATCTTTTGGAGGTAGAGTTACTCTTCTTAAGAGCATTCTTAATTCTCTACAAGTTATGAACATGCCTTCAGGAGTTATTCAGAAGGTGGAAAAGCTTTTTAATAAGTTCTTATGAGAAGGTAAAGGTCATTCTTCTTATCATTAGAAAAGTTGGAATAAGCTTTGTAAGTCTATTGATAAAGGTGGTCTTGATTTTAGAAGTCTCACTGATTCTATTAAGATAAATTATATGAAGTTATGGTATCGTTTCCGTAAAGACAATTCTCTTTGGGCTTCTTATTTGAATGACAAGTATTGTTCTTATCTTCATCCTTTAAAGGTCACTGCTTCTTATAAAGACTCTTTTATTTGGAAGGCCATGTTAAATGTGGCTAGGCAGACTGAGGATTTAATTTGCTGGGACATTGGTAATGGGGACTGTTCTTTCTAGTTTGATGATTGACTGTTCATGGGTCCTTAGCTCATTGGTATGGGGGCCCTAATGATATTGGCATTAAAGTTAAAGATTTATGGCTGGATAATAAATGGTGTATGTCAAAGCTTCTTTCTTCTCTGCATACTCTGGATGCTAAGTTTATTTCTTCGATTCCTATTTCCAATGATAAGAAGGATTTTCCTAAGCCTAAAGGCAGATTGGGGGAGTCTCTTTCTAAGACTTTTGCTGCTTCTTTCCAAAACTTTCAAGGTTTGGATCTTAGTTGGAATTGGAATAGTTGGCTTAAGCCTTCTATCTCCTTTTTTATTTGGAGAGTCTTTCATCAAATCCTTCCTACTGATGATTTAATCAAACTCAAAGGTTTACGTATACCTTCACGTTGTTATGTCTGTCAGCTTCAGGAGGAGACTATGGATCATATTTTCTCTAACTGCAGTTTTGCGACTGCTATTTGGGATCATGTTATTATTAAGCTTCATGTCTCTTATCATTCTTTTGTTTTTACTACTATTTCTGATATTTTTACTAGTTGGAGGAATCTAGGTAAGGACTTTTTCCTTGCAGTTCCTGCTGTGGTTATTTGGTTCATTTGGCTAGCGAGAAAAGATGCTAAGTTTCAAAACAGAGCTTCTAATGCGAGTCATACTATAAGTCTCATTTTCTGCTACCTGATGAAAGGTTTAACTTGGTTACTTCAATCCAAGAAGGTGTCCCGTAATTTGTCTGTTATTTTAAGCTCTTTGAACCTTCCTGTTTCTAGTCCTTCCATATTTCATGTTACTGTTCATTGGACTAAGCCTACTCTTCCTTTCATTAAACTTAATTGTGATGGCTGCTGGCATCAAAACAGTGCTAGTATTGGTGGTATTCTTAGGGATGTTTTAGGGCTTCCTATTTGCTGGTTTTCTTCTAACTCTATCCCTGATTCTCCTGTTGTAGCCGAAGCTGAGGCTGTTGTTTTTGGTTTGCATGTTGCTCTGAATCGTGGTTGGAAGTTTCTCATTGTTGAAACTGATTCTTTAATTTTGTGGAAGTATTGTACTATGCAGGTTGATCATCATTGGAGTTTAAATTTGATTATGAAGAGGATTTTTTGGATGACTAAGCACTTAACGATTGTCTGGATGCATGTTAGAAGAGAAGGCAATAAAGTAGCGCATTGGATTGCTAAGTTTGGATTAAAGCTGAGTTCTCCTCACATTTCTGCTATTATTCCTTATGAGTTATTTGGTTTATTATTGTCTGATTGTTCGTAGTGTTTGGTCGTGTTTCGTGTGGTTGTGTCGTGTGTGTGCGTTGTATTTTCTATTTTTTTGGAAAGAGGACCTTAGATTCCTATTTTTTGCGTGTGTTGTATGTGTGGTGTTTAGATATGACCTCTTTCCCGATTTTGTAACTTTCTTTTTTGTGAAACGCGTAGGGAGCCCAAGTCTCCTTTTAACCAATATATATATATATATATATATATATATATATATATATATATATATATATATATTAGATACGTAAGTACATAAAAATTAAATTATAAATCTACTCTTCTTATTTTTTTTTCTTTTATGCGGATGGACGAAACTGCTTGCTCTGAAGTTTAAGCATGGAGTACTACATGGAGATTCAAAAGTTTAACAGAGGAAGATAACAGGACACAACCCTTGGGCGAATAGCTCTAGGACACTGCATTGGGGCGAATAGCTTTAGGACTCCCCTCCAGGGCGAACGACTCTAAGGCTCCACTTCAATGAGGAAATTTTAGAACTCTTCCCAAAAAAAAAAAAACAAGCAAACAAAAAAAAGCTCTAGATGACAATTCCAGCAAAGAACCATAAAGATACCAGAACCGAATGTGGAAAGTGCTTAGCTAGGAGCATCATTAGCAAATTATGTATTCAAAATTTGTTTGATTTATAAATTGTTTTGTCCTTATTGTAGTTGTCTGTCACGCTCCCAAAAGAACTCTTGAGTGAGGTGGGCAGCCCAGAACTTATATATTGCTTTTCGGCTCTACACCTAGCCGATGTGGGACTAAATGTCCCTGACATTCTTCTCCACTCAATCACGTGACGCCCTCATCACGGATCGGCTCCACCGAGGGCCCTACACCGCGGAGAGTCCCCACACCCGACAATCAGTACCCCGCTCTGACACCACTTGTCACGCTCCCAAAAGAGCTCTTAAGAGAGGTGGGCAGCCTAGGACTTATATACTGCTTTTCGGTCCTACACCTAGTCGATGTGATATTAGACATTCTCCTCCACCCAATCACATGACGCTTTCGTCATAGATTGACTCCATCGAGGGCCCTACATCGTGGAGAGTCTCCACACCCGGTAGGCAGTATCCCGCTCTGATACCACTAGTCATGCTCCCAAAAGAGTTCTTGAGTGAGGTGGGTAGCCCAGGACTTAAATATTGTTTTTCAGCCTTACACCTAGCCTATGTGAGATTAAATGTCCCTGACATGTCGCTATTAAGAAGCAAGAAAATTAAGGAACTTTATAGATATACTCAAAAATGGTCTACAAGGATCTCGAGGCAATCTGCGGTATGCTTCCATTGAATTGGTCGTCTTCAGTTAACCTTTCCTCCGACAGAGGACTCTAAGGTATGTTTCCCGCGAAGGTGGCCTTTTCCCTCTGAATGGAGAACTTTTCCCTCCAACGGAGGACTTTTTCCTTCAACTGACCACGAGAACCCGACACTCACCCCCCTGCGCCCAAATCTCTTTTTAACCAATATATATATATATATATATATTAGATACGTAAGTACATAAAAATTAAATTATAAATCTACTCTTTTTATTTGTTTTTCTCTCATGCGGATGGACATAACTGCTTGCTCCGAAGTTTAACCATGAAGTACTACTTGGAGATTCAAACGTTTAACCGAGGAAGATAACATGACACAACCCTTGAGCGAATAGCTCTAGGACACTGCTTTGGGGCGAATAGCTTTAGGACTCCCCTCCGGGGCGAACGACGCTAAGGCTCCACTTCAATGAGGCAATTTTAGAACTCTTCCCCACCAAATAAAAACACAAGCAAACAAAAAAAAGCTCTAGATGACAATTCCAGCAAAGAACCATAAAGATACCAGAACCAAATGTGGAAAGTGCCTAGCTAGGAGTATCATTAGCAAATTATGTATTCAAAATTTGTTTGATTTATAAATTTTTTTGTTCTTATTGCAGCTGTCTGTCACGCTCCCAAAAGAGCTCTTGAGTGAGGTGAGCAGCCCAGGACTTATATATTATTTTTTGGTTCTACACCTAGCCGATGTGGGACTAAATGCCCCTGACATTCTTCTCCACTAAATCACGTGACGCCCTACACCGTGAAGAGTCCCCACACCCGACAAACAGTACCCCGCTCTGATACCACTTGTCACGCTCCCAAAAGAGCTCTTAAGAGACGTGGACAGCCTAAGACTTATATACTGCTTTTCGGTCCTACACCTAGCCGAGGTGATATTAGACATTCTCCTCCACCCAATCACGTGACGCCTTCGTCATGGATTGACTCCATCGAGGACCCTACATCGTGGAGAGTCTCCACACCCGGCAGGCAGTATCCCGCTCTGATACCACTAGTCAAGCTCCCAAAAGAGTTCTTGAGTGAGGTGGGTAGCTGAGGACTTAAATATTGTTTTTCAGCGCTTACACTCTAGCATCTATGTGAGATTAAATGTCCCTGACATGTCGCTATTAAGAAGCAAGAAAATTAAGGAACTTTATAGGTATACTCAAGAATGGTCTACAAGGATCTCGAGGCAATCTGCAGTATGCTTCCATTGAATTGGTCGTCTTCAGTTAACCTTTCCTCCGACAGAGGACTCTAAGGTATGTTTGTCACGAAGGTGGCCTTTTCCCTCTGAATGGAGAACTTTTCCCTCCAACGGAGGACTTTTTCCTTCAACTGACCACGAGAACCCGACCCCCCCCCACAACAAAAAATCCCCAGAACTACAGATCTAACGGTCAACGAACGCACCAACACAAAAAACTAAAAAATCTTTTACTACACTTTTAAAATAAGGGTAATATTATAATTTACTCTTTTACCCTTCTATCATCTTTAAATAGGTGTGTCATTTCATGTAAAGAGCTCATTTTGGCTCCCCAAACTTGTAACATCTATTTTTAATTGAATAAAATGAGTCTACAAGCCTAGAGTTATCCTGATTCCTCCTCTCCCTCTTCTCTTTCTCTTTCTCTCTCGCTCACTCTGTCAATCTTTTTTACTCGGTTCAATGCTCTATTTCTTGGGCACTTTTTACTATATAAATTTGAATTCAACAAATATATTTCAATATTCATGACAAAAAATTCACCAAAAGAAATCTCTCCAATCATACAATTTAACAAAAATGCAACATTTACATACAAGCTACCCAATTCCTACGTATTCACATATTTAGAATCAAAACCATCTTTTTTATACTTGCACCATCCAAATTTTTTTATAACATAAAAAATGCTATTAGTTTAAACTTAAAAAAAATAAATTAAACACACCTTCTCCATGCGCAGATAAAAGGATATATTGGCAAAAATTAAAGTTTAGGTGCTATATATGTAAATATCTTGTAATTATAGGACGATTCATATAGTTTTATAAAAATCAGGATTAATTTATTGAAGAAATTAAACATCTTGTATAATATGAAATATAAATATTCTAAATTTTAACCCCACAAAAAAATATATATGAATTCTTATATATCAAACACTGCAAATATGAAATATAATATTAATTATCTAAATTTAAAAATTAATATATATTATATATTATATATTTTTTTGTCATTATATTAAAATATTCATTTACATTAAATTCGCTTTAAATATAAATACATATCCTAGTATTAAATGAAGCCTAAGAATTAATTCCCAATGCACGATATAGCTGTGAAGCAATAAAACGCCATCACTGACTTTGACGCCCACCCCCCTTTTTTTGTGACAAATATTTAATGCGTCAACCCAACTAACTCCCTCCTCTTAAATTCTCATCCACAACTATATTTTCCTGAACAATTAATTGATCCCCCAACCAAAATTCATTTTTTTATTCCTTACTTTTGATTTTTAAATATATTGATGATTAAATAAAGAAATAATTGATTTATTTTTATCCCAATCTCAATAGCAAATACTCAGAAGCTAAATGTTTGGAGTACAAACTGTTAATTGAAAGAATGGAAATTAAAGTGATAGAAAGGCACGCTCCATTTTTGTAACTAATCAGAATGAGATGACGATCAGTTGACTGATAATGGCGACTAGAGCTAGCTGCAGAGATACGACGGCGGCCGTCCAGATGCCGTCGCCGCCGTCGCTCGGTGCGGCGGCGATTGAATTCGTCGGCGCCAGCTGACCTGTTCCTGTGGAAGACGACCGAGTTATTGATAAAGCTTATCTGAATCTCAGCAAAACTGAAAGTTAAATATCATTTATAAAAATAATAGTTCAAAGAACTATGATTGACACACGGAATTGATTATAAAAATCTAACATGTCATCATGATTGCATGCAAATGAAAAGATTTATGTGTTTTTAAAGATGGATATAATATTTTATTAATCAATCAATCATGACGCATGTGTTTTAAACCAAGTAATTCAAATCAAATCAGCAGAGTAATTGAGTAGCAGAAGCATGCAATTACCAGAAGGTGTAGAAGCAACGGCGCCGCCGCCGCCAGGCGACAGGGCTCCAGGACTCGCAACCGGAATCCCCAAATCTTCAACAAAATCATCCAAAGTCACGAACTTTAAGACAAAATGTAAAGAGATCAAAAAGAAAAGAAATGAAAAATGAAATTTTGAACCGTACCATTGCAGAGACTAACAGGGGGAGTCTGAACATGACAGATAGTGGGAAGCATAAGAGCCTTAGTATCGTCTATCTTGATTCCGAAGGTATTTGAGGTAGATAGAAGCTGACAAAGACAGATTGGGTTACTGTCAACAAGTCCGGCGAGTGCAGGGCAGCAGCCTTTCTCAGGCACCGTCAAGTTGGCGCCTTGTTCAACGTAGGTGAGGCAGGAAGTAAGGTTTAGAAGGTCGTTGGTGCAGTCGAGAGCGGGAATCGCCGGAGAAGGTGGTAGGGAGGGAGATTGTATGGGCAGCGGCGGCGGTGCGGATGCCGGCGTGAGTTTCGGTTTGTGCGGCGGCTTGAGCTTCGGTGCGGACGACGGCGAGGTTGTTGGTGCGGTCGCTGGAGAAAGGGCTCGTGTTTGGGAGATGAGAATGAGGAGCATGAGTGGGAAGATGGGAGCTCGGCTGGTCGGCATCTTCGTAGGCCTGTTCTGCTTCTCCGCTTTTCGTCTTCTTCCTTGGTGGGACGAGTGTATAAATGGGAGTTGACCGGGTCGGGTCGGGTCGGGTCGGGTCGGGTTATGCTGGGCATAATATTTTTTAAGTTACTTATGAAATTGCAATAAATAAATATTTTGGGTAATTTTATTTTTGAAACAGCTGTCATGAAAATTGACAAATAACGATAGAGTAATTATATAGCTGTACCACTCAGCCCCTTATGTATCTATATATTTAAGACCTATGCTTCAATATTTTACATACAGACCATCTCATTTATGCATTAAAAGATATGTCTCACTTTTTTTATTTTTTATTTAAATTAAAATAATTATTTTCTTATGTGATTGTTAGTTGTAGGTGTCAGGAAATTTAAATAGATGCAAATTGAGTGATATTGTAAGTATTGAATTCCATATTATCCTGTGAATCACACTCAGAAAAATATACCTGTAGAAAAATAAAGCGTAGAACAGGAGGAAGAGAGAGAGATGAGTGCATTAACAAACAATAAAATGAGAGAATTGTACAACATTTTATTCATGAAGTGGTATGCTATTTATAAATAAATGGGATACAAGAGTTGAAGTTACATTTAACTACGCCCCTATTCAAATAGAGTATGTATATGTTATTCTAGAGATTATACTCTTCTGGGTCTAGGGCATTGTTATTTACTGGCTTGACGATTACGTTATTCTAGAGATTATACTCTATTTCAAGCAAGATAGATCAACTGAATTCTTGAAGATAGTCGGTGAGACTGATATGCTTGGTTCAAACTTGCTAGTCGAATGTATTGATCTGGTTGTCAGTCCTTAATTTCCGCTGGGGGCTCATGCCTGCTAGGTAAAACTAGGCCAACAGGCAGAGATCAACGAGTCATCTTAACCTGACGTATAGTTTACCCTTTGGGTGAGGAGGTACTGCCAAGAGTGGTTGAAGCTCATGACTCCAATTTGTATGAAAAGCTTCTCAGGGTTGTATTTGGCCTTATGCTGCATTATTTGGGTGTGCATGGTAGTTTAGATGATCTCTGGTTACTTCGAGATTTGTGTTGTCACATTTTTCTTAAACAATAAGAATAAATTAATTTTTTATTTAATTTTTTATTTTAAGTTGAAGATTCGGAATCTAATACTTTGAAACTCTTTAATTTATTTCTGATAAATAAATAACGAATTTAAGCACCCTTTAAAGCTATTAAGACAAAAGTAGAGTTCTTAAAGATTATGAAGATTGGAGATATCTCTTACAAATATATATTTTTTTTTTGAATGAAAATCGGATCAAATTTAATATGTCAAATTCAGCGTACATCAAACTCGAATTGAGCCCATCCTGGATTTGATTGAGCTAGCTAGGGATCAAATAAAAAAATCAAATCAAATTTTATATTTGGTAATGCACAATCAAAGTCAACGGGCTTGATATATATGAAAAAAGTTTAGATCTAGATTTTTTTCGGACGATGAAGTTGGTCTTGTCCGTAAATAGTGGAGCAACTGATACACCTGCAGCAAATCTCCATCATCCGGCATGAATCTCGAGGCATGACATTGATCTCGAGATAACTTTTTTGAGCAAGAAATATTTAAAACTCGATAAAATGTCATTCTTTCAGCAAACTTATAATCAGGTTGATTGGCTCGACAAGAAGAAACCGATGTTTACCAAAATTAGTCCACTCCGAGTCAAATCAGGCTTAGATCGAGTCATTAAACCACACTTGGATGTTTTCCGGACATATTTAGAGGTCAAACAAACACCGAATCGAGTGACTCGACAAGACGAATCTAGCGAACCCAATATTGCTCAATTCTGACATCTTTAAGGCACCCAAATGTCCATCAAAATGTCATATGATCGAAGGAAGCACTATGAACTATCCAATCATAGTAGTTCATATTCATGCATAAATTGCACCTATGATACTATAAAAAGAGCCCCACACATCTCATGAATGAAGGAGAGCTTGGGGCTAGATAAATAACTTTAAGTTTTGAGAAGGAGTTGAGGTCCATCAGCACTCCTGCCACCGTCAATCGCTATTGACAGCTGTTGATCATTGCTGATTGACGCCAACCTCCACTTGCCGGCCTCCACCGATCATCATTGGTTGCCACTCACTTTTTACAAGAAGTTCATTCACATGCCTATGTTGTAATTTGGAAGACTTTGTAATCGTTTCTCTTCTGTGAAACAAGGGGTCTCTGTAATCATCATCTTAATAGTGGATTTTTACAATTAGGTCAGATGTTGTGGTTTTTTTCTTTACGGGTTTTCATGTAAAAACTTTTTGTGTCACTACTGGTTACTTTCTTTTATCTGAGTGTGTGATAAATTCTCGTGCAATGATAATCCATTACTCTACTGCCGTGAATTTTCTAGCATGCATTAGAGCTCATTAATAAGTTAAGCCCTGTTCAAATCAAAATGAATGAAACCAACCTCAATTGGTTCAAGTTAGCTCCAGAATGATTAAAAAGTATCTATCTCTGCATATCAAAAAAGTGTTAAGCGTTGATCACATAGATATCCAACGACCTAGAAGAAGGAACTATGATGGAGATCCTTTGCGAGGAAGTCATGAGACCCACCAAGGCTACCGAGTTAGGCCGACTGAGCCAAAAAGTAACTGGAGGGTGACTGATCACTATCGGCCAACCCATTTGAGAATTCAACAAAATGATGTTCTAACCTTCAATGTTTGACCCCACAATAGGAAATGCATGTCAATCTGATAATGAAAATTTACCCAGCACACAAGTTAATCCTAAGTAGGAGTAAGCGTCACAAATATGTTTAGATGGAACCGCCCCATGCATAGGTCATTAACCCGACAGAAATAAATCTTTCGAGGATGTACGACTGAGCAAAACCGACCCGACTGAGACAAAAATTGACTAGAGGATTTAATCATTGTGAGCCCATTCAAATGAGGGGTAGAAATATCATTTCATTTGTTAAGATATATTCTCTATAAATAGGGGAAACAATTATGATAAAAAGGACTAATTTTTAATATTCATCGGGCATTGCAGACCCAATATTGAAAATAGGGGTGTCAATTCGAGTTAGCGTGTCCGGGTCGGGTCTGACACGAAAATCATCCAACACGAATAGGGTTAACCCGATCCGACTAGAATGATAAACTGGTTGAAAGCTAAGACTCGAACCCGAGCTTTGACCCGCTAACAATAACTCAACCTGAAATTTTGTGCTTATTCGAATGTTTAGCCTTTCGAGTTCAACCTGAGCTCGATCTGATTAATAAATGGGTTGAATTCTTCGGCCCGAAACCAATTCAAAAAATATTTGGGTCTACTCAAACACAAATTTTTTCAGTCCTGTTGGTCTGTCAGGTCAATTTTTGACATCCCTAATTGAATATATATCTCTGTCTATGCTCTTCTCCCACACTCTATTCCTTGAGGACGACCCACAAACAATTTGCTGCTCCTCTTCTTGCTCTGTCCCCTTTAATTGCTGAAGCTGAAGCCTTAATTTTTGCACTTCTTATTGCTGGAAAAAAGGGTTGGCTGAACATTATTTTAGAGCTCGATTCGTTATGCTTTATGGAATATTTGTTCTTTAAACTATAATCGTCATTGGAGTATTATTTTACAGATTAAAAAGATTAAAACTTTGATCATTGGAATGAATGTTTTATGGACTCATACTAGACGTGAAGACAACTTACGTGGTGATTGGATTGCGAAGCTAGGATCTCATTTAAAAAAGCCTATAGTTTCTAATTTTGTCCCTGTGATCTTAAATTCTGTGATTTCTGTGAATAGTTAGTTTTTTTTGTTTTGTGTTTGTCGTGTCGTGTAGAGTGGTATGTTTTTATTTTTTTGGAAAAAGGACCCAGTCTTTTTGTTTTCTTTGGGATTTGTAGGGTGGGTGCGTTGAGACCTTTTTCCCAATTTTATACTTTTTATTTGACGCAATAAAATTGAGTCATAAGCGCTCTTTTATATAAAAAAAAAATATTCAAATTAATATGTGTGGACGCACGCTCGGTCAATTGTCGTTGGACTTAAGATCAATTCTGAGCCATGTCAAACGAGGGTCATACACAACCCTCATTTAAAATTACAATTATGAAAAATTTTAAATTTTCATCATTTTAAAAAATTAATTAAAAAAAAAAAAAAAAAAACTAAATCTCAAATGCATCCGAAAGCAAAGTTGCATTATTGCATATTGACAATACAACATTTGAATGCTAAATTAAAAAAATGCTTCATGATTACCACTATATATATAACGGAAGCGTACAAAAGCATTAATGGTGCCACGCTGAAGAGGGAAGAAGAAAGGGAGAGGCATTTCAGTTTTTTACTGGGCATTTACTTGCATAACCCTGTACTCTTATATATTTACCCGTCTAACGCAAACTTTATTTTTGACTTCAGTACTAAAAATTTTCTTTTATCACATCAAAAATTTATTTTCTAATTCGTAAATACATAGGCATTAAAGGACCGTTTGGGGTAGTTTATAAGTGTCAAAACGCCGCCTCATTGTTTGGAAGACATGTTTCGACAGCATATATGAAAATGCGGTTGAACCTCGCAGTCGACCAGCGGGCCACGTTTCAGGATAAGCTGACTATCTTAAAACACACAAGCTGCCCCAAATTCACCCTAAATCTCATGCATGTAATTTTTTCTTTCTTTCTTCAATATCTCTTTACTCATTTGATGGCTATTTGTTGGGTATACCTAAAGGAGTCATGCCGAGCTCACATCACTCCCGACTTGAACTTGAGCTTGATTAATTTTATAGAGTTCGTGTTTAAATTTGCGAGTTAGAGCAGGCTCACAAACCGGCTTGCTTATGATAACTAAGAGAAAAAAATATTAATTTAAACAATGTTATAATAAAATGACAAATAAAATAAAAAATTAATAAATAATCACTTATAAAATATAAAATATTATTTTTACACATTTTTAATATTTTAAAATATAGTCTTCAAATTTAATATATTTTGAGTATAAATTATATTAATATTTTTATTTAAATGAGTCGCTCAAGAACGGACAAGTTGACTCGAGGTTAGCTTGAGCGTGGTTTTTTAGCTCATCACGCTCACTTCACGAGCCACTTCTCGAGCCGAACTTGAGCCGGCTGACGAGTCAGCTTGACTCAGTTATACCCCTAGTTATTTGGTTCAGTGCAAAAAGTTATATTTTTAGTTATTTTATCAAATTTTACCTAACATGCCATAGAGAATGAGTCCAAGATGTTAAACTTTATAACATATTAATTGCATGCATATACAAAATATATAACTATTTTCATACCTAACACCAAAATTTTTATATTTATAGCACTTAATTTATTTACAGAATGATTTACATATAACTCAATTCTTTTTTTTTTTTTTTATAAAAGAGCACGAATGCTCAATTTTATTACTTCAAAAAAAGAAGTACAAAATCGGGAAAAAGGTCCCAACACACACACCCTACAATAAGACCAAAAAGAAAATAAAAATCGGGCCCTTTTTTCAAAAAAAATAAAAACATACAACTCACACGACACAACAAAAACAAACACAAGACAACATTAACTATCTAAAGCAATAACCGAATTTAAGAACACAGGAATAGAATTAGAGACAATAGGTTTAATCAACCGAGCTCCAAGCTTCGAAATCCAATCTGCCACCAAGTTCCCTTCACGTCGTGTATGAGTCCAAATCACATTCAATCCGGCAGTCAGAGCTCTAATTTTTCTAATCTGTAACACAATACTCCAATGACAGTTATAATTTAAGGAACAAATTTTCCAAAGAATTAAAGAGTCAGTTTCTAAATAAATATTAATCCATCCCCTATGCCGAGCAATAAGAATAGCAAAAATGATGGCCTTTGCCTCGACAATTAAAGGGGATAAAGCATTAATAGGAGCAGCAAACCAAGCAATAATCAAACCATTCCAGTCACGAATAATACCTCAAATACCAGCTTTCGAAATTTTTTAAGAAGCACGTATAACTCAATTCTTATGTATTTATATATCTAATAGTTATACTTCAATTTGTACATGTGAACGACCTTTCCTATACAAGAAAAATATATATTTAAGGTTTTAAAAATAAAAAATAGTATTTATGTATGGGCCATGAAAGATATTTGGTGGTACGACTGTAAAAAGTAAAATTAAAGTGTTATATTTGTAAAAAAGAATTGTTTGGTATGTACGTAAATGCCCCTTCAGAATTTTCATATTACTTCAAAAATTTATATTTTTATGTATAGATAAGATGATAATATGTAAAAATTAAAATTCATTCAAGTGTTAGATACGTAAATACATAGGCATTAAATCGTATGCCTGCAAATCTTCTTTCAATGATTGAGCACCTTCACATTGGCTTTCCAATATTTCTTTAATTATTTGATGGTTATTTGGTTCAGTTTAAATTGGTTCAATTTGTAGTTATTTTATCAAATTTGACCTAAAATGTGAGAGGGAATGAGTTCAAGATGTTAAACTTCATGAGAGATTAATTGCATGCATATCACGAAATTTCTAATTATTATTATTATTATTTTGAAAAATTGAGGGTCACGTCCAACATTATTGAGAAAAAATGGTAATTACAACCAGAGACAAATACAATTCACATCAAAAGAAAATCAAGCTTAAAGAAATAAAAGGAACAACGAAGAAACATATCAGAAGAGAAACTTCTAACAACCAGCAATAGCAACGAACTTCAATAACAGAGTGGAAGAAAACTAAGCCGTCAGCAAAATCCCAACAACAAAATACAAAGCAAATTTGTAGTCATCTAAGAAGAACATCTGCAAATTAGTAGTACTCCAAGCTTCCAACAGACTAATCACCAACAGCAACAACAACCACCTATAAAAGCAAGCTAAAAGAAAGTAACGCAATAGACTACGACCAACAATATTAGGTTTCAAATAGCAGAATAGAAACACAAGGCAACAAATAAAATAAAAACCAAAATATGTAAAATAAACTAATGATAAATGACAATTGACAAGAGAGCTCAGAACATACATGCATAAGTACTAAATTTCCATCAAAAAACTAATGAATAAATATTATTCAAAAGAGTGGTTGAAATTTAATAGAATGTTGAAGATTATCGTAGCTCAATCAAAAATGTACTTTAACAAAAAACTAAGGAAATATCTGTTCTGATTTAATAAACATCACAGCTGAACTAATGAGCCAAAAATGCTATATCGAGGAAATCAATATTCAAATAAGATACAACACCAAAAAACTGATGAATCTAACCCGCAATCAAATACAAAAAAAAAAAAGATCCAGCAAATAAAAATTTCCACCTGAAAGAATGAATTGAGCCGTCACAAGAAGAAAATGGAATGAAAAGATCCCAAACAACAAAACAAAAATAAAAAGCACCTCTAAAAAGTACCAATGGTGAAATCACCAGTGTTTTCAAATAAACCTGATGTAAGCTACATATACAAACCACCAGAGGCAAAGAAACATCAAAACCAACAAATACCATAAGGGAATAAATGAAAATAAGACAATAATACCATAAAAATCAACAATATTATCTGATACACTATGTTTGAATTTCCAAAGTCTGCTTTTGAGAATAATATTCTAATGAACATCCAAATAATAGAGTTAATATGAGTAAATTTATTATTAAAATTGTATTATTTATTTCATACTAAAAGAAATAAGCAGTGATTTGTAAAAAGAGAAGATGCAATCTTTTTCGAATATTAGAAGAAATGTTATTAGAATAAAATAAAAATTGAGAAAAATAGGAGAAGCAGTGAAAATTTTGCCATAAGGAACACATTTATTAATCAGAGAATGAAAAAAAAAAAGGCATCAAAAAAGAGGAAGACCATCATTCTCTAAATTATTAGAGCAAATCATACAAACATCATAAATATTGATGCTACAAAGCTTTATATAAAAAGTGATAAATAAGTTTATGGTTATACTTATTTTTATTTTTCCAAAAGAGCCTTTAGCAATTTGACTATTGCATTAATGGAAAAAACAACAACATTACTAAAAAAATCATAATGGCAAATATTATTTCTCAATGCATCATAAATTTTAGCATCACAAGGAAGATTACAAAAATAAAAAATAATATTGCCAAAATTTTCAATTAAAGACAGCCCATTAAATCATGGATCAAAAAAGAAAGACAATTGACTATTCAAATTTGATACGCCATCAACAAATTCTTATCATCCGACATGAAACTTGAAGCATGACACGGATTTTGAGATAATCTTTCAAGTTAGAAATGTTCAAATCTTAATAAAAAGTCATCCGGAGCTCCGATTTCAGCAAACTTATAGTCAAACTGACCGGATATGAGACGGACCCAATGATATCAAAATTAAATCAAGCTCGAATCAAGTCATTAAACTACTCTTAGAAGTTTTCCAAGCATATTTAGAAAGTAAAACGAATGCCGAATCTAGCAAGTCTATAGTCGAATCAAATGTCTTGATAAGTCAAATCCAACGATCCCAAGATTACTCAATTCCAATATTATTAAGTCACTCAAATGTCTATCAAATGTAGTCTGATTGAAGGAAGCTCTCCTGACCACTCGATCAAAGTCGTTCATATTCTTATATTAATTTCACCAAAAACACTGCAAATAGAGCCACACCCCTCTCATGCTAGAGAGGAGAGCTTGAAGCGTGAAGAAGAGCTTGAAGTTTTGAGGAGCTGAAGTCCAGCATCACTTCAGTTATCGTCGGCTACCGCCGACCACCATCGACCACAGACTCATCGACCACCGTCGACCGTCGTCGACCACCGCCGACCGTTGTTGACCATTGCCAACCGATGCCGATCATCGTCGGCCGCTATCGACCACCATCAACCGTAGTTGAACACCATCAATCACCGCCGACCGATGTAGACCACCACCCGCCGGCCTCTACCGATCACAATCGACCATAGCCCACTTCTTACTACAAGTTCATTCGTGCACCGACATTTTAATTTCGAAGAGTTTCATCACTTTCCTGACTGTTGCACGAGGAAATGTACATATAATATCAAATTTATAGTGGATTTCTTTAGTTGGGCTAAGCCCGTGGTTTATTCCTTTTATGGGACTTCCACGTAAAAATTTTCGGTGTCACTACAGGTTATTTTCTCTTATATGAGCTTCTGTTGAATTCTCGTGTCGCGCCAAGACGATAATCCATTTCTCTACCGCCAAGAATTTTCTAGCACACATCACTTTGGCACCGTATGTAGGAAAACATCAATCCCTCCACTAAAGTACTTATGAGGCTTATCACATGACCACCAAATACGATATTCGTGAAAACAGAGCATCCCACTCCAACACTCATTGTTCCAGATAGCAGTCACAAAACTATGGGCAGCATGCTTCTTCATCTTCCCGCCCTAGAAGACATTATCCTTCCAATGAGGACGTTTCAGGTGCTTCAATAGAGGACCAAATGCGCTGAATAAATGAGTCTCAACTACAGATCCTACAGCTCCTATGCGGGGCTCCTTAGCTGCTGCCCACACTGTTGAATGAAGTTCCTTTACCATTAACTCAACGACCTACGAGAAATGCACTGGCCAAAGGAACTCATAATGGTCCCCCTCCCCAAGGAGGAACATTTACCCTTTGATGCTAATGACTATCAAATTAAGAATCGCTCGACCCAGCAGCTTCTTTTTCTTCTTACAATCGTGGCCTCTATTGATTATCCAATAATTACCAAGCTTCAGATTGGGTGGCATATTCTTCTACTCAGTGACATCGGAGACTTGGATATCCACATCAACTAGTTCTTTATATCATTGCTCATAAGCAACCACTTACAAATTTCTTCTAAGTCTTCTTTGCAATTCCTGTGATATGGCTAAATGTCATTTTCTTTCCTTTACTAATTCTACTAGCATGCAATGTACACATTTAGCTTTAATTCATACACATGTTTGGGGACCCTCCTCCATTGCTTCGGTTCAAGGTTACAAATACTATGTGTTGATTATAGATGATTTTCTAGGTATGTGTGGTGTTACGCTATGTTTAAAAAATTTGAAGTTTATCAACATTTTCTCAATTTCAAACAAGAAGTTGAATTTCAACTCGATCAAGTGATAAAGTTTCTACGCATCGATAATGGTGGCAAGTACACCAATAATCTTTTTAAAATTTTCCTTACAAAGAATGGTATTATTCACCATGTAAGCTATTTCTACACTCCGTAGTAAAACGACATTGTTGAACGCATGCATTGACATATATTAAACACAGCACAAGCTTTAATGGTAGATTCTAATGTTCCTTGTTCACTTTGGGTTGAAACTCTTCATACAACAATATACTTATTCAATTGCTTGCCATCGAAGGTGACAAGACAACTCTCGCCCTATTTGCTTCTATATGGTTTCACCCTCAACTACAACAGTCTCAAAACCTTTGGCTGCCAATGTTTTCCTCGGATACCACATGTACATAGAAATAAGTTGCAACAAAGATCGTTATACTGTGTTTTTATCAACTATACACCCAATACCAAAGGCTACAAATGTCTCGAACCAACCACAGGAAAGTTGATAATAACACGTCGTATTATCTCAATGAATTAGGTTTTCCCTACAATGATCTGTTTCTACCTGCAAGCCCATCTTCCCCACCACAAACCAACAATCCTTCTCTCCTTATATCAACATCTACTTTTCCCTATATCCCCTCACCCGATATCACTGCTTCTCCTCCTTGTGCACCAAAATGCCCAGCTCCCTCTTCGCCTCCTCTGCCCGCCACTACCCTAACCAAAAAATATACTCTATGATTTCCCACTACCAGCCAACTTCCACTCATTAAACCACTCCCAATTAAGCACTCAATGCTTACACACTCTCAAAATGGTTTTCTTCCTAAGTGAGTTCACCAATCATCTCTTTAAATTTGGATCCAACCTCAGTGTTGTTGATTTATCTCTCTACATCAATCATCATTTTTCTCTTCTACTTCATCTTTTACTTTTTGGTGATGATATTATTTTAACCGAAAATGATATTCTTATGATATAGCAACTCCAACACGAATTACAACATCATTTTCCTTGAAATTCATGGATTCAATCTCTACCTTTCTTGGCACCAACATTAGCTATACCTCCTACGACTATCACCAAAATCAAGCAACCTATGTTCATGAAATATTTCTTCAAGCCAGCATAACAACCTGTAAATCCGTTCTACTCAAAATATTTCTACAAAATCTCTTTTGTATTCTTCATCCACCTTTTCCAATCCATCTCTATACCGACAATTAGATGGCTCACTATACTGTCTCACACTTCAACACCCATTTCTGATCCATTTTCAACATTTAAAGCATCTACCACAATATCTTCATGGCACAGATAAGTTCGGGTTACCATTCAAAGCAAGAGCCTTTACTCTTTATACCTATGTTGACACCAGCTGGGCCAGTGATACAAGTGATTAACAATCTATTACAGGACACTGCATGTTCATCGGTCCTAACCTTCTGTTTTGGAATGTGAAAAAGCAAATAACGGTTGCTAGATCCTAAACTAAAGTTGAATATTGGGTAGCATCCTCTGATGTCTAAGAAGTTATATGGCTTCATAGAGTTCTCAAGGATTTTCAAATCTTCAATTCAACTCCTATAACAATTTATGGTCACAACCTATTTGCAATGGCCATCGCTAAGAACCCTATTTTTCATGATCGTACGAAACATATTGAAATAATCATTTTATTAGGGACCATATACAGTATAACGAAATTACGCTTCAGTATGTGTCGTCGGATGAACAACTCGCTGGTATACTTACCTAGGCACTTCCTGCTCCAAGTTTCTGCATGCTTAAGGACAAACTAACAATATCACCATCATATATTATTAATTTGTGTGTGTGTGTCTATATGAATAATTAGTTTAAGACTTAATAAAATCTCTAATCTATATTACTTTAGGCTTAGCTTGCTATCACTATAAATAGTCCTCTATAACTAATTCATAAAGGTAATGCAGTATTTTCTTTCTCGGTTACGCTCCAAACTTGATTGCTTCAGCCTATTTCTCTCTGCTTTAAACTTGAGAGTAGCACATTTCACAACTCGCAAGAAGCAACCACAACTATCTCGCCCATGCAAATAGGGGACATATATGTAAAAATTGAAGTTTTAATTTTAGATATGTAAATGCATTTAAATTGAGTTGTATTTCTTTAATTTTTAATATATTAAACTTAAACAATAGTTGGATTTTAAATAGGTCTAATTGATTGTAATGATTTAAAAAAATAAAAATGTTATTACATATAAGTGAATTTATAAGTTACAATTAAAATTGACATAATATGTTATATGTTATTTAATTTATTTGATGAATTTTAAACAATGATAAAAAAAAAAAAAAATTTGTAAGCAATTTTTTAAAAATTTTATTTCCTATTTAAAGTGCATACGATACAAGAAAATATATTACAGATAACTTTTCAATTATAAGATAAGAAATTAAAAGTAGGGGAGATTGGATCTAATTAAGGGTCTACTATCTCAACTTGGGTGAAATATTTGTGAATAGATTTTGCCTATTACATTCGATAAAAGTGTAACATTAGAAGCTTTGAAGTTGTGGAGAAAGTTTTAACCATCTAGAAAGTCTTTGAATAAACTTCCAAATTGGCTCCATTTTTAGCCTTAAATAGTAGGTGTGACTCATCCAAGCCCTTTAGGAGGACATCTTGGTGTTTTCTTAGTTAACTAGTAAGATGTCAAAAATATCAACACCGCATATGATGGACTGAAGATGAGAAAAGAGACTAGACCTGTTAAGATAATGATAATAAATATAGCATCCAATACATTAGTTGAAAGGACCAAAACTCTTCAAGTCCTAGTTCATGAAGAGCAAGATTCCACTAAGATCTTCAATGTGGTAATAGTGCAAACAATTGAGTTGCCAATAAAGCCTCTGCAGTGACTTCACGATTCTTAACATAACATGCTTAAAGGACAGCTAGCCACTCTTCAAAATTGATACATTAGTTAACTCCACAATAATGTTAAGCAAATTGTTTGATTAATGACTTGTTATATAGATAAGTCCTAAAATTTATAAAATATTACATCTAATAATGTCAAGGAAACAAACATCCACATAAGTAACATAGAAATGACATTGTCTAATGATCTGTTTGGGGAGGCTATGGCTCTTTTTAAAGTTGCTCTGATAAGAAATATAATTATTTAATAATTTACGGTGGAAATCATAAATATATATTTTCTGCTCAAATAGATTAAAGAATTATTTTCTTCCAGCTACCACACTTTCAAACATTTCAAACATCGGATTGCAGTTTGAAATACAAAGCAAATAAAAGCTATCTCAAATATGGAAAAGTATTAAGTGTGGCTGGCTACACGTCTAGACAACAGTCTGGATGCGGTCACTACGGTACATTGCATGGCAGCCCATCTAGACCGTCGCCCAAACGTGCAGTCGCCACACATAATAGTCATTACTCAAACAAACCCTTGACTTGATCATAAAAACATGGAGCAAATGATAGATGAATGTAAATGTATTGAAGACATTAAAAACCTCATAAACATATTCACCAAGAATCTATCGACAGTCAATAATGAGCAACAAAGGTAATGAGAAGCAAGAAATCGGAACAAGCTAATGTCGACTAATTGCATGATCACTACCCTTTAATTGAAGATCAAAATCTCTACAATTTTCCCCCAAAAAATAGGAATCAGATGGCTGCCGAAAGCTCTACCTCTCAAATCTGATGGGTTCAAATTGCGATTTTTTTAAAGCAAAGACAATAAATGTATTGCCGGAAAGTCTACAGGTGAAGCAACCAACAGAGCCGAAGTGCTCAGTCAGCAGATCTGTGGCTATGTAGAGGCCCAGAAACCCTAACTTTTGTTGAAGAAGAGTAACAGACTTTTAGATTCATTCTCCAACCGTCATGCCAAATCCAAACTTGTAATCTTTCTTTCTATGGTCGATCTGGAAAGAAACTCTATTCAGATTATTGAGGAAAAGGGAATAACATGGTTAAGCAGAAAGGGAGCTGTAGAATGTTTTAAAAATGGGGAAATTTACATGCAGCACACAATTCTTATATGCATTTACATATCTAACACTTGAAGTTTGATATTTCCATTTACAAAACATCGGAATTAAAAACCAATTTGTATTTCACTATCAAAAATTTGTGAATAGTGGTATTTTTTTATGTGATTTCAAGGATTTGAGTGTTATGAATGTAAATATGAAAGATTAGGTGTAAGATATGTACAAGAATTGTGTGGAATGTATGTGAAAGCTCCTTAAATATAAATATATATTAACGTAGATATGAATTTGTTTAAAAAAAAGAGAAATTGAAATGCATTCATTTTAGAATGCATGAGCTGTTCAATGGAAACCATATCAAATGCATTGAAATATTGTTTTATGCTTGTTAGCATATATTTCAAAAGACTCTGTCTCTCTCTCTATCTCTCTCTCTCACTTATGTTAACTCGAGAAGCAATAGGTTGGGAAGAGGGAGGAAGAGGGAGGTGGTGGGCAAGAATGGTGTGGGCCAGGCGGGGTGTGATAAGGGTACGAGCGACGCCATGCAATGAGCGAGGGGCAAGGCGGCTCAAGTGGGCAACGGTAATGTGGTAAAGCATCTGGAAATAGTACAATTTGGGCAACTCCAAAATGTACGAAAAAATAGGAATTTTGATTTATTTTAAACACCTCAAATTTGACTTTGTTTTTCTTTTACTTCAAACCAAACCCTTAAAAAAATGAATTGCAATCCACTCCTACTGCATCTGACTTACAAGAGATTTGATTTGCAAGCTAAAACCATCGGTGAGAATTTTTATAAAAAAAAAGTAGAAGGAAAGATTTAGAAAACTGATTATATTCAATAAAAACATGAAACAATACACTTACCTCGGCCGAAAGAATGAAGTTTACACCCATATTCAGTCGTTCTTCCAGAAATGAGGAAACAACGCCATTTGAATCAATTTTACCTCTTAGACGACACTGCAATATGATTTTCAAAGGATAATTTTACTGTAAATGTTTCACAATATTTGTGCTTTCAAATTTAAATAAAACAGATGACTGTTCTAAGAAAATTTTCTTTCCATTCATAAACTGATTTCACATCCAAAATGCTTTAAAGAACAAATGCCAATCATTGAAGAGGTACCTGTCTGAGAATGTAATCATAACCAAAACTGGCCGTTACATCTCTGTTCATCTGATTATACATAAGATCTGATGCAAGGGAAACCTGCAATAAATATCAAACAGCTATAAAGAAATGAGGTAAGGGAGCTGGGCCACAGATTACTGCTCAAGCTACTAAAAATTTTGGGGCATTTACATACATGCCAACCAGTTTTTATATATTTACATAGCTAACAACTATACTTCACTTTTAACATTTATCCCACTCTAATCACACCAAAAATACCACTATTTTAACTTTTAAAAAGGGAAATGCACCTATTCAAGCATAGATAACAAGGTATATATGTAATAATTGAAGTTTAGATATTAGATATGTATATACATGGGAATTAAGTGGTATATATGTAAATCTTCCAAAAAAATTTCACCTTCTCAGATACTTTCTGGACATAACTTAGCGCCACAACTCCAGTGCTTGCGACTTGCCCAGTTGCAACCTGCATTGACCAATCAATAAGCTCATCCTCTCATTCTTACAACACATTTATTGATGGTTCCAACCATCTATACTTGCTTAACTTAGTCAAGTACTATAAATAAAGATATGTTTATCATGATAACTTCCTATTTAGAATATTATTTAAACTTTGCTGAACCATATGAGAAGCAGATAAAATTTGGGGGTAGTTTAGCTAACCAACATCTTCCGGGTAACATTATGTTATTAGTAAATGTTAGTAAATTTAGATTACCGATGCATTAACAAATCCATAAATGGAGGTTGATCCATAAATGGAGGTTGAGTCCTATTTTTCGATCAAAACAAGAGTCTGCTCAAAAACCAAAGTATGAAAATGCTGAAAGAAAAAGAATACCATTTTATCTGTGTTGTATCGAGCAGCAAAACCAATGCCAGACTTCCTCTGGTGACCAAGCCAAAAAACTTCACCACCTAATGACAAATTTGGCGTAACACTCTATATAGAAGGTTTCAGCAACTTGGTCAGTGATGTAAAATTGAAATAGTATGAACAAAAGAAGAAGAAAAAAATAAAATTTGCCACAGTAACAGCCTCAAAATATTTCTCAGGACTCGTGCATAAAATTGAAAGAGAATCCTAATCAAAAGTAAAATTATCGTCTATTAAATACAAGACACACTAATTGCCAGAGACACAGTCCTCTGAGAGTTCCACCAGCTTAAAACAAAATCATAAATCAATCAGCCGTAAACAAATAAGTGAAAAACATATGGCTTTTTGGATAATAAAGCTTGTCATGGCCATGCAAAGACCTTTATGCTCATGAAAGAAGAATTGAGAAGCTTAGTTTGGCTCTTGTGGATTTAAGAATTGCTGTTTTTTCTCTTTTACGGATGGAGACATGTATTGAAATTTTAGGCCTGATTTTGTGAATCCATCAATTGTGAGATAGATGAATTTAATTAAAAATAATGGCGTTCCATATAAAAGGCATTCAATGGTTCATTAAAAATGCATATTTCTTCTCAAACTTGTACAGATAAGAATATTTACATAAAACATTTTCCATACTATAGCCTGCCCTGATGAAAGAAGAGCAGTGCTAACTCAAGAAAACTAAGTCAAGAAAGAAAAATGGGTTGAGCTGGCAAGAATTGCAGTCAAGAGACACCTTCAGAAGAATTGAGTGATGATCTTGGTGGTCAGTCCTACATCTGACATAGTGAGTGCGGCTTGAAGTTTAAAATTACTCAATTGAGTATTTAAGCGTTTTTGTCCATGAGGCGAGGTGTAGGCCTCAAAAAGTTTTAAGACAAGCTTCATAATTAGATAAAATAGCAGGAGCTAAAATGAAAGTAAAAAATAAAATATTAACATTATAACTCATAAATACAGTAAAGAAAGACATTAATGTCCTAACATAATAAGAATCAACAAATTATGCGTATATTAAGTAAAAACTTGCACAAGCTACAAAGCATCATATTATAAATTATGCAAAATAAAAGTATAACGCAGACATCAACTGATTAAACTAACGTAAGATATGAACTGAAAATAACATAAAATATCAAAGTAAAGTAAGATGTAAGATAAATTTAGCATAATAAAATTCTCTCTAGTTATCCAACATACTACAATAGATCCAAATAAGAATATAACTGAGGGCTAGCAGTGCCAATGGTTGAATGAAGGGTAGCGGGGCGATAGCTACTGAAAGGGAGGGTGATTTTAGCTACTGAAAGAAGGGAGGGTGGTGACTAGGGCTGCAAGAAGGGATCACAGCGGCAATGGCAAGGATGGCAGCTGTGAGTGCAACAAGGGATGGCTGAGCTGCTGCAAAGAACCTGGAGTGGCAATGGCAAAGATGGCGGTATGAGTACACGAAGGGATGGCGGTGCCTGCTGCAAAGAACCTGGCAAAGTCTGCAGAGAAAACTGGTAGTGGCGTTAGAGGCAGGTGACATTATTTAATGGAGACTGCATAAAGTCCAATGTTGTAAAGTTTTGCTTGACCATCAGCTCTATAAATTGTCTACACCATGTTTTGATACATCATCATGATAGAAAAAAAATAAATAAAGTGAACCACATTTGCATTAAAAAATGAGATAAAATAAGTGCTAAGTGATTGGAAGGAATGGAAACAAGAATGCCACATGTAAAGTGAATTTGATATGTCCAAATTGTGGCTCATAGTTGTCTCGCCGAATGGATTGTTGAAGCAAAGGCCTCACGTGAACTGTCATGAAGTTGACAACTCCTATCGAGCACCAAATTAAAGATTAATGAACAAAACCAAGCCATTTTCCCTATGCTTAATATGGGGATTACAAACCTTCACCAATTAAATATTAGTTACATGCATAATACTCGGTACCTTTATGAGATTGTTTCCCTGACTCCGATCAAATATTCCCTCTTATATTTTCATGCTATACGAACTATTTTACTTTCACGTATGCATGCATCTCTGACAGCTTCTAAGTGCAAAAAACTTACATAAACTATGAAGCAATTAACAAGGAAAATGAAGAATGCCAAAGGAGCTAAGGCAAAAGTTTTGGCGAAGCTTATAAAGAAATTTACATGATTAGAGCTTGTGTCTGCTTAATTACCAGCTAAAAGATACAAGAGGAGCCAACTTGTTTTATGGAAAAAGTCGTACATCACGTAATTGTATCATCACATCATATTATAAAAGTCAATGCCACTAGAATCCAATCCGATGGTCTTATGATGTGATATATGGTATTGAAGAAAAAACATTCATATTATTGCAATTAAATTCTAAGATTGAATTTAGTATCCTTTCGGAGAAGAACTAGTTATCTCAAAGTTTTACCTCCATATATTTTAGTAGGCAAGATCTGCATTTCAAGGGTAGGAACGAGTCATTTCTTCAGTCATCTCAGATATGACGATGACAAGATTTGTCAGAAAAAAAGTTCAGGCTTAGTGTGTGTGTATATACATAGCATGAAAGTTGGAAAGAAAATGAACTTCCCGCCAACCTAATGAGTTTAGTTCCCGACAATAACTTCTTTGTGATTCATGTTGTCCAAAGGGCAGCACCTATTATGAAGTTGCCTTATCATATGACAGTGTGTGAGTTCACAAATTGAAATGGCAAGGATTCGCTGGAAAAAGGACTTCATCCAACGGACTTCATCCAACCAAGTGCATCACCTTAAAGAGCATTAGTATTGTTCATGAAGAAAAAAAGAATGAGATTTTTAGGTCTATATAAGCAATCATAGACATAATAAAGTATAGATGAGAACTAGTGCTCAATGTCGACCAACTTCAATGAGCAAATGTGTTCTTTAAAGTCAACAAAAGGTCTAGATACTATCAACTCAAGCTCGAGCAAAATAACATATCAAAGACAGGCATTTCAAGCTCAATACAGGCGCATTCAATAAGGTGGAAACAAAGATTTAGGCTGTCTTGGTTTCTTCAAAATTATAAAATGATTGTAGACAACGAAAATATTGTCTTGAATTTTCAAAAAGCTTTCTTCAATGACGATGTCCAATTGAGGCTAATAGCATTATTGCAATGATGGTCCTCACGTCCACAAGCTTTGCAAAAACTAGGATTTGGTTAGCAATTTTAATCCCCATGGAGGTTGTCTCGATAGGTCACTCCCTAAGATATATGATCTCTTCCACATTTCCTGTGCCGGCAAATTCTATTAGGATTACCGCTATATAGAAGCATCGTATGTCCGAGAGTAAGTCATCATTTCATCAATGTCAACGAACTATCACATTCTCTCCAACATTTCACTGATCTCCTTGGAGATATTATGGCAATCAAATATTTAAAAGGTGTGTTTCGGAGGGACCATTATAACAACAACATTAATTATAACAAACAACACGGAGACAACTTGCTTTGAGATCATGACCTCCTCAGTTGCCCAAGCGAAGCAAACAGTGTAGCCCTTAAGAAAATGTTCCCTTCAAAATATTGAGCAACACCATTGAAAAAATTTCAAGGCCCACTTAGAAATAGCAAGTTTGGCGACTTTGTTCACCAAAAGAAAAAAGACGTTGGGCATGAGACAGAATGAACCACCTCCATGCTAAATCCTTCAACATGATAGCAAAAAGGACCAGCAACACAAATTTTTAATGGCCGATACAACAACCATTTCGTTGCCAAAATTTATTGATTGTTTTCTGGGGCTGCTCAACCCCTTGACCTTATCTAGCAACAATAGCTTGAACTTCACCAATGCCTCTTCACACCAATTTCTCTTCGAGAATCTCCAAGAAAAAAAGGTAAAGAGTCAACCACGTAATCATCAAGTGAGTGGTGGAAAGAAAGTTCCTCCATTTCGTGGTATCCTCGATGGTTGACCAGCAAAGAAATGTATGATAGTGGATGTAGCAGCTTAAGATGTTGGCATTCAAGGCAGATCATATTATGAGCCTCATTGGTGGCATTCAAAGGCAAAGTTGAAGTGACAAAACTATCAGTTGTGAGTGAACTTGGTGTGGTAAGGCGAAAGGTTGCATGAATCAGGAGGCAAACTCTCTGAAAAGCACTTGAAAATATAACAATATCACTTATGTTTTGGGAGGATACAAAAAACCTTTGACTTTACTACAAATAAGAGGCATTAAAGATGAAGTTGTTGGGGAATATGACTAAATGTTCTTCCATAAATTTTTAGATGTTAGCCAAGTTGTTTCAAGAGGGCACCAAATAATTGAATGATGGACAATAGCTCAAAGGGTCAACTGCAAAATTAATCCAAAATCTAACTATTCTATCAGTTGATAGTAGATTAAGGGGTGGTAGGGCTAAAGGTTGCGTGAATCAAGAGGTACAGTTCCTAGAGAGCGCATGAAAATATAACAATATCACTTGTGTTCTTGGGGAATAAAAAAAACCTTTGACTTTCCAACAAATAAGAGGCATTGAAGATGAAGTTGATGGCGACATATGGCTACATGTTCTTCCATCTATTTTTAGATAGCCCATAAGCTTCAAGAGAGCACCAAATATTTGAATGGTGGAAAATGGGTAACCAAAGTCTAGCAGGTTTACAGAGAAAGAAGGAGAACCAGGAAGAGAAAAGGAGATGAGGGGTTGAGTACTTGAGCGTGTTTAATACTTGATGGTAGGCGAGCCCAAGGTAGGAAAGAAAAGTAGAGAATATAAAGAGTAAAAAAAGTAGCATGCATTGTTTTCTATGCCCATTGAAAAGATTATAGAAGAAACTTCATTATTCAAAGTAGAGACTATAGTTAATTCTCTCTCTCTCTCTCACTCTCACTCTCTATCTCGCGTGCACGGAAAGGATTTAACTGATTTACAAGGCTTAAGTTCTAGTTTTAGCTCAAATTTCCCTACTGAAGTCTAAGAAATAAATCTAAGCTAACGATACTCTACACTAGAGGTGACCACAAGGCACCCTCAAGATTGCTAGACTAAGGGCCCGTTTGGGGCAGCTTATAACTGCGGCGGCGTTTTTGAAAACGCTGCCTTGCCGTTTGTTTCGCGCGTTTCACTAGCTTATCCGAAAACGACTTTGTGTTTTTGTGAATGATGCCGCCTGCGGGAGTATCCCTGCATTTCACGTTTCGTTGGCGTCATATTACTCCACTGCCCTCATTCGCATCTTAAATAACAACAATAATTATCCTCTATGGATGAAAAGGTAAGATCTTGAGTTCGAGAATGTTGGGAGCATATCAGGTTGTTGCCTTCTTAATGATACGATCAATATTAAACTAAATGAAGCCAAGTGGTAAGTCTATTAGTATTCGACTTAAAAAGGAGACCAGGAAAATTTTCAACCTTTATCTATCAAGCTTTCATGTATTAACTCTACGCTTAATGAGTTTCGTTCACAACCTCCATCGATAGCATACAGCTAGAAGTTTCCCTTTTATATAGCATACTTTTGAAATAGCTTCTTTTTCAAGAATATGCTTACATCTCTGACCATTTATATGCATGAAACCAACAAGAACAATGAAGAGAATAAACATATGAAATGTGTGTAACCAACGACATAAAATGCTTATATTAAAATGGTTTTTAGCTTAAATACTTGAGATTAACTTATAATAAATTATAGTGCACTGGGTTAATGGGTCCATGAGAAATACTCTCATAGAATGGCAATGGTTTCAACAACTAGGGGGATCAACAGGATTCGAGTAACAAGCATATAAGATACACCTAAGAAAATACTCCCATAGCATGTAAGATGCCAGCATCATCATTTTGCCATATCATAATAACTCGTTGCCATGCTTATGATGGTTTACAATATTTTATTCGTACGTTCGAAGTTTGAAATAAATTTTCTCATAATTGCTCTCACTCAGTTGTTGAGTAGCCACATGGGGAAATAGGTGAAAATTTTGCATTTGTAAAATTGATGTAAGAATCAAAACCAACAACTAAACTCTATATTTAAAAGACAGAAGCGTATTAAGGCTCTTCTAATTAATTAAAACTAGAAAATAACAACAACAACAACAAAGCCTTAATCCCACTAAGTGGGGTCGGCTACATGAATCTTTTTTCTCCATTGCGTCCTATTTAGTGTCAAATTTTCGTTTAATTCTAATAAATTAAGATCATTTTTTATGCAATAAGCTCAAGTTTTTCTAGGTCTACCTCTGCCTTTCTTAACATAAGTTGTATTTAAAACTAGAAAACATATTTTAAAAAAATGCTAAGATTATTTGATTATCATTTGGTTGGATCAATTAAAAAATAAATAGAAATTTTAAACTCTAAAGACACCTTAAAAACAATTAATAGTATTAAAATGTGAGGATTTCATTTCTGACAATTAGAATGAGAGATAAAAAATCACCGCTACTCAAAAGGTGTGTTCTATCCTTATAAAGAAAATAAGAATTGTTTTAATATAAAAAATTGAAAAAAAAAATCACTTGAAAAAACAACTTCACTGAAAATGGGAACCCGGGAATTTTCAAATGTCCACTACAACATAAGCCATTAATTAAAATGTAATAGGATGAATAATTCTTCATTTAAAAGGGTTTCACATTAAGTGCCTTTAGCTTATATGCTCGAATCAGCCAAAATGGAGAATACTTTGATTCAAATAAAGAAACCAGATTAATTATATTCAAAGACGACAAGAAAGGAAAAAACAAGAAATGTCAATCAAATCAAAAAATTATTGTCAAGTAAGATTTCTAACTCAAGATCTAAGATACATATTGACAAGCGTTCATGTTTATAAATTAATGCAAGACAACATACAACAAAACTCAAAAAAAACACATAGGATAACCGGTCAAATCATGTATTAAATCGTGGTCTGTATGTTACCTGTATATAATTGCCACCATAAAAGGCATTATTTCCAATTTGAAATTGAGTACGGAAATCCGAACCCTGCGCACAAGTACAAGAGATCTAGCTTCAAAATTATAAATTTACAACTAGCAATTTCAATCATTATCAACAAGAACATCCACCAAATTAAAGTGGTGCTAATATGTAGTTCAACAATAAATCATAGAATTAAAGCCAAAACTAGAGTAAAAATCTAATTTTGAATTTTGAGAGTGCAAGGATAACCCAAGTGTTGTGTGAATTAGGCACGCAAATGCTAAGATGTCAAATGTAAGGGACTTGCTGGAACTCAATCCATTAGTTATAGAAGTTAAAAGTGGGGAAAGGTTAGCAAAACATTATAACCAAAACAAATTGTCGTAAAATATAAACAATGTTTGACTAGTTGAAATGAAATAATATATTTGCCACATAAAAAGTTAGGGCTTGAATAAACAAACAAGATAATTGAAGGATAAAATCACTAGAAGAAGATAAAAATTACTCGTCTATAGCAACATAAATGAAAAGAATACAATCGAGCACATTGGGGCAAGCCATTGTATGTTCAAAAGGTTAACGATAAAAACAGGAATTGGGATAATAGTGGATATGTATTTGAATGATAAAATTGTTGGGATGCATAGACAAATAGAGTTGGTAATTTATGAAGTGGTCAAAGAGTTTTCAATCACAAAAAACATAAATTGAGAATGAGCACTAAGTAAATATCTTTTAAAATTGTTTATAAAGATACAAAGAATAATAAAGGTGTTATCCCATAATGTTTTGTTTTTAGAGATGACATAATTCTAATATGCGAGACATCTACTAAAATAAATAAAAAATTTAAACAATGGACAAAATAACTAAAAGACATACGACATCATAATTGATAAAACAAAATGAGTATTTGCAATAACAAATCAATCTTATTAAAAGATAATGATAACAACACAAGAAAAATTCAAGCATCTTGCATCCACAGGAGAATCAAGATAAATATAAGACTATAATTTTGAAAGTTAAAATTAAGAGTTTAGAATATCACGAAAACTTAATAATAAAATTTATAAAACTGCTTTGAGGTAAATGATGTCATTTGGGTCTAAGCATTGCCAAATAACAATCATTCCACATTAAGGATGATAAAATTGAGAACATTAAAATGATGTTTAATAAAATTGAAATATTTACTAATGAATGATTATATTGTGTGAGTGATTAGAGTGGTATTCGTTGAAAATAATTTATAGTCATTAGCGATTTGGATATATACAATGAAAAGCAAAAAAAATGCATCCATTAGAATAGATATAGAACCTCAAGCAAAACTCATTACAAATTGATGAAAAATAGAGAACTCAAGAAGCCAGACACAAATTGAAATAAAACTAATATTGGAAATGATGGTAAACCAAACGCACATTGAATAAATAGTAACTTTAATGAAATATTTTCAATAGAATCTTTATAACTACAAATGATATCTGAAAATAATTTTAAAATATATGATTTCATCTAGTTTCAATCATCTAAAAAGGAAACTTTAATGATGATGAAAGACAAAGACATGAACAAAAAGTATGAGCAAAAAAAAAAAAAAAAATCAAACAAAATGTGGGAGAATGTTGTTACTTATGATGGATGTGATATAAAGGAATTATAAGCAATTGAAGGAAGATGATTAACCCACATTCTTCTTGAGAATCTAGGACTTTCAATACTTAAAACATTTGTTGTCCATCCACTAAGGAGATGCAAACTCAAAAATTCTATTAGTTGGAGACACAAGACATTAGAATCAAAGATACAAATTGACAATTTAAACTTTAATTTTATTTTTCTTCTTTTTAAAATTTTCCAAATAACATCTAGCTTTCTTGTTGGAAACATGTCTATGATAATCTTTATGAAAATAAGTTTCTTTCTCTATTGTTTGAATTTCAACAGTACAATTTGATTTTATTTAGCTGCTAGTTCTCTGTGTTGCTTATTGTTGGTTCTCTATTGATTCAACCCCTTTTCAATAATATGTTGGGCCTTAATTTAGGACAATTTAGGACGTGAGACAAAGTTATTGCTAGTTGTTGTTGGGCCTTGATTTGAATCATAAATTAACCCTAATTATTCACTACTATAACAGTAAAGAAACTACAGCTCCTTGAATACTTGTTTGTTCCCAATTGGGAGTCTTATTGAATATTTATTTGTGCACAATTTTCTATGAGTCTTCTATAAGTGATTTGTGATTCTTTTACGTGATTGGTGATTCTTTTATTTGATTGATGACTCATGTACAGCGATAATTACAAGAAATTTATAGCTTTTATCCAAATAGAAAACCATCTAATTGAATACTGAGGGTTTTTTTTTTTTTTTGAAGTTTTAATAATATTTACATTTTTGTTTAATTATGAAGTAAATGTGAATCTATTTAGCATGATATGAGTGATGACTGTCAACTTAAGGAAAAATATATCTCCTTGAATAAACGTGAGACTTAAATTACTATTATGCACTTCTTTCCCTATTATTTCCACAATGCAGATATTACTCTACATGTGAGTGGTTTGGTCAAAGTTCGAACATATTAGATGTTCTAATTGCATTATTATTTCTAATCAACATATGACTTTCTTTCAACTTAAATTTCTATGCGAAAATTTTATTTGGTGCTTTACATGATTTTTTTTTTATCTTCAAATTTTCATCAGAAAAGGATAAATATTGACTTAAATCAAAGGGTGTTGAAAAAGAAAATTTTATTTTGTGTGTAATATTCAACATTAAATCATACAGTTATAACCAGTAACTTAGACCATGAGATGACAATTATTAAACTACATACAAATGCCAATAGTTGCACAATCAAGTCAACTAAAATAAGACACCAATAAAATAATGTAACTTAAATGAAATATGATAAACTATGTTTTAAGGAAATTATATCTAACCATCACGAGTTAGTGACTATATTTCAACATTCAATGGAATAAACTTGCGAAATTTTTAAAAGAAATAATAATTGAATAATCTTTGAATTTTGCTCGATTCACAAGAAGTTGAATTTTGTAACAACAAAATTAATAGGATATGGTCAATATTATCGATGAAGTATAGTAGCTAAATCTATAAAAGCTGATATGAAGGAAAAAAATATTTCCAGCAATAATTTTCAGTCAATGAACCTAAGACTAGCCACAAGGTCAATTCAAGAATTATAAAGTGTTATTATTATGAATTTGAGTATTAAACAAGTTTAAAAATTTCATAATGAAATATAGTTCCATTCATATTGTTATTTTATCATTTTCTATTATATTCAAGATCTCAATAAAATGAGTTAAGGATGCTTTAAATTACAATCCACTAAAAAAATACCACGTCACTAGTTTTGGATATTAAAAGATATTATAAATATTCTTTTGTTAAGATTATATTACCTATGATAAATATTTCAAAATAAACATGATAAGCATCCCCTTTAAAGCCTATAAAACCCCTATCAACACCAGAATCATGCATGGTAAAATTCATTCTCATCGAAGAAACTACAATTCAATAATAATTTTTTACAATGAATTAGATTTTGAAGAAGACATCCACTTGCAATGTCTGCCAAACAAGGTGTTCATGGCCTCTAGTTATCATGTTAAAAAAAAAGCAAACTGTTTGGTATAAAAGCTGCATGTTGAAGCTTGTGCATATAAAGATCAATGCTTACCAGAATGTCAAGCCTATCATCCCACATGAGGACATATAAGTAGAAGTTCCGCACCACAGAATAAAGTTCATGGAGAGCTGAGTAAACTTCAAGCCCCTATTTAAGTGGGTGCTAACCTGCTTGTGTCACCTGAAAGTAGCGCAAGTAGCTACCAACCTACCGGTTTCAACCATGTTCTCGACCCCCTTTATGCACAATAATTTTAGGCCTCTAATGATAAGATTCCTCTTCACGGATGGATTCTTAGCTTTACATTCTTCTTGGCATGGTGAGATTTTTAGTTATTTTAGTGTCACAATCTTTGATCAAAAACTAGTCCTACTATATAAATACTAAGAGAGAGGAAGTAAGCGTTATGTTATTATTCTTTGAGAATGATAGGGTTACTCACATTGCACATCTTCCACCCTTTATTATTAAAAAAAATTGGAATGTATAAAATGTATCTTTACCACTCCAAGTAAATATTATAACAAGAAATTACTAAATGGCTCACAACAACAACAACAACAACAAAGCCATAATCCCACTAAGTGGGGTCGGCTACATGAATCATTTTTCTCCATTGCGCCCCACTTAGTGTCATAAATTAAGATCATTTTTTATACAATAAGCCCAAGTCTTCCTAGGTCTACATTTGCCTTTCTTAACATACGTCGAATTTAAAACATCTACTCTCCTAATTGGATCATCAGATGGTCGATGTTTAATATGACCAAACCATCTAAGGAGACTCTCCCTAATTATGTCTGTCACTGGAGCTGCACCAACCTTATCACGGATATAATCATTTCTCATTTTGTCTCTTAAGTGTAAAACCACTCTTCCACCTAATCATTCTTATCTCTGCAACACTAGTTATGCTTCTCTTTTAAAGGCCAACATTCAACACCATAGAGCATAGCAGATCTCACCACAATCTTATAAAAATTTCCTTTCAGTCTAAGCAGTACTTTTCTATCACACAATAAGCCTGAAGCATTCTTCCACTTCAACCAACCAACTTGAATTCTACTATTAACATCCCCATCAATATCACCATCGCATTGAATAATAGACCTGAGATATATAAATCGATCACACCTTTTAATAATTTGATCACCCAAACTGGCACTTTTGTCACTAGAGCTGCTATTACTAAAATTACATTTCATATATTCAGTTTTAGTTCTACTCAAAGGAAGGCCTTTAGACTCCAATGTAGACCTCCATAATTCAATTTTTTCTTGGGATTTTTCTCTCGGTCTTATCCACGAGAAAGATATCATCAGCAAAAAGCATACACCATGATACATCCTCCTGTAAATATCCAGTAAGACCATCCATAACTAAAGCAAAAAGATATGGGCTTAAAGCCGATCCCTGATGTAAACCAACATAAATAGGAAAGTATTTGGTCAATTCTCCTTCTGTTTGAACACGAGCAACAGCTCTAGTATACATATTTTTAATTACTAAAAGCTCAAACCAAAAATTTTACTGTTGAGAAAATCGAGAGCAATTGGAACACAAACTGAATACAAAAATTAGGTGCCAATACATCATAACTAAAACTGCTAAATGGAGATTTCTTGTTATCTTAAAATAGAAACAAGTGCAAAATAAATGTCTCCCCCTAAGATTTGCATTTTCTCCTTTTTTTTAAACAAACGTGCTTAATTCTTGAAAATCTCTAAACATCCATTGAGGTGCTTCATTTGTCTCCAAAACATTGACATAACTAATGAACTTTGAATCAAATAAAAAATCATAAAAACCTACTATAATTGTTTTTCTAAAGTTTCTTAATAAAAATATTAATCATACTACACAACTTCAATAAAATTTTACACAATAATGTTTTTTATTATCCAAAAAAATTACGATCCGCTAAATGATGTAATTGATCATCAATAAATAATTTTTTTTTGCATCGTTTCTTTTTTTATAAATATTCAACTAGAGTTGTTATATTTCATTCCAATAAGAACATCAAAATTACTTGGTATTTAATAATTTCCTATATTAAACTATTATTAAATAGTTCTTCAATATAAGTATATAAAATTTATATATATATTTTAGTGTCCATGCAGATGATTAATTTAATTTTTTTAATAAAAATGTAGATTATTAAAAAAAATATTAATTAAATTGAATAATTTTCCAAAAGTGATTTAAACCTTGGGGGAAAAAATCCACTCCAGAAAACTTAAACACTTCATAAATGCAGTACAAAATATATGTTATATAGTTGTAGAGCGTACTCGAATCCCTGTTTCATAACTAAATGCTGTGCTTTGTTGTTCCAAAAATGCATTTTTTTTTTCTACGACCATTAGTTTGATTGAATAAAGCAAACTCTAAGTGCAAATGCTTTAAATGCATATCTAAATAATCTTCATTCCTCGAATAGACCAACACCCTGATTCATTCCTTATGGGGAAGTAAGTTTTGTGTTTCAAATAAATAATTTAGAGCTTCTCGATGCAGTAGAGCTCTAAGTGCAATGTTTTAAATGCATATCTAAATAACCTTCATACCTCAAATAGGCCAACACCTTGATTCATTCCTTAAGAGGCAGTAAGTTTGTCTTTCAAATAAATAATTTAGAGCTCCCTGATGCAGAAGAGCTCCTTTGGACGCCCACATCTTTTAGATTAACTATCACCAGGAATCAAAAAACACATTTGTCATCTCTATTTTGCAATCTTTCAAAACATAGTCCCATCCCTGCATCTGCTCTCACCTCAAACCACGATTCTATCTCTCTAGCAAGCATTCTCACCAAAATTTTCTTGTATCACTAAAAAAAATAGCTACAGTCTCTTCAACACAATGTTAAAAGTAAGCCCCCAAGTCCTCAGCTTCCTCCTCCCTCACTTCCATTACAATTACCATTGTTCGCTCTTTCTTATGAGTAGTAGTTCTTTCATAACTAATGTTATCGAGTCTTCCATGCATATCCAATTTTTTCTTCTTTTTTACAAAATTTTTTACTTTTTAAAATATTAAGTTTGTTTTGAAAGTCAAAATCAAGCTTTGGCATATACACTATTTGCTACTTTATTATTGCTACTCTCTTTGCACTACCTTCAGCATTGATCACCTAGTCCACCTCCTATTGACATGAACCACCCCCAATCTACAAATTAAATTGGTCTGAAATGGGCAACGACACCAACGTGCTATTCACTCAGCAATAAAAATCACTTCAAAGAACCTCAAAAATGGAGAAGAAGTAATGTCACTAAAAATAAACATCACTTACAAATAGTCTATGGTTAAATTAATAAGCGCATCGCTAAAAGTTTCAGCTAGAAGGAATCATATAATGACTTTTGCATGATTAAATATCCAGTTTACGCTAGATTATATGTTTGATCCGAGTATGCCAAGCATCCATAGAATTGGGCTCAAAGCACTAGCAAAATAATCATTGAAAAAAGAGGGAGGATTAGATTTCAAACTCAAAAAATAGCATATATAGTGCTAAGGTGGTCCTTTAGTTTAGTACTTTATTAAAATACCCTTAAAAGGGGATGTTGGCCTCATATATCAGTTTTAATTTTAGCAATCTTTATGTAGGCAAACGGTAAAAATTTAAATGAGCGTGATTTCAGTGACTTTTGAATTGCACAATTTAAGGCACCACAAGGCGAGGAGCCTATAAATAAGCGTATAAAAAAATCAAATCGAGCTCAAGCCATTCTTAACTTACGAATAAACTTGATTTTAGTTCAAACTCGAACTCAATTATACGACTTTCAATCAACTTATGAGCCAACTCATTTAATATAAAAGAGAGTAACATTCTTATTAAAATTGTTATTATAATAACATAATAAAAGATAAGAATTATAAAAAATGACAAGAAATCACTTAAAAAAAGAGGAAAAGATTTTAGATAATTTTAACAACAATGTAATTAAACCATTAAATTCTAATAGATTTTGTGTATTTCGTAATAATACTTTTTAAACAAACTGGCTCACAACTAATAAGAAGAGTCAAGTTTGGATAAATCTTTGTTTGTTAGCTCATCAACTTGGCTCACGAGCTATTTTTCAACTTGACTTAGTTCCACCCCAACCTACAAAATACCTTCAGGTTGTAATGTGTGAATTAAATGTGCATCCCAATTGTCTAAGGTGCACCTAAGGTCTACTCTTCAATTTTAAGTTTAGGAGGGATTGAGAATTTTTTATTTGAAAGCCCAAAACCCAACTAATAACATGAAGCTAAGGAGAAGTCACCCATGCAAGGGAGCTGACAACGTGGGAAGCAACTTTCATACATGATAAAAATCTTTGAAGCTATTGTGTCGCCAGCTTGTGCCGCCACGGTTGTCGTGCTATAAACACTGCCCATGTTACTGCCAACACTATCAATACTGTGTTTTCATAATTTATGCTCTTACTTCTCTCTTGTTTGTTGACTCTTTTTTTCTTCATCTCCTTTTTCTATTCTTTGTCACGGATGACTTTTTCAATTTAGAGTTATTTAAGAAGGGTGAGATTTTTTTAAAAAGGTTCAATAGGAAATGTGGAGAATAATAGTAGAAGTCCTCATTGACATTTATAGTTTAAGTACATATTTCCAAAAGTAGACAAACATTTCTTTGAAATACAAATATTATGAGAAAGATGTAGAAGAAGGCATTACAAAAAGTAAAAGAACGTCTTTATAGTTTGGATAAATATGTTGCATCATATACTAAAATATCTGTGGTGATAAAGGACACATGTACTTACATGAATAAAGTAACAATATCAAAGCATTAGGCACGAAAGATAACTTGATGTTATAGTCGATAACAGCTCCTATTATGATTGCGGCAAATACACTTCTTATACCATGCCTAAAAATCAATAATGATAAATGTGGTCGAAAAGAATAATGATATCAAAGCAGCCCATTGAATGTCCCCGATAAACTTCAAAAAGTCTCATAATTACATTTGCAAGAATATTGGGTAGTTCTTTGACTATGTGACTTGTAATATGACAACTACTCCATCATATTCTGTTCTATAGATTCATATGGTCAAGATCTAAATCCTCCTTTCACAGATGAGCTTAGAACTTCGATATTGAAAGATGAACTAAATACCATCTAAAAGATTTTTTAGGACATCAACTTGAAGTTAAAATAATGTCAAATGATTGGTCTGACATCAAAAATAGAACTTAATAAGCATTCATGTTAACAACCCCTTTGGCACTATTTTTTATAAAGTCTATTAAGGCATTAAACCAAGTAAATAATATAGAGTACTTTTTAAAATTATTTTATCAAATTTCAAGGAAAGACTCTTAAGGAAAGACTCGCATATTAGGGGAGCAAGAAAGAGACCTAAAGGAAAGAAAAAAGATAAAGAATTCATTCAATTTTCTTTCATACCATCAAAAAATAAATAAAATAATTTCAACCCCATTTTATATAACAAAAAAGGTTAATAAGATAAAATCTACTAATTTGAACTGAAATTTAAATAATTCCTAAAAAGTATATCATCTAATTTAACATAAAGATAATCATTATAACTAAACACAATAAAGCAAAACTAAAATCTAAAACTAATAAAAAAAGCTACGAACTCTAGAAATAATCTTCTTAAATTGCATCACCTATGCAACCAAAAATACAACCCTATGAGGTCGCTGTAGCCATGTGCAAACATAAATCATAATTTTCAAAACCATTTTGCATATTTTGCCAAAAAAGAAGCAGAGTAAAAATAGCAAAGAAAGAAAGCTTCGGACTGGACCATATAATGCGAATTGAAAATTTCAAAAATAAGGGTGCAAACCTATATAATTAAGTACATCTGAAAAAAAAACACTATTTTAAGCAAAATATTAATTAAAGGCACAAACTCACATATACTAGCAAAAAGAACTAGAAATTTAGTGTCTGTTTGGGGCTGCTACGGCTTGAAAATAAGCTGTTATGCAGTAGCTACCACAGGAAGCTGCTGCGGATAAACTATCTGTCTCTTTATTTTTTATAACTAAAACAACATGGATGCGATTGCTTTCGAACAAATAATCATTTTACCCCTGTATAGTAATGTTGTTTGCAACAGTACTGTCATACCAATATATTTTATACTTTAGAAGCAAAAATTCAGTGCAGAACATTATAAAAATAAATATACCACACTTAACAGTGAGTATTATGATTACTAAATTTTAAAAAATGACTATTAAAATAACATTTAATAATATACTAATATTATTTTTAAAATGCAAATGTCATATGTCACGAGTTAAGCCGTCCTCCAGAGATACTCTTCATGCCCAATCACTCTCGGCGGAAGAATTTTTGAGCATACCTGTCCACCGAAAAACGTTACAGTTCTCTGTGATTCTCTGCGGGCACTTGTAAAATTGTCTCGCGTAGCTATGTAGCTGACGTGAATTTAGCAGAGAACTTTGAAATTCTTGGTTGTCATCGAAACACGAATGTGTCATATATGCATATCACCAAAAAATAAGTCATCCCGAAGAGGCTCAGAAAACCATGTGACAATAACCAGTAGAGACAAATATGACAACCGCAAGAACCTTTAAAGTTGAATGTCTCGTCATTGACCTTCAAAAAAATAAAAATAAACAAACAATAAATATTTATATACCATATTATATCTACGGTTGCCTCTTCGGCCATCCAGGTGGGGAATCATACATGCAGAGAAGTAAGAAATAAAATTGATATTTAAAATTTAAATGATTTGACAGAACATCAATACAACAAAATAATAATAGATTTCACCATTCATCGTAAATAAAGAAGCAATAAAAAAAATATAATCGATCCACTCAGCATTCAACAATCTCCTCTTTTTCAATCATTTCTCCATCACCTTCGTTATCTTGAATGCAACCATCATGTGATTCTACTTCTGTCTATGGTATGGATTATGTGATATTCACATGCTTCTGACAGGACATGTAAATAAACATCATCAGTCATGTTGAGGTCTATGTTATTGCGCGAGTGATGCCGCCGAATAAAGTTGTGGAGAGTCATTGTGACCACTACAATCTGCACCAGCTTTGGAAATGAATCTGTCGATATCACGTAGTATGATCCATTTTTTCTTCTACACTCCAAATGTTCTTTCAATTACACCGTGCAAGGACGAATGTCTCTTGCTAAACATTTCTTTCATATCCCGAGTAACATTGTTGGATCTTTCAAAGTCGGAAATGTGATATTTGGTATCCAGAAATGGCTTCAGATATCCTCTTTATAAGGGATATCCAACGTTGACCAAATAATATTTCTTTGTCTCAAATACAATAATTAGTAATAAACTTAAAAAAATATCTAAATATGATTAATAGTTGAACAAACCTGGAGGTGAGTGAGGCAAGTTGTATTTTTTATTTCTTGTAGCAAAAATGAATATAAGACAGTCATGTGCACTTTTTTCTCAATCAACCACAACAAAAGTAACACATGTTGAAATCATAAACAGTCATCACATTTTGTGTTGGTGTCCACACCACCCAATAAATGAGACTCTTTCATTATTAGATATATGTATATTCACGTGTGTTCCATCAATCGCTCCAATACAATTCTACCAAATTAAAGAAGATTGTGTAAATTATATAACTTATTTTGACTTCTGGATATAATGAGTAAAATGATTTACCTTCAAAAAATAGCATATACTTACAACCTTTATTGGAGTTTTCTTGAATATAGGATCATCTGGCTTGATAATCTTTAATGACAAACTAACAAAAGCATTCAACCGCACTGAAAAGTATATGTTGATTGTCTCCTATGAATGTTGATAATCGCTCAATCGCTCCTACTATTGATTATTCTGTGATGTAGAGGGTTATTACTAACACCTCTCTGTTTGTTATCGTAGAGGAGTCATGAAGTACATGATTCCAATGTAATTCATCTAGAAGTGTTGAATCTTGTAGGGTGTCATCCAAGTAGTTCCCAACCCATTTATCACCAATGTAAGATGATGTCATGTAGGGAGACTGATCTACGTATGAATTGTGGTACTCGTATATCAAACATACTGCTCACGATTCTTCTTCTGCGTCTCTCTTTGTGAATCTATGTTAAACAAGTGTTTTGTTTAGGTAAAACATGTGAATCAAAGAACTTAAATAAACTTTGAGTAACGAATTACAAAATGTACGATGAAAAGACAAACATCCAAAATAGCATTGACATTGCTCTAAGAAAAAATTAAAAAAAAAAACATCGAAATCATAAATATGATAAACCTATTGAAAAATAAAGACAAATAGTGCACAGATAACTAAATAAAATCAAGTGTCCCTGGTGTTATAAAAAAAATGTAAATAATTAACCCTACAGTCATGGGTCATCTTCATGAAGAACTCTCCAGGGGTCAGGTCCTCCAGCAACTTCATGGAATACAAATATAACACGTCCACACGAATTTCTGAACTTGCCTCCACAACTCGGATAACTTGTTCACTAGAGGTTGCTTGAGAAGTCTCAGGGTCACTGGTGCATGAAGCCACCAATTTTGATATTTGGCTTTTAACGAAAGCAACCCCTTCTTTTTTCTTTCTCTCTACCCTTGGATGCTTTGACCTAGACGTGGACTCCACTTCATTTTGATTTGGGTTACGGCCTTATTGGAGTCAGTTGCATGCTCAACATCCAAATTCTTAAATATGACTGCAAACCCTTGCACACTGTCCAAGCATTATTCCCCGTTGCCACAACCCCACCAAATATACGGTCCAACTTATCTTCCAGATCATGGTTAATACCACTGAATTTGAATTTCTTGGCGGCTGGCATGACCTGCAATAAGAGGACATGAATATGCTCATACAGTTCAAGAAAAGAAAGTCATACATGGATATGTTCTCACCTTCATTCTCTGAGCTCACCATTCCTCCGAAGCACCAATAGTCTGTTTGATTGGATCCCAACCCAAGTCCGTCGATCCTCGATTCAATGTCTTCCAGATTTTTCAGTCCTTTTTCAATTGATCTCACTTGTCTTTCAGTTGCAGCCTATCGCATTCCCTTCCCATCATTTGCTTAAACCATTTCATAATATTTTGTCACCATTCCTAATTAAAATAGGTGGTGGATATATTTCCCAGCTCGACCTCCTTAAAACAAAGGTAGCAAAATATGAGTTTGGCTTCCTTAGCCCACATAGCCGAGGAACGAAGTTCTTTTGTGTTAACCATTGCGTAACTAGCATAGAAAAACTAAACATAATAATTTGACAGAAGAAATAACTAGCAAAAATCACAAACACATATCAACTCCTCGACAACCACACATCAACACCTTCACACAACACAACCACACTCCAACACCTCCACACAACACCCAGCCACACACAAATACTTCCACGCCTCCACACATCCACAACATCTCCACACACAAAACAAACACACACCAACACATCAACACATCAACACATCCACAACACCACACACAAACCGAATAGAACACAGATTAGGGAAGCAATCAAACCGAATAGAACACAGAGAGGCCAATATTAGAGCACAACCATCACAACACCACCACTAAAGAAATCGCAAAATCCAAATCATAGAACTTGCAAAATCCAACAACAGTGCACAACCACCTAAAAATCATCAATCAAATAGAGCTCAGAGAAAGCTAAAATGATTGCAAAATCAAAATACCAAAATAGATAATGATAGAGAATATTGTGGGCAGACGGATAGTAAATAAACCAAACGAAGCCGAAGAAGGAAGGGAAAGGGAGAGAAGAAGAAAGGCAGACCCTTGCCACCGAAGCCACGAATCGGAGAGGCGGATAACCGATGTTACTTTTAGGGCAGGGGCAAAATCGTGAGAGAGAGGAGAGCGGGACATGGGAGCAAAGACCTCACGAGAGAGGGGAGAGCGGGACACAAGATAAGCCCGGGTTAGGACAGTAAAAGCCGAAGATAAATGTAAGACGAAACGCGGGCCATGGGGTCGAACCAGCGGCCTACGTTTATTATGATCGCAGCCGATTTTTCCAAAACGCATACTAAAAACAATATCTAAACGCTGTTGCGTGCGTTTCAAAACGTGCCGCGCCAAAAATAGATAGCTGAAAACTGCAGGACATGCCTCATACATTAAATTACAGTAAAAAGATGGCTTTGCATGTTATCACATAAGAAATCACTACTGCAAATTTCATGCACAAAATAATCATATACAGAATGAATGGTTAAAGAGCTTCGAAAATAACAGCCTATAAAGTTGAATTAAAGAATAAGAGAAAGTGTAGGAAAACCAACCTTATAGTCAAAATTAAACATCCCCTGGGAAAAATGTGGCTCATTTGTAAGCTGGAAAAGATAAAATATATCTAAGATATTAAATATAAAAACAGCGGAAAGTACCATCTTTGAAAAGCAAACAAAACTCAACTTCATTAATAAAGATATACCTGGGCGTTAACCTTCAAAGTTAAATTGTCCGTCAAGTCACATTTAACACGTGCATTCAGTCTACCATCAGTAAGTACTCTTCCAACTAGCATCAACTGCAAAATTAGCTTACACTTATATCCCGTTGAAGACAAATGCAATTAAGAAAAAAAAATGATAAACGTGGAGACCTACCTTAGGGTCCAGAAAGTTGGCACCAAATTCATAATGTGCGGTTGGAACTTTTATAGTGTCGCTAGACTGTGAGGGAACTTCCATTGAACCCATAAACACGCTGATTGATGATTAACATATCAAAAGCTAAAGGAAAAAAAGTTACTAGAAATCACAACAATCACAAAGTATCTTAACTACCTGTGGCTTAGAGAAAATTTCTGATTGAGGCCTTTCGTGAAGTCAAACCTCAATCCCTCAAACAATTCTGGCTTCAGAGACACTGCACCAAAAAAGAAAGAAAAATCAATGTAACGTTGCGATATAATATACGAAGTGGATTGGTGGACAGCCTAATTCTTAGCACAAAGATAATTAATCAGCATAGCACTTCCTAAAAACCAACATAACAACCTACAATTTTTATTCAAATATGTGAAAAAAAAACTATCTAAAGAAATATTATGGTAAATAATCAATGCAAACATATTATGAAAATCTGCTGAACAGCATTATTTAACTTGAAAATAAAAAAGGGGCATTTACATGCATACCACACAATTCTTATGCATTTACATATCTAAAACATAAACTTTATTTCTAACAATTATACAACCCTAATCTTTCATATCACATTAGAAGTACAATTATTTTAACTTTTAAAAATTAAAATACGCATTTTCATGTAGGTAAGGTGGCATATATGTAGAAATTGAAGTTTAGATGTTAGTTATGTAAATACATAAGAATTGAGTGGTATGTAAGTAAAAAGCTAAAACACGCTCTACATCCTCGACAACCTCCAACCGCTCCATCAGTTTAGTTGCTAAGTTTACACTATTTATTGCAGGTCAATTGGAAAACACTGAATCTTTGGAATGATTTTGGATATCTCAGCGGTAGATTTTTCATTCTTTCATAAATTTTGAAGGACTGTAATACTTGTTTTATGCATTTGTTTCAAAAGTTAAAATTCTTTTGAGATATTGAATATTGCATCCATTAACCATCAATAATAAGCTTACAAAAACATGGCGAATGGCTCCCTCGAGAAAACTGCAAATATGTTTATTAAATGCCTCTTTTTCTAGTTAATATGGATTTTACTCGCAATATGCTTAATGAGACTAAGAATAATTGTTCTACTACTCATCTACAGAATATGTAGTTATCCCGGTCAAATCTCTCAACAATATATGATGAGTAGACAATGCATTTTTCTCTTTAATAAATTCATAAAGGAATTGCACTCTAATTTTACCGATAAAAACTTTTTTAATGAAATAGGAGATCAGTGAAGAAGTTACAGTTTATAATTACAGAATAAACCACTATCTGACTACATGTCCAATTATTTGAGTTGGCAAGTGTTAATTATTTCTAAAAACCTAGTTTAAAAAATTATTTTTTGATGCCTAAAGCCATTAATGTGATGACCAGTAAGAGAAATTATCAAAAAGTTGAAAATAACAGTTCACAATAACATTTCACGCATGAAAGTAAAATATTGCTACCCCAATAACTTCATGATTCATCAGCTAATTGACTAGGCTGTGTTAATAGTAAGATAACAGAGACGAACCAAACAACCAATTATGGGAATGATGAAATAAGTAACCAAATTAAAGGCTTCTTATCCCAATATGAATGTTTTATTAATCAAGAAATACAATTGATATGATTCCTAAACATGTAACTTGGTAAAACTTCAAATTTACTAACATGCGAGAGAAGTTAGTCATGCATTTAAAGAGAAATAATTATTTTATCGTGATTTGAACCCAAATACACATTGTTAGCAATTTTATGGTGTATTTGGCTGCACTAAGGATTTAGGTTAAATAGGATTTAGTAAATCTGGTAAATGGAGATTAATAAAATCCGGCGTTGTTAAATCCAAAATGTTTGGTATGATTTAACTTAAATCCGTCTAAATTCATCTATGCTATTTGACATTTTATCAGGATTTTTCATGTGCACTAAAACAGTTAAATCCACCTAAAAATTGGATTTAGTAAATCCAGATTTACTTCAAAAATTAAGGGAGGGCGAGAAATTTATATTCAACAAATTGTCCGATTTATTTCATGTTTTTTCATGTTTGGACATATTTACGTTAATGCCCGTAAATCCTATTAAAAGTATGCTACCAAACACCGCCTTAGAATAGTTGCGCTCGACAAACAGAAATTGAATTTATTAATCACGCAAGTGGATGTAGGGAATCATATGAAGCCCTCCACTTCCTCTCAAAACAAAGGGGGTTACTCCTCCCTTAAAAAACAAGCAATACCAAACATAATGATAGCAAGCAAAGTTTATGATTTCCCATCCCCCTCATCATTCAATTGACTCCAATATGTGCCTTGAAATTTAAAATACAATGCATCAAATTCTTGGAAACATATTTTTAAGCCATGTACAAACAAAATTTTAAACTAAGAAGAGAGAAGAGAGAGAGAGAGAGAGAGAGAGTTCTTCAACTAAAACTTATCGAATTCGCATTCAATCTCACTTGCTTGAGTTTAAACCAATTATTAAAAATGAAATTTTAAACAAGGAAGAACAAACAATGAGAGAGCTCAAAGTACTAAAGGTGCATTCTCTTACAATTGTCTCATATGTGTTTACTTACACCGTTGCGCAAGCAGAACAAGAATCATCAATACACAGTGTTTGATAGCTCTAAATGTGACCAAAATCAGGGATTTATAATTTAAACAACTGTGCACAAAACCTCAAATCATTAAGAAACTACAATTGCACATTTCAATCACATTGTCAGTATCATTATTAGAACTTCATTTATAAACTACTCGCTGCACATGAGAGACTGCAAAGTAAACTTATAATAAAGATACCAAGCATCAATTTAAAGGCCAAAAAACAGACATAATCGACAGATAACTATAAAACTCCAAGCATAAACCAATTGAATAAAAAACGTTTAATCAATCAAAGGATCGATACTGACTCAAAGCTTCCCGCTGAATCTCCTCGAATGGTAGCGGACATGGTAGATTCCGCCAGTCGACCTTCTTTACGACCTTCTCCTCCGTCTTAGGGGGCAACAACACGCCAAGGCCAACTGGATTCGGAGAATGGGTTGGAGGCGGCGGTGGGGGTGCGGCGGCGTGGCTGATCGCTAATCCCATACTTCTGCTGATCGGAAAAGTCTCGATGTCGGGAATGTGATCTTATAAGGAGCGGAGAGGTGAAGGAGAAAGCTTAGGGTTTTTTCTTCCTCCGCTTCTGCAAGAATGAAAAGGCGGCTTCCTCCCTTTTTGAAGGAGGCGAGAGGAAGCAGAGCCGAGATCGCTGGTTGGGTTTTTTTTTTTTTGCGGCTGGAGCGTCTAGGGGTTTTAGCTTCAATTTTTTTCCTCCTAGGACTGGTAGTTAGGAACTTAATATGTTGCACATATCTAAACTGGAAAGTGTAACCTTCCATCATCTCATTTAGAAAGAATAATATATTGATGTTAATTTTTTTTTCCATATTAAAGGAGGCTGTACATGATATTCCCCATAGTTTATAGATATTAGTCTATCCTTCGTTTGTTCTCTGGCTCAATTGACTGAGCTCGTTTTTCTTCAGTTGAGCAAGACCAATTAGGACTGTTAGGTTTAGCAAGTGTCGTCGGCTGGTTGAGCTTGGTGTGCTTCACTTCGATAGAACAATTTTGATTGGCTAAGTTATTTTGATTGTCAACCCCTGATAATAGATATCCCTATTAAGATTGGAGATGTCTGGGGGCAAGATATTCTCTCGGGTCTATTTTTTAATATGGATTGGCTCTGATATCTCATTTCTCTTTTATGACATAATGGTTCAAATTTTGTCTTTGAGTCTAGATAGACCTTACTCTTGCTTGGACTATTTCAACTAATAAGACAAAGTGAGTATTCTGGCATTCTAAGAGTGGACCCTCATTTATCATACTTTTTTTTATTCTACACTATTAGATTCTTTATGATCAACATTGTCATTTTTTTATGTATAATATCAAATCAAAATATTATTTTATTTTATTTTTTAAAATGTGGAATTTATCTTTATGTATAAAAATGGTTATATATATATATATATATATATATATATATATATATATATATATATATATATGATTGATGTTTAGACGATAGATATATAGATGGAGCGTCTACATGCATACCACACATTTCTTATGTATTTATGTGTAACACTTAAACTTTCATATCTATGTGAATAGCACTCAAATCTTTAATTTCACATCAAAAATATTACTTTTACTTTTTCTTAAAAAGTGAAATATATAATTTCATACATATATTTTTTACACCAAAATATTTTAAATGTATAAAAATTTGAGCTTTACATATGTGTATTGCCAATAATTGTGTGTCAGAGTGCAATTGTGAGTTTAGATCTATGTTGATAAGATTTGAACTTCTTTAAATTTTTAAAGTTAATGAAGAAAAGTATCTATTATAATTGATACATTGTAAATAGATTCTCATCATACGGCATGAATCTTAAGACATGATATGGGTCTCGGGACAATCTTTTGAGCGAAAAACGTTCAAACTTTAATTAGAAGTCATCCAAAAGTCTAATTTCAACGAACTTAAAACCAAAATGATCAGTTGGATGAAACGAACCAATGATGCCAAAATAGGTTCAGTCCAAACCAAGCACCGACTGAACCAGTAAACTAATTTTAGAAGTTTTCCAAACATATTTGAAAGGTTAAAGAGACGTCGTGTCAGGTGAGCTTATAATCGAATCGTGTGTCTCGACAAGACAAATCCAATGAAGCCAAAATCCTTTAAATACAACATAGTTAAGAAACTCAAATAACCATCAAATGTCTTCGGATCGATGAAATCTCTTCAGGCTATTTGTCAAAGTGGTTTAAATTTCTCATTAATTGCAGCCGAGACTTTATAAATAGAGGCCTACACTTTATTGAGATGGGATATAGAGCTTGAAACCTAAAGAAGACTAAAACCTGGAGAATGAGTTGCCATATAACATCATTTCTATACTGATAATCCATCGTCCTCAGGCCAACTGAAGCTACATTCACCTTCGGCTAACTCTGGTCAATGTCACCTCCGGCCGACTCTGGTCGTTACTACCTTTCACATCTTCGTCGTCGCCGCTCTCAGGTCAACTCGGGCCACCACCGACTCTGACCAATTTGAGTCGTCGTCACCTCCAGTCAACTTCGACCGCCATTACATCTGGCACCTCAAGTCGCCACATCCTCTAATAGCACCTCCGTTGCCCACCATCAACCATCAACGACCACCACGTACTCCTTGAGACAAAGAGTCATACGAAGCAACATACAAAGCGACATCAACATCCCGGACCTCATGTCAATCGACCCGAAGAAGGTGCATTGGAGCCCCAACTATTGCTCTTCCTTGCGACTGCTCCCTAGCGCGGAGCTACATGTCTCCCCTCACACTGATGTTGTAACTTGAGAGATTGTGTAATCTTTTTATGCCCGTAGGATAAAGGATTGTACATATAATTGCTAGTTTATAATATATTTTTTTTAGTTAGCTCAGACCCAGTAATTTTTTCCCTTTCCAGAGTTTCCACTTAAAAATTTTTAGGTGTTTCTACTCATCGGTTTCTATTATCTAAGTATGTATTGCATTCCCGTGCAAAACTTAGACGTTTATTAACCACTTTACTGCTGGGAATTCTCATGCATGCATCAATAATCAGTGGATTAAAATTTTAATTAAAATAAGGTACTTAATATTTTGTTAAAATTTTCAGGGTTCGTATGGTTCTTAACTGCATGTGGGGAGAAAATTATAATTATCAAAATAGAAAATATAAAATTTGACATGAAACCTTCAATTCATGTCATATGTTATCTTATTAATGAATGCAATGTTTGTGGCACTTATTTAACTTGTATTAAAATTTGATTACATTTATTTTACAATTTCAGTTTCACATTCTTGCAGAAGAGAACTTTGCAATGTATGTGTTTGAAAGCTTAGGTGTGAAATCCAACATTTGAAAGATTTATTTAAAAAAAACCGATAACTTTGGAAGTAACTTTTAATTAATGCAAATTATCTGTTAAATTTCTTGCTTTCACAGCTTCTTATACACCTGAGCTTAAAATTGGGACTATTTTATTATGTTTTCTGATTTGTATTACTGAATTTACTGAATTTACTTATAATTTATCTTTCATATTTCACTATAGTGTAGATGTTTGAATATCTGTAAAGATTAATGTTTAACTGTTTAGTGTGTAAATATAGGAGAATTGTGTGGTGGTTTGCTTATGTGTAAATATGAGTGTTTAGTTGTGTAGACATGTAAATATATAAGAATTGTGTGGTGTATATTTAGATGCCGCTTTAATTAAAGATATATAACAATTGGTGATAAAATGTGTTTTCATTTATGAATAATGTTTATGGCAGACTAAAATGCAAAATGTTGCAATATGTTAGCAGCCATGCAGCTGCCCATTGTTTCATTGAATTTACAAGCAACAGACCAATTTCGAGCCATAATCAAACCCATTCAAGTCGATTTTGCTCCGAACTCGTCTCCACTACAAATTGTATCATTTAAAGCCCTCTTTGTGATATATATGTCAAACCAATCACTAATTCCTTATTTATTTACTTGTGGAAATATTCAAAGCTATGTGTGCAACTTTCCCCTGTTTCTCAACAATTTATAAGCTTCCAAATAAGTTCACAACAATTTGTTTTTATACAGTATAGCTAGATGATATATCTTTTAATCTACTTTTAGTAATTTAATAAAGGAAGAAATTAGATTTCTATATTAATAAAATTGATAAATTTACCCTTATTATCTACTTTAAAAGATGAAGCCAGCCAACAAAAATTTCTCCCAAAGAAGATAACTTTCCACAACCAACCATAGCATCAACTTAATCATGGCCAACCAAGATCCCAACTTCCTCCAAAAGATTACACTGGGCATCATCCTTCGCGGCTCTACAGCACTTAATGGTCGCTATGCCTATGTTCCACTTCCACGCACCCTACCATACTGCATTCCCAAAAGCATTTCCACCAACCTTGACCAATCTCTAGCCAATTCACTTGCCAATGCCCCCCACTTCCCCAATATAACCATCCATGATGTAGTAAACAGCAACATGCTCTATGAGGCCAACACTTACCCCAACTACTATCATATATACAACCTCATTAATCATACCCACTTGTCCTTCTCCTTCCCCCACCACCTCACCTTTATCGCTGCCTCAATTGTTATACAGGACTCCTCACACTTCAAAGTTCTCTTCATCTGCATTAACCAACACCCAAACCCCTTATTTACTGAAGAAGGTGATCAAAGTCCTAAGCATTTGGTCTTCTATGTTTATGCCTCCGATAGTAAGGATTGGTCTCTTGTGCCTATTGACCAACCTCTCACCTCTGATAAACTCCTCTCTAATAGAAGAAAACCGATTCACCCAATCGAGAGTGTTGTATATCACGATCTAACAGATCGTTTTCTTGTCAGCTTTGGCTATGCGGAAGATAGGATCCACTTGATACCAAAGAAAGAATCAAAACGGGAGAGACACACAAGCAGTGTTAATGAAGAGGTGCGGTACGGTAATTGCAGGCGACTACTGTGTTGTGTGAAGTTTAACCCGAATAAAGCGCGAGTTGATGTATACGCATGGACTGTGCAAGAAGGAGGATCATGGAGGAAAGTAGTGAAAGGAAAGAGAAGATCAATGAGAAGAAAGGTGTTAGGGATTCACCCTGATGAAAAGACTTTCGTGTTAATGAGATCATCAAACGATGAAGTTTCAATAATTGATATCGAACAAGATTTCCCATTTGTAATCATTCAAGGGAGAGGAGCACAGTGTGGCCCTGCGTGCTTTCTTCATGGGATGGTTGATGTGCTGAGAGCAACATTATTGGGTTTTAATGCAAGGCACTCATTTTGTGGACTTTTCCATCCACATGAGAATATTGACGGGCCAGAAGGAGAGTTTTTTGATGTTTCTCTTTTGGGATCGCCTTTAATTCTATCTACATAAAATAAATGTTTGATTAGTATACTTACTTGCTTTAAATAAACAATCATGTCTATGTTATTGGTCTTAATTTTATCTACCTAAATAAATGTAGTAGTAGTATACTTAGTTGTCATAAATATCGTTGCAAGCAATAAACATGATGTTCAGAATGTGAAGGTTTTACAAGAAGTTTGTGAGAGCAAACTTTTCATGGTGAATTTTACCTATGTAGAAAATTTTGATTGATGTGTTGTTTTATGAAATAGCTCACACCATTATGTTTGGATCATCGAGACAACCCGATTAGGCCTATCCATGTTAAGATCATGCATCATTTGGTCACTCGACAAGTGGATATATATATATATATATATATATATATATATATATATATATATATATATAATATGGCCCAAAATGAGTTGTTTCAGAATTATTAAAAATTATATTTGTTTGAAAAATTTATTAATTTGGACCAAAATATTGAGCATGGATCAAGACTACTTAAAACTTACGTCAACTCAATTAAAATCATATCCAAGGCTACGTTAGTTAGCTTCATACTATTTATAGAATAAGTACAATAAGGGTAATTTTACCTATATTGAAATATTTATCCAAAATAATAAGTAACAATATCTATTTTCTCAAGTACTTGTACTATGGGAATACTATGAAAATTTGCTTTCTAACCAACAATGTAAGTTTGTCAAAATCTCCTTGTTCTATGTATTTACGAATAGTGTTTTAAAAAAATTATAAGTTATCAAATACTTGGTTTCTATAATAGTTAAATTAGAAAACTAATTGCTTATTATTTACTTTAAATTTTCCAGTTAAATATTCATTTAAAAGGAGAATGTACAAACATAGAACACAATTCTTATGCATTTACATATCTCAAACTTAAAGTTCTATATTTACAAACACATCACTCAAAACATCAATATCAAATAAAAAATATCACTATTATTACTTCTTAAAAGTGAAGTACACATTTCATCCACGATTTAAAGCTCCAGAGTGTGATGTATTCTGTGAGATACATAAATATATAAGAATTGTGTGCTATGTACATAAATTTCCTTTTAAAATGGTAATTTACTTGTATAGAACACAATTCTTATGCATTTACTTATCTCAAACATAAACTTTCATATTTGCACACATAGCACTCACAAGATCAATATCAAATAAAAAAAATAACATTATTATCACTTTTCAAAAGTGAAGTACAGATTTTCATGCATTGATTTAAAGCAACAAATTGTGATGTGTGTAAATATGATTAGTGATGTCTACAACAAGCATGTAAATTTTTAGTTTGGAATGCATCTGTTTTTATTTCTCAGCTTAAGATAAGTAACATTTTGTTCATTATGTGAGAAATGTACCCTTTATTATTAGGGGCATTATTCTCACTGCTTGTATTAAGTTTATAGTTACTTGTAGGATTGTAAGTATTGCACATTTTACTTCATATATATTTCCTTTTAGACTTATCATAAGATTTATTTATTGCTCATACTGAAATAATTAGCCGCCTTATTTTACTGTTGCATAGCTTCTTGCATACTTGATTAACTCCCACACCTTTAATATTTTTTAGCATGCATGCATGTTAGATTTCTCACGCATTATAATCATGTTGAAAATAATAAATATGTTGGTCAATATTTTATATAATTTTTTTGCTTTAAATTTCTAATTGTATGCTTGATTGCAATAGTTTGTAAGCGAGTGGAATCTTTTTAGATACTGGTTAGCCGGGTCGACATGCCCGTAAAATGATGACTATATGAAATCATCCGGTTTGCTTGGATTGGTATTTGTCTTCCCGTTTTCAGGGTGTTTGATAAAATAAAAGTTACTATATAAATCTCATTGATATTAAATAATGAATGATTGTTAAGTCATACGCTAGTAATTTTTAGTGATTATATATCCCAATGAATAGATCGAGTATACTCATTATATTAAATTTGATATATTCAATATATTTTTGTTTGATTAAAACTATCTATATATGTATATAGTAATTTGTCTTTGTCTATTGTTCATGCTTCATACCTCAGTTCTTGTCATTTATGATTTAATAAATACTGTTTATTTATTGAATTTGGTTTATCAAACTCATCCATTGATCTTTTTTGTATAAGAGGTTCTATTCATCCACTTGTAGGAGTATCTCTACAGGAGTAGAAATTACAGTTATATATTTCTTTTTGGTATTATTGATATTTTATAAGGCTATAATATTTTCTCTTTTAGATTTTAGGTACTTATTTTTCCATTATCATTTAAATTTGGTTTCAATAAGTTCTTGTTATCAGTTAATTGTATAAGCTAGACTCTTATTTATTGAATAAAAGATTGTTTTTTTCTTATTTATTTATTTAATTACTTACATGTAATATTTTCTTTTGAAACTATATAATATATTGGTTCACATTATTTCATCACGCTCTGTTGTTGGGGTGTAGCATCTTTCAAACTAATGGCGTGACAGAGTGGTATCAACATCATTGTGTTTGAAAAATATCACTTCGAACTAGAAATAATTATCTGTTTGGAATGCATTTATTTAATAAATTTTGACAATAAATGATTATGTGTCTTTCTAATTATTAAGTGAGATCCTCTAGCATATAAAATATCTCTAGTTTCGAGTGCATATTGAATACTTCTCAAAATTATAAGTAAATATGAGAGAAAAGACCCCTATACTGATGATATTTGCTCAAATTGACCATTGAAAGATTACAATTGATGAAAATATAAACCATTTTATGTGGATAGTAATCAAAACCTTGCAAAAAAACATATTTTATTATTCTCCAAAATTGCAAGAACTTTATGAGTAAAGTTATAGCAATAACTTGGAATAGAGTTATTCAAATGAGAAGGCCTTTCTTCATTAACAAAACACTCATTACTTTAATAATACTTGGATAGCTAAACCAATTAAAAACAACAAGATCAAGATTTATAAACAGAGAACTACTCCCAAGCCAAGGCTCAAAATAAAAAGAAAATACGCAAATTAAGTTAATCTAGAAAATTAAGAAACTTCTAAATCTTATAACAATTCTAATTGTCTTTACAAAAAGTGGAGGTTTTAGAATAATTCTTATGGTAATGGATCTATAATGATTGATATAACAATTTGACAAATAAGAACTAAAATCATAACGCCTTCAGTTGACTTTTTCCTTGCACATTACATTATTAGTTTTCCAAATTTGGAAAAATATGGCCACCATAATCCTTGGGAAGGATAATATTATTCCAAGCAATAGTATAGAGCTTCTTATCATAAAAATTATAGTCTAAAATGTTATCCAATAAATAGGAAATATTTTTCCTTAAAATTTTAAGAATATTAGTTGACCTAAACCAATAATATATATAAGTTCAAATTGTGATTTTAATGAGCTGCAATATAACAGTCATAACCATATGCTTTTGTTTGCAACCAGAAAGATAGGTGTAAAGATTATTAAGAATTTTGTGACCGCCCACTAAACAAAGCTCTCTTTCTTTGATACTAACACATAAGTAATCCAAAGAAAGTTCTATTCAGTTTCATTGCAAAAATTTTTCATTCGAAAGGAAGTATAAGTATTAAGCCATAAAAAATTCATTTGCAAGGATAATGTTATTTACAATGTTTTTCCAATAATTAAAGCAGCTTGAGCACGTTGGATTATGATGGGAAAAATAAAAATTTAAGGTTTTCCACTAATAATTTAGGAATGAATTTTTAAATAGTACTATAAAGTGAAATAGGGTGAAAGTCATTAAGAGCGTGAGCATAAACTTCTTTAGCAATGAAACTAATGGCAGAGTGTTTCACTCATATAAGGAGCCTTGCATGCTGAAGAAGTGTCTAACATCCTCATTGTAATCCAAATCATATCCTAAGTGTCTTTAACAAATTGAGAAGTAAATCCATCATGACCAAAAACTTTATCTTAACTCTAGACATCCATGAGCATTCAGATCTTTTCGATTCCAATTATATTCACAATAAAAAGAGGAATTCAAATCATATTGAATGACAATAGCTAATATATATATATATATATATATATATATATATATATATATATATATATATATATATATATATATATATATATATATATATATATATATATATGATTTCGTAGATATGAAACAAGACACAATTCACATTAAAGTTGAGAAATGCCTATTTAATATGATTTTAGAATACAAATTAAGCAATTACTGTCCATATTTGTAATTGGAATCAATGGAATTTACAGCAATATGTTGCTAAGGATTTCATAATAAGCTTTAAAGTATATAAATGAGTTAAAAATAAGTTTTATTTTATTTCGATATTTAATTTATAATTTGCTCCATTATAATATGTTGAATTTAAACCATAAATTAATGTGTTATAATAATAATTTTTATTATATTTTTAATTACATAAAATATAAAAATAATAAGGACATTTTATACTTACCTATAGCCCTTTTTTCCCCTTTTCTAACGCACATGAATATCAAAATAATTAGGTTTATTGAAAATATTTATTATTAAATAATATTATCACATTTGTATAATATTTATAATAAAACTTTAAAATATTTATTTTTTATTATATCCTCAATATTAAAATTGTTTTAATTTATTTTATATATATATATATACTTTTTTGGTCTCATCTATTTGCCTATAAATGGGCACTCCTGTATCTAGTGGTGTCCCTAACAATCAAGGAAAAATTATTCTATCAAGACACCGGATGCAAGTTTTGCGTCCGGGGTCCACGTGGCAATTGGGTCCCGCCTCTCTAAAAACATATCCTAACTGTGTATTTCAGTGAGATGCACTTGTCTCGTGGCAAGTGATTACTAGACTCTTGATGCAAATTTGCATCCGGTGTCCTTATGGAATAAGCGATCGCAATCAAGAACCTTGAAATTTTCTTTTTATATGTTGCAAAATAAATCTTAAGTTAATTTATTGGCTTGATTTAGTTTATATAGATTTATTATTTTAAATATTATAATTTTGTATTATATATAGTAGTTAATTATTTTATGCTATTTTTATTTTCCTAAATTCAGAACTTGCTGCTTTTAAAAAAATTAAAATCCGTTTTTTAGAAATTAACAAAAAAACATAAACTGTTCGCTCTAATACTTCAAAATAATTAAAGAATTAAAAAAAAAACATCCTTAATTTATTTTCTTAGAAATATATATTTTAATTTCACTTAATTAAATAATATATATCTTAATTTTAACTAAATAATATATATCTCAATTTTAACTTTTGCCAAAAAAAAAAAAAATCACCCTAATTGCTTTTTTTTCTTTAAATCCTATTTCCAAAAAGAAAAAATATTCACTCTTAGATTTGATCATATTTTATTTCCATTAATCAAGTGTTAAAAATTAAATAAAAATAGTAACTTTCTTTCTATAATTGTCAAATTAGTATTTAATTAGCAGGCAGTTCAATTACGTTCTTATTACTTAATTCATGTAAGCCGCAAGAGCAGGGCACCAACCAGTCCAGTCATGGCCAGCACCACTCCCACCACCACCGCGGCAGCCGCCGCTGAAAGAACTACACATGGCATCATCCTCCGCATCTCCGCAACCTTCTTTAGCCGCTACAACTACTTCCGCCTCCCCAGCGGCTCCCCCGCCGTCTCCTGCGACGCGAACTCAACGCCAACTTATCCAATTCCCTCACCGCCACCCCTTACTTCCATGACATTACCATCTTCGACTCTATCTCCTGCATCATCTTCTACCAAACCTACAAATCATTCCCAGACTTATTTCACGTCCAAATAAATTGTTCATAACAATTTGCTTTTATACAGTAGAAGATAACTTTCCACAACCAATCATAGCATCAACTTAATCATGGCCAACCAAGATCCCAAATTCCTCCAAAAGATTACACTGGGCATCATCCTTCGCGGTTCTACTGCCCTTAACGGTCGCTATGCCTATATTCCACTTCCACGCACCCTACCATACTGCATTCCCAAAAGCATTTCCACCAAACTTGACCAATCTCTGGCCAATTCACTTGCCAATGCTCCCCACTTCCCCAATATAACCATCCATGATGTAGTAAACAGCAACATGCTCTATGAGGCCAACACTTACCCCAACTACTATCATATATACAACCTCATTAATCATACCCACTTGTCCATCTCCTTCCCCCACCACCTCACCTTTATTGCTGCCTCAATTGTTATACAGGACTCCTCACACTTCAAAGTTCTCTTCATTTGCATTAACCAACACCCAAACCCCTTATTTACTGAAGAAGGTGATCAAAGTCCTAAGCATTTGGTCTTCTATGTTTATGTCTCCGATAGTAAGGATTGGTCTCTTGTGCCTATTGACCAACCTCTCACCTCTGATAAACTCCTCTCTAATAGAAGAAAACCGATTCATCCAATCGAGAGTGTTGTATATCACGATCTAACAGATCGTTTTCTTGTCAGCTTTGGCTATGCGGAAGATAGGATACACTTGATACCAAAGAAAGAATCAAAACGGGAGAAACACAGAAGCAGTGTTGGTGAAGAGGTGCGGTACGGTAATTGCAGGCGACTACTGTGTTGTGTGAAGTTTAACCCGAATAAAGCGCGAGTTGATGTATACGCATGGACTGTGCAAGAAGGGGGATCATGGAGGAAAGTAGTGGAAGGAAAAAGAAGATCAATGAGAAGAAAGTTGTTAGGGATTCACCCTGATGAGAAGACTTTTGTGTTAATGAGATCATCAAACGATGAAATTTCAATGATTGATATCGAACAAGATTTCCCATTTGTAATCATTCAAGGGAGAGGAGCACAGTGTGGCCCTGCGTGCTTTCTTCATGAGATGGTTGATGTGCTGAGAGCAACATTATTGGGTTTGGACGCAAGGCATTCATTTTGTGGAATTTTCCATCCGCATGAGAATATTGATGGGCCAGAAGGAGAGTTTTTTGCTGTTTCTCTTTTGGGATCGCCTTTAATTTTATCTACATAAAATAAATGTTTGATTAGTATACTTATTTGGTTTAAATAAACAATCATATCTATGTTATCGGTTTTAATTTTATCTCCCTAAATAAATGTGTAAGTATATACTTAGTTGTCATAAATATCATTGCGAGCAATAAACATGATGTTCAGATTGTGAAGGCTTTACAAGAAGTTTGTGAGAGCAAACTTTTCTTGGTGAATAATTTTACCTATGTTGAAATTTTTGATTGATGTGTTGTTTTATGAAATAGCTCACACCATTAAGTTTGCATCATCGAGACAACCCGATTAGGCCTATCCATGTTAAGATCATGCATCATTTGGTCACTCGACAAGTGGATATATATATATATATATATATAATTTGGCCAAAAATGAGTTGTTTCGGAATTATAAAAAATTATATTTGATTGGAAAATTTATTAATTTGGACCAAAATACTGAGCATAGATCAAGACTACCTAAAACTTAAGTCAATTCAATTAAACTCATATCCAATGCTACGTTAGTTAGCTTCATATTATTTATAGAATAAGTACAATAAGGGTAATTTTAACTATATTGAAATATTTATCCAAAATAATAAAGAACAATATTTATTTTCCCAAATACTTGTACTATGGGAATACTATGAAATTTTGCTTTCTAACCAACAATGTGACTTGTCAAAATCTCCATGTTCTATGTTTTTATGAATAGTTTTTCCAAAAAAAATTGTAAGTTATCAAATACTTCATTAGCAATCACTTGATTCTTTATATGTATTTTTTGACAAGAATTAATTTTGAAGAAATTTTAAAAGCAAATAATGTGAAAATAATAATCATAAAATTGCATGTGGTTCTTTGAAAACCAAACCAATAGGATCTAAAATTTGATTTTTATATACAAAATACTTTTTCATTATAATCTCATCAAAACATATATCACCATGAAAAGGAATGTTTCACTTTAACAAAATTTAGATTATTGATATTTTTATGTGATGCTAAAGATTTTGATGTTGTATATATATAAAACATCAAAGACGTGATTAACAATTATTTATTTATTTTTTTTCAAAAAAAATTTCTGACCAAGATATACAAATTTCTAAAATTTTGAACAATTATGAGTTGTCAAACAATTTATTCATTAATAATATATTATATATGGCATAAATAATTCTATTTATTCGATGATATATTTACTTAATTTTTTAATAATTCATTAATATATATATATATGTGTGTGTGTGTGTGTATCTTGGTTTCTATAATAGTTAAATTAGAAAACTAATTGCTTATTATTTACTTTAAATTTTCCAGTTAAATATTCATTTAAAAGGAGAATGTACAAACATAGAACACAATTCTTATGCATTTACATATCTCAAACTTAAAGTTCTATATTTACAAACACATCGCTCAAAACATCAAATATCACTATTATCACTTCTTAAAAGTGAAGTACACATTTCATCCATCGATTTAAAGCACAAGAGTGTGATGTATTTTGTGAGATTTAAAGCACTCACAACATCAATGTCAAATAAAAAAAATAATATCATTATCACTTTTTAAAAGTGAAGTACGGATTTTCATGCATTGATTTAAAGCAACAACTTGTGATGTGTGTAAATATGAAAGTTTATGTGTGAGATACATAAATGTATAAGAAGTTTGTGCTAGGAATGAAATTTCCCATTTGCTATTATTGATAGTGAACTTAGAGGATACTTTTCTTGTACTGCTTGCTTAATGCAATGTTGTCTTTTTTCTCATTATCTATTTGCTATTGTCATTGATGCTCTTTTTGTTTCTATTAATTCTCATTTAAATGCTGAAAATTATGATAATAATATTTTTCATTGAATTTATGCTAATGATATCCTTCTTTTGGGAAAGCTGATTTATGTATTATTCCTCTTTTTACTAAAATTTTGAATAAGCATGGTAAACTCTATAATCTTTATGTTTTCTAAATCTATCACTATATTTGTATTGCATATATAATTTTTTACTTACTCAAAACATTGATATTATTCAAAAAAGGGATAACAAGACCATCAATGTGATTAGATTTATATTTAATTTTTTATAACCATGCTTCAATATGACTAACAACTAATTTAAAAGAAAAATTAAACAAAAGCTCAAAACTTACCTTCATAGAATAACAAGAAATCAGAACTTACATTTACAAATATATTAAAATTTACATTGTTTTTATATCTCAGCTTGAGATGAGTAACATTTTGTTTATTATGAGAGAAATGTACCCTTTATTATTAGGGGCATTACTCTCGCTGCTTGTATTAAGTTTATTGTTATGTGTAGGATTGTAAGTATCGCATATTTTACTTCATATACATTTCCTTTTAGACTTATCATAAGATTTACTTATTGCTCATACTGAAATAATTAGCAGTCTAACTTTACTGTTGCATAGCTTCTTGCATACTTGATTAACTCCCATACCTTTAATATTTTTTAGCATGCATGCATGTTAGATTTCTCACGCATTATAATCATGTTGAAAATAATAAATATGTTGGTCAATATTTTATATAATTTTTTTGCTATAAATTTCTAATTGTATGCTTGATTGCAATAGTTTGTAGGCAAGTGGAATCTTTTTAGATACTGGTTAGCCGGGCCGACATGCCCATAAAATGATGACTATATGAAATCGTCGGGTTTGCTTGAGTTGGTATTTGTCTTCCAGTTTTCAGGGTGTTTGATAAAAGTGACTATATAAATCTAAATCTAATTGATAAATGCTAGTATATAAATCTAACTGATATTAAATAATGAATGATTGTTAAGTCATACGCTAGTAATTTTTAGTGATTATATATCCCAATGAATAGATCGAGTATACTCATCATATTAATTTTGATATATAGAATATATTTTGTTTGATTAAAATGATCTATATATGTATATAGTAATTTGTCTTTGTCTATTGTTCATGCTTCATACCTCAGTTCTTGTCATTTATGATTTAATAAATACTGTTTATTTATTGAATTTGGTTTATCAAACTCATCCATTGATCTTTCTTGTATAAGAGGTTCTATTCATCTACTTGTAGGAGTATCTCTACAGGAGTAGAAATTACAGTTATATATTTCTTTTTGGTATTATTGATATTTTATAAGGCTATAATATTTTCTCTTTTAGATTTTAGGTACTTATTTTTCCATTATCATTTAAATTTGGTTTCAATAAGTTCTTGTTATCAGTTAATTGTATAAGCTAGACTCTTATTTATTAAATAAAAGATTGTTTTTTTTTTCATATTTATTTATTTAATTACTTACAAGTAATCTTTTCTTTTGAAACTATATAATATATTAGTTCACATTATTTCATCACGCTCTGTTGTTGGGGTGTAGCATCTTTCAAACTAAAGGCGTGACAGAGTGATATCAATATCATTGTGTTTGAAAAATATCACTCCGAACTAGAAATAATTATCTATTTGGAATGCATTTATTTAATAAATTTTGACAATAAATGATTATGTGTCTTTCTAATTGAATGGCAAAAACCATAACTATTATTAAGTGAGATCCTCTAGCATATAAAATATCTCCAGTTTTGAGTGCATATTGAATACTTCTCAAAATTATAAGTAAATATGAGAGAAAGACCCTTATACTGATGATATTTGCTCTATTTGACCATTGAAAGATTACAATGGATGAAAATATAAACCATTTTATGTGGATAGTAATCAAAACCTTGCAAAAAACTTATTTTATTATTCTCCTAAATTGTAAGAAACTTATGAATCAAGTTATAGCAACAACTTGGAATTGAGTTATTGAAATGAGAAGGCCTTTTTTATTAACAAAACACTCATTAGTTTAATAATACTTGGATAGCTAAAACAATTAAAGACAACAAGATCAAAATTTTTAAACAGAGAACTACCCCCAAGCCAAGGCTCAAAATAAAAAGAAAATATTTCAATAAAGTTAATCTAGAAAATTAAGCAACTTCTAAATCTTATAACAATTCTGATTGTCTTTACAAGAAGTGGGGGTTTCAAAATAATTCATATGGTAAAGGATCCATAATGACTGGTATAACAAATTGACAAATAAGAACTAAAATTATAATGCCTCCAATTGACTTTTTCCTTGCACATCACATTATTAGTTTCTAAAATTAGAAAACTATGGCCACCATAATCCTTGGGAAGGATAATATTATTCCAAGCAATAGTATAGAGCTTCTTATCATAAAAATTATAGTCTAAATTGTTAAAACTTTAAGAATATTGGTTGACCTAAACCAATAATATATATAAGTTCAAATTGTGCTTTTAATGAGCTGCAATCTAACAGTCATACAAATATGCTTTTGGTTGCAACCAGAAAGATAGACATAAAGATTATTAAGAATTTTGAGACCGCCGGCTACACAAAGTTCTCTTTCTTTGATACTAACACCTAAGTAATCCACGGAAAGTTCTATTAAGTTTCATTGCAAAAAAATTTCATTCGAAAGGAATTATAAGTATTAAAGCCATAAAAAAATCATTTGCAAGGATAATGTTATTTGCAATGTTTTTCCAATAATGAAAGCAGCTTGTGCACATTGGATTATGATGGGAAAAATAAAAATTTAAGGTTTTCCATTAATAATATAGGAATGAATTTTTAAATAGTACTATAAAGTGAAATAGGGTGAAAGTCATTAAGAACGTGAGCATAAACTTCTTTAGCAGTGAAAATAATGGCAGAGTGTTTCACTCTAATAGAGAGCCTTGTCATGCTAAAGAAGTGTCTAACATCCTCATTGTAATCCAAATCATTTCCTAACTGTCTTTAACAAATTGAGAATTAAATCCATCATGACCAAAAACTTTATCTTAACATTTAAAAACAAAAGCATTTTTAATTTCTTAATTAAAAAAATTTATAAGTTCATCAGCTTTATGTCTTGATGACATAGGACTAGAAATATGTAAACATCCACATGATCATGATTATTGCCATTAAGCAAAGAAGAAAAGTAGGAAATGCCTCGAGTCGCGTTATTATCAATAAGCTATTCTTCAATAATGCAAAAAATTCCTTTTAAGATTGATCATATGATACAAGAATTTAGTTAATACTATCTACTCCTCTAGACATCCATGAGCATTTAGATCTTTCCGATTCCAGTTATATTCACAATAAAAAGAGGAATTCAAATCATATTGAATGACAAGAGCTAATATATATATATATATATATATATATATATATATATATATATATATATATATATATATATATATATATATGATTTCGTAGATATGAAACAAGACACAATTCACATTAAAGTTGAGAAATGCCTATTTAATATCATTTTAAAATACAAATTAAGCAATTACTATCCATATTTGTAATTGGAATCAATGGAATTTACAGCAATATGTTGCTAAGGATTTCATAATAAGCTTTAAAGTATATAAATGAGTTAAAAATAATTTTTATTTTATTTCTACATTTAATTTATAATTTGCTCCATTATAATATGTTGAATTCAAACCATTAATTAATGTAGTAAAATAATAATTTTTTACTATAATTTTAATTACATAAAATATAAAAATAATAAGGACATTATATACTTACATATAGCCCTTTCTTTCTCTTTTCTAACTCACTTAAATGAATATCAAAATAATTAGGTTTATTGAAATTATTTATTATTAAATAATATTATTACATTTGTATAATATTTATAATAAAACTTTAAAATATTCATTTTTTATTATATCCTCAATATTAAAATTATTTTAATTTATATATATATATATATATTCTTTTTTTGGTCTCATCTATTACCTATAAATAGGCACTCATGTATCTGGTGGTGGCCCTAACAATCAAGGAAAAATTATTCTATCAAAACGCCAGACATAAATTTTGCGTCCAGGGTCTAGTTGGCACTTGTCACGTGGCAAGTGGGTCTCGCCTCTCTAAAAACCTATCCAAACTGTGTATTTCACTGGGTCAGACTTGTCTCATGGCATGTGATTACTGGACTCCGGATGCAAATTTGCATCTGGTGTCCTTATGGAATAAACGATCACAATCAAGAACCTTGAAAATTTCTTTTTATATGTTGCAAAATAACTCTTAAGTTAATTTATTGACTTGATATTGTTTATATAGATTTATTATTTTAAATATTATAATTTTTTATTATATGTAGTAGTTAATTATTTTATGTTATTTTATTTTCCGAAATTCAGAACTTGCTGCTTTTAATAAAATTAAAAACCGTTTTTTAGAAATTAACAAAAAAACATAAACTGTTCGATCTAATGCTTAAAAATAATTAAATAATAAATAAATAAATAAAACCAAACACACGCTATCATTTCCTTAACTTATTTTCTTAGAAATATATTTTTTTTATTTGTTGAGGAGAAAGTGAGTGAAACTAATATCAATTTTTATTTAAAAAGATTATTTATTTATTAATTTTTCAGTATTTTTACTATAAAGAAACATAATATATGAATATCAATAATATATTTTTGCAATTATAAATGGGAAAAAAAGTTATTAAAGAAATAATATATTTCTACAATTTCTAACTACTAATCAAACTTTATATCGATATCAAAAAATAATAAAAAATACAAAAATATAAATTCAAAATTTAAAAATTTTCCAAGTCCATTTTCGACAACATTTCCAAAAATAAATAAATCAATAATGCTTCCAAAATAGTAGTTGCCCAAATAGCTAAATCTATCCATAAATTTCACTTAATTAAATAATATATATCTTAATTTTAACTTTTGCAACAAAAAAAAAAAACACCCTAATTGCATTTTTTTTTCTTTAAATCCTATTTCCAAATAAAAAAATAAATTATTCACTCTTAGATTTGATCATATTTTATTTCCTTTAATCAAGTGTTAATAATTAAATAAAAATAGAAACTTTCTTTCTATAATTGTCAAATTAGTATTTAATTATCAGGCAGTTCAATTATCTTCTTGTTACTTAATTCATATAAGCAGCAAGAGCAGAGCACCAACCAGTCCAGTCATGGCCAGCACCACTCCCACCACCACCGCGGCAGCCGCCGCTGAAAGAACTACACAAGGAATCATCCTCCGCATCTCCACAACCTTCTTTAGCCGCTACAACTACTTCCCCCTCCCCAGCGGCTCCCCCGCCGTCTCCAGCGACGCGGAACTCAACGCCAACTTATCCAATTCCCTCACCGCCACCCCTTACTTCCATGACATCACCATCTTCGACTCTATCTCTTGCATCATCTTCTACCAAACCTACAAATCATTCCCAGACTTCTTTCACGTCTACAATCTCATCAATGGAGACCACTCTCCCATTACCTTCCCCTACCCTCACCCCCCTGTTTCCGCCTCCATTGTCGTACACGAACGCATCCACTTCAAGCTTCTCGTCGTCTGCATCGAAGAGCGCCAAAACCCATTATTTGTCAATGTATGGGGTGATAACAGTAGTAAACCCGTCGTCTTCTACGTCTACTCCTCCAAAATTAGAAATTGGTCGCGACTCTGCAATCTTTCGTTCGTTCTCACATCTGATCAACTGCTCCCAAACAGAAGAAAGCCGGTTCACACCGGCGAGGAGATCGTATACCTTGATTTAACCAACCGTTACCTCATCCGCTTCGCCTCATTGGAAGAACATATTGATTTTGTACCAAAGCTGGTATCTTTATGGGAGAGGAACTCGATCAAACTCGACGAAGCGACGCGGTTCGGAGAATGCAGGGGATGGCTGCATTGTGTGAAGTTGAATCCTGTTAACGCGCGAGTTGAGGTATATGTATGGACGATGGAGCAGCAGCAGAGAGGGCTATGGAGGTTGGTGGTGACCGGAAAAGAAGGAATTTTGAGGGGTCCGGTGGTGCTGCTCGGTCTTCATCCCAAAGATGAGAACTTGGTGTTCGTGAGATTGAAAGTTAATGATGAGATTTTAATGGTTGACATTCAGCGAGATTTGCGGTGGGTGGTCATCGGAGGGAAGGGGGCGAAGTGCGGAGGAGCATGTTTTATGAGGGGGATGAGTGAGGTGTTTGAAGCAGCCATGGAAGGTGGCGAGAGGCTGCGGCCTTCAGAATGCGGTATTTTGCATCCTCATGAAAACGCCGATGGGGCAGAAGGAGAGATCTTCTTTGTTTCGCTTTCTGGAGCTAGCACAATTAGTCAAGCTTAATTTTTTACCTCCTTAATGGAAGAACTATTATAACTGTTTACAGTCATTGCATTTTAGATAATTCATCATATTAGCAGTATTTCATGTATATGTGTGATGCTTTTTTACAATAATTTATGGTGTTTTCTTTATTGATGATGTTCATCTTTTATCATATTATTTTGTAATGTTCTCTTTTGCATCAGAATAAAGTTCTGTGAAATAAAAATATGGTTTTTATGTTTTCTAATAGTGAGGATGATTTTGTCACGCTTCAGTACTCGTGTAGAATCTTATGTGAAAAGGTTGCAGACGCAAGACCAAATTTCTGCTTTAAAAGGAGAAGATGAAGAAGAGAAGTGGCTTAGTACTGTTGTCATTCCATACTTCGGCAAATAATGGGTTTTGGCGCTCTTCGATGCAGACGATGAGAAGATTGAAGTGGATGCGTCAACGGAAGTGAGCACTCGCCAGGCCTGGAACCGGTGTCTATTTTGAGGGTGACAAATTATGAGACTTACAGTAAAACGAGTTAGTACAATCAAAGATAAAATGATATTTCAGAAAGGATTAAAATTGGTAGGAAAATCTGAGTTTGAGGAGCGGCAATTGCCCTTGGACTCTACCTGGTTCTGCCTCTGGGGATAGCGATGGGGAATCGGCTCAGATGACATCAAGTATGGCACCACCGGCGGCGGTCGGAGAGCCGCGTGGGGTTGCCGTTGGCCATTACTGGACTGGTTGCTGGGGTACTCATATTGCTTCTATGAATTAATTATACATTAATTCTGTTTCTTATTCCGCTGCATGCATATTTTTATTAAATTACGACACTTCATTAAACTTAAGATAATAATTTAATGTTATAATAAATATATAAATTAATATTTACAAATTTTTGAAATTGACTCGTGTTCAAAATTATCCGTAAACAGTGTCTTCGTGTACGGGTCAATTTATGTGTTTTTATTCATTTTCGGCTCTTTCCCGTTATAAATTAGCTCATTTAAGTTTATTCGGCATCATTTTTATGAAACAAAAAATTCAAAATCACATAATTTTCTATTTTGAGCTAAAATAAGTTGAAAATTTTTTGAATAAAGAGTCTTTCGCGCTCGGCTCATTAATATAGAGAATGATTCAAAGACAAGATATATTTTTGAAGGCCCTAATCTTATTTATACATGAAAAATGTGTATTTAATTATTCTTTTTTTCTTAATTATAATGATAGTATTTGTATGTTATATGAAATAATTGAGGGGTAGAATGTAAAAAAGTAAAATTTAGAAGTTATAAATGTAAATAGATAGAAATTTGGTGGTATGTATTTTAATGCCATTTTTTTCATTTGTGGAAATCTTACCGAAAAGAGGATTGAGTATAGCAATGCGACTCAGCGAGATTCGGCTCTAATCGGCGAACGGGAAATTAGTGACCGGTCAGGGCAGCAGTGATGTGGCTGTTCATTCATTTTATTTATTTTACAACATTAATTTAAAAAAAAAACATTAAAAAGAACATTTACAGGATTATAAATTTATAAAATACGATTTTATCCTTCAAAGAAGCTGTTCTATAGACAGGCCACGGAATAGGCGCATGCACAATCTATATATATATATATATAAGATTTATATATATAGAGTGGATTTATATATAGAGAGTTTAGCCGAAAAGTTAATATGCAGTATTTAAAAGCAATATGACGGTGAGAAATTAAACTTTCAACCACAACGTCAGTGCGGGGACAAATTATTGTTTTATTTCACACATTACAATATGAAGTAATTTAGTTAGAAAAGTTAAATAAAAGCTAAAAAAATATTTTAATCAAACTTTTTTACGATCAGCTTGGGGCAGGTCCATATTACTATCATAATACACTGTGAAAATACCAATTAATTGCCAAAAATACTGCGGATAACCACGGTTATTCTCTAACGACACCTGATAACACCTGCTGCCACGTAAAACGCACGTAATAACACTGAAATTTTCAATTCTGCACTCAAATAATACCGATTATTTCAATTTTGCACCAATAACACCATTATCATAGTAACACCGCTAATAACACAATTGTTGCGGAACCGCAGTCACACCGCAATACTGCCATAATAACACCGTCAATAACACTAATTGTCATGAAACCGCGTTAACACTTCAATACAACCCGAATAACATCTCCAATAAATCACTTATCGTGGAACCACAGGAGGGCAGAGCCGTAAATAATTTTCTTCGAACGCAAGATGCAGGGTCGAACCTGAGGACGACTTATAATACAAAAGCAAAACAGCTTATCCAGCAACACAGTGAAGAGGAAGACAACAAACGAGTATGTCGGCATTTCGAAAACACCTCGCAGCAGAACCGTGGTGCCAAACAGGCCCTTAGTCACATACCAAGGCACGCATTAATTATAGACACATTATATGTTTGCATATTTGATACTCAACTTTAATTATGATTTGTCTTATTTTGTAGATACGATATCACATAATATAATTTATCTTCTTTATATTTGAAAATAATTATTTTCTTATTATATAAACTTAATTATACATTACGTTTATGGTAATATAATTTTTTTCTAAGACTAATATTGTAATGCATATTCATGATAATGAAATTAATGGTTGATTCAAATAACATCAAAAGGTAAGGAAGCCATTAGTCCCAAATATACTTAAACGACTAGATATTGGTCTACAATCAAAAGAATTAACATAAGCCATTTGATAAAATGTTCAGGATTTTGGCCAAAATAGTTGAATTAGCACTATAAAAAATTATAAATAAAATAGCATTCTTCACATGAACGAAACATAAAATTGGTGTAAAGACACCCATCCATGTGAGCATTCTCATCTCAGCAATACTTTTAAGTTTATGCTTAAAAGCATTGCAAGTTTCATCTCCAATCTTATAATTATTTACTTTTAAGATTTACTTTTAAGTCGAAGCGGTACTTTTCTATCACATAATAGGCCCAATGCATTCCTCCACTTCAACCATCCAACTTGAATTTTATTAATAACATCCCTATTTATATCACCATCACTTTGAGCAATAGACACGAGATATCTAGAATGTTCACTCATTTTAGGCTCCGTTTGGGGCCGCTTTTTCCCGCTACACGGCCTCAAGCCGCTAAAAACTTTCGTTTGGCGCAAAGCTTCGCAGCAAAACGAAGCTAAAGCGGGCAAAAAGCGGGCCGCGGGATCGACCCCGCGGCCTCAGCTTTCGCCTCTAATATATGCGAAATTGCCCTTGCAAAAGCCATATGTCCCGCGCCTTCTTCTTCTTCCCGCGCCTCTTCTTCCTGCACCATCGCCATTCTTTTCGTCGTCCAGGACGACGCAGAGGGAGCACCATCTTGCCTGTTGTTCCCGACCCCGATCTCGACCCCTCGCCCTCGTTTTCGTCGTCCAAGACCGAGTACAGGAAGCACGCTCTGTTCTTCTTCCCCGACCCCGACCCCGATCCCGACCCCGATCTCGACCCCTCGCCCTCTTTTTCCTCCTCCTCACTCCTTAAAAGCTCTGTGAGTGGTAAGGAAGGCTGAAATGATTTCCTTTTCCTCCTCCCCACGCCTTCTTCTTCAGAGGTGAGGAAGGATACACTTTCTATGAGAGATTACTCTATGAAGGGAATCGATTTTACATTTTGAGTATGGTGATTTGGTGAAAGGGAACAATTTTTTTTATTTTGAGGATGGTGATGAGAAGAAATGAATAGAATGATGAAATTTGGAAGAATTAAACATTTGTAAGAATTAAAACTCAGCAGTAACTCAGAAATACCCCAACAAAACTCCCGGAATACCCCAGCAGTCATCCCTGCAATAACCCAAGCAGTAACGAAAGAAAAACTCAGCAGTAACCCATAAATACACCGGAAATACCCTAGAAATACCACAACAGTTATCACTTCAGTAACCAAGTAACCAACCAAGAAATAGACCTGAAATACCCCAGGAATAACCCAGCAGTTATGACTTCAAGAACAAAGCAGTAAAGAAGAAATAACTCAGCAGTAACCCAGAAATACCCCAGAACTAACCCAGAAATACCGCAGGAATAACCCAGCAGTTATCACTTCAATAACCAAGCAGCAAAGAAGAAAAAACTCAGCATTAACCCAGAAATAACCAAGAAATACACCAGAAATACCCCAGAAATAACCCAAAAGTTATATAATCCAATGTAGACATGTGGACAAGTGGGGACCGCCATTAAAAAAATTGAAATAAGTCAGCTTCATCGAAGTGAAATTCTGCTTTAGAAGTATCTAAAATATTGTTCTCACAGTTCTGTTTTAAAAAGTTTTATTATAAAGGGGCAGCATAGTCATTTTTCCATAAACAACTGTCCCAAAGCTGTTTTCACACAACTGCACCAAACAGACAATTAACTTCCCATAACAGCTTCTCACAGTAACTTCCCGCAATAACTAATTTACATATGTAATACATTGAATTAAAAGCTGAGTTACATACTGCGCTAAACGAGTCTTAATGACTTGATCACCCATTATTACGAGCTCGACGCTAGATCAAACACTACTAAAATTACATTCTATGTATTCACTTTTAAATCCACTCAAACTAAAGCATTTAGACTCTATATAGTCTTATCCCGTGAAGAATATTGTCAGCGAAAAAACATACACCAAGAAACCTATCACTGTCCAGTAAGAACATCCATAACTAATGTAAGAAGTTATGGGCTTAAAGTCAATCCCTGATATAATTCAACAGAAATAGGAAAATACTTGGTTAATGCTCCTTTAGTCAGAACATAATTAACATATCAAATATGCATATCTTTAGTAACTTGAATATAAGCAATATCAGCACATTTCTTTTCTAAAACTCCCCATTCCCCAAATTACTTCTCTTGGAATCTTAGGGCAAGTTTTTTTTTTTTTTAATCAACATAAATCACAGTATATCCTCATTATTCTCTCTATAATTTCTCCATCAGACCTCTCAATAATTATATAGAGCCTTGCAGGGCATGAATTCAAACTTGTTTTGTAAGATAAAAGTTATTAATCATAAGCAATTGTTCACTACTTATGATGAGAAAAAAGATTAAAATTTGATTACAATAAAAGACTTGAGATGCTGAAAGAAATCATACATACGAACATTTCTTATGTATTTACATATCTAACACCTGAATTTTACTTTTTAAATCTATAACCCCCAAATATTTCAAATCACACCAAAAAAACCACTATTTTAACTCTTCATAAGTGAACTACACCTTCTCAAGCATAGGCAAGGTGCATATATGTAAAAATTGAAGTCTAGGTGGTATGTATGTAAAAATCCCCAGAAAATTGATGTCCTAAAAGTTAACTATCAGAAAAATCATATACACAAATAAAATTTCCCACAAACGAAGAAGATCCAAATTGTAGCAAATATTACCATCAATTAATTATAAAAACATAGAACGAAATGCTAAATAAATCATATTTAGCCCAAATGAAGATGAATTATGAATTTATATACAATTATTATGTTTAACATATCATAATCAAGTTGGAAGTGCTGTAATAAAAAGTCTTCGCTCATGGTTGAAGAAGTACTCTACCAAATTATATTGTTAGCTGACATACATTCAGACCTGATAAACATATGTTTATATTTATGTGTTTATCAAAGCTTGTAAGTTTCCTTCAACATTTTACATGTAGAGATTCATGTTTGTATCTATCCCTCACAAACAACAAGTATCATATTTGAATCTTCATACTTCTTTTTTTTTAAAAAAAATATCAAGGTTTACCAAGCAAATACTTCAAAGATTTCTGGCGAATTTTATTAGAAAGAAAAACTCATTCAACTCCCAATGGAAAAACACTCCCTTCCCAAGAGAAATGGATGGGCACACCACAAAATAAAAAAAGTTCTGAGTAAACTCAGTAAACAAATGGAGTGATTCCTCATTCAAAGAAAAGAAAACATTGACACTTCATAACTGAAGGTTGAGGGGCACAGAACATACAATAAAAAGCGCATTTCCATGCTTCAGGAACACCTGAAGATATTCCATGCTCAAGGACAGAATGAGGACAACGTAATTTCAATTGAAACCTTTCTTTTTTATTAATGCAAGTTTCCCCTTTAGGTCCAACAGGTCACAGTAATTTTGGGGATTTTCATAAATGCCACTAAAATAGCCTAAATTTACATATCCAATATCTAATAACACAATTGTTACAAAGTTTATGTAATGGACAGCAAAAGAAGCAAACAGAATAAAACATAAATTTACATGTAAAACCCTAGATGGAAAAACTCACGGGTAGAGGAGAATATAATTCACCATGCTCAAGGAAATTATGAAGTGGAGCACTTAAGATTTGATGGTGGCAGCCGACTGTCTTCATGTACCAAACGTAGTGAAAATACCACACACATATACATAAAACATATATATACATATATAAATATATACATATATACCCATATATATATATATATATATATATATATATATATATATATATATATATATATATATATATTTATTTATTTATTTATTTATTTATTTATTTATTTGTGTGTGTGTGTGCGCGCGCGCATGCGGCTCTCTCTCTCTCTCTCTCTCTCACTATATATATATAACATAAGGTCTGAATTTTCATTGCACCACATGTAACACCACGAACTTCTGATCCAAACCAAAAGATTTTGGTAAAAAATTTTAACTACTATTTATTCACATACCACATAAATCTTTTAAATACAACGAAAGTACTACCTTTACATACCTATAGTTAATTCTAATATACTCTCCCATCAACTTCAATGTGGGTTGCGCTAATCTTCGCTGGACTCAATCTAGGAAGCTGAACCTCTTTTGTTTCCACCATCTTCGGATCCCTTTCCCTCGTCTTGACTCCATTATTTCATTCTTGCCGCATCTTAAACTAACCTATTGAGTTTTCTTCATTAATTGATGTTAAGAAATGGTTGACATTTTTTTTATTTTAATATTGATTAAACATCAGCATTACTTCACTTGGTTAAAAATCAGCAACAGTCATCATTAGAACTAAAATCCTTATCAAAACTAATCAATACTTGGGCAGTCACACAATAAATAAAATTCAAACAATAAAAGCTAAAAAGCCAAAGATAAATAAACGAGCAGCTGCGCAAAATGAGAAATATCTACTAAAACAAAAAAACATTTGTAAAAATGACTTGAATCAACTGAGTAATTAAATTAACAATCTTGAGCAGCAAAGTATCCAAAACAAGCTAATTAAATCAAGATAATAATCATTAACCAATATGTGCCTAAGAAATCAGAACTTCTTAAATCTTGTTAAGAACATAAAAGCAAGTCCAAATTCCAATTACCTAAACCTCTTGGTTTCTGGTCTCGCGTTTAACACCCCAAGAAGCATTGCGGTTCCCATTTTTTTGGCCCTTCTTCGAAGTCCCCGAGCTCTGATCGGATAGTCCGCTTTTGCTACTCATCTCAATTTGGATTCTACGCCGGCTCATTCTATGCTCGAGCCTAGTCCTCCTCAATGCACGAACCCTTTCCTCAATTTCTAAAGCTTGGGAGAAGTCCCAAAGCCTGAGAGTCCCCTCGTCCCCCCCACATATAATCCTATCAGCACCAATAACAACAGAAAACCAGCCATTCCCACAGCCATGAAGCATTCTCTGTGGTGGTTCCACATTAACTGATGATGGCGGATTGATTCTTGAATATTTACCAACTAAAGAATGAGGATATTTCAATAGCTTCCTCACATCTATCAACGCCAGCCTTCCATCACTCGAACATGAAACGAGCCAAGGGAACTCAAAAGACAGTGAATTAACGGAATTTTCATGCGGCTTCCATGTAGCACATGGTTTAATTTCGTCATCGTCATCATTGCCATGCGCCAACTTGAACATGTGAATATCTCCGTTTTCTCCTCCGGTAAACAACAGATCACCCAAGTAGCTTCGAGCGAGAGAGCAAGTGTTACCAACATGAGCGTTATGAATGGCATCAATCAATTTTCCGTTAGCAGAATCCCAGATGTATACATCCCTCCCAGCTGAGCTTGCGATGGTGGAACCACGAGGGACGAGATCCCAGACCCAATCCCCATGACTCAGAGTTCTAATGCACTTGAAGTTGAGTCTGTCCCATACTCTAACAGTCATGTCCCATGAGCCACTGTAAATTCTAGCAGAGTCCAAACCAAGGCAAGTTATGGGGCCATGATGGCCCCAGAGCCGAAACTCGAATTTAGAGTTCGCGGTGGAATTGGCGATGTCGAAAAGATGAGGGTTTCCTTCAATTACCTTCCAGCATTGGATGAAGGCATCTGTGCCTCCGGCAACCAAAAGGTCGGGATCTACGGCTATGGCACGAATAGTGCACCCAAGATGCGGTGAAGCTGCGAGGGCTAATCCTTCAACCGCGTCCCATATACGGATAACGGAATCGTACCCTCCTGTGAAGACTAGCTTCGCAGACTGCAAAAAAGAAACTGCGCGAACAGCCTCAGTGTGGCCACGAAGAGTGTCGATGGTGAACCTTCCCATGAACGACTTGCTCCGGCCCTCCCTCTCGACAAACAAGTCCTTCCAGGTTTTCTCGCCTGGGAGGTTTGATCCAGGAGAAGCAGCTGTTGGCAATGGAAGCCCCCATCTCTCACAGTAGAATTCCTTCCACGAATAATGATCAGAAGCCAGCTTCTGAAGCAAGATTGACACACAAGAAACGACTCCTAGGTCTTTTGGGTCGAGGAGGTGCAGGATCTCCGACACCAGAGCTGGGGGAAGATCAATGATTGAAAGACAACCATTAGGAAGATGATCAACTGTTCCTCTGCATTCACTAGCTGTAAGAAGTTTCCTTGCAGCAAATTTAGGAGTGGAATTGCGTGAATTAGTTTTCTTCTTGAGATTCTCAGTGTTCTTCAACCTAGAAACAGTAGTAGGAATACTAAAACGTGTATTCAGAGAATCGATTTCTTCAACAGAACCACCGTTGTAATAGTTATTTGCTGAAAACTGTTCTAATTCAATACACTGCAATGCCATAAACCAAATGGATAAAACCCAACGAAATCAAGAACCTCGCCTCCCGGCCAAGATCCCTGCAATAAGAACGTAGAACAAAAAAAACCCAAAATTTAATTTTTTAGTGTAACACATGGATCCGTGGACCTCAAATAAGACTTGAATTTAAATAAAAATAAGAAAATCTCAATAACAGATCACAGCCCCTAGGAAACCCTAGCATCACCATACAGCTAAAAGCATGCTAATACATCAAAAAATAATAGTTAAAAACGAAATTCAACTTGTAAACTACCTTTTTACCGGTCCAAACCCTAACAAGAACACGGGCATAAAAATAAGAAGAAAAATGAAAATTTTAATTGGTAAGAAATAGGATAAGAACCATGAAAATCCTAGTTTTTCATAAACCTAGAATCGGGAACTTGAATGCAGAAACTAGTAAGAACCTGTAAATATCTGCCGCGAAGCTCCAATAGAGCACGAGATGGGAGTCAGAACGAAAGCTCCGCGTGCGTCACACTTTCTTCGTCGGTTTAATGTGCAATTATTAATCGTTAAATGATAACGGATTTGGATCCGTTTCACTTACCCGCTAAGAACCGACCCGAATAAATGCTTTCCATGAAAGCTTTTATAGCAGCAATGGGTTTAGTCCATCCCCTTTGAATTCTGAATCACGAATGAGGATTTTGGGATACATACATGACACAATGACACAATATGATTTGGGAACACAATGTAAAACTGTTCGTCTTGATTAGAACCCAATCATACCAAAATTAGTCTGATTCAAGTCAAATCAAGTCTGATTCAAGATATTAAAACACATCTAGAAGCTCCAAGTCATTAAATTTATGCGGTGAAATGAACTAAAATTGATATATGTATATCCAAATCAAGTACCCCAAACATGACATAACAAGATACCTTAAACATATGTAATGAAATACCCTGAGTATTGTGCAACGACATATCCTAACATGTTGTATTGATGAACCAACGATAAATCTCGACTACGACTGCTTACTTTAACTTTTGAAATTTCTCCTTATATTATATATTGATAAGTGATGTCTCAGGTGTAATTAAAAACCCGGGGAAAGGGTTACAACCACCAACTGGTACATTGAGTCATTATGATCTAAGTGGCCAATTACTACTATGGCTTCCCACAATGGCCTACACAACTAGCTTATATCATTACAGTCTTCCACCTCATCTTTTGTGACCAAGTGGCACTCTTATAAAGACCCTATACGACTTAGATAACTAGTTATTATTATAACTTTCCTTTTCCGGCCTATGTGGCTAACTATTGTCATTACAACCTTCCACTACAGTCTTTGTGGCCAACTACACTCTTGCAGCAACCCCCTATGACCTATATGGCAAATTACTTCCGTGTAGCTTCTCACTACGACCTACATTACCAATTGTTTTCATTACAGTCTTACATTACAATCTCTATGGCTAACTAATGCTCTTGTAGCGACCCACTATGACCTATGTGATTAATTACTGCTATAGTTTCTCATTACGATCTACATGAATTATTGCTATCATTACAGTATTCCAGTACAATCTTCGTAACCAACTGACGCTCTTGTAGTGACCGCTTATGACCTATGCGGACAGTCACTATTGTAGTTTTCCACTACAACCTGCGTGACTAACTGCTATCATTAAAGGCTTACACTACAATCTTTGTGGCCAACAAATGTTTTCACGATAACCTTCTATGGGCTATGTGGCTAGTTACTATTATAGCTTCCCATACAACATACATGGCTAACTTTTGTCATTACAACATTCTACTACAACCTATATGACCAACTGACACTCTTATAACGACCCATTATAACTTATGTGGCTAGTTACTAATGTCACTTCCCATTACAACTTACATGACTAATTAATGTCATTACAACCTTCCAATACAGTCTTTATAGCCAACTAATTTTCTTACAATAACCCTCTAAGGCCTATGTGGCAAGTTATTACTATAACTACCAACTACATCCTACACGACTAAACGTTATCATTGCGACATCCCACTGATACTCTTATAACGACCCACTACAACTTATGAGGTCAGTTACTAGTATAACTCCCCACTTCTGTCTATGATACTAACTGTTATAATTAGCCTTCCACCACAGCCTCTATCACCAACTAAAACTCTTGTGGCGACCTCCTATGACCTATGTGGCCAATTACTTCTGCACTTCCCCTTCCGATTTAAGCAGTTAATTGTTGTCATTACAATCTTCCACTATAGCTTGTATGGCTAATTGATGCTCTTACAATGACCCACTATGGATTATGTGGCCAAATATTAATGTAGCCCCTACTACAACCCATGTGACTAACTGTCGTAATCACACGTTCTACTATAGCCTTTGTGCCTAACGAGCACTCTTATAGTGACCCACTATGACCTATGTGACCAATTACTACTGTAGTTACCCGCTTTGACTTATGTGGCTAACTATTGTTATTGCAAACTTCTTTTGTAGCAAATTAAATCTCTTGTAGTAACCCACTATGGCATATACATCCAATTACTAATGCAGTTAACCACCATGACTCAAGTGGCTCATCTATCATTATAGCCTTCCACTACAATCTTTGTGGCCAATCGACACTTTTACAACGACCCACTATGACTTATGTGGTCAGTTACCAATGTATCTACCCGTTACGGTCTGTGCGGCTAACTTATATCATTGTAATCAGTAACCACATACTTTGTGGCCAATTCATGCTCTTGTAGTGACCCACCTTGACCTTTGCGGTTAGTTACCACCGTAGCTTCTCACTACAGTCTATGTGACAAACTGTTGTCAACACAACCTTCCACTATGACCTCTATGATCAACTAACACTATTGTAGTCTTCACTACAACTTCCACGACCAACCGATGTTGTTATAATCTTTAATTACAACTCTAACTAAAACTTTTGCAGTCTCCAAATACAACCTCTGTGGCTAGCTGATATTACTGCAGTCCAACTACGACTTAGTCAACAACTACGAATTATGTGGTGAATTGGTACTACAACTTAAAGTACGCTCTTCATGACTAGCTGATATTATTACAGAAACAAACTATAACTTTTGTGGGCAACTATTATTGCTACATCCTCCAACCACGACCTATGTGGCTAGCTATCACTATTGTAAACGCTGTCAATAGTCTTTTTGGCCTACTACTGTTATTACCGTATAGAAATTTAGTTCTTGTAACTCAATTACAACTACAAAACTAGGACTATTATTGTACATTTGTAATTATTAACTTTGTAATTCAATCTTCTATAATTTAAGAGTAGCTACAATCGCATAATTGATTACTTTGATCGGGTTAGACCACATGAATTTTTTCTCTATCAAAGGGTTTTCCATATAAAAACTTTTGATCTCTCATCCTACTATATTTCTTTTGTTTGTGTGTGTGATGTAACTTTTTACAACATCGAGAAACTAAATTATCATTCTACCATCATGAATCTTCCAACAAGTACCAAGGTTGACAGTTAGTATCATATAACATATAAAATTAGTATCATCATGTTCTAAGACAGATTATATTATCATCTAAATATATTATTAAATCAAATATATAATATCCAACATATAAAATAATATTATGGTTATATTTTCAATTAAATATATAATTTTTATATGTTAATTTAAAAACTTAAATTTTTAGAAATAATTATGGCTCTTTTGATAGTCTTATTCATCATAAGAGCCGAAATTTAGAAGGGATTCTCCCTATAGTATTTTCAATGTTTATAGCATTTGAATTTAATGGTTTGGTAGTTTATTTGTTTTTTATCTTTGATTTTCTTAATTTTACGTGCTCCTTTTTCCTCTCTTTAGTTCCTTTCTTTGTTGTTTTCATTTTTCTTTTTATCTGGTGTTTGTTGGTTGTGCATTGATCCTTGATGCTGGTGGCTCTTTTGTTTTGTGATTCTTTTGGGTATTATTTTTGTTGTTAGTTGTTGTGCTATAATTGGTTTATGATTTATTATACTACTATTTTTATTAATATTCAACTAGATTATGAATATATATATATATATAAAATCTTTGATGGAATGTTAATATCTTCTTGCAGGTAAGTTTTTTGCTCTTGTTTGATGTCCATTACTTTCTTTGGTGGTTTCTTTGGTTTTTATTTAGTTTTGAATAGTCGTCTTTGTATTTAGTGTTTTGATGATGGTATTTTTGTTTTGGATTAATTTGCTAAGTTTTATGTGTATTGTTTTTAGTTTTTGCTTTTCATGTTATTTACTCTTATTTTTTACCTTTTGGTTTTTGTTGTTTTGGAGATTGGGTTGTTATATTATATATTGTTTTTTGTTTTTTGTTATTAATTGAATTTCTTTCTTGATGTTTTACAATTGATGAGTTTGGTTTTGAGCTTCAATGATTTCTAACCATAATTAAAATTCAACAAAATTTTTAATATTTTAATTTCTAAATCTAGGATGGAACTTTAATTTTCTCTCGGGTAAGTCATGAACTATAGATTTGTTGTCTTTTTCTTTTTTTTGTTGTTTTTCTTTTTTTTTCTTTTTTTTTTCTTTTATATTATTTTTCCCCCTATTTTGGGCTTGTATTTGTCTCTAGTTTCTGTGTTTTCTCTTTTTATCTGTACAAGTTTAGAGTAATTGGATAAAGATGTTCTTGTTGTTGAATTGTTTAAGTTGCTATGTTTATTTATTGTTGTTTCTGGTACATATGCATGAACACTTATTGTTACTGATCCTAGTGGAGTTGTTATGTTTGTTAAGGTTTGTTGCTGATTACAGAGTCATGTTGTTATTTGCTAGAATTTTATTACTCAGGGTGCTTCAATGTTGTTGCTGGTCCTACTTTTGATTTTGTTGTGTTCCTAGCACAACACTGGGTGTCTGTAGTCGTTGGCTATTGTTTGTCATTTTTCTATTGGTTGAGTTTTATAGTTGTGATGCATGATAGAAAATTCACTGTGGAAAAGTAATAGATTATCGTCCTAGCATTGCAAGAAAATTTATCACACACTCAGATAAAAAAAACAATCAGAAATAACAGCATAAGGTTTTATGTGGAAAACCCGTAAAGAGAAAAAACCACAGGGTCTGTCTCAGTTAAAACAATCTACTATTAATGATGGGTACAAATGTCAACTCTTATCTTGAATTAGGAAATATATAATTATAAAGTTGTATAACTATAATATGACTGTAGTTCTTGGCAATTGCAAGATGCAAAGGCCATAATAGAGTGTTGTGGACATAGTAGTCCGCGCGAGTGCTTTAGATGGTAGTTGTAGCAGCAACTTGTGAAAGCTGTAGTTGATAAAAATGACTGTATTGGGCCAGGTGGGCTGTAGATGGTGCTCTAGGAAAGTTGATTGGTCAAAGAAGCCGTCGTAGGCAACTGCGGGAGCTGTGGACCACGTAGGCGTAATTGATCACATAAGTCATAGGGGTGAGTAGTAGCGATGTCTGTAAAGGCAGAGGCAGTAGTTAGGAGCTGCACAAATTGTGGACCACGCAGGCTATAACAATGAGTAGTAATGACATTAGTAAGCTGCGAGGGGCGAAGTTGGGATTTGCACGAAGCTGTGGACCACATAAGTTGTATGTGGTCACGTATGATGTAGTGGTGAGTAGTAGTGATGCATGTAAGCTGCGAGATCCAGAGTTGAGAGTTGTAGAAACTAGGGACCACGTAGGCCGTTGTTGGTCACATGGACCGTAATGGTGAGTTGTGACGTCGTTCGTAGGTCTCGGAGGCCAGAGTTGGGAACTTTCATGAATTATGGACCACATAGGTCATAGTTGGTCATGTAACTCATAGTAGTGAGTAATAGTGACATCTGTAGACCGTGGGGGCCGAAGTCGGGAGCTGTACGAGCTTGCGGACTATGTAGGTCGTAGTGGTGAGTAGTAGCGACGTTCGCAGACCACAGAGGCCTGAGTCAAGAGTTGCACAAGCTGTGGACCATCTTGATGTAGTTGGTAATGTAGTCCATAGTGGCAAGTAGTAATGACGTCTGTAGGCCGTAGGGGCAGGCGTCGAGAGCTATAGGAGCACATGCATGATGCGTTGTTACACCGCTTAGAAATGTGTAGTTGCGTCGTCTTTGGGGTTGGCCCAAATTTCAGAATGATAGGTCGCTTTGCATGTTGTTTCACAACTCTGTGATGTCAGTTATTGCTTCGTACGATGCTTCATCGCAAGGACTGACAACGAGTGGTGGTGATCGGCTGCTACTGAATAGTGGTGGTCGGCGACGAGCGATGAGTGTGGTCGCGATAGGCGACAAGTCTACAACAAACAACGAGTTATGCTAAACTTTAGCTCCTTTTCGAAGCTTCAAGCTTTTCCTCCGCCTTTAAGCTCTCCTCCTCTCTCATGAGGGGGTGGAGCTCTATTTATACAGTTCTGAGTGCAATTAATGTATGAATATGAACTACACTGATCAAACGGTCTAAAGAGCTTCCTTTAATCCTACGGTGTTTGATGGACATTTAAGTGCATTAACGATGTCAAAATTGAGCGATATTAGGCTCGTTGGAATCGTCTTGTCGAGACACTCAATTCGACTATGAACTTATCGGAGTCAACATGCATTTGATCTCCCCAAATATGCTTGAGAAGCTTCCAAAAGTTGTTAGGATTAGATAAATCTTGGTATCATCAGATTTGTCTCATCTAGCCAGTTAGTTTGACTATAAGTTCGCTAAAATTAGGGCTATGAATGACTCTTAATCAAAACTTGTACATTTCTTGCTCAAAAATTGTATCGAGATTCATGTTATATCTCGAGATTTGTGCATGATGATAAAGATTTATTGGAGGCGTATCAAGCTGTGCCTTTATTGTGTGCGAGTTATATCTTTTGTTCTTGTGTCGTTTATTTTAATTTATACTCAATAAACATAGGTGTGACCCTATTTTCACTCAATAAGAAAAAGAAAATATTTGACATATTATATTAATATATAATAACATTGATATTCGCTGCGGCCACTTAGGTTACTTCTTCCGCTTCGCTCTTCAATTTCCATGCCGCAAAATGCTTCGTCTTCTCCATCGACATTTTTTTACACTGTCAATCGCGAGCGATAGGTCTTGCCGACCCACTCTTCTGCGTCTCATTCACGGCAAGCTCTCTAAAACCCCAAACTCATCTTTTTCTGATATCACCACCTCCTACCTCGTCGGATCTTGCGGCCTCTCGCCGGCGGCAGCAATCTCTGTCGCCAAAAACTTTACTTTCAAAACCGACACATCCACCACAAACGCAGATTCCTTCCTCTCCCTTCTTAGATCTCATGGATTCACCCAAAGCCAAATCGCGGATATCATCATCAAATTCCCTTCACTGCTCACCTACAACCCCGAGAAGAAAATCAAGCCCAAGCTGGAGTTTTTCCTTAACCTCGGCTACTCAAGAGCCGACCTTGTCAAGCTCATCACCGCAGACATACACATCCTGAAAAACAGCTTGGACAAGAGAATCAAACCCAACTATGATACGCTCAAGGACATCCTAGGAACCGATAAGGAAATCATCGTGGCCATTGGGAACTCATCCAGACTTCTTCGGCAGAATTTGGACAGGTATTTGCTTCCCAACATAAAGACCTTGAGGGATCTGGGAGTTCCAGGGCACAGAATCGTTAAATTGGTCACCTTTTATCCACGATCTTTGTTGATAAACCCTGCCCAGTTCAGCAAAGCCGTGGACTTGCTGAAGAAAATGGGCTTTGATGTCACCAAGTCTGTGTTTACCTTGGGAGTCAATGTTCTCACTGTGCTCTGTAACTCCACCTGGAACCGAAAATTCAAGATTTACAGAAGCTTGGGATGGTCTGACGATGATGTTTTAACTGCGTTCAAAAAGCATCCTTTCTGCATGCTTATGTCGGAGAATAAAATCAGGCATAATTTCAATTTCTTTGCTAAGGAGCTTGAATGGACGCCCTCCTTTGTGGCATCAAGGCCTGTTTGTCTTTTTTTCAGTTTTGAGAACACTATTTTTCCCAGATATAAGATTTTCAGGATGCTGGAATCGGAGGGCTTGCTAAAAATTAATGGCAGTTTCTCAACTCTTCTGTGGTTGCCAAAGAAGAAATTCTTAAATCGATATGTGACCAAATTTGCTGATCAAGTGCCGGAGTTGCTAGAAGTTTACAAAGATAATTTAGCATTGTCTGGATTGAGGTAGATATTTAAGTTATTATTGTTTGTTTTTTTCTTAACTCTTATTTAAAAAAAAACATGTTTGATTGATGTGTTCTTCATGTGTTTTAATTTTTTATTCTTAAAAATAAATTTGATTGTATTTAAAAGCACTCGAATGAACTTTTAAAAATTATTTTGAGTGTTTTTAAAAACAAGTTCATTTGTTTTCAACATAATAATACATAAATATATCTATAGATATATCTCTCTCACACACACACATATATATATATATCTACTCTCGTAACCGGATCATGAGATGGTCAATGTTTAATGTGACCACACCATCAAAGACGACTCTCTCAAAAATTGTCTACCATTGAAGCTACACCAACCCTTTGATGGATATATTCATTTCGCATTTGTCTCCAAGTGTTAAGTCACTCATTTACGTAAGCATTCTCATCTCAACAACACTTAGGTTTATGCTTCTCTTTTATAGGCCAACATTTTGCGTCTTATAACATTGCAGGTCTCACACCCATCTTATAAAATTTTCTTCCAAGTCTTAAGCAGTACTTTCCTATCACATAATAGACCCGATGCATTCCTCCACTTCAACTATCCAACTTTAGCTCTACCAAGTTAAATTAAAATATAAACAAAATAAAAGACACAATTAGAAAGAAAAAAATGATCCTAAATGGCCCCGATGCCTCCCAATCAAAGTTTTAGTTGTATTAATTAACATTGTTCAAGTGTTTTTGGGTTCTGTAATTTATAATCTCTGCAGCTTAATGGCTTCTCCTTCGATTATTCTGAATAGTTATCTATATATTTAAGGAAAATTTACATATATGCCACACAATTTTTATTTATATACATATTTAACACTCATAGTTTGATATTTTCATTTACAACACCTTGTCATTAACCTGTGCATGAAAAACTGAAATTCACTTTTAAAAAGATAATGATGGTGATATTTTTGATGTGATGCTAATGATTTGAGTGATATGTATTTATATATGAACGTTTAGGAGTTAGATATGTAAATACAAGGAGTTGTGTGGTATGCATGTAAATGCCCCTATAGTTACTTTGGTGTTTCAACTCATTTAACTTGCTTTAATGTAGAACTTAGTCACTACAGTTGCTTGTGCCGTGTAGTTCAATTGTTTAGAAGATAGTCCCTATCCACTCCTAACTTTTATTGGATTGATGAACTGTTATTGATCATGATTCTCATGTTGTTTATACTGGAGTAGTATGGAAATGAGAAGATCTTTTAGTAAACAAAATGTTAAAGAGGTGAAGCAAATGTGACTGAAACGTTTTCTTATCTTTTTTACAATTCATTATAACCCATTACTATGCGATAGAAATGGAGTGAGGAAAGATATCATAATTTAGCTTGAAAGTTGGCTTTGCTATCAATCTGTTTGCAAATATTAGCAATGTTTAGACAAGTTTTTGCACCATTGAAAGCATCCACAGTTAGGAGGATTTTAACCATGCTAGTACTCTTAGAAATTCATTATGGGTTCCAATTGCTGAGTGACAAGTTGTTGTGGTGACTCCCAATTATGTGACTAGGGCAGGGCATACGTGTAATTCTACCATAGAAGGATAGAAGCTTCTATGGTAAACCGGGTCTACTTGGGAGGCCTCATCTTTTTATAAATAGATGAGGGAGGCTTGTAGAGAGGTGAGAAGGAGAACCAAGAAGAAGAAGAGAATAGTTTGTTAGATAGTGAGGAGGGCATCTTGGAGGCCTTGTATTGAGGTGATTGAAATGGAGGCCATGGCAAGATGAGGGCTCATTTTCCTATGTAAAAAGCTATATAATATTCTTGATTGTCTTAGTGATTGATTGATGATTTCCCTCCCGTGGATGTTGGTCCTATGGACCGAACCACGTAATTTGTTTGTGTTTCTTGTGTTCTTGTTGCATTTCTTCTATCGTGCGATTTTCTTTCCTTTTCCGATTTTCATTTTGCTGACCTGCGGTTTTCTTGGTAAGATCAAGATTTCCCACAACACAAGTTATGTATTTTCATCCATAAAGTAATAGATAATAACTCACCTTTTTTGAGAATAAATGGCTTGCAGAAAAATCAAAAATAAAAAAGGCCAAACCATCTCAAAATCTTTTAACAACAACAATAACAAGCCTTTATCCCCTTTAGTGGGGTTGGCTACATGAATCTTTTTTCCTCATTATGTCCTATTGAGTGTCATATTTTCATTTAATTCTAATAAGTTAAGATCAATTTTTATACATGTCTGGGTCTTTTTAGGTCTACCTCTAACTCTCTTAACATAAGTGTCAGATAGTCGTTTTGAGATGGTTTGGAGGATTGTGTTCGGTAGATGACAACCAGCTTAAAAATTTTATCCAAAAAATCAATCATCTCAAAATCATTCATTCAAGAAAATTTAACATGAAGAATCCATCTTTGAGATAGAAAATTCGTGCTACTTTTCAATCTCGAAGTTTTTTTTTTATTGCAGAGAGGAGCTTCATAATGGTATAAATAAGTCAAGCTTTAGTTGTATCGTTCTCGTGATCTCATGATATTTTATAAATCTAAATGATGATAAATTATGCTAAGAAAATGAGGATTGATTATTTCTTAAAATAAGTGTTTGTAGATAATAAGTATAGCATAAAATATATTAGTTCTTTCATGTTTAAAAGCCACTCAATGCAAAATATTAAAGATATTATGGGTAAGCAACTAAGTAGAAAATGATTTTCCTTTAGCAAAAAAAAAAAAAAAAAAAAAAAAGAAAAACAAAAAGACGTCACCTATTCAAGCCATTAAAATATACATCTTTGGAGATAAAATATATTTAAATAATAGTTAAAATTTTATAAATAATTAATGGTAAATCTGCAAATTCCAAGTAAACTAAGATCCAAGGAAGAGATGTTCTCTTGTTTGAACATAATGTTTTTTAGATTGCTCATTTGCAATCTCATCCATGTATTAGAGCTCATTTTCTCTATTTTGTTCTTCTTTTTGCTTTTATTTTATATTTTTTTGTGTAGGTGTTCTAGTAGAGAACTTGGTGAAAATGTACCAATGTGATAAAAAAGAGATTGGGAGTATCAATCTTTTTTTTAGCAGGTTGTAAATGAAAACTCTAGTGTCATCGAGACCTTGGCGTGGACGTAAACTACGATTGAATTATATAAAAATCTTTATTTATTCATATGCCAAATTATTTTTTACATATTTTATTTGTTAATATGATTTTATTCTCTATCTGTAGTAAATTTCTGAAAAAAAAATTACTGCTTTGATTAGTCCAATCTCCCAAAGGTATAAGCTTTTCCAGTTTTTGACATCCAATGGATTGAAGAAATTCTTTAATGATCATGTGATCAAGTATGGTGATCAGGTATTTCTGTTCATCACTATGGTTAGTTTTTATGGTTAGGGTTTAGAAATTGCAGGTAACTGTTTATGTTTTTAAAATTTAGCTTATTTATAGCTCTTAATTTTAACTTAGATGCTGCATTCTGCTTTTGTAAAGTTTGAGAAATTTTTTGCACTTTTAGTTAAAGATGAAAGGCCATGAGTGCTTGATGTTTGTGCATAATGTAAGAGAATTTCAAGCTGGTTTATATGGATGTACATAATGCACTCTTAGGATTTGAGATTTGTAAATTTTCAGATCATGTGTAAATTGAAGTAGTTTTACATGGATGATAGATTGAGTACATTTTTAATTAAATATAAGTTTAATAAGGGTGGAATAGATATCATTCTCTTTATCAAGCTGCTTTAAGATAATATAATAATTATTCAAAAAAATATTTTAAAAATAATATAATTATTCAATTGACAATTTTGAAATGTTTGTGGACCTTTATGCACGAGTTCTCTTGACCGTTATGAGTAATGAGTTTGAGATGAGGAATATGAGAGAATACGTTGACGAGTGAGGTCAGTAGGTCATGTCATTTCAGCCTAATCAACCCAATATCCGACAACCACTGGATCAAGCTAGCATCCCAACTCGCAAGATCCAACAGTGTTTGGACCTCAACCATTTGATCCCTCCACGATCCACGCCTGCTAAATCTAACGGTGCACACCGTTAGACCATATGCCACGGATTGTCGGCTAAACATCCGCTAACCCGTAACTAGCCGGACCACCTGTGCTGACCCGCAGGACCCATGCTATTCCTACTTTGCATCTCCCGCATGCGGTTGTTGTCTGCCGCTGTGCACCCCAGATCATTGCCAAAAAACACATAGAAATATAAATTTTTTCTGGATTTCTCGCCTGATTTTTGCAATTTTGATAATATTCAGATGAACAAGCGAAATTGCCTGTGACTAGAGCTTGGAGCATAAGCACAAGGAGAATGAGTTGAAGTCTCTTAATGTCAATCATGTTCATGCTCTTCTTTATGCTGACAAAAAGATAATTCATATGATTACTTCTTCAAACTCTATATGAATGTCCATTATCTCATATTCATTATTTTCTAGAACAACAATGATAATCTTAATGGAGTCTCTCATTTTGGTTCAACTTGAATCATTTATATCTCTCCTTCGTCGGTTGCACGTTGGTACTCTCTGATCTCCTCCTCTGGATCTTCATCCTCTGCCTCCTTTATGATATGATGCTCGATGAAAGATATCATTCTCTTGTTTGGGCAATCTGATGCAATGTGCCCAAATCCATGGCACTTGAAGTAGTGTTTGGTTGGTATGGATTTGGGAGTGCTAGCGAGCTCCATATTTTCTCCACTCTGGATTTAATTCACCTTGGGTGTTGTCGGTTTGGTGCTCTACTAGATGTACCTTTGCTGCTTGACCCTGTGGTTGAGTTGCCTGTAAGGTGTGTCAGTCACCCGGTAACGTTGCTATTTCTCCACGTTAAAAAGCAGGGCTTGTACATTTATTAGGGACAATTATGGTTGCAGCTGCATCACATTACTTATAGACGACCTCAGTCCTCTAAGATATCTCGCTACTATATACTCAATTAACTGCACCAACTCATATTTCAACATAATTTGATCAAAGTCAGTTGTGTACTCCAAAATAGAATGGTCTATCTGGCGCTTATTATGGAGCTTTATGAACATGCAGTGTGGGTAGTGTGGGGGAAGGTATTTGTTTTGCATCTCCTTTTTCATTTTGTATTATGGGGTGATCTTACTCTTCCCTTCTCGTTGCTGACTACGCTTAAGATTCTTCCACCACAATGAATCATTTTTCCTAAGTTTGATGATTGCTAATTTAATTATCTTGTCTCAAGGAACTTCCCTGTACTAAAAAAATTCGCTCTGCTGTTTGAAGCCACTCGATAAAATCATTTGGAACCATGCGAACGTCAAAATTTAATATTTCACCTTTACTCCAAGATCCCGACGTCTCTGATATTCCATGTTGAATTGTCTAGGTAGTGGTTATTTGTCGCTGGAAAATGCCTGGTGGAGGGATTCACTTTCACTTGATTTAACGAGTCACAGTTGTGGTTATGGGCGACCAAAGTAGATTGTCTCATCCCAAATGACGAAAACCCCTGTTACAGTTAGAGAATTTCTTGATGCATATTCTCCATAGTAAACTTTCTCGATAGGAAACTCTTGGACCACATATTTACAAATTTCTCCAAGGCGACATTGTGACAGTTTGTCAGGTTTTCAACGAATGTAAGATTGCAACTTAAAGGATGTTGGGGGGCTTAAGTTTTGGCCATACGTGTTTGGGTCAAATTATGGTGGATATAGGAAAGTTAAATTTTAAAAATTTTAGTTTTAGATTAGGAATCACAGGAGTATTGGGCATTGAATTAGTAGAAGATTAAGTTATGTGGAATTTTGGCTAGGTGTTGAATGATAAATCCCATATATATATATATATATATATATATATATATATATATATATATATATATATATATATATATATATATATATATATATATATATATATATATATATATATATATATATATATATATATGTATGTATATATATATATATATATGTATGTATGTATGTATGTATGTATGTATCAGACGCCAACATAAGAGTCGTGAAAAACTTGAGCAGGCCCAACTCTAAAAAAAAAAAAAAAAAAAAAAAACAAAAAAGTGTACTTCACTGATCTCTTGCGTCCGGTATCTGTATGCAATAAAAGCTCGGGAGGAGGGTGAGAAGATTTGGATGCATACCACTTAATTCTTATGTATTTTCATAAACTTCAATTCTTAAATATATACGCTGGCCAAGCGTATGTATAAAAATGCTAATTTCACTTTTAAATGTCAAAATATTAGTTTTTTTTTTTTAACTGTGGTATGAAAGATTCGAGTGATATAGTTGTAAAAAGTAAAGTTTAGGTATAAATATGTAAATATATAGAAATTGATGGTATGTATGTAAATCTTCCAATTTTTCCAAGATGATGCAGCGGTTCAAGTGGATCAATTTCCTGCAAATTGATGTTAGGTATGACTCATATATCGGTGGTTAGAGTTTTCTTGTAATGAAGAAGTGTGTCTCCTGGTGAATATGAGTGTCTCTTTGAATTAAGTGGGTAGGTGGGAGCGAGGGCGAGTTAGTAATTTATCCGTGGGTTTTTTTTATAAATAGAGGTGTAACCACATGGGTATGAATTTGGAACCGAACTATTGTAACTCCTCTGAAATAGTGAAATTCGCCGCTCTGCTCCTAAGGACGTAGGCATCTTTGCCGAACCTCATTAAATGTCTATGTGTTCTTCTGGTTTTGTGTCGATTCCTGCTTTTTCTCGCCCTAAATTGCACCACAATTGGTATCAGAGCAAGATTGCAGAACATAGAAGGTGATCGACGCAGGGAAGCAAAATGATTGAGATTGGTGTGCAGCAGAGGAAAGAAGTTCGGTTCCGGCGCGATAAGTCCGCAGGTCTTTGCAGAAGGATTCCAGATGCTCTAGGTAGCATCGCAGAAGCAGTTGAGCGGCTTCAGAAGGCTTTGATTTCCTGGCAGAGGAGGCTCACAGGAAGGGAACCAGGAGAATTCGATTCCATGCAAGCAGGTTCGGCAATTCGCGGCGCAAATGTGTAGTTGCTTCGACGCTGGCAGTTTGGATCAACCAGAGTACTTCGGTGAAAGCGGAGCAGGTTCGGCGCGCGACATTCGGCCTAGGGCGAGGTCTAGAGTTCGCAGATCGGGTGGAAGTTGCCGGATTCGCGACTAGCCTTCCTCTCGTTCGGCGATCGAGACACGCGACAGGCTTGGGAAAATCGCGACAGAGGCGTATAGTTGAGTGGCGGTTGGGCAGACTCGCCGGTGGAGTTCGCGACGAGGTTCGGTGATCGAGTCGGAGCAGTTTGATCGCAATGCACAGAGGAGTTAGCGCGACCGGCGGGAGTTCCGCTCGTTGGAAGGCTCGTCGAAAGGCGCGCTACAATGCGCAGAGGAAGTTCGTGCACGTGTAGTTGTTCGCTGGTTGCGAGCGGTTCCACATAGGCGACGGTTGCCGCGGTTTCGGGAGTTGGAGCGCTGAAGAAGAGGGAGGATGTAGGAATCAAGGAATCTTTGATTCCTACCAGAAGAAATATTCCTTCGGGTGGTGGGAGTTGATGTTGCCTGGCAGAGGGAATTTTTTTGGAGAAGAGGGAATTATTAGAGAAGAAGAGCGAATCTTAGATTTCTACTAGGAGGAATATTCCCTCCTAGTTCCTGTCCCGAAGACACAGTGAAGAGCTCCTCCAGGCAATCCGCTGTTGCGGAGCAGAGCAGGTTCAGGTAAGGAATCATCAGTGCGGGAGTTTGGTGTTGTGCTGCGCACCGAACAGGTTTGTGTAGGTTCTGGAGCGAACATGCGAGCAATTCTGCGGCGGAGTGCGCGAAAGGCTTCGCGGTGTGCGAATAGGTGGAGTTCGGTTCACAGTCACCGGAGAGGCAAACAGAAGTCCGCGTGAGGCAACCGTTTTACAAACGAGCAAGAATTCGATCAGGACAGCCGTTGGGCGTGACGGTTGGCGCGAGAGATTTAGCTCGAAACAATTTGTTCGACGGAGGATTTCCGGACAGAGCCAAGGCCCAAGCGACAGGAAGGATTTCATGGATTAAGCGAAGCAAGTCGGGTTCACGGTCGAAGGTTCCTGCAGTTTCCGCCGGGTTGTGCGGCAGGCTTGCTGACGGGCGGTTGGCGCGATAACCTTAGTGGCAGGCACGCGACAGAATTTCACGAAAGTAAACAATTCTGTAGTGGGAAAGAGTTTTGCGAGGTGGAGTCCGTGATCAGGCTGACTAGGCGTCGATTTGACGAAGGCTTTTGCAGAGGTAATATGTGAATAGGTGCCAAGGGTTTTTTCGACAAGGCGATTTGCGATCAGCGAAGGATTCGGGGTTCGTGGGACAGCAGTTCGGCTGAGGTGTTCGCACGAATAGTCGGACGAACATTTTGTTTCGTGGATCACAGGAAAATCACGGAAAAGTGTTGTAAGTGATACGGTTGACAAACCCACTTTGGTGTAAGAAACTCCATGATGTATTTCTCCTAAAGGGCGGGATATTTACTAAAGTGGAGATTTATTAGGTATGACTCATATACCGATAGTTGGAGTTTTCTTGGAATGAAGAGGTGTGTCTCTTTGTTAAGAAGTGTCTCTTTGAATTAAGTGAGTTGTGGGGAGCAAGAGCGAGTTAGTAATTTATCCGTGAGTTTTTGTCTATAAATAGAGGTGTAACCCCATGGGTATGAATTTGGAACCGAACTATTGTAACTCCTCTGAAATAGTGAAATTTGTTGCTCTGCTCCCGATGACGTAGGCATCTTTGTCGAACCTCGTTAAATCTTTGTATATTCTTCTGGTTTTGTGCCGATTCCTATTTTTTTTCACCCTAAATTGCACAACAATTGAATCTCATGAAATAACACAAAATGCTTTGTGCAAATATAAACAAGATAATTCCAATGGGGTTACATGTTCTAAGATTCATAAGAAATAAGGCGTCTATAATGAACAAAAACATAGACAGCTGGGAATTAAATATGTCAAAGAAATCTCATCATTTCACGTAATGATTCGGTGCTTTTAGATCTAACCATATTAAATCATCTCTAAAATCATATTAAAAGTAATAATCACAAATTTAAGGGAAAAAAATATTACGCACTCAGGGTGTATCCTGAGTACGAAAAAAATATTACATCAGAAGTCCTGATGTGAATCTGTGTCAGAACTTCAATCACAATGTCATGTGTACAATTCAACCTCTTTTAATAAAAAAAACTAAATAGTTTAATGCATGACATAATCAAATAATTCAGCCTCTTTTAATAAAAAAAACTAAATAGTTTAATGCATGACATAATCAAATAATATACGTTGGCACACTGTGATGTAATATTTTTTTCAGTGAATACACCCTAATATTTCCGTATGACTGACCGCTAGTGATATTATCTCCATTTAAGATGACTGAAGTCCATCACTAACTCACAAAAATCACCTATTTAGAAACAGCCAGTCAACTAAAAATCCTCAACTTCCAAATTGTCAAAAATGCAGAACTTGATGATTTTCAAGATTTCTTCTCAGTGACAGATTTACAAGCAAAGTCAACGGTGAAGCTCCCGAATCATAGGGAACCATAACAGCACTGAAAAAATTTCTATTGCCACTCTCAAGGTTCCACCTTTTCATCCCAATAATTCTAACTTATCCTTATACAATACAAGCACTTCTGGTACTTGACAGGCATGCCTGGTAACGTAATTATCAATGAACTTCTTCTCAGGAACAATTAAAAATGTTCTGAAATTCATATTCTTCTTCGTCAATCCCTTCGATGCTAACACACAGAAGATCTTATATCTTGGGGCAACTCTCTTCTCAAAGCTGAAAGAAAGTAAAACCGGTCGTTCTGCAACAAAAGAAGGATCAAATTTCAGTTTTTCAACAAAAAAGGCCATACTTTGCTTGATCTTCTCCTCCGAATAAGCCATGCAGTAAGGATACTTCTTGAATGCGCTTAAAGTGTCCTTCTCAGACCATCCTAAGCTGCTGTAAAAATCCAATTTTTTGGCCCATGAGGATTTGGAAAGTAAAGAGAGAGCATTGATTCCGAGAGTGAACAAAGGCTTAGATGCATCAAAGCCGATTGTCTTCAGCAAATCAACTGATTCGTTGAAGTGGGCGGGACTCTTCATCATCGATCTGGGATGAAAGGTGGCTAACTTAACAATATTGTGCGGTGGGACTCCGATATCTCGCAAGGTTTTCATGTTGGGCAGCATAACCTTATCTAATCTAATCCGGAGAAGCCTGGAAGACTTCCTAATGGCAATATCGACTTCTCTATCTGAGCCCAGGATGCTCTTCAGCATCTGAAAGTTGGGTTTGATCATCTTCTCCAGGCTGAAATTGAGAATGTGGGGATCGTTGGAGACAAACTTGACGACATCTGCATTGGAGAAACCAGCAGACAGAAAAAACTGTAGCTTAGGCTTGATAGTCTTTTCAGGGTTGAAATTGAGCAGCGTGGGATAGCTGGTGACTATATGCGCGATCTGGGTTTGTGTGAAACCATGAGATCTGAGTAGGGAGAGGAAGGAATCGGAGTTATCGGTGTCTTTGAGGGTGAACTTTTTGGATGTTTTGAGGGCAGCTGATGGCGAGAGACCACAGGATCCGACGAGATAGGAGACGTTGATGTCTGAAACGGAGGGTTTTAGGGTTTTGGATGCGGTTTCGTGGTGGAGGCGCAGATTTTTCAAGCATGATTGGTTGAGCTCGATCGACAAAAACAAGGGGGATCGGAGAAGACGAAGAAGCATTTGAGGATTTTTGCGATAGACAGAGGTGGAAGAAACCCTAACTACCCGGTGCGACTCGCTTGCGGCTGAAAGGCTGGTTTTGAAAAACTGCATTTTGTATTAAAATAGTATTTCTATGCATATTATTTTTATGATTGGGATCATTAATAATGATATCATTGCAATTTTGATGTGTAATATGAGAGTTGGATCCCTATTGGGATTAATGGGCACATTAATTGAATTTTTAGTATGTTTGGATTGTGTAATAACTTTGATGTACTAATTGATGGATTAACGTAGCAACCAATTCTTATGGATTTAAATATCTTACCCCTAAACTTTCATATTTACACACACAACACTTTATTATGGATGAAAGGGTTGATTTAACCAGTAAAAAGTGATGATTGGTGTATTTTAGATAGAAAGAACACTTCATGCTCGACTCGTTTATAATTCGAGCTTAACATTACTTAACAAACTAATCGAACATGAGTTACTTAACGAGCCGAACGCAAACTGTTCACGAATAACAAATTTTTTTGACAACCGTCATATTCACCATCGCCTTAGGTCCTTCATCTTCACATCCAAGGGGATGCCATTTAAATATCATCGTTAGCTTCCATATCATTCCCTACCATCACATTGTTGACATCAGATCATTCCATAACCATTGTAAGGTGCTGAGAAATCTAGCAATCTTCAATGGTATATTTCACTTTCTAAAAATTAAAATAATGACATGTTTTGCTAGACATGAATGCTATGAGTTGTATAAATATAAAAAATAAACTTTTAAATATCAGGTATGTAACTACATAAAAATTGGGGGGTAATGTATGTAAATGCCCCTCAAAATATAAAACTGTAAATCATCAATGAACATTATATGCACGAACCAGATCAGCAGCACCAGCCCTACACTTTCAAGAGCTTCTCTTCATTTACAATATTAGGGGAGAACAAGTTATAATGAAGAACAAGAGTGACAAGCAGCAGCCAACTCTTCCGACGAACTTATTTGCCACAAAAAACAAAATTCTCATTTGACAATATAGCCCAAACATGAACATACTAAGTTAACAAAATAGCCAAAATGTCAACTTTCATAATATTGACATCCCACAACTTTATTACAGCTGCAGAACTATCTTCCCCTCATCATAACTGCACTGGAGCTGTTCTATGCTTCACTCCCATCTTCCTCCAAGAAATATTTGGCATGATTTGTGAAAGATCAGCTCTATCCTTAAACTGGATGGCAAAGTTAAGCAGCGAATCTAAAAGAGAATCAGAGAGAAGGTGTGGCTCAAGTCCTAACTCAATAAGCTTTGTGTGTTTCGCATTGTAGTAATGTTCTTCGGCTTCAACCCGAGGATTCGGCACAGAAATCGTCTGAACTTCAAGACCAAGTTTTTCGCCAACTTTGGTCACAAGGCGAGCGAGGTCATTGACGGAGAACTGCTCTGTGAATTGATTGAACACGCGGAATTCGCCAGGTTTGGGTGGATTTGCAATAGCGAGTTCTACACATTGAACCGTGTCTCTTATATCTAAATAGCCGCGGGTCTGCATGGGTAAAAGAAAATAAATCATCTGAATGGTAAAATTTGGCGTAAGATTGTAGCTTTGTAATGTTCTGCAAATATGAAGTATCTGAGTAAATTGCCAAAATATTCCCCTAACTATCTACATATGATTATTTTAGTTCTAGAGTTTATATAAGTGTCGCTAGCCCCGGATTCTTTTTATAGGTGCTAAAATAGTCTTCACTATGCACTATTTCAACCCATATTAAAGAAGTCTAGGGATTAGATTGATATTGTTATAAACTTTGAGACTGAAATGATCCACTACAAAGAGTCGAGGACTATTTTAACACTTTTCACTAGAGTTTTTAGTGAAGTTATTCAAAAATGTTGGTAAAAAAATATACTAGTACAGCGTAAGATTGTAGGACTATAATATTCTTCAAGTTATTCACAAAATATGAAGTATTTAGTGATGTTATTTGAGATGTTGGTCATAGATATATGGAAAACTACATAAAGACCACTCATTTCCTGTGTATTTACATATGTGACACCTAAACTTCAATTTTTAGATCCATGCCATCTTACCTATGCATGAAAAGGCATATTCCACATTTTAAAAGTTAAAATGGTGATGTTTTTTATGTGATATGAGAGGTTTGGGTAGTACAAATGTAAAAAATAAAATTTGGTGTTAGATATGTAAATACATAGGAATTGGGTGATATGTATGTAAATGTCCCTAGATGTATTAGTGCAGCATTAGTAGTAAAACTCAGACAGTAAGACATGGACTGTCCTAATAAACACCATGAGGGCAGCAATTAAGAGATGTTAAACATATGTTTAGGGCTTGTTTTGGATCAATTTTGTTTGTTTGTTCTTTTTTTAAACATGCTTATTTAGTGTATTTTTTTGATAACATGCTAGCACAGAAGAAAAGAGGCGACTGAATTAACTTTTTTCCAGTGGTTAGCAGACTTTATAGGTTGTGCTGCAGCAGCGAGGTAGAGTCATATCCTTTATGTTTTACATGTTTTAATTTTTTTTAAATATAAAAATAAATTAACATGTTTTTGAAACATTCAAACAATTTTTAGGTCTTTTAATTTTTTTTAAAAAATAATTATAATTTAATCAAATAGTCAAATATATTTTGTTTTAAATTAAACCATAAACGAAACGAAATAAAAATAAAAAATAGAAAATAAAAAATAAAAGTGATTCCAGACAGCCCCTTAATTTGTTCGAACACCTAATGAATGAGTTTTAGAGAAAAAAGATTACCAACTAGAATGAGGATTTTGTCAAGCATGAGAGTGAGAGTACTGAATGTTTCATTTTTATAGTTCATTCTGTGTTTTAACTTCAAATGTATATACACTAGTTGTTGAAATAGTACTTAATTAATGGTGAGTAATTCAAGAACAAAAGTATCAAGTGATTATTTTGACAATTTTCTCTATATAATCTCTCATCTTTTGCTCCCCTCTTCTCATGCTAATCTTCAATAGTTTCTAACAAATGCTCTAATAGAAATTATTAGCCATACTAAGCAAGAAATAATAAAAAAAATATCACAAAAAACATATTAAACAGTTCTAACACTTACTTGACCCCCCTTGCCGTAAACCGTCAGAGGATGCCCGACTGCAGCCTGAACACAAAACCTGTTCAACGCCGTCCCAAACACGCCATCATAATCAAATCTGTTGCATAACTCCTCATGAATCGCAGTTTCATCGGTCATTACTCCATAAACCACGCCTTGATTCAAGTCTGTCGCTCTTATTCCCCAGGCCTTACATGTAAAAGCTATGTTATGTGAATCATGTACTTTACTCAAGTGATAAAAGGAGCTTGCTTGTTTAGGATAAGGCAATGTATCACTTCTTCCATTGTGTGTTATTGTTAAATAGCCTTCTTCAATATCAATATTTGGAGTTCCATATTCCCCCATAGTCCCAAGTTTCACAAGGTGGCATTCCTCACCAAACTCTTTAATGGCAAAGAGAACATTTAGAGTTCCAATCACATTATTATGCTGAGTGAAAACGGCTCGCGATCGATCTATCATTGAATACGGCGCTGACCTTTGCTCGCCAAAGTGCACGACCGCATCAGGCTCAAAGGATTTGAAAGCTTCGGAGAGAAACTCGAAGTCGCAAATGTCTCCGATGTATAGTTGCATAGTTTTGCTGGTAAGAGATTTCCATCGACGAATTCGGTTTTGTATGGAAGATATTGGTGTGAGTGAGTCGACGCCGAGCTGTTGATCAAATAAACGACGGACGAGGCTATCAACTATAGCAACCTCATAGTTTTTGTTTGAAAGGTGGAGAGCGGTAGCCCAACCACAAAATCCATCGCCACCGATCACCATCACCTTTTTGGGTTTGGATATAGAGCCATTTGAATTTGTTGAAGATAGAGATGTTGGAATTTGTTTAAGCTCTTGGTTTGTAGGAGCAGCTGTAGCATAAATAGTATTTGGTCCTTGAAGTTTTCTCCTATATGATTTGAAGATTGGAGATGTATGGCTTGAAAATGAAGAAGAACAGCTGCTTGCGCACTTATTTTGTGGTCTGAAATGGGTTTTTATGGCTGGGGAGAGGTTAACAGTGCAAGAAGTTGAAAGTAAATGTGTCATGATGATTTCAAGCAATGACCTGCAAAATACAACTTGGTCATGTAAAAACAGCCAATGTTGGTAAAAATTTGCTAATTCGCACAAACTGATTATATAAATTTTAAGAATATTTAACATTTGGGGCAATTACATGCATACCACCCAATTCCTATTTATTTACATATCTAACACCTAAACTTTAATTTTTACATTCATATCACCCAAATCTTACCTATCACATCAAATGTGCCCCCATTGAAACTTTTAAAAAGTGAAATAAACATTTTCATGCATAAGCAAGGTGGTATGTATGTAAAAATTGAAGTTTAGGTGTTAGATATGTAAATACATAACAATTGAGTGGTATGTATTTAAATCTTCCTAAACATTTTCATATTTATATTTGCTGCAGAACAGTAAGCTTGAGAAGCATTAACACAGCCAAAATTAAAACAGGCCTTAACATGCCAAAATAGATAGTGCTCCATCATGTAGACCTCATTTCACACTAAGATGTTTAACAACCACATTGTCCCCACTGCAACCAACAGGCATCCCTCCAATTATTTCAGAACTCCAGAATCTTCTCAACCGTGCATTCAATTGTCGATATAAATCAAGAGCTATAGTACAGAATATGCGAGTATGAGGAACATTATCAATTCATGTAATCTGCTTTTTCAATTCAACAGATATTATTACTACTGCAGTTCAGTTTCTGCTTTCTTCCCTTTTCAGATTTATCATAGTATAAGAGCATTGGTGAATAACCATTCTCCATTGTTCTTCCCTTCTTTCTCTACCAAATCATAGCTGATTCATCACCTCACACCAGCAGAACTGAAGACTATTCTGATTACACCATGGCAGCTCCTCAAATCCCATCCTCGCTCCAATTTCTTATGTCAAAACATCAAAATCATCACCATAATTCAGTTCACAGCCGAACACTATGCAACTTCGAAACCACAAGTGGTCAAATTATTCAAGGCTAATGACTTTGAAGGATTCTTGAATGACTCCTCCACATGTCCCTCTTCTCAAACTCAGCAGGACACAAATGGTCAAATATCTCCAAATCTCCAATACTGCATTTGGAAAATCATTGACCGGAACCTTTCTAAAGCCCACTACTCAGCAATAACATAATTCATTTTTTCATACATCCTTAACCTTGAATCAACCTCTGAAATATGAGAGACTCTAGCCAAGAGACTTCAATCAACCAACCAGTCAAGGGTCACAAAGCTGAAAAATGAGTTTCGCCGTGTCTCCGTAAAAAATCTCTCAAATGTCTCAATACCTACTTGACATCAAAGACCTGGTAGACAACATATATGCTTTTGGTGCACACATTAGATAATGAAGATTTCACTCTCTGCACTCTTATGGGTCTCCCTCCCACCTACCAATCCTTCAAGCCTGCTATAAGGAAAAAGCTGGAGCCAATTCAGCTGGGCAACCTGTATTCACTGCTGTGCAGTGAGGAAGCTAAACTTGCTGCTGAAACCACCAAGGATGTAAGTCAGGTGCCTTAGCTCTCGACACAAGCTCATCCAAAGGAGGGTGGAGCAACAGTAAAGGTAGAGGAAGATCTACCAACAACCAATCTCGTCGAGGAGGTGCTCCAGCCAACATAAACAGGGAAGGTTGCACTACTCACATCACATGTCAGATCTATGGAAGAATGGACATACAGGGCATCACACCAGCTTTAATGGATATCCTTCAAGCAAGCCTTCACTGTTGAAATCAATAGTAATTCAATGAAAAAACCTATTGAAAGGATTCTGGACACCTGAACCTCCACCCATCTAACCCCCATTTATGAAGAGCTACATCAACCAACACCATACCATGGAAACAACCAGGAGATAGTTAGGGATGGCTATACACACCCCATCACTCACACTGGACAAGGAATTCTTTTCAGTTCCTACATCTCAACATAAGCTCCTACTTTCACACTTCATTCACCAAATCTATCTCACAACCTACTCTCAGTCTATAAATTAACCGCAGATAGTGACTGCAAAATTATATTGAACTCCAATGATTTTACTACTAAGGATCGGCGAAAAAAACATACATACTCTAGGGACCCAGTAGGCAAGGGTTGTATCTAATAACGGCCCTCACAACCATCAAACCGCAGCAATCCAAACTTCTCCAATATCACCGCCTTGGTCACCCACATCATGAAGTTGCTGCTGCTATCTCAAGAACAAATAAATCATCCAACATAGTTATTCCTAATATTTTTGTCATGAGTGAACTTCCTCTAAGAGTCACCAACTTCCTCTTCTCAATCTAATTATACAACAATTGAACCATTTCATATTGTTTATTCGGATGTATAAGGCCTTGCCTCTCTCATTTCATCACAAGGATACAAGTATTACTTATTGTTTATAGATGAATATTCAAGATATTGCTCAATTTTTTTCTATGTTTTATAAATCAGAAGTCTGATCTAAATTCATACAATTTAAAATGATGGTTCAAACACAATTTAACACCACCATTTTGACCTTAATGTCTGATGGGAGTAGAGAGTATACTTCCAATACATTAATATCTATTTTTCTAAGGAATCCTGCACCAAATCAGTTGTCCATACACCCAACAAAATGAAATATTTGAACGGAAAAAAAAAACACCTTATTGAAAGTACCAGAACTATACTTCATACAACTCATCTGCCCTTTCAATTCTGGATAGAGGCACTCTTTACAAAAAATTACGTAGTTAACTACATGCCCCACAAAAAATCTTTCAAGAAATCACCTTACGAAATGCTTTACAAACAACCACCAAAATACAACCACACTAGAGTCTTTGGGTGTAGCTATTTTCTATGGAAGAAACCCATCACTCCAAACAAACTTCTATCAACTGCTTCGCATTGTATACCAATGTAGGGGTGTGCATTATTCAATCAAAACCGAAAAGCCAAACAAATAACATTTGGTTGGTTCGGTTCGGCTGCAAAATTGAGTTTCTGTTTTTTGTTTTTAAATTTAAATATTTGATTTTTGGTTCGGTTTTCGGTTGCATTACTCACATCACATGTCTGATCTATGGAAGAATGGACATACAGGGCATCACACCAGCTTTAATGCACATCCTTCAAGCAACAGAAAAAATGACACTGCCTTCACTGTTGAAATCAATAGTGATTCAATGAAAAAACCTATTGAAAGGATTCTGGACACATGAACCTCCACCCATCTAACCCCCATTTATGAACAGCTACATCAACCAATACAATACCATGGAAACAACCAGGAGATAGTTAGGGATGGCTCTACACGCCCCATCACTGCACTGGACAAGGAATTCTTTCCAGTTCCTACATCTCAACATAAGCTCCTACTTCGAGACTTCATTCACCAAATCTATCTCACAACCTACTCTTAGTCTATAAATTAACCGGAGATGGTAACTGCAAAATTATATTGAACTTCGATGATTGTACTATTAAGGATCGGCGAAAAAACTATACTCTAGGGACCCAGTAGGCAAGGGTTGTATCTAATAACCGCCCACACAGCCATCACACTGTAGCAATCCAAGGTTCTACAATATCACCGTCTTGGTCACCCACATCGTGAAGTTGCTGCTGCTATCTCAAGAACAAATAAATCATCCAACATAGTTATTTCTAATATTTTTTTCATGAGTGAACTTCCTCTAAGAGCCACAAACTTCCTCCTCCCAATCTAATTATAGAACAATTGAACCATTTCATATTGTTTATTCAGATGTATGAGGTCTTGCCTCTCTCGTTTCATCACAAGGATACAATTATTACTTTTTGTTTACAGATGAATATTCAAGATATTGTTGGATTTTTTTTCTATGATTTATAGATCAGAAGTCTCATCTAAATTCATACAATTTAATATGATGGTTCAAACTCAATTTAACAACACTATTTTGACCTTAATGTCTCATGGGAGTAGAGAGTATACTTCCAATACATTAATATCTATTTTTCTAAGGAATCCTGCACCAAATCAGTTGTCCATACACCCAACAAAATGAAGTATTTGAACAAGAAAAAAACCACCTTATTGAAACTACCAGAACTATACTTCATAAAACTCATCTGCCCTTTCAATTATGGATAGAGGCACTCTCTACAAAAATTAAGTAGTTAACTACATACCACACAAAAAATCTTTCAAGAAATCACCATATGAAATGCTTTACAAACAACCACCAACATACAACCACACGAGAGTCTCTGGGTGTAGCGATTTCCATGGAAGAAACCCATCACTCCAAACAAACTTCTACCAACTGCTCCACATTGTATACCAATGTAGGGGTGTGCATTATTCGGTCAAAACCGAAAAACCAAAACAATTACATTTTGTTGGTTCGATTCGGTTGCAAAATTGAGTTTCGGTTTTTGGTTTTTTAAATTTAAATATTTGATTTTTGGTTTGTGGTTCGTTTTTAATTTCCATTTAACCAAACAAACCAAAAAATTGAATATTTATTTAAAATTTTTATTTTATTTTAATTCATGTAGAATAAACTAAAGTAAAAAAAATTTATCCTATGTAATTTTTTATTGACATAAATAGAAATTTCATAAAATTAAATTGATTTTAAGTGAATGATATGTAATTCATAATGCTTGTTTTAGCCAAATTTCAATAAAGAATTGAATTTTAGTTTTGTTCATATTCGAATTAAATTTTAGTTCGGTCGGTTCAGTTTTATCAAAATTTAGATTGATTCGGTTTTTCAATTTTTGGAATTCAGTTGTAATCAGATTGACAAATTTTAAAACCGAACCATCCAAACTGACCAAATGCTCACCCCTATACACATGGGATACTCATATCTCCACAGAGGCTGCACCATACAACAAATTTCATAGTTAAATGCATGCCCCACAAAAAATACCTCATGCAATCACCTTATGAAGTGCTTTACAAACAACCAACAACATAAAATCACATGAGAGTCTTCGGGTGTAGTTATTTTCCATGGAAGAAACCCATTACTCCAAACAAACTCCTACCAACTGCTCCACATTGTATATTCATGGGATACTCATCCCTCTACATGGGCTACAAATGCTGCAGCCTTTCAACAGCGAATGTAATTGCCTCGAGGTATGTTATACTTAATAATCATTCTTTCCTTATTTCAAAAAAACAGTCTCCCAGCTCAATCTCTCACTCTTTACTGCCCATCATTACTTCTTATAACAACCACATTTTTCTCTCCTCAAATACAACCACAAACCTCTATCTCATAAACAGTCTCACGCTTCAAACTCACAACATCCACATAATTCCACCTCAACACCATTCAAATCCCTGCCCTTATCCTTGCCACCAGCCATTACACAACCTCCACCTAAACATCATATGATCACAAGGTCTCAGCCTTGTTCTTTAAAAACCAAACAACCACTTAATCTTCACACTATAACCACCAACACCACTTTAGATCCTACTTGCTACACAAGGGCTATCCATCATCAACGCTGAATACAAGCCATGTGAATTGAATTTCAAACTCTCCAGCAACAAAGAACATGGATTCCTGTACTCCCAACCCCAATCAGGACATGTCATCGGCTGCCATTGGACTTTCGCACTAAATACAATCAAGATAAACTGGTGACTGGATACAAGGCCGGGTCAGTGGCTCAAGGGTTCGAGCAAGATAATGTCATCCACTATAAAGAGACATTAAGCCTGGTTTCAAAACTTCCTACAATAATAATTCTACTATCTGTTGCTCTCCAAAACAAGTGGTCTGTTCTGCATCAAAATATCACAAATGCTTTCTTAGACGGTTCGCTAGATGACACCATATTTATGATTCGAACTCAAGGATTCAATGATTTTGAATTTCCTCACCATGTATGTCCTCTCAAAAAGGCAATTGATAGCCTGATACAGGCTCCTAAACAGTGTTACTCTACTTTCTCATCTCAACTCAACAACAAAGGCTTCAAAATAAGCACAGTGGACCCTTTCCATCTTATCTACAAATAAAGTGGCATCCATATATGCCTCCCGATCTATGTAGATGACATTCTACTCACTAGAAACAATACAACCACAATCTCAACCATACTGACTGATCTCAAACCAACATTCAAGCTCAAGGAACTTGGCTTGGTTAATACGTTCCTGGGCATTAACATCACCAACAACCACACAGAATACTTCCTTTCTCGATTTGAATACATCAACAATCTACTACAACTAGCTGGTATCCAACACTGCAAAACAGCGCTCACCCCTCTTCCCTCCAAACTCAAACCAGATAACTCCAATTAGCAGGAATATCTCAATCCGATTCTACACAATCAATTAGCAGGCTCAGTTCAATTCCACGCTATCACTAGACCTGACATTGCTTTCTTGGTAAATCACATTTGTCAACATATGCACAAGTCTCTTACACATCACTATCAACTCATAAAAAGAATTCTTCAATACCTAGAAGGAACAATCGTGGATTACACTTTACATCAGGATCACTCAACTACACACCTATTCAGACTCTGACTAAGCTAGTGATTCTCATGATTAACGTTCAATGATAGGACACTGTACGTTTCTCAGAAACAATTTGAACTCCTGTACAACATAAAAACAAAAGACATTGGCTGGATCATCTACCGAAGAAGAATACAGGGCACTTGCGACCTCCACAACCAAAGTGATCTGGATAAGAAGATTACTGAAGGAATTTAATATCCCCATGTAGGACCAACACCCATTCACTGTGATAATACATCTACAATTGTTATTGCTATTAATCCAATATTTCACGTCAGGACCAAAAATGTTGAATTCGATCACCATTTCGTTCAAGATCATTTAAGTTCCAATGAAATTACAATCATTCGCATCTTCTCCCAGGATTAACGAGCTGACATTCTTACAACAAGTCTTTCGGCAGCTCAGTTTCTCAAAATCAAAACCAAATTTACGGTTGATACTCCAAACCATTCCCTTGCAGGGAGGTAAAAACCACCCAGTCTCCACTGCAACCAACAACCATACATGTTGCACACTCTGCCCCTCTGACATATAACCAATTCTGTATTCCCTCCAATTATTTCAAAACTACACAATCTTCTCAACTGTGTATTCAATTGTCTATATAAACCAAGTATTATAGCACAAAATGTGTGTGTCTGAAAAAAATTACCAATTCATGTATTCTGTTTTTTCAAATCAATTGATATTATTACTGTTGCAGTAAAATTTTTGCTTTCTTCCCTTCTCAGGTTTATCAATATTTACATATCTTACAGCTAAACTTTACCTTTTACATTTGTGTCACTAAATCCTTCTTATCACATTAAAAATATTACAATTTTAAATTTTAAAGAGTGAAATACACAGTTTCATGCATAGAAAATGTGACATATAGTTAAAAGTTGATGTTTTGGAGTTAGATATGTAAATACATGGGAATTGAGTGATGTATGTGAATCTTCCTTTTTTTCTCTCAATCAAACCATAGTAAAATTTGCAAATGGAGGCCTTGCTTGCAATGCTTGGAAGCATATTTAAGAAAAACAATTATAAAAGCAATGCCTATGATCATAGAGAAAAGTTGTGGTAGAATCAAAGCCCATTTATTTGGTGCGCATTAGTGAGAAAACCAGATAATTACACGCTAGCCTTTCATCTAAAATTTAAAAACTAAATTTCCATTACTGACTGCAACATTAATGAGAACATTTAATGTTCAACTAAAAAATTGATGTAAATAAAACAATGACAAACTAACATGGAAAGCTTTAAATTTAGAGTAAAGTAATGGCAAAATAATGAGAATTTACAAGCCATCAGAGAATTAAGTTATTGCTTAAAATGTTGTTAAGTAGGGTGGAAGCATTTTCCCATGATTTTTTCACAGTGCAATCTTTATCATTACCATTTCCAACAAAGAACTCATTTCTTTCTCCCTAATACATAGGGCTGAACCGAAGAAACCGCAACTTGATCTCGACGCAAAAATGGGAGTATTAAAATGACAACATTAGTGATGTAGCACACAAATTTTCATGTATATACATGTCACACCTAAACATTCATATTTACATACATAGCACATTGATGTTTTAAACTATGCATGAAAATGTATATTTCACATCTAAAAAGTGATAATGGCGGTCATTTTGATGGGATATAACAGATTTGTGTAAATATGACAATTTAGGGGCGAGACATGTAAATACATAAGAGTTTTGTGCTGCCTATGTAAATGACCCTTACTTTAATGCCCGTGAAAATTAGCTTCAATCTTGAGAAAATCCATAAAATACAAGCTGATTCCCATAAATGATTGTAGCAAGGATAAAAGACACATCAAATCACATTATTATTACTACTACTACTACTATTATTATTACTATTATTATTATAGTTTTGAAGACAAAATCATATAATTAATTCTTCTCACAATACTAAAAAGAAACAAAAGACGTCTATCAAACTAACACATATATTGAGGTATAACAGCTCTAAACTTTGGACTACTTTCTATACACGCATCAGTGCTTCATTTCACATAGCTTAATAAGGTATAGAATATTAAGTTGTGGAGTATAATTAATGCTGCATTAGCAAAAAAGGAAATTTACATACATAGCACAAAATTCTTATGTTTTTACATGTCTCACACCCAAACTTTCATATTTACAAGCATAGCACTTTGATGATTTAAACCTATGCATGAAAAATGTGAATTCACTTTTAAAAAGTGGTAACAGTGCAGAGATAATGCAAGAATTGGCATAATTAATGAGTTGTTTAGCTACGGGTGATTCATAACCTCACTTGACACCTTGGTTGTTAACAGAGTTTGCGAAGCAATTCATTTCTCTTATAAATTTTTATCATTATCATCAAAGTGAAAACTTTAAAAACTTAAACGGCAGAAATAACAGTACTCATTAATTTTTCATTTATTTGATATTTGTAATCTGAAATTGAACTAAAACTAATTCCCAAATAGGAAAAACATTAGCTCCAGTCGTAGAAACCTAAAGCATTCACATATAAGAAACCATGAGATAAATCGAAGAAAAAAGTCGTAAATATAAATGAACAAGATGTGAAAAGCACATACCTTTCCGAATTGAAGAAGAAGAAGTGATATCCCTTCGATTCCTACAGCTGCCCAAATCAACACTGTTGAAGAGAGAGGGAGAAGATAGCGCGAGAGAGCGAAGAAAGGAGAGATGAAGAAAGAAAGGGAGAAGAAGAATACGTAATAAATCAATTAGTATTGCCGAGAAAGAAGGCGAAAATAGAACCAGATAAGAAAAGCTGAGATTTTTGGGTGATAGTGATGAAAAAGAGAGGATTTTGCGAGGATGCCTCCGGAGAAGGACCGTACATTACCTTTAGCTGTCGGGTTACCGCACGATTCTTATTTATTTACAAAGTAACATCTACATATTCATATTTACCCAAACAATATCATTGTTTAGAGGTTAAAATATACATAAAAAAAATATATATTTTTATACATAAATTTATGACACTATATGTTACAAGTACAAATATTAAATTTGAGTGCTAGACATATAAGTATATAGAATATTGTAGGATGTATGTAAATTTCTCAATATCAAACCGTAAAGGTGCATAAGTATTCTCGCCACATGTTGGTTTAGACGAATATCTTATATGTCTAAAGACTCTAAAACCAATAAAATATTAAATATAGTCTATACAATTATCTTATATGTCTCTGAAGAAGATGATGCAGAGAGATACCGTGCACAAATATATTTAAAAAAGTATTCTAGTTGTCAAAGAATTTTATGAAAAACTTGAAAAAGAGCAAAAATAATAGGACCTTATGCATAAAAAACAATTCACTATGTTAATTGAGATTACAATATTTGATATTCTCTCTGTTTAGAGAATGGAGTATTACAAAGCAATGCACTCAAGTCTAGCACGCTCTAATTTGATTGTGATGTCGATTAAGTGATGCTTATTCAAACACAACAATTGCTATCAAATAATACGAGTTAGGTGACAACTGTTGGACAATGGTAGTCAGGTAATGATAGTTGAATGATAGTGTGATTGTTAGCAATGGCTTCTTTTATCATTACCAAAGTTTTTCGAGTCTTTAAGTTTATTTTCCTTACCTTTAATACTAACCTCTAACATGTGGAGAATCAGGATGAATTTATAGTTTTTTTTATAAGAACATGTTAGTAAATTTAGATACCAAAATATCTATGGAACGAATCATACTGATTTATTTAATCATAGACTTCTTTTCAATATTTATCTTAACAACCTCAAATTGGAGCTTTTTTATTTATTTTATTTCACTCATTAAAATGCTTGATTTGATGATAAATACTAAGATTTAAAAAATATTTGGCACTTCAATTAATTTTCCAATGTTTTAACACATATTTTATATGCTTAATCAGTACTCATTTGGATTTAGATTGGACTACTTTGAATATCGTTGGAATCACCTCATAAGTACTCGCATTTTGATTATTTTTTTTCGAACACAAGATGTTGATTGCAAGTCTATTAGTTATTTCATCATGTGTGTATATATACACACACTAGACCTACCGACATGAATCTCAAAGTGAACGAACGACCAAAAATAAAAAGTTTCCCCCAAGGGTAAACAGTCGATCGCAAGTTACTGCCAAGAAGCCGCATCTCTAAACCCTGGATAGGTCAAAGCTTTGAAAATGATTTCTCACTCGATAGCAACAAAATTCATAGGGCAATGCGTAATTCATCTTAGAAGCAAGTCTCACCAATTACCTCAGACAAGCAAGATCCGCATAAGACCTTGTAAATAGGGGTATTTGTCTAAGGTCACAAACCGACCAGGTAGAAGAGGCATAGGTCTCGTGAGACTTGAGTCAAAGCGACAAATGAGTCTCGGCTCACCCGACAAAAAACAATCGACACATCCGTGGACTAACCGACCGACTGAAACGCATACAAAAATCCCCTGATCGCGATTTGATAGCAGACCTACTTTTACTGCGGTAGACAAGATCATCATTTGACCAAACACCTCGGTTAACTAAACACAAGGCACGGTGGTCGGTGGTCACCAAATTAATCGTCTCAGTCGACCTAGTGAATCGATCAACCAATTATAGTCATATCAAAACTCAAATTGTAATACAAATATGGAATGAAATTCATAGAATCTATTGTACCATTAACCATATTAAGAACGGTTTTCATAATTGTTCTCTTCTTATTGTAATTATATAAACTACGTATCTATAAATATGAGGCAAAAAACGAATAAGGGGATGCCCCCGGCTCTCTCCAGAGTAACTATTAGTTCACTGTGTTTTCTCTTTCACTCAACCCTAACTCTCGAGACATGCTCACAAATGTCAAACCGATATTCAACTATGTGTGTGTGTGTGTGTTGAATCCAAATCTATAAGGTTGATCGATCCTAATGAATTGAGCGTCGGACTGAGGAAAGATGATTGAGAGGGGGGCAGAAGAGAGAGAGAAAATGAAGATGAGAGGAAGACTTCTCTCGGTTGGGGGAAATGAGGTTTTCCCTGGCTCTTTGAGCCATTTTAATCCATAAAGTCGCTCATTATATTGGAGGGGAGCTAAAAGTCTCGTTTAGAGTATATAGCCCTTATATTTATAGAAGATAAAAGGGATAAACAAAAATATAAAATTACATGTTCTGTCTTGCCTTAAAAAGAAGAGCAAAAGGCATTCTAACCCTCTTTTTTTAGACCGTCGAATTAAATCGAGATTCTAGCCCTTTTTTATTTTGGAGCGTCAGAATGAATCGAGATTCATGCATATTATTTTTTAGTATTCAACACACACACATACACATACACACACACACCATCAAATCTCAACGTATTTACAGAAATTTTTTATAAATGTTCTCTTACTGAATCGAGCCAACCAGTTAAAGTGGCTGAATCAAGCCCAATTATCAATCTGATCATACTCATCTTCTTTGAAGAATCAGTATAGCCCACATGTGCAAGGACAACTATTGAATGAAGTCATCATGACTTGTAAAAACTCATCATGACTAATAAGAGCATTCATCAATCTATTATTAAAGACACCACTCAATATTTGTGACTCATTCTTTTCTCTCACGTTTCAAAGATGGTAATCGCACTGGCAATACTTGACACCTACAATGCTATTTTTTTTTCCATCAAGACGTCAGAGAAAGTCATCATAGAGTACACGATGTGTTATTTTAATTATTTCATGATTTTTCTCTCTTATGTATAAAAAAGAAGCAAAATGATTTTAGTGGGAAACCTTTTTTCTTCCCTGTATGGAGACCTTTTTCAATCACCTTTCTCAACTTTTTTTCTCTCTTCCTCTTAAATCTTTTAACTAAAGGAACCTTGAAGGGACTACCACCCTTTGGCTTATTGGTTATTAAAATTTAATATATTTCCTAAAATTCCCCCTAAGTCTTGCATATATCGCTTATTCTCTCTAGGATAAAAGCTCTTTTAGCACATTGAAGAGGCGAAACCAATCTTTTTTAAAAGGGGCAAACTACCCCCTACTTTCAACGTGCGAGGAGAGGTTAGGGCAACGAAAGACAAAGTGATATTTCAAAATGAGTAAAAATGATATTTCAATAAGGGTAAAAAACCAAATTGCCCTCTCATATTGATAAGAATCTCAATTTTGAGGGGGGAGGGCAGCTGCCCCCTTCGACCCTACCTTGGTCCGCCCCATCAAGTATACTTATAAGAATCTGAATTTGAGAGGGAAGGGCAGCTACCCCCTTCGACCCTATCTTAATCCGTCCTCTCAAGTTATGTATAGGGCTGACAATTTGGCTCGTTGTTCGCGAACAACTCGTGTTCGGCTCGTTAAGTAGCTCGTGTTCGGCTCATTCGTTAAGCCTAACGAGCCGAACACGAACAAATTTTTAAGCTCGAAATGTTAACGAGCCGAACACGAACAACTGTTTGTTCGCTCGTGTTCGGCTCGAATTGGCTCGAAATAAAAAAATAATCATATAATTATTTATATAATAATTTATTATATATATTATTATATATTTATATTTAAGTTTAAATCATAACTCACTTGTGTGGTAGCGTGGTTATCTTGCTTGTTTTCGTTCATTTGCCTGGGTTCGAATCCGCGCTAGACATATATTTTTTCAATTAATTTTAACGAGCCAATTTCGAGCCGAACACGAGCCGAACACGAGCCGAATATTGAATTCGAGCTGAACACGAACACACCTTTCACGAGTCATTACGAACACGAGCCGATTTCGAGCCGAGCTAATTTCGAACGAGCCGAACACGAGCCAAGCCTGAGCTCGCTCAAGCTCGGCTCGTTTACAGCCCTATGTCACGGACATTTAGTCCCACATCGGCTAGGTGTAGGGCCGAAAAGCAGTATATAAGTCCTGGGCTGCCCACCTCTCTTAAGAGCTCTTTTAGGAGCGTGACGAGTGGTATCGGAGCGGAGTCTGCCCGCCGGGTGTGGGGACTCTCCACGGTGTAGGGCCCTCGGTGGGCCGATCCGTGACGAGGGCGTCACGTGATTGGGTGGAGGAGAATGTCACGGACATTTAGTCCCACATCGGCTAGGTGTAGGGCCGAAAAGCAGTATATAAGTCCTGGGCTGCCCACCTCTCTCAAGAGCTCTTTTGGGAGCGTGACACCTAGTTATGTATACTTACGATCAATTATTTAAAGAGATGAACATAAAAAAAATAGTTTAACTTAAAAGTTAACAAAATAATAAATATTCTTACAAAATTATGGTTACTCTTGGTTCCCACAACCAGCTGGCTCCTCCCTCAAAAGAAGAAAAGTTTCAATTGGAGTAATTGCCTTTGACCGAACTTTCGCACCCTCCCCATGCTACAAATTTGGAGGCCAAATTTTAATTTGCATACACGTCACATAAGTCTTAGTATTTACATAACTAACCCCTAAACTCTCACATCTACTTGCATAAAATTCTAATTTTTGATGTCATTAAAAATTATCACTATTATTAGTTTTTCTAAACTGAAGTAATTAATTCATGACACCAAAGGGTCATAAATGTAAATATTAAAATTTAGGTGTTAGATATATAAATTAAAAAAATTATGATATTTATGTAAATTTATCTTTAATTTAATAGAGATTTAAGCACAAATATTACTAAACTTCTTAATATTTATTAAACAAATATATAATTATAAAATCATATCATTGCATATTGAACATTTTATGACAATAGGTTAAATTATTTTTTTTTCATTGCTTTATCTCGTGAAGGTTTACATACATAAATAAGAGAAGTTTAAGAAAATATAAACTTCTAAGTAAGATTGTAAGAATATTTTCTCCCCCTTATTCTGCCCACCTAAGATAATAAAGTTTATTAGCTTAGGCCTCATTTGGAGCAGCTTATTGGGTGCGTTGCGTTTAGAAAACGCACATAGACCCGTTTAGGTAAACTACGTTTTAGCAGTTTTTTAAAAAAGCTACATATTCAAACCGCTGAAATCAGCATTTTCACACCGTCTCTGGCTAAGTGAGGTGGCAGCTTTCTAGTTGATGTCTCGCTTTTCAAAAAAAAAAAAAAAGAAATTGTAATAGCCACTACAGCTTTTGAAACAACAAATTATTTTTCAGTAGCATATCAACAATTTATTATAAGCTGCAGCTGTCTCAAACGAATCCTTGATCTTTGAAGGTTGTAGTGAAGAACCCTAAAGAATTAATGGCAAGTGATTAATTATAGTTAGGAATCAAATGACAATTCGCCGAAAGTAGATAGTCAGGAAATAACTATTGGGTAATAAAGTTAGTGAATTATACGAACAAATATGAAAGTTTTGAGAGATATATTAAAATAAATATTTATTTTAATTTATTCATTTATTTTGGGAAATTTGCATAACACATTTCCCATTGATTTACATATCTAACATTTAAAACTTGATATTTATTTTTATAACATATGACTTGTTAGATATGGCTCATACACCGGAAATTTGTAGTTGCTCGGTGAAGAGCTGTGTCTCTTCATATTTAGTGGATTGGGAGGAGCGAGGGCGAGTTAGTAATTTATCCTGGATTTTATCTATAAACAGATGTGTAATCCTATTGGTATGTGAACCGAACTATTGTAACTTCTCTGAAATAGTGAAATTCGCCGCTCTACTCTGGAGGATGTAGACATCTCTTTGCCGAACCTCGTTAAATCTCTATATTTTCTTCTGAATTATGTCAATTTCTCTTTTGCTCCGCCTTAACTTTCACAACATGAATATCATCAACATATATAAATGAAAACATGTGGTACATATTGCATACCGCCTTATTAAATATTTAAAGATTACAATTTATATGGATTTATGTGCCACAAAATTTGGGAGACAAATGGAAGAAATGTGACTACTTTTTAATTGCCATTTCGCACGATAAAATTAAATATTCATAAAAATGCAATTCTTACTTTATTGGCTGTCAAGACAATTTAAGTCATGCGTATTTAAAGTATCAATCAAACTTCTACCTACTCTGTCTTGTTGAGACATCACCCCCCTTTTTATTTTTATTTTTAATTTTATAAATGGTGAAAAATATTATTTATTAGGGGACATTAATGATAAATTATTATATGGTGTTGATGGACCGACAAGGTTGCTCGGCCACATATGAGAGCTTGATAAGCCACCACAAATTCATAGATAAAATCATATAAAATCTATGTTAAAAATTGAATATGTTGGATTACAATCTAGGGCTGTTAATAAGTCAAATTGGAGCTGACGTAGAGTTGATGAAGAATAGCTCGAATGCTTTGAGTGTGGCTTGAATTAACTCGTGCTATGTTACACAACAGGAAAGCTGTAAATTAGGGTCAGGAAAAATTTTGATGTAAAATTTGTGTCTGATTTGCGTATGTTTAGTGTGGAGCGCGGTCTCAAACTTCAATGAGTGGATCGAACCCAAAGGATCTGGTGATCGACACGTGGCGGTCGATTGAACAACACAAAGGATCGGGTGATCAGCCCGGGACGGTTAATCAGACTCAAAGTGGGTGAACAACAAGTGGAGATCGATCAAACCTAAAGATTCAAGTGATCGGCTTAGGACGGCTTATCGAGCCTGATATGCCCTAAAACATGCTTGGTTTCCTTTATATTTTGCACTTGTTTTTTGGATGAAACTACACTTTAAAGAAAAATATTCCTATATTTTTCTTACATGTATGACAAGAAGGATACATGGAGCGAAGCTAAGCTGAAATGGAGCAAAAATGATGTTGAGATGGAGCATTTGGAGTTTAGTAGTCGGGCGCCTAGGCGCCATGGCACTCCACCAAAGCGCCTTAGCGCCACCCCTGTGGCGCCTAGGCACTATAATATAGTCGACCAAGACAGAGAGCTTGGCGCCTAGAATGTGTAGAATGCTTTTAGAATTGGTTTTTAATATTATTGTGATGAGTATTCTTCTATGCTTCATTTACTTTTCGTACTGGCCATATGAATTATTAAAATTCATTGTGATCCTTTAGGACTTGGAAGAGTGATGAAGGAACAATTAGAGTATTCACATTGAACTAGTGGATGAAGGAAAAGTAGTCTATAGGGCGATGCAAATAGATAGAGAGATATGCTTTGATGGGTTCAATCTAGGGTTTAAAAAATTAAAACGAGATTAACCAAACTTTCTTACACACTCAGATGAGGGTAAACAAGATTTATGCTCCTAATTGTCACTAGTCACAATAGCAATTCTTAGTCTTCTATCCACTTACGCACTCACAAGAGAATTGTAGCTTTTATATCTTAATATTCACCAAACCAATTGATATAGTTAAGTTTAGCTTTAGACTTAGTGCTATAAATTAGGAGTAATTGTTAGAAAATCCACCTTAATTTACATTCCGAACTAACACGTGAACGTAGTAGACTAGAACTTCACCTAAGGGATTCATTATTTTGTTCTCTGGGGAATCGACAATTCATACTCATTAGAGCCCTATATTACTGAAATGATATGTATACTTGTGTGAGAAATCCCAGTGGGTAAGAAAACCTGATTTTAACAACTTAATTAATTTTATAAGGAGGTGATCGAGTGTTTGGTTCCATTACTAAGATTTACAATATTATGATAATTGTTGGGGTGGATCAGAGCCCCAAGTGGGTGATCGACGTGTGGCGGTCGATCGAACCTAAAGGGTCATATGATTGGCCCATGACAACTGATCGAACCCAAAGCGGGTGATCAATACATGTCGATCAATCAAAACCAAAGGATCAAGTGATCAAACTCTGTAGTCGATCAAATCTAAAGGAGAGGGAGACCAACCTGGGACGTCCGATCAAACCCAAAACGGGTGATCGAACCGGGCAGTCGATCAAACCAAAAGGAGCAGGTGATTGGTCTGGGATGGCTGATCAAACCCAAAATGGGTGATTGAATTGAGACGGTCGATCGAATCCAAAAGAGCAAGTGATTGGCTCGGGGCTGTCGATCAAACCTAAAATGGGTGATCAAACTAGGGCGTTCGATCAAACCCAAAATGAGTGGATGATCTGCTCGGGGAGGTCGATGAAACCCAAAACTAGAAATTGAACTAGTGTAAGTTGACCGAACCCAAAAGAAGTGGGTGATCAACTTAGGACGACTGATCAAACCCAAACTGGGTTATCAAACCGGGGTGATTGATCAAACCAGAGCAATTTATTGAAACAAAAGGAGCGAGTGATCGACCCGAGACGACCGATCAAACACAAAATAGGTTATTGAATCAAGTTGAGGCACTCGACTCAGGACGATCAATCAAACCCGAAATGGGTGATAGAACTGGTGCAGTCAATTAAACCCAAAAAGATTGAACGATCGAGCCGGGGCTGCCGATCAAACTGAAAAGGTGGAACAATCAAGTATGAGAGGTCGATCAACCCGAGTGATTGGGCGATCAAGTTAGGGGCGGATGATCAACTCGAAGTGATCACACTATCAAGAATGAGAAATGCAGCAAGGCCACAAATGAGCATGCACATGAAGTACAGCCTAATGATGCTCAATGACACATCGAAATCACCATAACGACCTCGCATAGGTTCTAGAGTTGAATTGATGGCAAGCGATGTCATCGTCGTATTATGTAAGCAACACAACTTGTCATCCATTTGCCTGACATGGAGTGAAGAGTTGACTCTCGAAGAGAACTCTTCGTGATCAGGTTAATGACGACTAAAGGGATGTCTTCTTCTCCCAATCCTTTGATTTCACTGTTCCATCCAAGTGAAACCGCCGAAGCAATTGGCAAGGTCTCACCGAAGCTTGTCTTTCATAGGATTTTGGCGTTAAGACTCAAGATAACACTTGGATTCGTAAGAGGTATGTTCTCGAACGACTTCCCATCCTAAAGGTCTTCTCTAACTACAATAAAACTTAGTCCTTAATCCTCTACACATCTAGACCTTGTCTCTATAAATAAATATGCAAGAGTTTAAGGAGTTATATCGCCTTGTCTTATGTCAAACGATGTCCTTGAAGATGCTCTTCTAGTAGTAGAAGAGAATGTCGACCTCATCAAAGCTCGCCTTCCCCTCAGATGTAAGGAAGTTTTCTTCATCGCCTTGTCGGAATGCTGCCAGAGACAAAAAGTATGACCAGACTTCTTCTCCCAAGTGATGAAGAAGCTCTCGTCATTAGAGAAAATGAGGAAGTTACCGGAGTTGGCCTTCCCAAAAGCAATGCGGAAGCTTTCCCCGTCAGTTCACTGGAGTGCCACCAGAAACAAAGAAGATGACCAGAGAAATGGAAAAAAAAGGATGAAGAAAATGAAGGTAAATGATTTCTTTGAACTTCTCTTGGAGGAGAAAGAAGAAACCTCACCAAAAATCTCCTTGGAAGCTCCTTAAATCCTCACATTGGTCTCAGCTCTCATCCTCACCAAATGGTTGTCGACCCTAAAAATAAGGGATTCTCCCCTTGTTAAACCTCCTCAAAGGGTCTACCGGATGGTCCTAAGTTGTGTTCTCCATTTTGCATGGTCCCAAAAGTTTTTCATGCCATTTAGAGTGGAGAACCAGGCAAAAAGAGGAAGACCACAAGTTATGGCCACCTCTCCGGTGAAAAATCAGGGTCCAATGTTCCAAATTAGCGAAATGGATCACGATGGTGTGGCCATGCTGGGCTTAGGCGTGGTCATGCCACAGTTCAAGGTGTCGCGGATCAAGGTTTGGCGTGGCTACGCCTGAGGATCAAGGTAATTACTTCGAGCGCTCTGCTATCAGCGTGGCTACGCTGCACTCGGGCATGGTCACACTACTCGAAGGACCTGGGATCCTGTTAAGATTTGGGCATGATCACACCCATAGTGCGGTGTAATTAAGTCGCGGAGTCTGATTGGCTAGTATGTTCATGCCACCTTCGGGCGTGGTCACGCCGACCGTAGCTCATTTGGGTTCTTTTTGGAGGTCTTGGCGTGGTCACATCCGGTTTAGGCGTGGTCAGATTCTAGAAATCTTGGGCATCCTGAAAAGCTCGCCAAAGGGGTTTCGCGCCTCGTGGGGTGTTTGAATGATCAAATATGAGTAGTTATGATCACGGGACCACCTTAGGGGTTGCGAACGCATCTCCAAAGAGCTCGAGAAAGATGAATCGTGCACGTGTTGCCAGCACGACAGTTCCAATTGTAAATTTTGTCTGCCCGTACCTTACGCTTAAGGAATGAACATGTATGAGGCTGTCTCGCCAACGGTCTATGAAAAATGAACATTTGTACCATCCAACTACAACCCAATGCGGAAGGAATGAACGTCAACGCAACGGATACCAGTTTCAATGCTAGTCTGACGACAATCAACTCGTAACCCAACTATATTGTTGTGTTACTCGACGAGGATGACTCACATACTTTGTATCAAAAATGGATGCCAATAAGGTCAATGCAAAAGAGTAACGTCAATCTGGCGATGCAAAGTAGATGCATTAGCGTCGGAATAGCGTCGCCAAAATTTGACGCTAATACTTCTTAGCGTTGACATTAGTGCACGCTAATGTCAATACTAAAGCCCTATTTTAATTCCCACCGGCCACCGGAGTCGCATCCGACATTTATTATTTCTTCTATGCAGCTACGTGAAAATCAAATTGTATTGCTGTATTTTTTATTTATTTTCAGGTTTGTGCTGGATTATCGTCAGTATATTCTGACGCTAGTCACGGTAGATGACGTTGCTAATTCGACGCTTTAGCGTCAACGTATCCAATGCTAATTAAAGTCCACCCCTACCTACGCTAACTAGCGCCGGCTAAGTTCGACGCTAATACATCGTTAAGCTTGCGTTGCATGTTTTTTCGACGTAAATTTTTGACGCAAATGCAGACGCAAATGAAATTCTGACGTAAATGCTGATGCAAAATGAATTAGCGGCACCCATTTTAACATCTAAAATTTTCGACAGTAATCTGACGCTAATTAGGCATAGCGCCGGAAAAATGCCCGATTGGTGTCATAAATGTCTGACACTAATTGGGCATTTTCCTGTAGTATATTCGATTTCAAGCCAACTTGGCTCATAATCAAGCTCTAAATTGAAATGTGCTGGCTCAAATTGAGTAATTTGGATTTGCTCCAGCTCAACTTGACTCAATTTAACTCGAAATCAAAACGAGCCGGCTCAAATTGAGTTATTTGGATCAATTTCTGCTTGAAATTGGTCATGTGGATTGTAACATTAGATTTTATCTAACATTATATGAATAACTGTAATAAATAAATAAATAACCACGACGGCCTATTAACGACAGTTAAATTCACAACTCTAATTATGTTGATGGAAAATATTTTAATTTATTATTATTATTTTTTTAAATTGTTGTTTTTGCTGTCGTCCATTAGTGCACAAAAGCCAGAAATTGGAATAGAAAGGAATAATTTAATTGAATTCAAATGAAAAATAAATGCTGTTCCAATAATTCTTTACAAGACTTTCTAAAACATGACCTATCTCTTTAAAATTTGCAATTCACATTTGTAGTGAGGGGATATAATTATAGGCATTACAAATTTTCATCATTTTTATTTTAAGATGAGTGTGGTATATAATTTACTTAAATTCTCTTTTATATTTACCTTGAATATAATTTAGGGATTATAAGATTTATTATCATCAAATTCAGGTTAAAATTATTGGATTTTGTTTTTGAGTTTTTGTCTTTGTGAATCTCGACGTATTAGGCATAAATATCGAGATATGTTTTGAGCAATAAATATCTCCAACTAACTTACATTTAAATTGATCGGATTAACGAGACGAACAAAATGATAATAATTTTGGTTCAATATATGGCCAATCACGCCAAAATCAAGCTATTGGACCACATTTGAAAGTTTTTGGTAGTTAATGGGAGGATTAAATGAATTCCAACTTTGATGTACCTCTAGCCAAATCAGGTATCTCGATAAGAGGAATTCAATGAGCCCAATATCACTTAATTCTGATGTCATTAAGAGTTTTTTTATCATAAAAAATGTCATATGATTAAATTAGGTATGGCTCATATACCGAAAATTTTGAGTATCTTGATAAAGAGGTGTGTCCCTAAAGTATTCCTCCTAAGGGGCTGGATACTCGCCAAGATGGAGATGTGTTAGGTATGACTCATATATGGGAAGTTGGAGTTGTTAGAAATTTTCTTTTGAATTTTCCAAATAGATTTTGATCGAATCAAAATCTCTTAGGAAATTGCCACGAGAATCTTTCGTTCACGTTCAAATTAATGAGAAAAACTGAATCGATACAATAGCGGAAGCGTACCTGAATCCATTTGATCGATTGCAAGCAATGATCTTCCAATCTGCAGATTTTCCGGAGTTTTCCTTAGTTTCTCTTGTTGATGGGGAACCAGAGAATTTTTTTGAAGTCTACAGATCAGGGACCATTACCCCTCTATTTAATATAACCAATGGGTGGTTACAAGAATTGCTAAATTCCAATTCCGCCCTCATCAAATCGAATTTGATCTTATGGTATCCACACTTATAATTTCATGACAAATGTGCCTAAAGTCATAAACTTTACTATTGATTAGACCACAATAATTTTGACTTATTAAATAATGACCCAACACATTTATTAATTACATTGTAGTCCCATAATTAATCCAACAGGAGTCTCTTGGAATAAAGCGAGTTTGGGGGAGCGAGAGCGTGCTAGTAATTTATCTGTGTGTTTTTTTATTTGTTTATATATATATATGTGTAACTCTATGAGTGTGAAACTGAGTTGTAATAGAACTTCTCTGAAATAGTGAAAAAAGATATATAATTATAGGCATTATAGATTTTCATCATCTTTATTTTAAGATGAGTGCGGTACATAATTAACTTAAATTCTCTTTTATACTTACCTTGAATATAATTTAGGGATTATAAGATTTATTATCATCAAATTCAGGTTAAAATTATTGGATTTTGTTTTTGAGTTTTTGTCTTCGTGAATCTCGACGTATTAGGCAAAAATATCGAGATATGTTTTGAGCAATAAATATCTCCAACTAACTTACATTCAACCTGATCGGATTAACTAGACGAACAAAATGATATCAAAATTGGTTCAATCTATGGCCAATCACGCCAAAATTAAGCTATTGGATCACATTTGAAAGTTTTTGGTAGTTATTGGGAGGATCAAATGAATTCCAACTTTGACGTACCTCTAGCCAAATCAGGTATCTCGATATCACTTAATTCTGATGTCATATTAAGGCTTTTGGATCATAAAAAAATCTTGTATGATTAAGAGAAATCAATGTGAATCTTTCGATCAAATAGTTATGAAAATTGTTCGCTAAAGAACCTAAATGCCTCTCCCATGGAGCCAATAAATAAACTTCCTCTCTTCGCTTAGGGGGACCATTTTTTTTTTTTTTTTTTTTTGCCAATTAATTTTAGGCAAATTTTATCTATAATCATGAGATTAAATAAATTATCAAGCTTTAAAATGTCAATAACATGACTCAATATGACAACCAAGAAAATAACATGGCTCGTTTGGCAAAATTTTAAATTTCTTCAGTTTGAAAATACTTCAAATAAAAATTAGAGTATATTACAATTAGTATTTAGTGAATATAATTTTTAAATTTAAATATCACAAAATAGATTAATATTACAAAACAATTTAGTCTAAATTTCATTATTTCAAAACACTAATCACTTATGTGAATATAATTTATATATTTAAATATTGAGACTAAAAGAAAATAAAAAATAAAATATTTCCTAAAAAGCATAAGAAATTCATCTTTAAACTTTTAATAAATCCATAAATAATAAATATGTTAAATCCACCGTACCCATTGATTTGATAAATCCATGGCTGAATTTAATAAATCCAGTGATATATCACATTAAAAGCTGGTACCAAACAGCCCCTTAGTATTAAATGTTTATACATAATTGCAAACCATGTTAATTTAGTAGAGAAAAAAAAATAAAAAAATAAAAAAACCAATAATCTATTTTGTCTTAAAGAACATTTTTTTTTAATGTGTATATTCTGACGTCATTTACACATTAGAGTGCGTAAAATATGAAATTTAGCCGGCTAAAGATATAAACATATCCAATTTTAGTGCCCAGTGTTTATCTTAATTTATCATTTACACAAATTAGTTTGAGAGTTTATAAAAGCGTTTAGGATTGATGCATGCGGAAAAATTCGCGGCAGTAGAGTAATGAATTATCGTCTTAGAGTTGCACGAGAATTCAGCATACACTTGGGTAAAAGAAAGCAATCAGTAATAACACGAGAAGTTTTTACGTTGAAAATCTGTAAAGAGAGAAAAATCATGAGGTATGACCTAGTTGTGAAAATTTATTATATGTTGATGATTATAGAAACTCTTTATCCCACAGACGGAAAATAGTTACTAGTTTTTCCAAGTTTCAATGTCGATTTACGGCTTCTGGTCGGTGATTGATGACGATCAGCGGTGGTCGACGACGATCGATGGTGATTGACGGCGACAATAGTGCTCGATGGCAGTCGACAATAGTCAACGACAATCGGTGGCGAATGACAAAGATTGACGAAGATATGGGTGGGGATGAACTTTAATTCCTTCTCAAAGTTTTAAAGTTCTCTCTCAAGCGGCCAACTACTTCTTATGAGTTTGGTGAAGCTATATTTATTTTGTTTTAAGTGTAATTAATGCAGAAATAAAAACCGCTTTGATCGGTCACTATAATTAGAGATTCCTTCGATTAGGTGTCTTTTGATGGACATTTTAGTGAATTAATGATGTTAGACTTGAGCAATCTTGGATTCATCTTATCGAAAAGCTCAATTTGATTATAAATTTGTAAGATTGGACACTCATTTAACCTTAAAAATATGTCTAAAACTTCAAGAAGTGATTTAATGACTTCATCTGAGATTGATTTGACTAAGATGCACTAATTTTGGTAATCTTGAGTTCCTCTTGTGGAGTTGGTGAGTTTGAGTGTGAGTTTACTGAAATCAGAGTTTTGATAAACTTTTATAGATGTTTAAGTATTTCTTGCTCAAAAAGACAACTCAAGATCAATTATTTCTCAAGATTCACGGCAGATGATGGAGATTTGCTGAAAATGTATCAGTTAATCCTTAAATTATTTAAATTGGAGCTGAAATAATCTCCAGATTGGACTTCTATAACTTCTCCGACATGAAACTTATATAGAAAAATCTAACTTCTTTGTACAGACAAACACGTATACATATGAGTAGGGTGCAAAGTTCATAGGCCATAAGAACATAAAATCCATAATTTTCAAAGTTTGGAACACTCCAAAATAACATCAGTAATTGAGCTTATTAAATACTAACAGCGATCATTAATTCCAAATTAAAACCAAAAACAGTTTAAACTGAACTTCGCCGCAGGTAAATGCAGCAGCTAATAAGACAACCTGATAATAACGTAAAAATAAGAAAACTTTAAAGCAGAAAGTGTAAGAAGATTCATCTCTGCTACTTCTTCTAACCAGAAATGACAGATTGATTACACAGACATGATAAAGCACTGCATTAATCACAGAGATTTAACATGAAATTATTCCTGTACACATAAAAACTGAAGCAAAGATGTAATTTTTTTTCTGAAACTAAAGGTCAGAACAGAAGCAAAGCTCTACTGATTGAAGCTGAAACACTGCAACCTCAAATTTCTGAAAAGATTTATCAGAATCCATTCATCTCCAAGAGGTAAGTCCTGCGCTTCAGAAGCATTTTCACTGCAGCTCTGAAAGGACCATCGAATGAGCTATTCAGAAAGGCATCAGCTTCCTTCCTGCCACCAGCATTACCCCCTCCGCCGCCGGCGACGGCGGCGCTGCTGCCCTCTGTTGAAGGCCTTATAGCCACCAAGGTCGCACCTTGCATTCCTATTCCTCCAGGAAGCTCGAGGTAAGGCGCGTACCTCAGCTTCATATTTGATGCGGGAACCTGTGTTCGATTAGCTGAAGCTGAGGCTGCTAATGGCTTCTCCCTGAACTCCCTCAACTGCTCCGGCCCCATGCTCAATGTTCCCTGGTCATCAGAATCGGTCAGAACCAAGCTTCTGAGCGTCGGGTGGTTCTTAATAATCGGTCGAAGAAGATAATGTCTGGTTGAAGCAGCGATCAGCGAGCTAATCGTCCAAACGACTCGCAGTTTTAACCCGCCATTCGTGTAGAACGACTCAGGTATGCTCCCACTGTCTTCCGCAGCAGGAAATGGATCCTGATCAATGAGGTTGCTTTTTCGATCGATCGGAGTTCCTCCGAGAATCACACAGTTCTGAAGCGTGCTTCCAAACTCAGCCCTCCATCTGAGAAGCACCCCGTCTTCCGTGCCGACATCGCCTGCAGGAAGCTCTATATGGAGATTTCGAATTTGGGTGAAGTTTTTGAGGACTTGAGCGGGGGAATGGTGGGAAAGCTGAGGGAGAAGAGGTTTGTTGCCACTGCTAGGGTTTCGGAGGTGGTGGAAGGGCTTCAAAATGGTGAAGAGGACGAGCTTAAGCAGGTGGGAGAAGAGGTTGCGGGGCTTAGGGGAAGAGAGGTTTAGGGATTCATCTGAGGGATCGCCGTCCACAGTGACAACGCGGTCGATCTTGACATAGATGTCATGAACAAGAGGAACCAGGAAATTGAATCGCTTTGATACCGCAGAGCAGCGACCGAGCGCGCGAACATCAGCAACCTTGTTGAGGATTAAGAGGACGATGGAGTCTGGGATCCGATCAAATTGATCATTGTGGAGAGGTGGATCAGCATAGATTCGAGCTTTCGATTGCATTTTTTTTCTTCAACTGAAAAGATTTGATTTTGAAGGGAGCAGTGCACCTTTTCTCTGATTTTTAAAGCAGAATACAAGGACTCAGCAATCTCTACTCCTGAAAAAAATGAAGATGAGCAATTAAAAAAAACAGAGAACTTTGAATCTGAAACATAGAAAACAGATCAAAAGGTAGCCGATGAGTTCCATTCCAAAAAACAGGAACAAACCCTAATCAGAAACGAAGAAGCGGGAAGTTCCTCTTGCAAGAAGCCATCTTTACCAGGTGAACCAAATCCGGTTACCTTAGATCCGCTGTAGAAGAACGGAAACCCTACCGATCTCAGCCGAACGAAGATTCAATCAGGCTGCCAGGCCTTCGGTGTAAAAGAGGGGAGAAGACATTGGGGCAGCAAAGAAGAGATTGCAGCTAGGGTTTTAACGCGACACGGAGCTGCCCGCGCACTTTAACAGCGAAGAATCAGACTGAGGGCTAATTCTTTTATATTATCTACGAGATTTTTTTGATATGCGGCTCCGGTGGCGGTGTTCCCCTTATTACCGGAAAATAAAAATGGGCCGCGAGAGACGCCGTTAGATGTCGGCGTCTACTTTAGGGACACGTGGGACAGTTGAGTTGATGCCGTTACATTTGCTTAATTACATATAAAGCACACAAAATATTGATATTTTCAAATTAAGCATGCATGTGATAGTTAGAACTTACCAAATTAATACATTTAGGTGTGCCGCAATCAAAACTGCTGAGAATCTGTTCAAATGAAAAATATGAGTTACGATTTTATGGTGAATTTTAATATTTTGTATGTAATTGCATAAAAAAAAATACTTACTAACCATGCAAAATATTAGATATAATATTTTAATTACCTGAACATTAAATATAACATTTTAATCACTTTTTTCGTTACAATTACTTTTTTCGATGCATGCTAGAAAATTTACGGTAGTAGAGTAGTAAATTATCGACTTAGCGTAGTACCAAGATTCAACACGCACTCAGAAAAGTAAAAGACAACTATATGAAGCAAACATTATCAGCCCACACGGTCAACTACCGTCATGACTTCTAACTACATTCGTTTGAGTGATTCATAATAGACTACTACATCCATAACAATTAATTAGGACCCTTGTTGTTCGATATCATTAAGAACGACATTCATAACGACTGGATTATTGATATTATCGATAAGCGACTTTTGTACAGTTACAATAATCATCTTTGTAACTTTATATTTCTTAATCCAGAAAAGAAGTGAACATGTGTACTCACTATTCATAGTAGATTATTTCAAATGTATCGTGCCTAGTGGTTTTTTTCGCTTTTTAGAGTTTTCCACGTAAACATGAATTGTTTCCTCCTGTTCTTTCTTCTCTTTAATTTTTTGAGTGTGTGTTGAGTTTTTATGCATGCTAAGACGATAATTTATTACTCTATCATCGTGAATCTTTTGGTACACGTCATAAATGTTACGTATGAAAATACATGGAACTCGGGTAATGCGTGTTATGTAGGTAAATTCTCAATAAAATATATATATATGGAATTTTGGTTTCTTTTCTTTTCAAATAAAACACTTAGGTAAATATATAAGAATTAAGTGGTATGAATGTAAACGTGCCAATAAAAGAAAATGGAAATCAAATAAGTAAATGTCACGTCATAGAAGCATATAATAAGTAGGTGCTGCCGTGAAATTGGGGTTGACCACCTTTGGAGACTGCATGAGCTCCATGTGCAGTGCGAGTATCGTATGCAAGCTCGACATATAAATGGTTGATTATTATGTTATTGTAATATGGAAATTGTCTTTATCACAAGAGCATCGATAGGGGGGTGGTATCCCCCTGTAATTTTAATGTGCAGAACGCCCAAGCGCCAAGAAGGCAGGCTCGCTAAGCTCGGTGCAGGTTCAGTACTTGAGAGCACAACACTCTAGATCCGGGAAGGAAGCATCATAATGCCCCAACTCCGAGACGAACAGTGTCACCATTCCATATTCAAACCTCAAGAGCACGACATTGCAACACCCTTGATGCAACATTCCAACCCTCATTAGAGTGGCATAGCGCCCGTTGGAATGCCAAAACACCGTATCGCAGTGCCCCGATGTCCCAATGCCCCCATTTTGGGGAAGTTCCAACTTATTGTGTCATTTTTTATCGGCGGGAGTAAGATTGGATTCCAAGCTCTCTCTTGTGGAAATAAGAGAATGAGTATCCCGAAGTGTTCCAAAGTTCTTATTCATAGTTAATTTCATAGTGCGGTCAGGCTCCATAGTTTTTCCACGTTCTACTGTTTTTCCACTTTAAATCTATGTTTGTGTTTTATGTTATCTTTATCGTGTGTTTATGTTCAAAATTTTATTCTGGGTCTCTATAATTGATTTTCGCAAGTTTTCTTTGTTTCTCTCCCCAACATCTTTAACATATTACATCAAAATATCACCTTCACTATCTTTTTAAAAGTAAAACACACATTTTGATGCATAAGTTTATGATACCGAACTGCTATAACTGTAAACATCAAACTTTGAACATCAGACATATAAATGCATGTAGCATGTACGTAAATTTGCCTTATTATTATCAAGGGCATTTACATATATGTAAAAAATTTTATATTTACAAAGTTCTCAACATCACATCTAAACCATCATTATTATTAAGTATTCTAAGTGTGAAATACACATTTTAATAAATATATTTATGACACTAAAATTTTATAAATATAAATATCAATTTTATGTTTATATTATGAAGACATTTTAGTTTTTTATGACTAATGTTGATTGAAACCTGCCCCTTAATTTTCCATAGGGTGATGGAAGCTTTGGCTTTAAGAAAAGAGAGGTTAGTTGGAGAAAAATGGGATGGATTCTTTACCAAGGTTAATGGTGGTCATTTTCTCACTCTCTTTTCTTGCACATTTTCTCATTCTATTTTTCTTCTTCTATATATAAAAAAAGAGGATAGTTACATACAAATCAGCCGGAATTTCGATATTTACAAATTAATCATCCAGGTGATTTTATGGAACCAACAAAATGATGTATTTATATCTGCCACTATCAAGCTATCGAGAATTTGATCAAAATGCTAAATATGGGTTAGGGCTATACAATGAATTTTGATATTCAAGCGAGATATTGAGAAATGAATGAAATGGAATGGTTGTTTTGTAAATAATAAATTTCTGGTGGTCTGTATATATAATTAGGCCGAGAAAAAAATAGCGATTTTCAAACCTAAATTTTAAATAAACAGCTCATTTATTATAAAAGAAAGGAAGTGAGTTATATTCAAATAATTGTTATAATGAATTGATAAAATAGAAAAGAAAAATAATTTATTTTTTTGTAATTAAGAGATATATAATTCATCTTTTGCTTAATTCCTTCATGCTATCATTACTTTGTTCATTTAGGTTGCTAGAAATGATGTTCGGTTCTATGATAAGAGATCTAATGTTGTTTCTACTGTTAAATTAATCTTTGGATATCTTTTCAAAGGTTTGGTTTTTTTAACTTCTAAGGAGAAGCTTAACAAGAAGCTGTACAAGTTACTCCATAACTTGGAATTCCGTAATACTAGTAATGGGAATGTTTCTGAGACTATTCGTTGGATTAAACCTCCTGCTCCTTTTATCAAAGTTAATGTCGATGGTTGTTGGGATAGCAGGTTTGCTAGTGTTGGGGGTGTTTGCCGTGATTTTGCGGGATCCATTCTTTACTAGTTTGCTTCTCCTTCTGTTTCTATCTCGCCCCTTGTGGCTGAAGCGGATGTTTTGGTTTTTGGTTTGCAGCTGGCTATTCGAAAATGTTGGAAGTTCATTATTTTGGAAACTGATCATTTTATTTTGTGGAGGTACTGTTTATTGCATGAACGATATCACTGGAGTGTAAATCTTTAGATGAAGAGAATCTTGGATTTATCTAGGAATTTAGTGGTCAAGTGAAGTCACACTCGACGTTAAGGTAATCAAGTTGCTTGCTAAGATGAGACTTTATTTTCATACTGCTTGGGTTTCTTCATTTATTCATGTCCATTTATTTCATGTTGTTTGTTGGGATATTTAGTTTTGTTGTGTTTATCGTTATCGTGGTGCGTGAGTTGTTTTTTCTGTTTTTTCTGGAAAGAGATCCTTAGATTCTTTCTTTTTTTACGTGCATTGTACGGGTGTGCTAGATAGGACCTCTTTTCCGGTATTGTATTTTTATTTTTCGATGAAACACGCAAGGAGACTATGTCTCTTTCAATTAAAAAAATATATATATAATTCATAATTGTTATAATAAAAGAAAAGAAATAAAAAAAATGTTAGGATATTCTTTAAATAAGGGAGATAAAATTCATAATTTTTTAAAATTTTGAAATTAATTCAAAGAATTTAAAAAATACATTTTAAGTGTATTTTACATCATTTTTTTTAAATGAGTTTACTCACTACTTGATAAGTTTAAGAGTGGCTCAAACTCAGCCCATGAACTCAAGGACTGAGCCCATGGACTTAACTCAGCCCTTATAATAGCCAACCACTGTTATGATAAGTTCATAATAGATTACCTTACACTAAAAAAAATAATTAGTTCAACATATAGATAATAAAAGAATCGAAAGCCAGTGAATAAAATAGAATATTTAACAGTGATAAAATCAAATAAAAATTGAGGATAATTCTTATCTCTTAATTTCAGAAAATTTAAAATTATATATAAAATAAAAATTATTTATTATTATGTAGAGGAGAATTCACAACAATAAAGTAAGAGATAAATGTCTTCGAATTAAACAGAAAATTCAAAAAGGGAGAAAATCAGAGGGCATGACCAAATTAATTAAAATAATTCAAGTATGTCATATATCACAAATGATGCAATTTTATATTATTGAGGAAGACATGAATAACACGAAAAATATAGAAAGGATGCCATAAAAAAATGCCTGAGAAGTTTGGAGTCATTTGATTTGCTTTTAAATTATTATTTATGATATGTTTGCTTGTTTTTATTTGAAAAGACGAGATGAAAAATCACAAATCATAATACAATTTTGATGTGGATGACATAAATTAACTTTATCAAGTGATCAGGTGCATTAGCACTGTTGGTGATGATGAACGATGAGGTTGGATCATTGGTCTTATAAGAACTACCCAACATATTCAATGGCATGTGTTGATCAAGTAATAAACAATAACAAGCCACAATAGTGTTTATAAATCTTATATGCTATGATGGCGATCGATTTTTCTGGTATTAGTTCTTGAAATATTATAAGCGAGCGATGGAACGTTAGATATTTTGGGCAAGCGATTGTTTGCAGACAATTGTAGTCAGGTGACTGCGGTCAAAGATAAAGGACTAACAACTGTAATTGAGAGTCAATGAGCAGGCATCTGTAGTTGAGCAATGGAGGCCAAGCAACTGTAGAAAGGCTATAAAGTCTAGTGACCATAGTCAAGTGACATAAATTTGACAGTTATAGCTAGGAGATGGTGGATAAGTGACTAAAGTTAGTTTTTGTAGCTCAAGCATCGATGATGAGGAGATTGCAATCAAGCAATCGTAGGTAGATGATTGAGGTTGAATGATCGTGGTCAGTTGATCATATTTGAGTCAATATTGTTTTGATGGTAATGTTTGGATGTTAATGATCCAATGATTTGGCAACCAAACAGTGGCAACAATCCGATGACAGTTGTTGGGTTGTGTGGTTCAATAATAGCAGGCAACATAATAAGTTGTGGTGGTTTGACTACAATAATTAGGCAAAGTCAATTTGGTGACGATAGTTAGAAAATAATGAGTGGGCATAGGAGCCTGAAGATGGGCGGATAGAAGTTGACTGAGTCGCAACGGTGAATGAGAGAGATTGCTCACCGTTATTGGGTCAATGGATGGTGGAGGCTTAATAGCGATTGGAAGACAACACTTTGTTGACAATGAAAGGGAGGTAGTAATGATGTTTTCTAAAGGTAGGTAGTCATGCAATGGAAGAGAGGTAGCAATCTAATGATGGTTGATTGACAATGGCAGCTCGACCTAGTTGGTCGGCGATAGTTTGATAGCAGCGTTCAAGTCGTGAAAATACAATGGTGGTAGCTAGTAAGTTATGTTTAGGTGGAGGTGGTCAAATGATGGTGGGCAGGTGGGATGGTGACTGAATAGCGATATGACAATGATATAAGTCTAGAAACAATAGTTGAATGGTAATGATCAGACGAAGGTGAAGAATTTTTCAGACTCCCTCTAATTTATAGCCTTTATCATGCTCTCAAGGTCCCCCCTCCATGTAGAGAGATAAAATCAATTTAGAAGATTTTGATAGTGACATTCTATAAAAATATCACCCAAACTAAGAAAAATATCGTACTACCTAAAGTGATCCTATAATCATAAGGTGTTTTTCGTAATTTAACTGCCTTAATAATGTCATAATTAAGTGATAATGAGTTTATAATTTTCATTTCTTGAAAACCCTCAATTTAATTATAAGTTAGCAAGATTTGACGATCATCAGTCATATAACATGGGAAATTATTCTGTCCGGAGTCCGGACGCAGCCTTGCATCCGGACTCCAATCACAAATCAGCAGCTGGTAGGGCCGCTGAAATACAAATTTTTTTTTTCTCCGACGGTCCCAACTCTCCTCCACCGCTGAATGTGATTAGGAGTCCGGACGCAGAGCTACGTCCAGCCTCCTGACGGAATTATTTTTCCATATAACATATCACAATTTTTAAGTATACATCAAATGCTTGATTTAAGCTCATTTGGGTTGGAATTCAATCATATTTGATGTTGTTAAGTTTGGGCACTTTGTTCAACTATAATTTACAGAAACCTATGTCTATATGGTCCTATATTTGATTCTAAAAATTTGAAAATTTAAAATTTATCGAAATTAATATTTATTCAAATAAATTTGATGGTTACTTGTCAATCCTTAAATTAACTATTGATTTTAAAAAATAAAATTAAAAAATCTGATATATTTTTATTCTCACCTAAAATTCTAATTATATCATCCTATGGCCGAAACGGTTAAAACCAAACGAAAGGTTTTGACTTTCTTATAAAAAATAAAATTACAATGTCTCCTAATGACAGATTTATAAAATCTTAAGTTATAAGATATCTTCAATATATATATCTACATTTATTCACTATTCTAAAATAAACTATTTTATTAAAATCATATTGCTTCAATATTAATACCTTTGAAAAATATACAAAAATTAAATTTTGAAGAAAATTTCTTGCAGTTCAAGGAAAAAATATATGGCAACCTGATCCAACCATATATCTATATTGATCCAAGTTTTATGTCCTGCACAGATACAAAGCATTTGCCAATGTCTCAATCCATTAATTGTTGTCATAAGTGAAGGTATTAGGTATGATTCATATATCAGATAAGGGACACATGCTGGAGCGAAACAGAGCGAGCCAACGGAGCGGAGCTCGCGAGCGAAAGCATCTGTCCAATCGAGGGAGTTACGTTGTGTGGGTTGGGAGTGCGGAGGCAACGCCCCCGTGGTACGGTACAAGGGTAATAGTGTGATTACATATTGTACGTTGGGTTATGTATGTGTGTGTTTGTGTTGTACTGTAACCTATACCTATTTTGTATTCTTTTTTGAAATTGAAAGAGAAGTCGCCACTCTGCTCCGGAGGACGTAGGCATCATTGTCGAACCTCATTAAATATTCGTGTTATTCTGGATTTGCGTTTCTTTGCCCTAAATTTCTCAACAAAAGGCTATTGGCGGAGAGAAGGAGGTGCATGCAATAGTTTTTTCCTATTCATGAGGCTCTGTTGCTGTTTTCTCACAGTGCGAAGATACTGAGCATAATCCAATGGAAAATCATTGTTGGGATGGAAATGTACAAATCGGGCTTTGATCAACTAGAAATTAAAACCACACAACATAAATGAATCGCACAAATTCAAAATTTCGGGAACAGAATTTCGAACAAAAGCAGAATTAAAGAAATCCCATAAAAAAACATCAAGATTTACGTGGAAAAAAACTCAAGAACTAGAATAAATCACAAAGCCACAATGAAGAATTAAAATCAGACAAAGATACACACGGATCAACTCTCAACAAACAGAAAAACTTACAGAACTTTGCTCAAAACCATTTCACTCAATCTTATAAGAGAAGGCCCTTATTGAAATCCTCCTCTTTGACCTTTTTCTGTTTCACAAAAGCCTTGTCAAGAAATACAACCCGCGAAAGATACCCTCATCACTAAATCACAAACTTAAGAATCAAATTGTAGAGAATCATCATGGCAACATAACCACGCCATGAAGCAACGTAGTTATCTTTGCTCGCTTTGTTCACAAACCGAGAACTCACAGAGCCACAACATAACCATGCAAAGATGCTGTGTAGTCACGCCGCCCGGCTTAGCTACGCCTATTTCAGGCGTGGCTACGCCAAGTTAGACACACGAGCGCAACAGTTCTCTCCATCGAATGCTTCTCGCGATCGTGTGCTCCTCAGTGCTTTATAGACTCCATTTCACAACAATCTCTCTAAATCCGAACAAGTATTCTTCTTTTATAAATTAAAATAATAATAATAAACTCTATTCTCCCACTAGAAAATAATAATAAACAAAGCTCTCTTTACTCGCAAAAGGAAATTTGTGAGAAAATAAATAAAGTGGGTTTTCAAGAAAATGATGCTTTACCCACTGATGCACCCAAAGCCTTTAAGCTTCCTAATTTGGTTAAAGGGCTTATTAGTTTGGTGATATCCATTTTGTGCCATCATAGATTCATATCAATGGCCATGCCAATTATATGCTTGATTAACTTCTTTAAATAATATCTTTAAATAATATCTTCATAAATGAAATGCACATCATATTTTAAGAATGTATAGATATTGATCAAATGCAACACTGTTATCTTTCTAAGAAAACATTATATAGTTAGAAGATAAGATGATTCCTAAATACCAATTAATTAATTTAATTTAACTTTAATGAATTTGATATATAATATTTTTATTTAAATAACATTGAATAAAAATTATATTTTTAACCAAACCTTTGAGGAAATTCGAGCCGAAGGCGGACTGCCAATTTGATCATCTCCATTTCGGCACATAGTCCTCTGTACGAGCTACAAGTAGGGTTGTCAAAACGGCTTGTTGTTTGTGAACGGTTCGTGTTCGACTCGTTAAGAAACTCGTATTCGGTTCGTTTGCGAAGTTGACGAACGCCTCCTTATGTCTAACACTTTGCAGTTTGTTGTTTACCTTGAGTTGTGGCATCATTACTCTGCAAGTTTTCATTTTGGTCTGCACTACTTGTATAGATGGGTTTTAATTCATTTCTTAATTTGAAAGCAAAAGTATTTGCAAAATTATGAACTCAAAGCTTTAGTTGATCTCTCACTTTACTCATTCTAGTTGCTCATCTTTAAGGGATGAAATTATGGCTTGTGACAATCACCTTTATCAATAAACCCAATCATCTAAATGATTGCTCTGATAACAATTCTATCTCGCCTCACTTGATGCACAATATTCGTCGTTTGTGGTACTCATCATGACTAATCAACCGCGTGAATTCATTATGTTATGTTGCATCATGACCAAATCAGTATTGTCATGTTCATATAATTGTTTAAATCTCGTGATTGAGTTGCTAATCATAATAATAAAAGATTATTTGCAGATTTGTAATATATGTAGGAACTATAATAATCTAATCTTTTTTGTTATGTAGTGATTCAAGTGTGGCATGAAATAACATTAATACTTGCACATAAATCACTATATCATTTTGTCACATTAACGAACCATCAATATTTGAATAGTATAGAAGTATTTTCAAAACAACTCATTTTCATACTATTTCTGAGTGTTACTTTTATCCAAATTTAAAGCACTCCTTTTTCTTAAAACAGTCAAAATATAGCCTTACTTTAATGTCGATTATCTGCAATGTACAGGTTGCCAGGATCATTCTATTCTGGTACCTCTTTTAGCATGCCTACCTTCACTATGACCAGGTAATAATTCATTGGGCATTTACATACATTCCACTCAATTCCATAATTCTTTCATTAGCCAACTCCCTGCATGTGAAATAACTAGTGACCCAAACTAGGTGGTGCAGCTGCATATTGTTGGTCATCTCCTAATATCTTTGGCGCCATCTGCTCTTGCTATTATGAACTTGTTGTGGTTTGGGAAGATCATTAAAGGTCTCAGGACAACTTTGGCCTCTAGGCAGTGAAATTAAATCAAAATGCTTCTTTTGAGGTAGACTACTGAGCATATTTCTTCCCTATTTTCCATTATGAGATTTCACCAAAGTAAGTGGAGAAAGAAATGGTGAAGGAAAGCAAATTGGCCAAACCAAGGCCTCAGCAACAGGGTCAATATGATGTTGACTCCTCTCTTTTTTGATATTTACATGTAAAATATCAACTTGAATGCATATACAAAAATATTATAGCATTGTGCAAACCTTTTAACTTAGTGGTTGAGAGTTATGTCAATAATGATAAAGTCCTGTGTTCAAAACCCAACACATATTAGGGTATATGCAAGTTAAAAAAATAATTGTAGCATCATTACAAAAATAGCTATATTTTTATTCGCTTAAATGAAGAGATGATATTCTTAGTGTATATTGTGCAAGTATGATGATATCCAATTGTTCATAGAACATATTTTGATTTTGAGATTTGATTTTTACTAGTATATTTAAGTAGCATGTTTTGAAAAAAATAAAGAAAGAAAATAAATTTGTATAAAAAAAAAATATGAATAATTTTATATAAGAGAAAATTATGTGTTAATGTATTTAATTTTTTATTATATAAATATCTAAGGGTTTTTATTTAGTAATTTTTTTAATGTCTTTCTTGCATTTTTGATAATTTGATGCTAATTTATTGTATGTGCTTTTGGCATTTTGTCCCTTTTGTTAAGTATTTATTATATATTGTATGTGCGGATTGGGTGTATTTAGGGTATATTTAGGATCTACTTAGGTGAGTACACCGTAAATACACTAGAAAAACATCTGTTTATGCGGATGATCCGTATGTAATAATTTTTTCCCTTTTCAGCATCTCGTAGAGAGTTTAATTGTGAGAAAGTAAATATATACTTCTCTTAGAAGAAATATAGAGTCAATGACGTATTTTAATTATTTGGATAAATTTCAATTAAAAAGTTAGAGAGAATGATTTTTTTTCTCACAAGGCTCACATAGCATTTAACTTTATATGATCTCATCATCAGAAATTGAAAAAATATATATATATATATATATTTATTATTACTAATTTTCTTAGAGAAACCTTTCTAAAATTTTATTTAATATCAAAATATCCACGTTTAGTGAGGACAATATTGATTTAAACAATATTTGAATAATATTTGAACATGGTTCAAATTACACCACTATTTTCATTACACATTTGGAAGCCATGGGAAAGGTAAATTTTAAGGGAAATTCACAGGCATACACACAAATCTTATGTATTTACATAGCTCACTCATAAAGTTCTTATACTTATATACATATCACTTTTGTGGTTTGAAACTATACATGAAAATGGTATTTCTCTTTTAAAAAGTGGTAATAGAGCTATTTTTGATGTAATATTAACAACAAATGTTATGTGTGTATATATCAAAATTTAGGCTTGAGTTATGTTAATACGTATAAGAATTGAGTGTAATGTATGTAAATGCGCCGAAATTTTAAATGTATTGAATGACCCAATAATGAGATCACAAAACAATTAAGTTCTTGACTACTATACATTTAAGAAGAATGCTCTAGTACTTGAGAATTGATGTCAGGACCGGTTTGACTTCAAATTTACATAGTTAAATAATAACCATGGTGAGTATTTTTTTTTCCGCTTTTTTATTGATAAATGATATTATGATGTTAAGTGGGGTATTTTGCAAAGCGCGACGATCTTTATGTTCAACCAACGACTCGAGATGATTGTTTTGCCAAGTGTTACATACACCGTAGATAACGATCATATATCACTATGATTAATTATAGCTAGCTAAATAATTAGAAACAATTAAAGGATTCATAAACTTCATAAAAGGTAGGAGAAGAAAACCATAGAGCCATATTTAAGGTACTATAAACATGCATAACACAAATTTCTTATCTTTGAACAAATATAATATCTAAATTCTATTATTTTACTTCTGTAACATTCCAATTTTTCGTCATTGCATCAAAATTAAGACCAATTCTAAATTTTAAAATGAAATGCACATTTTCATGCATATGTGATTACGATGCAAAAATTATATATTCAAATATCAAATTTTGCATGTTAGATATGCAAATATATAACTATTATGAGTATGTATATAAATTTTATCATAAAATGTTTATTTTATGAACTGAATTTCTCTCACAGAAAAATATCTAAACCATGTCGTGAGGGTTTTGGTCATGCTTTATTTAGAAGAACAACAAGCATATTCTCATCGCATGTAACTTGTTTTAATGACAAAGAGCCGAGCAAGACTTTCACAGAATATCAAATGGACTTTAGTAATCTACATGTTAACTCCATTACTCGTAGATTTTGACTGACTTCTTTACTATAGGGGATAGCCCCACATTTAAGCATATGTAGCTAGATTGAAGGAGACTTGTTTTGATTGTTACATTGGTCCTTCTTGATCGTCACATACTTACAATTTGAATGAGATAGTTGAACAATCAAATAAATAATGAAGATCCAACCTTCCAATTTGTTCGCATGCTTAATCTTTATATCCATTGCATCATAAACCACTTGCTCTTGAATGGAGAGGTCTATTGATGAACTCAGTGGCTCACCACCGATACTTTCATCTTTAACAGAGAGAAGTTTTTGTTATCTTTTATGACATCCATAAGGAGATGTTGAAAGTTACTTACCACCTTTGGTTCAATCACCTTTTATAAATCATCATTTTGTGGTAGCTTAATAAGAAGGAAACTTGATAACTTATGAATTTCATATTGAGTTAGAAACCACTAATTATCTTTACATTTCAATCAATGCATTCCTTATCCTATGCAATTGAATGTTCATCCAAATGATACATAGTAGTTCGTATGACAATGAAGCTTTATTACGACCGATGCATACTTATTAATTTGTCTATTAATAACTTAATATGCTATATTTAATGTTATTAAGTTTTGCATATATGATAAAAGTAGAACGACTATTTAGTGACTTAGATATCTATTTTACTGTGTGATGATAATAATTGGTGTACCTCTAATGTTTATGGCTAATATTGTATGTGCATCTTTTATAAGATGTATGATTTATGCATTTAGATGATTTTAAACGTATAAGACATTGTATATTATAATAAATGTATTTTGAGAACTTTGTGGCTCTGTGGCTAATACATTGATGGATTGATATGAAATGTTTGATATTCCTATAAATAAGATTAAAAAATTTTAATATATCGTTTATGTTTGAGGGTATCAAAATTGGTTGATTCAGATGTTGATAACATGTGATATACTTCGTGATATTAGAAAGTTACACAATTTAGGGGAAGTGATGGACGATATTAAGACTTTTGAACGAAATAGTGAGATTATCACGAAGCATAAGAAGGCAAATGAGATCATTGAGCTCAACTCTTCGAATAGTTTGTAAAATGAATTATTTTAGAAATATCAATTTACATTGAAATATCATTAAGAGTAATTTTCTAAATAACATAATTTTGTTGACCTTAGGGAACATGCATGGCCGAAACACGACCATTGATACATCTTTAATTAAGTAAACTAATTAATTTAAATTATTGTCTATTTGGAGTTAGGTGATGCCGATTAACCTTAAATTTTGTGATTAAGAGTTGAAATCATATACGATTATATATGACTAATTCATTTTTATGTCAGATGTTTTAAAACATAAGGATATTATTTTTTTATTACGTAGAAAATATTAAAATGTTGACACTAAATATTCATAAAAAAAAGTTAAAATTAAAATAAAAGAATTTGAAGATAGGGGCAAAATTAATGTTCTCTTATATATATATATGTGCGTGTGACGCCAGCCGTGACCTGTTGGTAGAGAAACCTCTTTGAAGTCGTAAGTCCCCTCAGGTCATGAATTCGAATCTCATCTATCCAGTTTGTCGGTAGTAAGAGCGGTTATCGAATAGTTAGGCATGTGTGGGTACCTGGGGGCTCGTATCTCTGGCCATTTTTTTCACCAATATATCTCTGTGTGTGTGTAAAATATGATACACCTAATATCATATTTCATTTTTTGTATAAAAAAAATCAGATAAAGGTACAGCGTTATATCATGATTTAAATTGTATACCTTCTTCACATGTAATTTAAAAAAATAATCATCTTTTCTAAATAAAATTTCAGGTGAGATTCTTTTGGCATTAATGCAATTTTTTATTGATTTTTTCTTTATTATTATTTTTTTAATTTGGTTAATTTGCATGTTAAACTAAAAGTGTCAAAATATTTATTGAGATAATTTTAGTTCTGAGTAAAAAATATCAATTTAGTCCTAAAAAATTTTAATAGATATTTTAATTAATATTAACAAAAATTGAGAATTAATTTAATATTTTTATAAACTTTAAAATTAAAATGACCGCATATAAATACTGAGCTCACTATTTTGGCACTTGACTCCTTACAGAATTATTTAATTTTCTTGTGATCATTTTTAAATTTTAAAATAATGTAAAATTTGTATAACTAAAGAAAAAAATAATAATTTCTAAGCTGTTTGAATGTTATCTTTCAATAGCAGATAAATTATTTGAACCTACAAAATATTTTCTCTTGACCAAGATTTTGAAAATATTAATTATCTTGATCAAAATAATAAATAATTCATAATTAAGCAGAGAAGAAGTAAATGGCCATTTAATATTTTTAACCAATGAATTAGTTATTTATATCATAATGACCTATCATTAAATTTTGCTTATATTTAATGATTTTAGTTAACACTAATGAATTCCGGAGCACGCTTGATAAATAGTTAACAATCTCTATGATTATTCATGAGACTAATTACATATTTTAATCATATTATAACGATGCAACATTGAATAAATGTGTAATAACCAAAAAATTATTAAATTGTATAAGAAAAAAATATTAAATATTATTATTTATTAAGAGAAAGTTTAAATTTCATGGGGGCAATGGCCCACCCTATACATGATCCGATTCTGCTCCTGCTCTCTTGTGATTTTGAGTCTGTTTGGGGCAACTGCAGCTTATTAAAAATCAGTTGTGAAGCTGCTGAAAAATAATCTGATATTCAAAATGCTGCGATGACTATTACATTTTTTTTTTTTGAAAGGTTTGACCGTATCTAGAAAGCTTCCATTGCATCTAGTCAGAACTGGTGCAAAATACAGATTTCAGCAGTAGGTTTTTTAAAAAGCTGTCAAAAGGCTGTTTACCCAAACAAACAAAACTACAATGCGGTGCCGCACCGCAGCCCTAAAGAGACCCTCAATATAAATAGAGGGATAAATTTGAATTATTTAAGCCAACTCACATGTTAATTACACGAGTCCTGTCAAGTTTGAACTCAAGTTAATCGCTCAACGAACATGATATACGAGTTGATTAACTCACTTGCACTGAAAACCTTAAATCTTAAACATCGGCAAAATATATCAAAAAATATTTATTTAAGCTTACAATTGGGGCTCAATCTTTCGATAATCAATACTATTGCAATCACATATATAAAATAAAATATTTAGATGTATTTTTTTATGCTGACCAATTAAAATTCAGAGAGCAATACTATTTCTATTGTTCCATCTAATTAAACTGTGGTTTAAATTTAAATGTTCTTTCTTTAATGCACAAAATTTTACGTTAATAATGTATATCCCTTCCTATGATTTGGATAATCTCTAATTACATTGTAATTATTCCATGTCCATAATTGCAATCATTCAATATATTATGAATGCTTGAAATTATTATTATTTTTTTTATATTATGAACAACCAATATTGCTCTCTCTCACTTTTTTTTTTCTCCCTTGCCCCTCTCCACATGTAATTAATGTTTATTTTATATATACAAATATACCACATAGAATTTATTTATTTACATATCTAACAGTTAATTTTTTTCATATTACTAATATATTTGACATCAAATAAAAAAAATATGAAAATGCTTTTTCTAATATAAATTTTAGTATTGAAGTGGTCTAAAAATAAATATTAAATATTAGATATGCAAATACATAAAAATTGAGTGACATGTAGGGCCGTAAATGAGCCAAGCTTGAGTAAGCTCAGATTTGGGCCTTGTTAGCCTCGTTTGGGCCTTGTTCGTGTTTATCTTGATTCACATATTGTTATTTTGTTCGGCTCTTGTTTGATTCGAAACTAACCTGTTTAAATTAATTAGAAAAATAAATGTAGGATATTCAATTCAAATATTTACTTTTTTCATGCAATAAAAATTATAGAACCACATGACTACACAAGCTGTTGTTATTTAAACTTAGGTTAAAATGTACATAATATATTATTATATAAATAAAATATATAATTTTCTAGCCAATAATAAATTATTCTAAACACAAGCGAATAATAAATTATTCTTATTTGACTCATTTATAATTCTAGCTTAAAAATTTTATTTATATTCAACACGCTTACTATAAATTTATTCAAATATGAGGGTTATTGGGGCGTAATTCTATGTCCGGAGTCCTATCAAATATTGCCACGTATTATTGCGGTCCCATTGAATTAAAAGCGAACTGCAGAGGTTATTAAAGTTGAACCAAATATGAGAGTTATTAGGGTTATTGAGGGGGTTATTGCCATGTTATTGAAGTTAAATGCCCGTATAACCCTTTAATAAACTCCCAATAATCTTTACAGTTCTACTTTAATAACCCATCACAATAACTCCCGTAATAATCTCCCAATAATCTCTGCAATTTCATTTCAATAACTCCAATAATCCCACAATGACCTCCACGCGGCATATTAGTTGAGTACGGACTGAAAATTTCATTTAATACCCGAACATTAGCTATTGGCGAGAAGAAATGTAAGTAATTAATTAAATAATTAAATAATTATTTATTTATTGGGTTGTGCGATCGTGCTTCCAATGTGAATGCGTGTTCCTTTTCTTTTCCTCACTGCCGCAAAGCTATTGCTTAACGCAGCCCTGCATCAAAAGTCGACGAAATGGACGGCCCTGATTCATCCGGATGCGTGTCCGAAACCCTAAGATGAAGGCGCCACGGGAAGAACAAAATTACCCGCAAACTTCGTATTATTTACGTAATCTCACCCACATAAATTTACAGAAAAAGGCGTTCCACAATTCGGTCACGAGGTCCGTTCGTGTGAGGCAAGAAAAGGGAAATCGAGCGACAGATTGAAAGAGTTGAGCGAAGGGGAGAGAGAGAGAGAGAGAGAGCGAAGGGGAGAGAGAAGAACAGAGATTGGGAGGTGAAGAAGATTGTTGGGGGAGAGTAGAGACTGTGCGATTCGAAGGTATTACTTTTCTCTAATAATTCGAGCGCAGCCTCGAATTCGTGATAATTACGTGCGATCTTTCGCTTCTCTGTGATGTCGCTCTTTTGCGGTTTCTGTTGTCGCGACGGTTATGCGGAGAAGTAAAGCTTGATGGCGGTTAATGGGTGGCGGAGTTTGCGTGGTTCGGATATTGTGCAGTAAGCGGTGGTGGATTCGGAACCCTACGGGCTTCTTCACTTTTTTATTGATTTTGTGCTACTTAGGAGTTTGTCGCGGATAGTTTGTCTGGGCTCATTGGATTTATGGTTAGCGGAAGTGGTAATGGAGCTGCTTAATGGATTTTTTTGGAATGTATCTCAGCTTGGGAGTGCTTTGGGGATTTGTCTGGGTTGACCTTGATGATATGGGACTTCTTTAATATGCTCAAGTTTCCTTTTGGAGCATCGGTTGTTGGTGCGTGAACTTTAGGGGTATAACGGTGTTCAGGAGATGTAATATAAGGGGATGAATGAGGCGAGAAATAAATGAATTATGATCAGGGAGAAGGCTGAGGTAGATCGGTTCTCGGAGAGCGTAGAAAAATGGCGTCAGCTGCAAATATTTGGAACTTTCCGCTGTCTCAAACATTTACATCCACCTAGACTTCCATAATAGGGATACTAGAATCTATTTCCTCATTAATTGACATTTAGTCTAGGTTCATTTTATTTATTGATGTGAAAAATAGTACCAATTAATGCTAGCCACTACAGAGGAATTTGCACTTGAAATAGAATGAACTTAAAAATGACATGGTTTCCTTTAATAAGCTATCACTGATTTTAAACTTCAACTTACTCCCTTGAGCCCAGCTTTCAAAAGTTTTCTACGGTATACTTGAGCTCAATTGCTTTAGATATTATCTTTTTTGACATTCATCCGACCTTTTTCTTACAATTATAGTCAGTTTCTCAATCGCGTGTGTAGTTTAATATCCACTACTTTGGTGCATGAAACTCCACAAATGAAATTCAAAAGAAAGAAAAAATTGGTCTCATGTCATTTTGCAGTTTGCATTAGGGTTTGCTAACATTAACTCCTGCATCTTTCTTATGTTAAGGTAATGGTCGTAGTAATTTTTACATGCAATACTATGCAGTTTTTGTAGTGAAAAGTTATTGCTCAAACACATCAATAAAAATGTTAATTCTGTGAATTGAGATAGACTCGTTGGATTGCACATTCCATGAATTTAAACGTGTAGTGAACTAGGAAAATTGCAATGAGGGCTTCCATCTTATTGTTGGATTGGCGTAGCTGTTGAAGACTTGGAGGCGTCTTTATTTTAGCTCCACCCCAAATGAACCAACATCCTTGGACATTTTGAGTCAGGCTTCTGAGTTTAGTACCCGTTCTAGCAATAACAGTGCTTGTATGGTAGATTTAATTGTTTTATGCCTCCCTTTCAACCTTCGTATTTGATTCACTGAAGTGTGTGATTCATACAGATTTGTTTGATGGAACTCCCATTTCATGAAGAGGGGTTTTGGGCTGGAATGCATCAATATGACATTGCATTTGTTCTATTGTAATTTTGTTTGAGTTAAAATTTTTTTATTCTTTCGTGGATTGCTGTAATTGGTTATCTATGCTCTGGTTTCTGTTGATTCTGCAAACTAAATTTTTGCCATGAGTAATACAAAAGAATTGAGTTTGGTGGCATATGGTTGCTTGCCATATATATTTTTCTTTTTGTAAGTTAATTTTTATTTTTTAATAAAAAAATGCAATTATGTTTGAATTTTTTTTATCATGAAAATGTTTCTCTCCCTTTGAATTAGACGAATTAGCTAAAATTAGCGTCAAATATATTTCTTCTTAGGAAAAAAATTAATAATTTTTGCAAAGATTACAAAGTGATTTTTGTAGTGATAAGAGATCCGTAAGAAGTAAAAGCAATATGCGTTTAAAACGTGGCAAGCGTTGAATAGCATTGAGGCTTATAATGTCCATAAGAAGGTTTGAAATCACACAGAGCGTAATGAGTATAGAATAAGCTTTTTTTTTATTTGATATATGTATTGAGTAAGGTAAGAGATAAGAGATCCCGAGATGTTTGTTAAGTTAGATGCATCCGAAGTGAAGATAACATTATTTTTGTCAAAGATGAAGTTGTCAAAGAAAGATGAAATATTAATTTAAAAAATTATTAAATGAGAGAACTAAGGAATAAATTATTTTGGGAATGATGAATAATATAATAAAATGTATTATAGATTGATCTTGAAAAGTCAAATGGAGTTAGCTCTCAAGAGGATGTATTAAGGCCAAATTTTTGGTCCGTATGGATGCATATTGATATTTGGAGAGTTGTGCGGATTTCGCCATGATTTGGTTAACAAATCTTTTTAATAGAATTTTGAGAGCTAAGATGATTCCAAATAACTATAGAATAAACATTTTTGTACAAATATTTTAAATTAAAATATTGTTCAAGATTGTGGTATTTATAATGGAATCAGATGTATGAATCATACATGAAGCTATGATAGAGGGTATGGAGCATAGGCTTCTAAAAAATATTCAATTGTGGATAACCAATTTGGTTTCATTCTTGGAAATAATTATGGAAGCATTTTTTTAAGGTAATTAATGGAGACACATATAGAGCAAATCATTTTTCTTCATATGTTTGTTTATGAGTTTAAGAAAGTTTTTGATTGAGCACAATGAGAATTGATTTGTTACATATCATCCAAAACTTGTCAAAATTGCCTTTATTAAAGTTACGTACATTGTTAATGTTGAGCAATAAAAAATTCATTGATGTTTAAGTTGATTGTGTCATAAATGAGAATATAAACATGTATATGTAAAAACTAGAGATGATAAATTAGGGAATATTTATATTTTTAGATTACTATTGAATGCAAGATAATTAAATTAAGATTCAGGTGGCTTGAACATTTACAGTGAATATTAGAGAATGTGCTAACGTAAGAGTATATCATATTAGTTATATGGATATAAGTTGTTCAAACTGGTTTGCAGGGAATATGTTAGCTACTCATATAACATTTGGTGGGGACTAATTGAAACTGAGGATTGATGAAGATGACCTCAAATAATTGGGTTAAGTTTGCTGCTATTGATGATGATTTGAAACTTCTCAGCTTTCATTTCCCCTTTCTTTTTCTTGTTTACATTAAACTATGAAGAAGCGTCCACTATTTTGTTATTCTATTATTTTTAATCCACATCATTTTTTATCGTATTTGATACTTGGTAATGGATTTGTTATATACTGAAAGTTCTTATTTAGAAGTACTTAAGTATTGTCACGATTTCAGTGTTGAGCGTTGGCATAAATAAGAATGCTAAATGGATGCTTACAAAAACTACGAAGGATTAATTTAGTGATGATTGTGTAAGTGAATTAATGTAATCACATTTACAGATTTAAGGTAATTGAAAATAGATTTATGTGGTTTGAACATGTTGTGCATTGAATGGTAGTTTATATGCTAGTATATGAGTTGCAAATAGTTCATTGGACTAAGAAGGGTTAAGAGGTTGCATGGATAGAAGTTGTTCAAAATGATTTTTAGAATAGGCTTATCTCTTTTGACATCACCAAACAGGAACAATCGGAAAATAAGGATTAATGAAACCAGTCCCAAATACTTGGGTTTAGGCTATAAATGATGATGATGGCGATGATGATTTGTATTTATGTATCAGCCATTTTTTTCCCCTTTAATATATTTAAAGCTAAAAGCATGAAACTATATCAAAGCAGCCACAATTTTTTCATTCAATCATTTTTATGCCAGATACTATTCCTTACTGCATATTATACTTGGTAATTTCATTGTTATTTAATGAAAGTATAATACTAAGAGGCCTCAAGTAGTGGCATGATTCAAATCCCCATTATTTCCATGTATTGAGGCTATGTCAGTGAAGATAATTTATGCCATCTCTTATTTACTATTTTTTCATATAATTAACATTACTGGTCATTTTTTGATTGAATAGTATGGATTTCACTTATTTTTGGTTCGGATTTTCTTTACTAATGCTGCTGTTTACTAGTCTGCTATTTAGAAATTGTTTACTTTTGACCAATTAGTCTTCGCTTTCCTCCTTATAAGGATTTTTTGTTTCTCAAGATCTTCCTGTTTGATCTATCTATCTATCTATCTATCTATCTATATATATATATATATATATATATATATATATATATATATATATATAATTCTTACCTGTTTGCCATCCAGTTTTCTTAATTCCATTTATTGAATTTTGTTTTGCGCATGATTGCAACCTATCAAACTACTTTGACATTATGTTGATTATATTTTGACTATCGTGCTTTGGGCTTAGTTTTTTTATCTCTTTACTAGCTCCTTAGTTCCATCCTTTAAACATTCAGTCTAGCCTTTAGTGTTGAAGCAATGGATTTTTTCCCTTTTCTTCAATATTTTTCAATTTCTTATTTCTCAGTTTGTATTTTCTGTTTGCAGGATTATACATCTTGTCAACTGGCTTTTGTCGGACATTTCTGGATGAGCTGCTTCATGTGGCTTTTGCCTTTTATTTCTGTTTAGGTTTTGGCTTCCTTTGTGATTGTGTATCTTGGGAAACTTTTGTTAAGATCTATCATGCTGTATATATGTATACATTGCAACCACCATTGGTAAAAACATGTATTTCACCTCTTAACTTGTTCTATGTTACTATTTTCTCATGTGAAACAAGATAATGTTATGTTTGCACTTTGCACCCTGTGACTGACTTTGTGGCAGCAATATATGGGCGATTTGTAGATTTAAATTCCATAACTTTGGAGCCAAGAATCAGCTGACGTGATTAATCCCCGAGTATTCCTCAACTGAAAATTTGGCAACTTTTACTTTGAAATGGAGGGCTTAGCTCAACTCGAAGCCTTGTGTGAAAGGCTTTATAATTCTCAGGACTCAGCTGAACGAGCACATGCAGAAACCACTTTGAAATGTTTTTCTATGAATGCTGAATACATTTCACAGTGTCAATACATACTGGACAATGCATTGACTCCTTATGCTTTGATGTTGGCTAGTTCAAGCCTTTTGAAGCAAGTTACAGACCACAGCCTTTCTTTGCAGCTGCGACTTGATATCCGTAATATTCTTGTTCTGGTCATAAATGTGTCTGTCTATGCACTGTTGCTTTTCTCATTTAACAACAACAGGGATTTTCTTATTATTATCTTGTTAAAATATTTGTGCTGTATAATTTAGTGCATCTCTTCAGTTGCATTCCTTTATTTTAGGTCTTGATTATTTTTGATGTGCTGATTTTTTTTTTTTTTTTTTTTGTTTCATATTGCAATGTCTATTTCATTACCTATTTTTGGATTGATTGAAATGCATTAGATCCTTTATGGTTATTCCTTGATGTAGCTAGAGTTTTATCGACCGTCAACCAGTTTGCCTGGAAAAAAAGTCCAATTTGTTGTTACATTACTATGGCAAAACTTTTTATATTTTGAATTAACCTATCTGTGATTTGTGTGAAGGAAATTACGTGATAAGCTATCTTGCCACAAGAGGACCTGAATTGCAGAATTTTGTAACTGGATCTATGATTCAACTTTTATGTCGAATTACAAAATTTGGTTGGTTTGATGATGACAGATTTCGTGAGGTTTTGAAAGATGCTACAGGCTTCTTGAGTCAGGTGATTTGTTTTTATGCTAAATGGATGTTTACTTGCTCATTTTAATGCATTGATATGTATCATTTATTATTAAAGGTATACATACGTTTTAGTGGTCGACTACTTTCTTAGTATTTTTTCTGCAATTATGTTGAATGTGTAGATGTATATACGAGCCATGTTTTTGCTTCTGATGGCCTATTAATTTTGTTATTGCTAATAATTAATTTTAAGTATAAGAATTCTATAACACCTTCATTAGCAAGTTTCTGTTATCGTGTCTACAATGATCACTCACCGTATTCTTTTACTTACTACTTCTTGTCTGAATTTCATACTTGTTACAGTGCAGGTTTATAGAAGCCTGTGACACAATATAATCATGATGGTGGGACTTGTTTTTGGCATTACAGAATACTAGTGTGTATTGAACTCTCAAAAACAATTCTATTCTTTGCTTCTATTCATTGGCGTCCAGAGAATCTCGGCTATAGTTTTATCTTTCATCTTGAAGCGCATTCAGAATCTGCTAATTATAATTCTTTTTAAAAATGCCATAAAGTTGTATGGCGGTGTTTTGTGCTTTTGATACCATTTTGCATAAATACGGACCATACATAATATTTTTGTATCACTGACATACTAGTTAGTGGTGAATGAGTCGAATGACACAACATAGTGCAAAGCTTTTCCTAGAGCAATAGCACATAATTGATGGCGTGGCACGCGTCATTTTTAATGTGATGCAAAATATTAAAAAATTATTAAAAAATGTAGATAAATATGAGAAGAATGTTAAATTAAAAGTTAAAATAACATGATAATAAAAATAGCATAAATGGTACATAAATTCAACTGCTCAATATCTCAATTAAATTTAGAATATTATGATTTTCTTACAAGTCTAATGTTTCGTAAGTAATTAAATTGGTCATTCAAAGCATTATTATTGTCATTATAAATCAAATAAACCTTGACTTTATGTGAATGGCAGCAGGACAACAGAAAGATGGTGGAACGGAACAGATTTCAGCATAAACAACAGTTTTCTACTGCCAAATGGTAGTAGGCAGCAACTTTGATGGTGAAGGAGACCTTCGAGCACCAGAGAGAGATCATCACTTGAAAAAAATCCAAAGATACAACATTTAGATAGAAAAAAAAACTAGGAGAAAATTTCTCCAAATAACATAACAAGCCAAAAAGTCCCTAATAAATAGAAAACAAATATATAAATATTCTCCTAATGGAAAATACCATAATTAGAGACAAGGAAATATGAACTAAAACAAAAAAAGAAAAGAAAGCCAACAAGAGAAAGTAAAAACATTGCAAAATTTGCACTCATTCTTTTGTCGTGATTGCAAATTTCCTCGATCTTGAAAAAATTTGCGATTTTGCAACCAATGAACCAATGCTCCACGTAATTCTCCCATTATAGGAAAAGTTTCTTATTCTTTAGAAGGATATGAATTCTACTGTCCGATGTTCTTTCCCCGCAAAGCACCTAAGGTGATTTTCAAAACTGCAGTTGACTCCTTCTGTTTGGTCATCTGTCCTAGAGCGCGTTGTTGAATTGAACTAAAGCTTTGTGTCTAATTTACCTAATAAAATCCTCTAAAACGGCGAAGGAATTTCACATCTCTGCCTGAAATAATGCTCTGAGGTATATCATGAAGAAGATCTACCTCCTTGAAGTGTAAGTTTACAATTTATGATGTGTCATTGTCGGCAATGAACAAAATACGCTATTTGAGTTAAATAGTCGACCACAATCATGACAATCATTATCTTGCCTTGTTTGAGGCAACTCCACTACAAATTTATGTTCACGTCCATCCTAGAAAAATATGAAATACACGTCATTCTATCATCTAGTTTGGTAAGAATAAATCATCATTCTTCTTTGGTACAATCAGAGCTGCAGCTGCATCTGAGTTAGTGCTCTCATAAATCAAGCCTCACAAAATACGCTATTTGAGGTAAATAGTCGATCACAATCATGACAATCATTATCTTGCCGTGTTTGAGGCAACTCCACTACAAAGTTTATGTTCATGTCCATCCTAGGAAAATATGAAATACACGTCATTCTATCATCTAGTTTGGTAAGAATAAATCATCATTCTTCTTTGGTACAATCAGAGCTGCAGCTGCATCTGAGTTAGTGCTCTCATAAATCAAGCCTCTAAACATCAAGTGTGTAACTTGCTTTTCCCAGATATACTTGATTTGACATATCTAATAATTAAGTTTCTTTGGAGGAACCAGACTTGGAATAAAATTTACGGCATGCTGGAGCACTCTTAGCAGTAATCACTCATGAAGCAAACTATCAGTCAAGATATCAGACAACTCCCTTAACAGAAGCTGCCTTTTTTTTGGTATTAGCTTCTCAAACTTACTATTTTCTCGGACAATTAATGTTTGTCCCGTTGGAGCCTGTCCCAGGCTCAACTTGAATTATAAGTATTTTTCTTTATTTGACTAGAAGCTGATACTGTCTCTGATGTTTTTATTCTCTCCCGTGTCATTATCAATTTTTCCAACACTCCTTGCTCAATGAAGATGTCATTCTCCAGTTTTGGCAATCTGATGCAATGTGCTCAAAATCATGACATTTGAAACAATTCTTCGTTGGATAGGTTTGAGAGCTTTGATGGGCTCCACATTTTCTCCTCTCCGGTTTAGTTCATCTTCTGATGCGGTCGGTTTAGGTGCTCTACTTGGTATATTTTGGTTGTTGGATCCGATGATTAGATCCTATTTTAAGCGTTGTTTGAACTTGATATTACAGTGTTGTCTCTCCAACTTTATGACTAGGGACTGTACATTCTATGATGTCCAATAGAGTTGCCCCTATACCACATTGTCCAAGTTATGGTCTCAATTGTGACACCCCAAAATATCACCCATCAAGGTGTTGTCCACTGTGGCCTAGTGACCTTATAGTTTTTCCCTGTTGGTATAACTTCCTAAGAGGTCACCCATACTAGGAGTGCTCTAGGACGAGCACACTTTAGAGTTTATAATGAAATTTCATCGTTATACCAAAAAGCGTCTTGAAGTTTAAGAGTTCAATTTCATTCTACATAAAGGGTTTCACATCAATCCTCCCAGATATTGAGTTATGGTGTTCTTTTTGGGCTCTACTTGCTCACACTTCGACATAAATTGCTTGAACTTTGCGGTGTGCTCTATTGATAGATTTTGTTGTTGTCAACGGTGAAATCTCAAGTATATGCCATGTCTGTAATGTACTAGTAGGTACTTGCGTTGCATCTCTCTTTTCATCTCGAATCAGACTTCTTTTTGATTTTTTTCCCTCTTGTTGGCTTTGGCATTTCAAAATTTCTTAAAATTTTCCCATTATAAGTTGTATTCTTTTTTAACTTGATGACGACTAGCTTAACCTTTTTGTCTGGTGGAACTTTCTTGTATTTAAAACCTGTTCTATTTGGGGCCATTCAATGAACTCGTCTAAATTTATGAGATTGTCAAAATCAGTAAATCCACCTTGAGTACAAGATCTTGGGATCTCCTTTGATATTCCATGCCAAATTGTCGAAGAATTGGTTCTTAATCACTGGAAATTTTGTGATAGAAGGGATTTATTTCCTCTCGATTTGGCGAGTCACCGTTGTTCCTATGAGTGATCTCACCGGATTATCTCAACCCAAAGGTGGCAGCCTCTGTTGCAATTTGTGAATTTCCCATTGAATATTCTCCAAAATAAGTTACCAGACACCTCACTGAAGGCTTTTCTTTGGTAACATGTTGTCCTTTTCTCCCGATCCGATGTTTGGCAGACGTAATATTGAAAATGAAGGTTGGTCGAGGCTTATGTTTTGGTGGTAGGTGTCGGGTGAACTTTTGGTGAAGGTAAAATGTTGGATTTTGAAAATTTAGGATTAGAGTTAACAAGTGTGGTATTAATGGTTAGGGTATGTTGGGGAATTTTTTTTAATTTAATTTTAGATTTAGGGCATGAAAGACGCCTAAAAAAAATTAGTTTTTGTTGGGCTCTGATACTATATGATGCCTCTCTAGGGTTATTAGAATGTGTTTACGAATATAAAAAAGGCTTTAAAGAAGTTATTGGATAGGTAACGTGAATGGATGGTGGTAGAAATTTGATGTGAACAGCGGTGGGATAGTGGCATGATGGCAGAACGCAATAGGTTTCTACTGTAAACAAAAGTTTTCTGCTGCCAAATTGGCAGTAGATAGTAAGTTCGACGGCTAAGGAGACCTTCGAACGTCCGGGAGAAAACACCAATTTGATCCTATCAGGTTACACACACATTACGTGAAAGAAATCAAATATACAACACTATGATAAAGACCTGAGTAAAACATCTCTAACATAACAAAGCCAAAGAAAGCCCCTCAAAAACATAAAACAGCATATAAATAATCTCCTATTTGAATATACTCTAATTAGATATAAGGAATTAAGAATGAAATCAGAAAAAAAAAAAAAAGAGGGGAAGAAATATGCAAATTTTGTTCTTATTCTTCTGCAACAATTGTGTCATTCCGCGATTCAATGGAAATGCGGGATTCTGTGATTTTACGGACCACCAGTGATAATAATCTTCATCATCATATCATCGTTAAGCAAACAGTGCTCTTTATCATGCGAACTACACAAAATGAGCAAGTTCTTGCCCCATATATTTACATATGTATATATCTGTGTGTGTATGCATGTGTGTGTGTCTCTCTCTCTCTCTCTCTCTATATATATATATATGTGTGTGTGTGTGTGTGAATATATATATTGAATTTAGGTACATACCACACAATTCTTATATATTTATATATTTAAAACCTAAAGCTTAATTTCTACAATAATAACATTTTGTGTTTTAATCAAATTAACACATATTCATAAAAAAAATTGTAGTTCGCTTTAAAAAAAATAGTATTAATATTTTTTAATGTGCTATATGGATAAATATTAAATTTTAAATGTTAGATATGCAAATATATAATAATTTAGTCATATGTACAAAGTATTTTCTTTATTTTCTCATGTTAAATTTTAAAATTAAATCTTACGCTCTACGTGGGTAATGTGCCATGTGTAATTACACATGCATAACACCATGCAAATGGCGTTGAGGGTGCACTGTGCAATGCGTTGCGACGCCATTTTGCACTAATGACATATATGATTCCTTGTGGATTCTTTTTGCAGGCTAAAATTTATTTTTGTTTGTTTTAAATTTCTTCTTAAAAGGCTGCGAGATTTAGGTTATTATAACTCATGGATAAGTTTTTTCCTTATGTCTAAGATTGAAATACAGAATTTCATATGAAATAATTGAAAATATTATGTTTCATACCACATCTTGATGAGAATGCGACATTGTGTGCACGAAAAAAGAAACATAAAAACAATTTAAATTTATTGACATTTCAAAAGCCTTGGTTATAACACTTTATTTAGTAAAGCGCCAAAATATTCCCTGACTATTTACATGAGACCGTTTTAGTCCCAAAGTTAATAGAAGCGCCAAAATAGTCTCTGAACTTTTTAAATTGGGGCTGAAAAATACCCCCATAGGGGACTATTAGAGCTCAGTTTTAAGATAGTTGGGGATTAGTTTGACACTTCTATAAACTCTGGGACTAAAACGGCTCCATGTAAATAGTTGGGGACTATTTAGACACTTAGTTTTTTTTCATAAAAGATTGTGCTCATGCTATTGATTTGATTGTAATCTGGAAAATTAGCTGATGTTTGAGCAAGGAGAAAACAAATGAAATATAAAACTTGTGAAATATGTGCTCCTTGGTGCCATTGATATCTTCTACATGTCAAAATGGAATGATTAAGTAAAATATATTTTCTAAATTTTTAAAAGTGAAACTTTTTTCTGTTATGAATGAGGCCGTGAATATGTGACAATTTAGAACCAGCTATGACAAAAATATGATTCGCAGATTATCTCTCATTTTCCTTACCTTTTATGGCCTTTTCTTTTAACTTCTCACCTTAACTAATGTTTCCTTTGCACATTTAATAGAATAACTAAAACGCTAAGGAGTTTGTAGGTTGCTCTTGCTTGTTTGGCCTCACGTTTTTTAGGTTGTGTTTTGTTTTTTGTTTGCTTGTTTAGTTATAAATGACTCTATGTTGAATTTTTAAATTTTTTCTTTTATGAAGTGACTACATGCAGATGCAGTAACTTCTCTTTGCCAACTAGGAATTGTTTTTAAATATTACCCATGGGATAAATGTGGTGTGGGTTGTATTTGTACCTTTATTTTTCATGTGAGTTTATTTTGAAATTAAACTCTAAATTTGGTTATGGAAAATGGAAACCGCTTGATCCTTTATAGATAGGGATAGAGTTAAATGCATCAGTGCCATGTAGATAGATGAGAAACTTCTTAAGATTCATATGAAATTAAACACAACTTCACTAGCAAATTTTAGAATTGCTATTAGGTGACCCCCCAATGCAAAAATTATATTTGAGGTGAAACGTTAGCGATTTTTTTATTTCTCCTTTCCTGTATGACTTGTGTCAGTTTTCTGAGTTATGTTAGTGTGAAATGATAGTTCTTGGTCAATCTATTTTGTCCCACTTTCTGCAAAATTCTTTTGTTGCTATTTAAAGCCGTAGGCACATGACTGCCTGTTATTATTCAGAAAATAACTTGATAGACAAGCCCCTCATCTCAACAAATTTTCTTGATTTATTTATTTTGCATAGATTCCAGGTCGTCTTATTCATACATTCATTAATCTATTTCTAATAAACAATCAGAGCAACATTTTCTTGATTTATTTATTTTGCATAGATTCCAGGTCGTCTTATTCATACATTCATTAATCTATTTCTAATAAACAATCAGAGCAACACCCTTGTTGAATTCTGAGAAGAATATGAATGACTTCTGTCTATATCTTTATTTATTTAGGTTCCCTTAGATTTTGTGCTCTTAAATTTTAGATGGCACATGATTTCAATAGTTTTGGTACAAGGTTGGTAGGAAAACATAAGATGAATTCCGTGGCAACCAGGAAAATTGGTTTTTTGCTTTATAAATTTATGAACATAATGGTTTTTTTACTATTCACATCATCTTGATACTGTGTTCTCTGAAGTATATAAGATGACTATAAGGTTGTTGCAGCAGTTTTTTTTTCCGGTCAAATGTTTATAATGGTTCCCTTTGACCTTTTCATGGTGCTCTAAAAAAATTTTGTTTTGCTAACTGTTTTTATTATGGCCTTATTTGTTAGGCAACATCTGAACATTACTCCATTGGTTTAAAGATACTAAATCAGCTCGTATCTGAGATGAATCAGGTTTGTTGAGGATTTTGGCTTTCTGGTTAGTTTTTAAAATTATATAATATTTTCCTAAGATTTTTGTATTCTTCAGATATTTCTCCTGTCAAATTATTTAGCTTGATTTCTATTAAGATTACATACTGATAATGACCTAGGGATTGGAAACATAAGCAGATGACCATAATTTCATTTATGAGATCGAATTACCTAAAATTTAGGCTTTTCTACAACACTCCATCTGGCACCTGTTATCTTCTTTTGCATGGACGTATTCATGACTGGCTGCATCTATTTATATATGCGTAGAGGTTTCTCCTGAAAGGATGTACCCCATCTTTTTTCATTATTAGGCTTAGTCCTTTTTATGCATGCTCACAGATTTCCACTAAGGAAACTGTTTAGAAGTTGGTGTCATGATCTTAAAACCATGCACCCAAGTATTCCCAACAATTAGACCATTTTTAAAGTCAAATTCAATTGTTCTTTCTTATCTATTATTTCCAAAGTCACCAAGTAACTTGTTTTAAACATTATGTTTTGTCTTTATTTTTATTTGGTTTTATTTGGAAGGCCTTACTTTGTAGATATCTACCAGTATTCACAATCACAAAAAAAAAAAAAAAAGGAGAATACTTGTCTACTTGAGACCTAAACCCAGAGATGTGATACCACATCACGTCGCTTGCTCGTGCTATGCCATTGTATCCACTTGTGATGCAGCATTGCCTGCGCGGGCTAAAATTGCTTTGTTTATACCGCATTCCACATACATGTTTCCAGTGTGCTCATTTGTCTTGCCTCCTTTACCCACAATCCCCTTGACATCCCATGATCACAACTTGCATTTCAATGGCGTCTTCATTATCTTTAAAATTGGAGCTATTATGCATAACAAAGAAAACAAAGAGTAAATAGAAAAATTGTCCAGGGAAGCTCTCATCGAAAACTTTACGCTGATTTTTGATTTGATCAACATTCTGCCTACTATTGTAGATAAGATCTCAAATTTGGGTCCAAGAGGAGCTTTTCTGGCCATCATTGTTCATATTTCTTTATCTCCATTGTGTGCTTAAGGTTGCTATTGAGTGACAACTAACATGATTGTTTGGGTTTTCTAATGTTGTCAACATACTTATGACTTTGGATTTTCTGTCGAAGGACTATTGTTGCCGTCAACATTGTTGGAAGACCTGTTGATGAGAAGAAAGAAAGCTCTGAACCTCTTTTATTTTATGCTTGGAATATCCAATAACTAACACCCATCGATACACAAGCGATTAATCAATTACTTCAAAAAAAAAAAAAAAAAAAAAAAAAGTGTCTAGCTACTAGTCTAAGCTTACAAAAACCTGCAGCGTTTATCTTACTCAGAAGGGAACAAAACCACAATTTTAATTAGGACTTTCTCCACTTTGCCTTTTTCAAAGAAAATCTTCAATAACATGCAATATTACATATTTTTAGGATGCAATAATGTTGGTGTGATAAATTTAATTTGAACATATTTTTGAATATATAATATTCACCTCTTCATATATTTGAAAACAAGTGAATTGTTGGGATTTCGTATTCTCATATCTTTTATGTCTTGATTTTTAAAATATTCTTATATTTAATTTAAAAATCACTATCATTGCTCGAACTCTATGGTTGTCACTGAGAAGCAAAGTGCATATTGTTTTTAATTCAAGTAATATTAAGGATAAGCATGGTGGAAGGTATGGTCTTTTATTATAATTTCTTGTCAACATTAAAATTTCAAAAAGGTTTTTTGAGGATACCTGGAATTATGATTTTGCTAGGATGCAAAAATGTGAATGATAAGTCAAACATTGCAGTGGAAAAATCATTTTTCTACAAAAGAGTTTGTAAAAAAATACATTTTGTATATAAACTTTCACCGCTAAAAATGAGAAACACTATTTAACTGTGAAAAAAACAATAAAAAAACCATTTATTGCGGATAACCCACCATGGACATAAAAATCGAGGACTCTCACAGATTCAATGTGGACAAATCAGCGGAATTTAACAGCAGAGTTTCAGTATTTGTGGCGAAAATTTTTAGCCAGAAATTTGGAAATTTTTGCACGTAATGTAGTTAACCCAAATGATTTATTTTGTGTGTGTGTGTGTGTATTATGAGTGTCTCAAACCATTTAAAAAGTATGCGGACAACAGAATTTCAAGGTTCAACCACATAAAAGTTTGTACATGATGTTGCTTGAAATTTTTGGTAGATTATATAGTTGAAGAAAATCACATGCATGTGGAAAGTTGCTAGAAATCACAGTACTCTAATTCCAAATTTTAATTTCTTCAAGCTACTTGTTGCATTACATGTAATCAAAAGTAAATGTTCTCAATGTTACCAAAACAAGGAATTTTATTATAAGATAATAATGCATAATAGAAACACCAAAAATAACAAATTTATGGAAATAAATTGGCCAAAACAATTTAAACAAGAAAGAATTGGAGATTCAATTCAAATAGGCAAACCGATGACTCAGTCAATTAGGATTATAAGTTAAGAACCCGAGTTTAACCTTACTGCATTTTAGTTTATCTAAGTTCTAGTAATTTGCCACCTTTAGGCGATTTTGCTCCCAATGCAATTTCATTAGCCCCATACTTATAGGCCATTCCAAGTATCGGACAACACCACCTTTATTGGATTACCCTTAAACATAGGGTGACTTGTATCAACTCCTTTAGCTTTTCCAACAAACAAAAGAATACGTATAGATGCTCTTCTTAAAGTTAAAAATACCTATAAATCCTATTTAATCTAAGTATTTGGGCTAACTTGCATGCATTTCAATGTTAGAATATCCATCTTTTGGGTTGACTCTATTTTCTAAGTCCTAAACTCCATAGTTGGCGAATCCAAAGTTGAGTTCGTAATCCCTTAACTTTTGGAAAACTCACAAATAAAGCAAATGGCTCTATATTTTCAATAAAAAATTGTCTTTTAATGAACTTAAGGCCCAAACTCAAGCATTCCAATGGTTGTAACTTGTAAAACCTTGCTAAATTAATTCGGATCCGCAAAAAGCTTATAACTCATAACTCAAAACATATTTTTCCAATGGATTTAAGACCCATCTTAATTAAACTCTGTCATTCCAATATAATCAAGCTCTAAGCGAATTTGTACTCATGCAAGGCCTTTTTCTAATGAGCTCTTGAATCAATTAGAAATTTAAATCACTCAAACCTCATGTATATTTACCTTAGTTTGCTTGGGATACCTAAGAGGAGTTACTCGTGGTTGCTAATTATATTTGGTGACTTGTTTGTCCTTTGATGCTAGTTGATTAACATGTAGGTCTGCCTGAAATGGCAATACCTTGAATTTTGATTGAGCCTACTTCACTTTCTCTGGTTGTTCTTTGTTAACTGAATTGAAATATAAGCTTTAAACTTGAGCCTCAAATTGAGCTCTTGCAACTTTGAGTGCTCTTTCACGATCTTCACAGGTAATTTATTATGGGGGTTTATGTTGATAGAAGTTTTGATCCTAAATCTAAATAAGTCTTGGTATAAACATCACGGAAGAGCTTGTTAAATTAAATGTAAGCTATGCTATAGAATACAAATTTCTGAGCTCAAAAGTGTTAGTGTTTTTCTTAACTCCGAGTACATTGTGTTTTCTCTTGTTTAGATCTTGAATGCACTCTTGTATGTACATTTTTTGAAAGAGTTGCTGATTTTATTTCTTTCTAGTATTGCAGTGGTGAATATGATCAATGTCTTCATTTTCATTGAGTGCTATTCAAGAGAGTGGTCATTAATTATGAGGAGTTGTGTCCTCTTGAAAGGTGCTTACGATTTTTTGCTCTTTTTGGGTGTTTGTGCGGTTGAATGCTTATATTGAAAGGTAAAATACCTTATGTATAAGATAAGCAAAGAAAGGCAAAAATGTTGAATAGAGACAGTTCTTCACCCATTTTTATTTTGTAATGTTAGGCTCAAAATCAAGGAAGAAGTCAATGAATTATAGATAAGAGACGAGCTATTGAGACTACTTTTCTAACATTAATAATGTTGACAGGAAACTTTCTTGAATTCATGATTGAGGAACGACATATTGATTGAATAACTTTACCAGTTATTTAAGGTTAGGAACACAAATGGCAAAAAAAGGGAGCTTACAAAAGTTTTTCAATGAATTGTGTTGATTTTATGTATATTAAAAACAAAGTTGCTTATGTTGCCATCACAAATAATAAAGATTTTTTATGAGTATAAATTAGGTTTTTAATGCTATTTGTCAGAATAGAACCAAAATAATTCATATTGATACTACAAGGGGGTATATAAACTCATTACAAGATACACCAACTAGGAAAGAAATAAAAACAAGATAAAATAATATAGGAAAGCAATTATAGAGGCAATCTCCTAATAACGGAAAGAAATAAATATACAATCTCATAATATATTTTAATGCTCCCTCTCAAGTTGAAGCACATATGTCAGTCATGTTTATCTTGAATTTGAAGACATCGAACAGTGGTCTAGGAAGATTCTTCGTGAGGATGTTTGAGACTTGGCTACTAGATGATATAAAATGAACATAAACTCTCCGGAATCGAGCTTTTTCTTAGGGTCTGTTTGGCGCAGTTGTGGGGGAGCGACGTGGCCTGGGGCCGTTGTATTTGTTCGTTTGGCGTGGCGGCGGGGGAGCAGTTCAGGCGGAAAACAGTAAAAAGCGAGCCATAGGTTATAACTCGCGGCCAGCTTTTCGCGTGTGACTTTTTACCTTGCTGCCTCGATCCCCTCTCGCCCTAACTCCTGCGAAAAGGTTCTCCCCTCCCGTCGACGGTGCCGTCACTCCTCTCCGGTCTTCTCCCTCCTCTTCCCCCTCTTCTCTGTTTCCCGGTTACTCTTCCCCTCTTCCTCCTCTTCTCTTCGCACACGGTATGCTTATCTCCTCCTCTCTTCACAATGCAAAAAATATGTTTTGGTTTCTTTATGCACATTTGCTTGTTGGATTTGTCGGATTTTGCTGGCTTTGGGTTGGAGTTGTTTGTCTCTATTACAGTGGGGTTTGGATTCATTTGGATGTGTTACGACTTATTTGATTTTCAGTGGCTTTTGGTTTGTGTTTAGCATTACAGCGGCTAGAATTTCTTGTTGGATTAACTAAAAATGTTGTTGAAATGGAATGCATGGGTGGCTTTGGGCTTGGTGGCTCGAATGGCATGTTTGGCAATTCAAAAGCAAGGAATCCGATTGGGCATTTGATTTGCCCTTCTATAAATGTGGGAAACGTTGGTCTTATGGTTGGCTGTGGCTTGGGATTGTAGTGTTCTTGCAATGGGAATGTTCTTGTGGCTTGGTGGGCATGCCCCATAGTTTTTTTAGGTGCTTTTCGAGTGTAGATGTTTTTGTGGGTTGGTGTGGATGCCACTTTGGTTTTTGTAGTGGCTTGGTGTGGCTCTGGCTTGGTTTGGTTTTTGGTGTGGGTGTGGCTTGGAATTATGGTGATTTTAGAGTGTGGATGTTCTTGTTGTTTGGTGTGGATGCTAATTGGATTTTTGTAGCGGCTTGATGTGGCTCTGGTTGGGCTGGTTTTTCGTGTGGGTGTGGGATAGGATTGTGGTGGCTTTGGAGTGTAGATGTTCTTGTCCGTTGTTGTGGATGCCACTTGGATTCTTGTAGTTGGCTTGGTGTGGCTGTGGCTTGGTATGGTTTTTGGTGTGGATGTGGCTTGGGATTGTGGTGGCTTTGGAGTGTGGATGTTCTTGTTGGTTGGTGTGGATGCCAATTGGGTTTTTGTAGCGGCTTGATGGCTCTGGATTGGGTTGGTTCTTCGTGTGGGTGTGAGTTGGGATTGTGGTGGCTTTGGACTGCAGATGTTCTTGTCGATTGGTGTGAATGCCACTTTGGTTCTTGTAGTTGGCTTGGTGTGGCTGTGGCTTGGGATGGTTTTTGGGTTGGCTGTAGCTTGAGATTGTGGTGGTTTTGGAGTGTGGATGTTCTTGTGAGTTTGTGTGAATGCCACTTGGGTTCTTGTAGTCGCTCGGTGTGTCTGTGGCTTGGGATGGTTTTTGGGGTGTTTGTGGCTTGAGATGGTTTTTGGGGTGTTTGTGGCTTGGGATTGTGGTGGCTTTTTAGTCGGGATGTTCTTGTGGCTTGGGATTGTGTGGCTTGGAATTGTGGTGGCTTTTTAGTGGGGATGTTCTTGTGGATGCCACTTGGGTTCTTGTAGATGTGGAAAGGTGTATATGTCGCTCGGGATGGATTTTGGGGTGGTTGTGGCTTGGGATTGTGGTAGCTTTTGAGTGGTGATATTCTTGTGGGTTGGCGTGGATGCCACTTGGGTTTTTGTGATGGCTTGCTGTTGCTATGGCTAGAGTTGGTTTTTGTGGGTGGCTGTGGCCGGGGATTATGGTGGCTTTGGAGTGGGGATGTGCTTGTGTCTTGGTGTGGATGCCACTTAGGTTCTTGTTGTGGCTTGGTGTGGCACTGTCTTGTGTTGGCTTTGGAGTGGGAATGTACTTGTTGGTTGGGTGGTTGTCGCAGGGGGATGTTGGTTGCGGCACTCGATGTTGATTGTTGATGTGGAGTGGTGGTGGTTGTGACTTGGGGGTTTTTCCAATGATTTTGCCAATGCTCGATTTGTTTTAGTTGTTTTTTTGATGAGCTTTTTTTTGCGACTCTGTTTTTATTGTTATGTTATAATATTTTGTTTTATTTTAGTAATACAGTGGCTGCTAAGGCTAAAGAGACTGTTACACCGACATTGTGGGAAAAAGAAATAAAAATAATATTTTGTGATCTTCGACTTAAGGAGTTGAACTGGAAAATAGATCTACAACTTATTTCAATAAGGAAGAGTGACAAAATATTATCAAACCTTTCAAGGAACGTACAGACAAAGAGTATGATAGATTACAAATGAAGAATTAGTCGAATAAAATGAAGTAGGATTGAAAAAATTGGAAGTAATTGAAACGAGGCTCAATGGGCTTGCATTGGGATCCGGTGAAGCGAACAATTGATGCACCTGAGGAGTGGTGGGTTGAAAGACTTGCGGTGAGCATTGTTTGTATCTTTCATTACTTTGTCATTCTAAATTTTTTTAATTTGCTTTTCATTAATTCCTTCGGTGCCTACTGCAAAGAAATTAAAAATTTTGGAATTAAACCTGAATTGAAGGAAAAGCTAGACCGCATATTTGTGGGGGGGGGGGGGGGGTTGTTGCAACGGGGAACTGTGCATGTTGCCCAAGTGAGGCGGGGTTTGCTGGCGATGCCGTGAGCCTGGAAACCCTACGAGGATCAGATGATTCAACTGTAGTCCCAAGTTCGGAGTAGCATGAATACGAGTCCACTTCCAGTTCCAAGCGTCAAACGACTGAGAATAAATGCAAATCTGGTGCTTCTTATCTTAGAAACCATATATCCTTGTTGGTGACTTCTTGCAATGAAGAACCCCAGACATCTCATGCAACTACTATCGAGTAGGCTCTTAAAATTCTGTAGAAATTTATGTGGATGAAGCATTGTACCTGTTCGCAACAGAGTTGATAGAGGTCCCGATCCATAGAGATATTTTTGTGATGATGTCAACTGTCCGCAGAGTGTCATATCTTCGGCGTTTTTATGATCGCATTAATATTTGAGTTCTTTTATATTTTTCATCGCAAGAAATTTTTTTAATTCGGATGAGTTGTGCTTGTAAATTGATTAGAACTCCGTTCATTATATGTAATTTTTTTTACTTAAGTTTTTGTGTTGGGCGAACTCATCAGTGCTTCTTTGTTATTGTGTAAGGTATCGATCATCATGGATGCAAGTAGAAGAAAGCGCAGGAGATTGTTGGTTTCCAATATGCTTGATCTATGAGTACTATAACTTGTACATTGATCGATTTTCATTCACGACATCCTCGTATATCGGCGACAAATGAGTTGAGGAGTTGCTTGCGGGGCACCTAACAAGATTTAGTAATATGTTCCGAATGAGAGAAAAATTTTTGATTGAACTTTTGGAAGAACTCACCTGAGCTTACGAACTTCATGGATCTGTCAGGACCACTTCATGTGAGGTGCTCGCAGTAACACTGTCCATACTATACCAGAATGAGTCCATGCGAGGGGCAATGAAGCGATTTTAACACTTCGATACAATTAGTAGGTACTTCTCGATTGGATTGAGCACACTTGTTAGTCTTTCCTCTCATGTCATCAAACCCTTAGATCCTATGTTCGAGCGGACAACCTTTGAGATATCACACGATGGACGATATATGCCCTTCTTCAAAGTAATGCCTTGAGAGCAATGTAGTTATTTTTGAAAATGCAATGTTATTTAGTACCTAACCTTTATTTAATCAGGGCTGCGTCGACGCAATTAACGGAACACATGTTGCCGCATGTCTCAAATAATGATAAGGTTGTATTCATTGGTCGTTGTGATAGCCTGACCCAGAATGTCATGATCGTCTGTACTTTAATATGTGTTTCACTTTCGTTATGGTTGGTTGAAAGAGTAGTGCACATGACAGTTGAGTTTTAAAAGCTGCCACCCGGAATGCCAGTGCCAACATTTCGCATCCACCTGTAGGTACGCTTGAGTCTGAGCCAATATAATATTTAACTTTAGTCTCTCTATTAATTGCGCTATTTATCAGACAAATACTACTTGGTCGATGCTGGATATCCATTGTAGCGAGTGTATCTAAAGTCATTTTCTGGTTCGAGATATCACATATCAGATTTTAAACGTGCAAGCAATGTTACAAGAAACAAAAAGGAAATGTTCAATAAACAACATTTTTCATTACATAGTGTATTGAGAGGACTATTAGTGTGTGAAAAAAAGAAATGAGTGATACTCCGTGATATGTTTTCTTATAAGTTCTCAAAGCAGGTACATATTGTGTTTGCTACGATGACTCACAATTATACTCGAAGACGTCATTCCTGTAGCGAGATCGACTTCTGTTTGGCGGACGAGGATCAAGAACATGTACCTGCGGAAGCTTTTGAGTACCGTCTAGGGCAATCTTTGGCAAAACAAGACAATGAGGCTTCAACCACTTGCACTGTAGAAGCAGAAGGTGCTAGCGAGATGACAGAGTTGAGAGAACAAATTACTGATGTGATTGTATGCATATGATTGGAGAATTTCATATTTTATTATCTTTGGTTTATTCAAATACTGAAGTTTTAATTTTTGAATTCATATGTTCACTTTCAGGCTTTATTTAAATTGATTAGCTTTTCTTCTGTGGTTTAATAGCTCTCCGTTTGATATTTAGCGTTGAATCTAACATATCTACCATCTAAACTTCGAGTTTTTTATCACAACAATTATTGTCATAAAAGGATTAAGAACACTTATTTTATAACCTGCAATTCGTTTCTAGTATTGCAGGTTGCGGCGTAGTGTGACTTCACTTGAAAATGCTTTAGAATTGTCACTGGTGGTTGATATTCGCCAGTTTTGAGATATTTTTTTCTTTTCTTCATCATTTTTCAGATAGTTTTCAGCTTAAAATAATTGGCTAATGAATTCTATTTTAGCTGCTTTCAGGAAAGATGAGCTCCAACGTTTCAAGGAAGTCTCAAAGTTTGCTAATGTCACTGCGGACTATAGATTTCCTTTCTGAGGTCACGTCAGCACCATAGCTACGGTCGACAATTTTGCCGATGCCCGCGGAGCCTCGTAGAAAAGTGTGACTTCTTCCGATAGGCTGACAGTCATATTGATTCCACTGCCAAAAGTGATCACTAATTGATAGCATCATTGGACGACAGTTTAAGACGAGATATACATCGCATTGAATATCATCATTATTTTACTTATAATTTTATTAGTATTTTAATTTTTTTAGCGCTTTCGATACTCACAGTTAAATGAGTTGTGTATCTAAACTTTTGTTTTATTTTGAATTAAATTTTTGTTTCAAGTATCAAATATGTGGCTGTCACAGTTCTGTTTTAAACAACTTCACTAAACAGGGGCAGAACAGTCATTTTTCCAGAAAAAATTGCCCGATAGTTGATTTCACATAGCTGCAACAACAGACACACTTTCTCTGCAGCAGCTTCCCCACAGCAGCATCCTGGGGCAGTGCAGTTGCAATTGAAAAGCTGCAATTGCCCCAAACAGACTATTGGTGAAGTGGATTTCAATCTCAACATGCTTGGTGCGATTAGTTTGCACCAGATGTGAGCAATGCTAATGGCGATCTTATTATCATAGAACAACTATAAAGGGATGGAGATAGACATTTGTAGTTCATGGAGCATGATGTGTAACTAGAGAGTTTCACGTATCCCAAGGATATGGACTGAACTTCAACTTCAACACTGTTTCGGGCAACCATCGACTGTGTTTTGCTTTCCCATAACAAGATTTCTTCACACAAATGAGCAATACCCTGAGGTAGATCGTTGATCCTGGACGGACCCAACCTAACCAGTATCTATTTATACTGCAATAGAACGAGAAGTGCGATGCAAGAAAAATAAACCTGATCTCGGTGTGCTTTTTAAATAGTGGAGTATCCGTTGAACAGCTTGGAGATGGTGCTCATAGAGGTTATGCATAAATTAACTACTATACCATCCATGCGACATATGTCGGGGCGTGTATGAGAGAGATAGATGAGTTTCTCCTCAAGACGTTGGTAGTGAGTTTTGTTTACAAGAATTGCATCAATTAATTTTTCATTAGGATCCATCTGAACCACCATCGATCTGTGCAGAAGAAGGTTGTTCTTAATCAATAGGTTAATCGTATATTTGCGCAAAGATAAATGTCCCGAGATGACCTAGCAATTTCCATGACTAAGAAGTACCAGAGAGATCCCAAAATTTTTCATTTCGAAAGTAGCAGCAACTTGGTTGCCTTTAAGAGATTCTAATGCTGGTATATCGTCCCCGGTAAGTACAACATTATAAATAATAATTATAGCAATTTGGCCACTGGAGTAGTGCCAGAAGAAGTGAGCATGATTTGATTAAGCCTGAGAAATACCATGACCTACTACCACTTTTGTGAATTTGTCAAACCAGGCACGTGGGGTTTTATCCTGTAGAGAGCCTTCCACAATTGGCATACTTGTCTCTGGGAGGTGGTAGAGTCAAAGCTTGGTGGAATGAACATATATATCTCTTCTGCTAGACCGCCGTTCAGAAAGACATTCTTGACTTATAGCTGGAATAAGAGCAATCCAAATTCATTGCAAGTGATAATAGGACCCAAATGGAGTTTAATTTAGCAATTGGAGCAAATGTCTCCTCATAGTCAAACTCCATAGATCAGTATCGTTTGGTGACCAATCGTGCGATGCTTTGTTCAAAGGATTCATCAGAGTTAAACTTGGTGCTAAAAATCTATCGGTATCCCACTACCGTCTTAACTTAAGGAATATCTACGTTTCATGTATGGTTCCGCTAAAGGGCATTCATCTCATCTATTACTGCAGTTTTGTAGGTCGGGTTTGCTAGTTCAGCCTGAATAGTAGATGGAGCTGATGATTCGTCAAGGAAGTAGCAAATGCTTTATAGGTCGACAATAAACTGTGAAAAAGGACAGTTTGCAAGGAAGAAAGACAACGTGCTTTATTGCGTACCTTAATAGGAGACCTCTCCTCACTTGTAGTAGTGGTGGGGATGTCGCTTGGAGTGGATTCTAGGTCCTCCAAGGAGGTAGCAAGCTTTTTAGAAGGTGCACCGGGTCGAGTGTACTGAGTGTAGACACTGAGAGTGGGAGGAGGAGATGATGTAACCAGAGGGACAAAAGTCTCTTTAGTGGTAGGAGTGGGGGGAACATCTACTGGAGTGGGGTAAGGAAGAGTGTTTAAGAACTCTAGCTCCCCCTCACTTGAGACCGAGTTAGGAAAGTAGGGAAAACTTTCAGAAAAGGAGACATCAACACTCACATTGATTTTGTTTGTGATAGGATCCAGACATCGATAGTCTTTATGAGTGGCTTAGTATCTGAGGAAGACATTTTATGGACTTGAGATCAAGTTTACTTCTAGTTAGGGCAGTGTTCCGAACAAAGACCGTGTACCAAAAAAATTTTGGGTCAAAAGTGGAGAAGACCCAATTAGTAGGAAAACCCGACCTCAAGACGACTAAAGGGGTTTGTAAGTTGTGAATTTTTAGGGGACTATATTGATGAGATTGATGTCGATAATTATGGCATCATTTCAAAAAGGATTTGGGACATCAAATTGAAACATAATGGAACGACCAACGTTGAAGAGATGTTAATTTTTCCTCTCAGTACCTCATTTTGTTGAGGGGTTTTCGTACACGAGCTATGATGGGGGATGTTCTTACTTACTAACGATACTTCCAATTTAGAGTTAAAAAACTCTCGACCATTGTTGATCTGAATGTGACCTGAATAGAGTTTTGAATTGGGTAAGAATGAAGTGTGAAAGTTTTTGAAGGTGATAGCAATTTCATAATTTTCTTTTAGGATATACACCCACGTCATCCGATTGTGGTCATCAATCAATGTAAGTAACCACCGTTTATTGGTGTAGCTGAAAGTGCGGGAGGGTTCCCATAGGTCACCGTGAATAAGTGGAAAGGAGCAGAAAGTGTGTAAGTGTGGAGTGGATAAGGAATACAATGATGTTTGGCTAACTAACAAGTCTTACGTTTGAAACTAGCAAGGTTTTTATTAGTAAACATCAACGGATACAATTATTTTAAATATTTGAAACTAGGATGACCTAAACTACAATGCAACAACATAATAGGACCTTCAATGACTTGAGATAAATTGCAAATATAGTCTGTAGTGTCATCGTTATTTTTCTCTTGGAAGAAGTAGAGCTCGACTACCTTCTTAGCAGCTTCAATCATTCTCCCCGAACAACAATCCTGAAAGACAAACACCAGAAGATAAATGAACAACAGAATCAATCTCATACGTTAACTTACTGACATGTAACAATTTGTACTTCAACTGCGGTACATCTAACACAAATTTCAAAGTTAGACCTGTCATTAGAAAAACGGTCTTTTTTACCAGCAATAAGACCATGGGAGCCGTCAACAATTTTAATCTTATCTTTCCTTGAGCATGGATAGTATGTCGAGAAAGTCTGCGAGTCATGTGGTCTCTAACACTTGAATCAATGATCCATGGACTAGAAGAGGTAAAAAACGTGAATTCCATAGGGATGGTACCTTGACTTACGTGGGAGGTCGACGAGTTGACAGAGGGCTGACTCGATCTAGGTAGCTTGATTAATTGCTCCATCTTACTCTCCAGAGAGTCGGAGGATTTCAGAATGTTCCAGATAGGGGCCGATTGAACCATAGTAATCAGATTTTGTAGTGAGACCCTTGGCGGCAGAGGTTTTGTTCGAAGGTTTGCATGCAAGTTTCCTGTGGAGTTTCCAACACTTTTCACAAGTGGGTTGGTTTTGTGACAGTAATCACAAGTAGGGTGACCAGCCTGAGGTGGCATGAAAGAGGGTTGAGTACTATTAGAGACCAAACAGACACTTAAGCTAAGTAAGTGGAAGTGTCGAGTATGACAAGTTTCTGACTATTTTCGCGATGAATCTCAGTGCAAGCAGCTCGAGCAGAAGTAAGAGGATTCCGACTAAGGATACAATCCTGAACTTCGTCAAGATCTTCGTTGAGACCTGCTATGAATTTGATTATGAGATCATTTTCTATAATTTTCTTGAAGAGGTCGGCTGGAGAGTCCCAAGTATAGTCGTAATATAAGTCGCATTCTATCCATAATGTACTACTGGGGCACGATCCTTAATTCCTATTCTGCCTCTTAGATCTTCTTAGACGTACTCATAGAGTTAGCTGGAGTTCCCTACGTCCAAGTAGGTATCACGGACTATTGTCCAGAGGGCACTAGCGGAAGGGAGGAACATATATGATGACCGATCGAAGTCTTCGTGGAGTTGATCTGCCACGACTTGACCATGGAGTTCTCCACTTCCCAAGCTCCATACGCCTGGTCAGTCTTTGGAGGTTCACGAGTCATATCTGTGTAGTGATCGAATTGTCCGCTTTCTTTGATGAATAAAGACACTGCTTGAGACCGTTGAAGAAAGCTAATGTCGTTCAGTTTATGGGTTGTGATCAAGAATTTCATGGTGGTTTTCGGTCCTCCGATCTACAGGGGGATGGAGGTTGGAGTCGATCCTCAGTGGAATAAAAAACTCCTTATGAAGGTGGCTCTGTGGTGGAGTCCTCCATGATTTCGACTTAGCTAAAGGCGATGTTGGGTTGTCGAGACATTTGAAGAATCTAACTGCAGGAGGAAAATGAAGTGGGGGCCGACAACAGTGGAGATCTGCAGGGAGGCCTTCACGGCGGAAGAATTTGTAGGAAATGAGTGGCAGCAGCAGAATAATTGCAAGGCGTCCTTCTTGGCGGGAAAAATTGCAGGAAAAGTGGGCAGCAGTAGCAAAAATCTACAGGGCGGCCTTCCCGACGGGAGAAGATTTTGGTTCAATCAACGCAACATAGAGAGGATAATTTTTCAGTGCGGGATCAATATGCTTGCAAGGCTAAAGTTTTCCGTTGGAAATCTGTAGGCGTGGCTGAAAGTTTGCGTGGAGTGCCGACGACTTTGTATATGCCTCGATGATGGCTAGGGTTAGATCCTAGGCTTTGATAGCACGTCAGATAAAACTAGGATAATTCTTATTGATACTAAAGGGGGTATATAAACCCATTACAAGATACATCAACTACGAAAGAAATAAAATTAAGATAAAATAAAATCGGAAAGCAATAATAGAGGTAATCTCCTAATAATAGAAAGGAATAAATATGTAATATCATAATATATTCTAATAATATTGCTATTAGATTAGTGCTAACTGTTAAGTGTAATTATGATTGTGATGCGGGGATGGGAGGAGCTGGATGAATTGGCTGGAAGGAGGGCCTTGCTGAACCGACCAACTCTTATGGTTGGACTGGTCGGCCTTCTTAGGGTGCTGGAATTGCCGCCCATTGCTTTTGTTTTTTCCTTTTTAGTTCCCCACCTATTTCCCTTTATTTTGATTTTTGTTTGCTGAACTAGGGCTATGTTATGTGTGATTTTTCTTAACAGATTTGGTGTAGAGTCTTCTTCCCCTTTCTTTGGCTGTATCCGTCGGCCGGTGGTGTTCCGGCTGTATCTTGCTCCCTAGGTGGTGTTGTATCCTCTCTGATTTTCTCCACGCTATCTTCCCTCCCTCTACTAGCTGTCGGCCTGCACCCTCCCTTCCTCCTCTAGCCCTCAAGCAACCAGTCGATCCCATCACAGCCTACCATAGCCGCAGGCCTGCTCCACCCGCAAGTCCTGCTCCCAGCAAGCTCGTTCCCTCTCCAACTTTGCTGCCGACTTGAAACCATCAACCTTGTTGTCCACCTTTCCACCCTTTTCCCCTCTTCTCTTAGCCACCAGCCACCATAAACCCCACCTTCCAGCTACATCCTCCACTTACCCCTACCACTACTACTCCCCATCACCTTAACTGCCACCACCGCTACCTCAGATCTTCTCTTCCGGCCCTAGCCGGGGATTAGTGTTTGTTGCAATTTCATTTTAGTTTTGAATCATGTTTGTAACCTTAATCTCTTGCTTAATGAAATTTGCTTCCATTATTGCGGTTCTATTAGTACTGGTATTAGGTTGACGTGAATTTACAATCACATCGGTGCTGCACTAAGGGTTATTGTTAAGTTTAGCACTTTCTTTCTGAGCAGTCATGGATGACCTTTCAATTGACACAAATACTATAGTGCATTCTATTTTTAAAAGGAAGGTAGAAATACGAACCAAAGATTATTTAAATCTATATTTAAAACTGAGTAGTTCTCTCAACTGGTTTAATGATTTAGAGGGATGTTAAAGCCAAATAGTTGGGTAATGTTTCCTTGATAACTGTCTTTCAGAGCTTGTGCTTGGAGGAATTATGAAATAAGGGTTGGTATATAAATGCTTTTATTATTTTTTTGGGCTTCTCAAGCCACTTCAACTAACAAAAAGTATTTTAGCTGTAGGCCTTGTAACTTGTCATAAGCTTGACCTAACAAGTGATTCTGAAGACCTTGTGAAAGAATAAGAAGATTTGTTTGCCTTGTTTCAACCTATGCGGCTTTGAATGTTTAACTTCATGCCTTGCCATGATATGCTAATGAAGAAAATATTTTTTTTACCAACGGCAATTTATATTACTCCCTTTTTCTGGGCTCATTTTTTTCTTCAAATTGATTAGCCAAATGCTGGAATGCCACTCAGTCATCATAGAAGGGTTGCATCAAGCTTCAGGGATCAGTCACTCTACCAGATATTTCAAATATCTCTGACATCATTAAATCAGCTAAAAAGTGATGGAAATATGCAAGGTTCAGTATAAATTTACCTGATTATGTACTCTTGTACTTTCAATTAGTTTTCTTTCACTTGTTTCATTTCATTTTTTCTCACTACGTTCGTCCAAAATTGCATTTATGCAGTCTCAAATATGTTGAAGCAACTTACAATTTCCCTTGCACTACGGTGTTTGTCATTTGATTTTGTGGGAACCTCCCTTGATGAGAGTTCTGATGAGTTTGGAACGGTCCAGGTATGTTTTTATTTGATTTGTCTGTCAAATTATAGTTGGCCTATAAGTGATTTTTTTTCTCCTGGCTTTGTTACCTTGTTTTTTCATGGTTTCTAACTATCAATCTCATTTTGATGATGTGTATATCAAACTATATACTCAATTCTGCTAGATTCCTTCTTCCTGGAGACCTGTCTTAGAAGATCCTTCAACCCTTCAAATTTTTTTTGATTACTATGGAGCCACTGAACCCCCTCTTTCAAAGGAGGTATAAATTCAGTTTTCTTTAATGCTCTTTAGCATGCATTCATTCTCTCTTCAGAGACTTTTGGATGCCAACGCTTCAGTGGTTGTATCGTGCGCGCGCTATACATTTCTTTTTTGTATTGAGAATACTTTTTGTTTATTTTTTTACTGCATGATAGTATAAGCTCTATGATCAATTTGGTGTTTGTCAAGTTGTATGGATATTTTTAACATGAAAGTGCATTTTACTTAAACACTCCCTAGTCAGCATTAGCTTGATCGCATGCATGAACGGTTGGGGCAAAGAAAAAAATATAGACTTGATTTTTTGCAGTCGCAGCTGCAAAAGTTGATCTCTCGTCAAGTCTTGGCTGGCCTAAGCTTTTGTTATGATATTGTTGCTATAATATCTTCGGTTAATGATTTCTTAATATGTTGAAGAGTCGTTGAGCTGTTTATGATTTTCTGTGCAATGTACTGATTTCCATTATAGTTGAAGGGTTTATCTATTATATTTCAGCACCACAGAATTTTTTCTTTGGCCTGATTCTTTCATTTTGAACTTGTATTTGAACTGAGAATTTTCTTAAGAAATTTTTTATGGTTTTCATTGATTTGAATTTTTTGAGCTGCATTATGTTGCTTTCCATTGTGAGATATAAGCATTGGTGTCTTCACGCATTGGCGCTTCCACATATTCTTTGAAATCCTGGAATGTTGCATTTGTTTTGTTTATGGTGTCACATGTTTTTTTTTTGTTAATTTTTCTTTTTAATGTTTATTTGTTTGTTTTTCTGTCCCTGGAGTTGGTTTACCTAATTTTAATGTTCTTGATTTATTCTTCCATTAAAGTCTCTTTTGTCTGGATTACCTATTTTTCTTATTATTAGGCTTTGGAATGTTTAGTTCGGCTTGCTTCGGTCAGACGGTCACTGTTTCCAGATGATTCTGCTCGCACAAAATTCCTGGCACATCTGATGTCAGGAACCAAAGAAATACTTCAAATTGGCCAAGGTTCATTTTGTCAATTTTATCTTCATCTATTATAAATTTCTACATTCTTCTCTTTTTTTCCTCCTCTTTTTTTTGGGTGCAGAGATGTTTCATTTAAATTTTTTTTCTACTAGTCTTTATGAATTAATGCAAAAGTGTGTCATAGTCATTTTACTTTCGTGAACATATGGTCTTCCCCAAATTAGGTGAATATGTTGTGCATTGAAGTTCCTATAATTGTGCTTCTTTTTTGTGGCATTGCATAAGCTTTAAAGGATTTGCTAGTACTAAATAATGTTGGTCTGTGATTACTGTTAATAAAGATTACATGATAGTTCAGTGACTTCACTTTCTCTGACTTCAACCATGTAGTTTATGTAGCACTAGTCGTAGTATTTCCAAGTAATTTGCAGTTACTGATAGACAGCTAGCTGAATGCATGCAAATCTGTTTTTTTGCTCTGGTGGCTTTAGCTTTTTTCCGTAAATCATATTGCATGCATTTTAATGGTCTTCAGGCCTTGCTGATCATCACAACTATCATGAGTTTTGCCGACTTCTCGGGCGCTTTAAAGTAAATTATCAGGTATCTACCTTTTCTGTATTTTATTTTGAAAACATGTCAAATCCTTTAATCTTGATTCTCTATCGTGCCTATATAACTTCAATTGTCACCTTGATAAAGCATTTTCAAATTCTATTAGGCTTGTCCTTATAAAACAATTCGATACTTTTAAATTGAGATTTTTTTCTTTGTTGATTTTATCGTTCATTACTTTTTATTATTGTTCTTTAGTAAGTTGTCCTATGCAGTCAAATGATTGCTTATAAATAAGCTCTGAAGCACCAAGAAACATTACTTAGAGGTGTGAACCCATTCTATGTCAAAGTGAATCGTGAGAATGTTGCAAAATAAATACTTGGTCCCGATGCAATCAGTAATATTTTATGCTTCAGTGCATTATTCAATTGGACCCTAATTTGCCACTCTTCAGGTGCATTATTAAAGTGGAATTTTCCAGTTGTTGAACTAATTTTTGATTGATTTGAAAATTTGACAGTCTGCCTTAGTTTTTGTCCCGTAAAATATCAAATCTAATTCATGTTAACAGAATAAAATAAACTTAAAAGAGTAAAGGGCAGAGGAATGAGAATCTTAGTGCCTGGAATATCGTGTTATTTTTCTCAATAAGCTGTCTTAGGCTTGCCTTTGGCGCCTATCATAAAATTGAACGACTAGCATTCCCTTGCTATGTATTCTCCATGGTTTTTCCATAGGATGATTGAGGAGCAAATTTACTTCAGAAATATTATGTGCAAGTGGCCCGGCCTCCTTCCATCTCTACCATGATGATTGACATGGTAGTTTTTATTTGGAAATTTTGGAACAGTGGTTGCACAAATTCATAAAGCCTAGGTTTATCTTATATGAATCAGATCTATTGAATAAGAAATCCACCATTTTAACCATACTTTTGAGTTTCAAGTTTGCCATTGAATGCTCTCTCTGCTGACTGTGATACCAGAGGAAGTCAATACTACAACGAAAACACAAATATTATTTCAGAATTCCAAACACGACATTTGAAATGCAGGAAGTAACAACAAACAAACATGAGCAACATAAAAAATAAAAGATATCCGTGTGTGGCAACTAGGATGGAGGCTGTTGGAGGGTGGGTTGGCGGCTGATGGAAGATGATTGCGGCTGAGGGGAGGTGGCAGGTGGGAAGGACAGCCGCTTGGAGATGGTTGTGGTTGTTGGAAGAGGCATGAAGGGTGGCTGACAGCCATAGGAGAGTGGCTACGGTTGCTGGAGGGTGCAGGGACAGTTGCGGAAAGCGCCAAACCTCAGCGAGGAAGGTGTCGGCGGGGCTAGTGACAACATGACAACTATTGGATATGTCGAACCATAGCACGGGAGGTGTCAGCGAAGCTGAGGGCAGCACGATTTCTGATTGAATGAGGGAGGACCCGAAGGGCAGCAAGTAGAAGTTCGGAGGGCGATGTGTGGCTGCTGGAAGTCTGTCCGGAGGGGCTATTGAAGGATAAATTTCTCGTCGAGGTTGAGATACTACCGGAACACCACCCGGACCCTTAGAGATGGTCACCACCTCAGACGAGTTACAACCAATGCACTTTTTTGTGTCCGGTACAACCTCCGGATAGGAAGAACGCCTCTAAGGCAGAACTCAAGAATTTGTACCCATAAAACTCCCCCGCCAAACCTCATAAAACAACACCTATTTAAAGAGATGATTCACAAAGAAAATAGGTAAAGAGTGTGAAAAAGAGATATAATAGGCAATGAGAGGAATAGAAAAGTAGAGAA